>OZ010672.1:24128288-24825788 GCA_963932185.1 Troglohyphantes excavatus | reverse complement strand
TTACAACAGAATAATTTAGCTGAAAGTTAGTATGGGTTCCGGCGACACTGGCCATAAGCTCAATAATGAAAACGCCTTTGTTGTCGTACAACTTTAAAGCGCATCCAATACTCGCCATTTGTAAGGGGGGCAACCTACAGATTTCTCTGGCGAATCATTACTTACATGGGACCGCCCACTAAAGGTTGCAAAATCCTGGGATCACGAAGGTTATAGGAGCATAAGGAAAAACGGGAGCAAATGCGGAGAAAGAGGCGTTCCTCCATTATAGGGCGTCTCCTAGATTTCATCTAAAGAGTATGCGAAATTCATAAAAAAAACTCATTTACTGAATTCGATAATTAAAGAGTCCAAACGGGAACAAAAAAACACCGTGTACAACATCTGTATACTTTCTGTTACCTTCGTCATAAGTAACATTAAGTGCCAAAAGTACATAAAAAGTCCACACGCCAAGAAGCGTTTTACTCGATTTTGATTCCACAGACAATAACCATTCAGTCTAAAGGAACATTAACGCGGGTGGTTTTCTGAGGAACTCTGTCGACTTGACTGAAACGTGATAATTATACGTTATTTCGAATGATTGTCAATGTGAAATGCTTGTGCGATATAAAGACATTGGAGAAGAAAACTTATTTATGATTTTTGTTTTCGAAATGTTGACCCTTCTTGGATATTTTTTTTATACATAAATTTAGTTAAATACAATGCTAAAACATCCAAAAGACTAAGACTAAGCAATTTTGAAAACATTCTTAAATAATAATAAAAAAGGATGTCAATGTTAGCTAGCTTCTGTGCATGGTGCTGTATATTTTAATGACTATTATCATGTATATATTAACTTTTCTTTTAATCTCAGGAAGATCTCAAAGAGTATTGACAGAGCGAAGACTGCAAAAACCCGAAAGTTAAACAGTACTTTCACTATCCTACAATCGTGCATTACAAATATTTACGAGTCCGTACATTGATAAGAATAGCGCAAAAACCATCAAACCGATTTTGAGGACGAACTAAAATGCTGTGACCAAAATGACAAAAAGGAAATAAATATAAATTCCCCTAAAATAAATATATTAATCTAAAAAAACCTACTGTTGTACCGAGTAGAAAATCATAACCCTCATCGTTTTGATGTTTGCACTGACGATTTAAGATGTTTAAGAAATTATTTTTAAATGAAGGTAGTTTACTTACACGATTATCGAGTACCTTGTATGCACGACATAGTACGTATATAATCTGACTATTTGTCTATGATATTATCATAGATATAAATATGTATACATAAAATATATTGAAATACGACGGCTTTAGAGTATATATGAATATCTAAATCTCTACAGATTTTGTTGCTGAATAAGGTCTATTTAATTAGGTAAAGTAACAAATACTAGGATTTTTTTACTTATATTATAGATTAATGCCCTGGAAACCCCGGGTTTTTGCTAGCACATATAACAATTTATTAACGATTGAGTTTTTTCTGGAATGTTTTTATTTTAAATTATTTGTTTAACTTTGCATAATTTGTAAACTATTGAGTGATTTTTTTTTAAATTCTTAAAATGAACTAACAGAATAACATTTAGAGTAGTAATTTGGTTCACAGCTGCAAACGAAATCTTTCAAATGAAAGTCAATTCTGTTGTGAAAAAAGCGCAATAATTGAATCACGATAGTTAAAGCAATTTATCTAATTTGACAGAACTTATACAGCTTGTTTAGTTTTCTATATTTTAAAGGTGGAATAGTAACACTTATAGTAATACTTTGTGCTTGACTATCAGTTCAAAGTTTAACTCTATGCATATCAAGAACGTCTTTGGTTGTTTGAATGAACGTCACACTAGAATTATATAGTGGGCTTTTAGTCCACTATTCAAGTGGGCCAACGCCAATATTCCAGGATCGCCAAGTGGGCTATTGGCGATCCAAAAACGTCTTTAACATATATTTCTTTTCACGGAACTGTGTACGCGTTCTTGTATTTTCCTGCTAAACCTGAGGTGTTTCCAAGTAACAAAAATAACAGCTTGTCCAAATTCCTACACCTGGAGCGACGTGAGGACATTTGAGACATGAGACGAGAGTCAGTGTAACTTCAAGAACACGCTGTTATCGTTCATTTTGATAAACAGGGAACAAAATAATAGGAAATTATATATTTTGCCACCTGACAGAGTGGATTGAAAAAGGATAAAATATGAATAACTTGGATATAAATGAACGTTTTTGAAAAATATATTTTTAAAAAAAATGTACATTTCTAAATTTTAAAACTTGTTTTTTTTTATTGTATTGTACTATCTTAAACTAAAAGGCGTTAATGTTTGTATAATACGAAATTTCAAATCGTACCTTTCGAGAAAGAAAATGCAGATATGCACCTTTGGGCATTAATCAAAAACCCACTTCTCCTCCCCTCGAAACTGAACGTATAATATTACGTGGTTTTGTAACTCCATTTTAATTGGGTTTGTTACTTTACCCTCCTCTGCATGTACTGTCTGTTTCCGGAAGATATCCTGAAAGTTTCAAATTCTACAAATGATTGTTAAACGAGTACGATATTTCGAAGTCTTTTAATGAAGTGTTTTTGTTATGTCTATACACGTGCGTAATACACGTGAACCCGATTCGTTTACCCAATTACTACAAATTACCATACTTCTTAGTACGGTTTTTGCCATCATTATATTATCCGCATATTGAAAATCTGTATTCACCCAACGTGCTTGGATTCCACGCAGAATGTAATGTTTATTAGGAAAACATGTGACTTTAAAACACGCGTTAGTTGAGAATCCATGATACATGTGACTTTTAAATTTTTATTTTGTAATACATGTGGTTTTAAGGCACGTGCCAGGGTAGCCAGATCGAAATGGCAAAAAGCCAAAGTCCTGAAAAGTTAAGGACAACTAAACCAAATTATGACGTCATACTTAAAATAATGTCAGTTTGCAATATTTCATGATTAAAAAAAAAAAACACACAAAATAATTAAAATCTTGCTACATTTTCATTTATCTGCAAGTTCCAAACATGATTTTTTAAAAAATGATTTTTAGATGTTCGTATTCGTTGTGATCATAATGTAATTATCATTATCTAATGGAAATCAAATAAATCCTTCCTATGGGCTACTAAAATGGTCCAAGGTATTTCAGGCATGGATTACGGAGATAGATAAAGAAATTTGAATATGTAATCTGTCGGAAGAGAGAAAGGTTCAAGATGCTTTGAATAGGAGGCGAGACGGACTGAAATTTGACGGCACTGCAGTCCAGGGGCCATCACTTATTACGCCACGCTCCGATTCTAACGGACTAAGCTGTTTTTCCTACGTTTCTTCTTTGCACTTCTTGCGTAGTTGGGTATGCTGAAATAATTGCGAATTATGGTACAAAGAGTTATTTAGACACGAGGAAAGATTATTACGACACGATTTAATTATAAGGATTAAAAGGGTGGCGGATTAAAGAAATTTTAAATATGGTAATTTAATTAAAATATATTACATGTGTTCGAATTCTGGATATTCCAACCACAGACAAAATTTTTTTAGAAACATTATATTCTCACATTTTTGGAACTTTATAGATTTTTCAATTAGAACAACATCCTTACATTTTTCAAGGAAATTCAGATCCTCAAATTTATCAGAAAAACAAACCTTTTTCTGGGTTTTGTAGTCTATTGTTTACAAATTGTTTCTGTAAAGGATCCCAATCGTTGTCCCTTCAGAGGTGTTTTTATACTCTCATTATCCCCCCCCCCCCCCTCGCCAATTCAGGGCCTGATTACCGAATAGGCCCTTGAAGTCTAGGCTTACACTTTACATTTTTGAGGGGCCCCCAAATCACACACATGTTATATAAATATTTAAGACCCTATATATAGTTTGCAATTAAATTTACCTTAAAAAAAATTATTATAAACTTTAGTAAAAAATAAATTTGCCACTTGTGTTAAATTTGTTCGAGAATTGGAAAAAAAAATCATAACATACTGAATATTAGGAATACTAATTAATTAATATATTTGTTATATTATGTTTTATTTTAATGCCGTTCACGGGCAAGGATTTTAGTGCATGTGAAAGTTCCATATGATGCACCAGGGTCTATTTAAGAGCAATGGGGCTATCATTTAAAGGCCCTCATTTATCGTTGAATATCAATTTATAGGTCATTTGGTTAAGTAGTTTTTTAATTATGAATATCGAAAGTTTAGAACTCGTAATGTTAAATGAATTTCTTAAACTTTTAATCATATCTTTCGAAATAATAATTTTATTAAGCTGATATTTTTATCTGTGTTACTTCTAAACAACCCAAATAAAATACACTAACTTTCATTACTTATATGTATATTTTTTAATTTTATTTAAATTAGGATATTAATATTCATAAAATTTATGAATAGCATCAACCATGCTATATTTTGATAGTGATGGATTCAGAAAAACGTTTCATATGCATATCTAAAATTTCGTGATTTTCCTCTTTGTAGTTTTTTTGCTATATTAAAATGTGCATCAAATGATCATTTAAGGGGTCATACACAAATTTAAAATCTGCAGAACTTAACAGAAATCTTTACTAATTTTGAGAATTAAAAGCGATGTGATCGCGTTGGCATAAAATTATAAATTCTTATATAAAGGCGAGGGGTATACGGGAGTAGGGGAATGAATGACTACGGGAAAAGAAGAACCACTGCTAACGCCAAAACATTTTCTAGCAGCGTACTTCATTTCGAAGTCTCACTAATACTTTGTCCAATGTGGAAGTAGCCCCTCAAATAAGATAGATACATATCGTCTAATATCTCTGCATATAAATGTAGGAAATTAACGAAAATTTATATTTAGATTATTTTGAGGGCGGGGAACATTTTTGTGCTATCAAAAGTAGGTGTTGCTATTGAAAATTTTAAAGTTGGTGCGGATTCGAGTATGAAGATAGTCCCATATGCACAATTTTTGTATATCAATGTATAGTAGACTTTATTCCCTACAAAATGGTATATTAAGTTTAGCTCTACTATAAAAACTAACGAAATCATTGCTGGTTCGTTTTTTTCCCCGGCTGTATTTAAATGTATGCACAGAATTGCAAAGAAAAGTGGTTCTATTGGAAAAACACGGGTGAGGATACACTATTTGTAATGCTGGGTGGCGACCCCCCACCCCAATAATCTGGAAACCCTGAAAGTTGGGAATTTCAACTTCTAAAAACCTCGAGTTGGGAAAATTTATGCCTGAAGAAAATTAATATTATTAACAAATTAAAGCTATAGGGAAGATTTGAAATTGCCCTACATGTAAGATTACATTTGAATTAGACCTCAGAACGGACACTGCATTTAGAATATTTGTAAAACAAATCAATGCTTGTGAGAGAACTGTTTAATATTACCTAAAATATATATAAAAAAAGATGAAAAATGTAAATAAGTTGGAACTGGGAATTTTCAGCACTGTTGATTTGGGAATTTCGAATAGTTGAGTTGAGAATTTTGAATCGTTAAGTTGGGAAATTTCTTGTTTGAACCCTCCCCCCAAATATTTTTTGTGCAACGACACTGGTGCCAGTCATGTACAAACGACAATTGGGCATTATGGAAGGAACAGCATTGGTAGGGCAGTTGTGGTCTAAAACGTGTAGCAATTACCTCCCGGCTAATTTTTTTTTTATCAGAATGGGAAACTTCAGTTTGAATATAGTTAACTCTTAAGTGTTTCTGGAAGACCTGAAAGATGTAAAATTCTTACTTTTCCTTTAATAACAATTCTTGTAGTAGAATTTTTAAATAAAATGTCATTATTTTTAGATTACCATGAACGTGGTGCATTATGATATTATATTATCTTCGTAACATAAGAACATATAAGCTTTGATCTATTTAAAAGCTAAATAATGTAGAACATATGTACTTATGCACATGTTTTTGTATATATTATACATAGATTATAGCTCTTATTAGTAGTTCTGGGAACAGTAGACCCAGTGACCTAAATTTCTTTTTTTAAATACATACATCGATTTTAATAACTTAAAGGAACATTCCTGGCGAATTGGAAGAAAAGAGAAAAATGTGTTTGTAAAATATTGCATAACAAACACATTTAGATAAACAGACAAAATGCTGAAAGGTCAAGTTAAAACGGGAAATCGCTGATGCTCGGTCAATAAATAAACAAAAATGCAAAGTTATAAATGGTACACTTTTTCTAACTGTATTGAAAAAAACTAACGATGTCAAATACTTCACTGTTTTTTTAATTAACCAGTGAAGTTTTAATCCAATTTAAACCTGAGATTTACGTGTTATCAATTGAATGTACATTAAAGAACGCACACTAAATTATAAGCATAATAATACATACCTTGGAGTGATGTGTAGGAATAAAGTCGTTCCTGTGAATTGCATGAATCCATTTTCTGTGGAATGTCTGATCTTTAGGAAACAAAAACAGCTGAACTTTCAATGTATTTGGGGAATTTCCTTGATAACTGGGAACACATCACTTGTAAAACCATACCACAAATTATAATTTATTAAAATCGGATTAAAACACATGGAATGTTCACTCATTTTGATAGGTAAAAAATAAACAAAAAAGTCCGCTTTTAAACTCCTGTAACCCTAAGCAGTGAAATTTTCATCCTAGCCTGCTTCCTCTTGCCCACTTGTGATGACGTCAGCTGCTCAAAGATCATGTAAGGCACAGCCTTGTCTTTGAGTTGGTATTCGGCCTGGGGAGGGAGGGCAAGTAATTTTTTGTGAAACGTGTTAAATATAAATTAATTGAAGCAGTGGACCCCTTATTTTTTAAATAGGACGGTCATCCTTCACACAAAATATTTTGTGCAACATAGAACTTTTTTCCAAAGTAAGAGTTATAATGATTACAGACATAGTATCTATGAGATACTTTCTATGCAATATATAGATAAATACATAATAAATTCTCAAAATTCTTTGTTTTAAATTATTTAGGTTTATTGGAATTATATATTGCATGCTTTTATTTAAATCACTATACTTCCTTTTGTATAGTCATATGAGCTTAAGATTAATATAGAAATTTTTGTTTATTATTTCGCATGCATTTAAAACGTCAAAAATGCTTCTGAATCCTTATAACCCGAACAACTGCGAATACCTACACCTACCTAGCTTTCTTGATCTATCCTTTTTTTTAATTATCCAATTCCATTGCGATTTAATACCAAATATTAACACATTATGTGTTCCTAATAGCTGCAAAGTGATTGCTTAGTGACATTTTGGAATGTATCTCAAAAGAAAAAAATCGTAAATTTACAATAATCTTGTATAGACA
This sequence comes from Troglohyphantes excavatus, assembly GCA_963932185.1. Lineage (NCBI taxonomy): Eukaryota > Metazoa > Arthropoda > Arachnida > Araneae > Linyphiidae > Troglohyphantes > Troglohyphantes excavatus. Next base: position 24,818,425 of record OZ010672.1, on the reverse strand, counting down.
AGAAACATTTCGATGGGGCTAAAAACACTCATTATATCATATTTACATTTTTTAGACCAAAGGAAATGTTGGTATTAATGAAAAGGTGGAGTCTACCTTTTTCCTTCAGCACAAATACTGTATGCCCCTTCCAAATAAAAAGAATTGTGGCGCAGGTTTAAAGTTCGACCCAAGTACAAAAAAAAGTTTGAAATCTTCTTTTTGTGCATTCCGAAAAGTTCACATGATTGAACAGTATAATTCCAAATCTATGGCTAAAAGCATAACCATTGTATGTCCGCTTTTGTAAACTTCCAACCACAAATTCAGCCGAATCGTTTCTCGCCAAATTTTAGATATTCTACAAGCAATACATATTACAATAACCAGTGTTTTGTTTTTAATCATCTTTAGCTTCATATAGCCATGCAAGTAACATTATTTAAGTAATTCATTTAAGTATGAATAAATATAACATAAGATACAAAATAAAGATATTTGACTATTTGGATAACATAAACAAAATTTATTGGATCTAAAACTTGAATTATATAAAATGACAAAATCCTAATTACGTATACAAAAATTCAGATGGTCTGAATAGATTCCGTTGTATATTATTAGATACATTAAATAATTACTGCACATAAATCAAGAAATTTACTTTCTTGTAAAAGCATACACAAGAAAACAAAATCAACCTTATTTATGTTATTATCGTTTGTAAATGTTGACAACTAAAATAATGACAATTATGGTACTGAAATTCCATATAAAATGAATAAACTATATAAAATGCAAAACAGTACTCAACTTCATATGACCAGCATATGATAACTTAGATAACAAACTAAATATACAAGTATGGCACTGAAAATGACAATCCATATATAATGTATATATTTTTGAACCCAATAGTGAGAAATGAAATTTTTATATACATGATCTATATTGAATAATGTATAAAAATATAAAAATGGCAGTTATTAATACAAGAGTAAAAATACTTACTGAGGAGCACATTTTCCCTTTTTATGTATTAAATTGCATGTAAATCTTATTATAAAGTACTTTAGTCAATTACATTGCAATTATTAGACATGAAACTAAATAAAATATTTTTTTTACTAAAATTCACTTTGCAAATAAACTATCAGGTTTTGTCTGATAGCAATATAAGATTTTTGTTTTTAGTTTTAGGATACCAGAAGTAACAGGATATAGAAAAAACACTCCCCTTAAAAAAAATCTATAAATTTGCAGAGTAAATAAAAAAAAAACTAAAAGCATTAAGTAAAGACTTATAGCCAGTGTGGTTTTTAAAGCGTTAAAATTCTTAAATAAACTGTGACTTAAATATTACTGATACTTTATGTAAAAAAACAAAGTGCAGATAGCTATGCGAGCCTTTTCTTTTCTACAGACTAATTAAAAGCACTTGAACAAATAAAAATAAATATGTCTGACGTGATCTTTATGTAATGCATATTAATATAATTATAGAAATTTATAAAGCTATCTTATTATAAAACTAAAATTAATTTTCCAAAATAGATAAAATATTAAATGCTATCAAACTCAAAACAGTACAAAGATGTTTTAAAGACCAACCATTTTATAGTTAATTAGGATTTTTGTTTAAAATAAAAAAAAACATTGTTTTTTAAATTTCAAAGTTTATGTAAAGAAAATCTACTAACTACTATTTAAATATATAATTTGGCTTTATTATTATAAATATTTATCTTTATAATGGAACTAAAAAATAACTTTCCGCTCAATCATTTGAAATATGATGTAAATCTGAAATAAAAAAAATATGGCAAATATAAATACATAATTAACATACATAATTAATTTAAACAAAAACAATATTTAAGAATGGGACTGATAGTTCTCTCACAAAACACATTTCTCAATATCTGACTTTGAATGTGAAGACTGGACATCACATTATAAATATGACACATTAAAATTCTTCTTTGATTAGGGGTAATACATATCCAAACACTAATTGTATAATAAATTATTACCTTTTAAAAATTACATAAAGTTGTGAAGTATGAGAAAACACAATATTTCTTAAGTATATTATTCACAATGTCACACACAAGTAATAAATAAATTATGAGTTTTTTAACAGTTTAATGTTCTGAAAAACATTTCTTAAAACTATTAAGAGTGAAATGTTATTACATTAATATAAAGCTTACACTGCATAAAGAAATAGCTTAAAAACATCTTGCATCTTATTATGGGTGATTAAACTTATATTCATCAGCAATTGTAAATCAAATTTTAAAAATAACTCCAAGGTATATTACTATTGTAGCTTGTTATGATTTTAGGAGAGTTTAATTTACAATTTCAACATATTACTTCTGTTTAATGAATTATTTTTTACAATTATTTTAGTATAACATAATTTTAAAAGTTTCCTCAATCTTTTAAATTTGAAAAAAATATCAAAGTATATATATTGTTTTGAAGAAATTTTATTATGTATATTGCTGAGAAAACTAGGGTACATATACGAATGGATATACATGTTTGCACCACTTAGATTATTAAGTTTTTATTGCAAAATAGTTGTCTAAATTTTTATAAAAATTAGCTTAAAAAATTAAAATATCTAATAAATTTAATAGAGATTTTGAGTTAAAATGTAGCATGATAAACTAAATTTTGGCACAATAAATTTCAAAATAATAAATTTATATAATAAAATAAATGCAAAATGAAACAGTAACATATAATATTTAACAGAGGCAATAAAGTAAACTAAATGTCAGTAATTAGTTCATTTCTAGTCTAAATATAAAATTTTAACATTTGTCACATAAACATGTCCCTTGTTTAACATTCACTTTAAGTAAAAAAAAAAAATATCTGTTAACAGGTTATATCTTTATAAAAAATAAAACAAAATTTTAATTTAAAAACATAAATTTCAGTCAGAACTGCATATTCATTGAGTAATATCAATAAATTAAATATGAAATGCATTGCAATATGTCCTTTGTAAATAAAATAAAAAATCTAAACAGGTTTTTTAAATGCATGTTAAATATTCCTTTTGAGATTCCATTTAAAATAAGATATTACTCACAGAATTAGAATAAATACTTAAAAGGATAATAGTAGTACTTAAAAAAAATCACAAAAACTTAGGTGAAACAAAAAAGTTCCCCAAGATATGATACACATGATTAATCAAACATTGAATGAGTCAACATTTTATTTTTTATGGTGAACAAAAAGTACAATACTTAGATAAAACCAATTATTCAATACAATGAAAATTGCTGATTCCCGCTAATTTGTAGTAAAACCACATGCTCAGACCACAGACAGTACATTTTATATTCAATATTGTAATCTATTAAATAAAATAGAAAGCAATAATTAAATATGCAGACATTTTAAACAAGTTTTAATTTAAAGATGATATAATTCGGAAATTATTCACTACATTGAAGACAGTAAAAAATGAATTAAGAAAAATATAAGAAACATAACTTTAACCTTCAGGTGCTTAAGCAAAATTGTAATATTTTCAACGCATGAGAGTTTAATTAATTCTTCCATTATATACAAAGAATTATTAAAAGTTTTATTTTTTAAAGAGATAGTTTCCAATTACACTTCGAACCAATTAATTTGAAAAATATTGTAAATTTTATTCAGGATTTAATAACTGGAAACATTGATGCCTTACAGCATTAATACGTCAAGTATATAAAAACACATACACTTAACAAGTCTATGCACTAAAGCATTGATCTGTATGCCGGCCCGTCACACCGGGGGGGGGGGGGGGAATAATCTGGAAACCCTGAAAATTGGGAATTTCAACTTCTAAAAACCCCGAATTGGGAAAATTTCTGCTTGAAGAAAATTAATATTATTAGCAAATGAATGCTAGGGAATATAAGAAATTGCCCAACTTGTAAGATTACATGTAAATTATACCTGAGAACAGACACTGCATTGGAATATAGGTGCAACAAATCAATGCTTGTGAGAGAACTGTTCATTATTAAATATATATATAAAAAAAGATGAAAAATGTCGATAAGTTGGAACTGGGAATTTTCAGCACTGTTGAGTTGAGAATTTTGAATCGTTAAGTTGAGAAATTTCTTGTTTCAAACCCTCCCCCCCAATTTTTTTTTGTAGCGCCACTGTGTGTAAGAAGGCTAAAATAAATTCTCTTATATGAACATCTGAATGTAACTCATGTAAGTATGATATATTTTCAATTTACATACAATATACACTCAAAGTAATGGGCATTGTAATTTTTCCTTTGGAAACTTATAGAGTATACCTTTATTCTATTATTAATTTACAAAATCTAGTAAATAGTTAAATGCAGATTTGAACCATGTTGTAAAAAATATTTGATAAGGAAATACATGGAATATTTTAGTTGACAGTTTTTAAAAGTATTTATATAGTTAGTTACGATCGTATAAAAAAACCTAATTTTATATTTAGAATAAACTGCTTAGATAAATAAATTTTAACAAATTTACAGATTGTAAAGCATTTTTCTTAATTCAAAATATTAATAAAGTAATAATGTATTAAAGAATAAGTTATGTGTTGCAGAAAACTATTTTTAAACAGTTATAACTGTTTGTTAAGTTACAATAATAAAATTGACAAATTGTAGCCAGACACTGATCAGCTATTTTTTTTTAAATTGATCAAGATAGAAAAAAAAATAATGCTTATAATAGGACAGTAATTTCAATAAGTATTAAGCAATAAGTTATTTTTTGCAGAAAATTATTTTTATACAGCATATTAAAATAAAACAAAAATCAGTTTTATGTATTTAAAAGAATTCTCTTTTTAGCACAATGAATTTCGTCAAATGACGTAATAATTAATTAAAAATCATTTACAAATTAAGTACAATTAAAAAAATATATTAACTTTATACACACTAGAATTTGTCCACCTTCAACTTATAAATTTTTAAAACTTATGTATCTGAATATGTATTTCCTTGAATATTTAGCTCAAACTTAATGCATGTATGTCCACCCCTAATTGAAAGTGAAAGTCAGAAAATCCATGGATATTTTTCATAATTGTGCGAATTTCATGATTAATTAAGCTGAGTTCAAGTTAAAATTGGACATACAAATATTTAAACACAGAAATAAAAATGCTATCTTTTGGTTAGGTATTAAAATTAAGAAAAATATTGACACCGAAAAAAAATAACAGATGCTCCATTAGTATATAATTATATACATTGGTATCCAGGCAATGTCGATGCTTTTTTAAGTAAAATAATAAAAAAGGAAAAGTTAATTTATAACTATATTGCATATATTCTCCCACCCTATAAGTAATAAAAAAAATCCATTACCTTAGGCTGCCTTTACTTAGCTATAAAGTTTTGATGTTTTCAAGGTTTATTAACGTTTTAGTGAAAAATAATTAACATTTAATAGCACTTTCAAAGTCAAGTAATATATTACACAATAACAGTGAAGTAGAAATTATTACACTATTAGAAAGCATTTAACCCTCTGGGAACAAATGACCCCAAAATTGCCTAGCAGTATATTTTTCCAAACTTATTTACCATTTAGCACCCAGAGGGTTAATGGTCCAAGTACCTTGAAGCTGCAAATTAAAAAGGAATTACAGTTTTATAAGTCACTAATTTGCAGAGATCTTTGCATTTGTAGATTAGGAGGTTTTCCAAGAACTTCTAATCTATTGAGATGGCAATCACGACACAGCAGATGGCCATCTAGGGGATAACATCGTTTATCTGGTTCATCAGTTAATTGTAAACCACAATCCTGTAAATATCAATTTTCATTGTTGACTAAATTGATGTAATACATAATAATGGCAGATAATAATAAGTGTCTAATGAGTTTTCTATTAAATTGTATGTAGTATAAAAATATATTTAATTTCTTTAAGATTAATGCATTAATTATATTTTCCCACATAAGGTTTTGCAATTAGTACAATAGTGAATAATATATATGGGATATTAATTCAAATTTTAATCATTAAGCTTTTTTCTTCTTCTTGAAATCACCTCAGCCGCATCTTCTGCATAATGGCATTAACAATATTATAATTTTTAAAATTATAATAATTTAATATTTTAAAAATCTTATCTGGATAAACATAAAACATTAACATCTTATGATATTTTAAAGTTTTCATCAAAGTGAAAATTCATTCCTCATTCCTTGGAACACACAATGGTCAAACCCAGAATGTGTGGAAATTTAAGAAATTCCAATTCTGTTACAATAATGTTATCAGTAATAAAGAAACATTACTGATTTAACAGTTTTCTATGCATTCTGGTACCAATAAAATAATGGCTAGAAACTCTTTTTTCTTTAATTTAGCAATTAATTTAAATAATTTTGATATCATTAAAGTTTTTTTTAATTTGCTGTGGAAAATTTCAATTCCAGAACTGAAATTTGGGCTTGTTTTAGCACAGAGAAGTGAAATGTTTATGACAGATATTCAAAAACTGGAATTTTCTGAAATCCATAATCATCTTTGTCCTGACGATTCATGAATATTGTATCTTTCTTTTTGTTGTATGAACAAAGTTATTAGAATAAGAAATACGTTGGATAGAATAATTTAAAAAAAATTTATATTGAAAAAAACCTGAAAAAAAAACACCATTGGTACATGTTTGAACTTACTTCACATATGTAACAATCAACATGAAAATCTTTGTCCATTGATACTACTCTAACAGTTTCGTCAGTACCCTAGAGAGGAAAATATTGTTAAGTTATGAAAAAGAATATTTCACATCTAAGATCTATATTAAAATACAAAATATAGCAACTAAATGGAAAGTTTATTTGTATATTTTGAGATGTCAGATGTGTTGCTTGGTATTAAATTTAGAATCATAAACTTTAACAAAATAATCTTTACCTCAACTGGTGTGATGGCCTTCCCACACATAGCACACTTAGGAGCATATATCCTGTAACAAAAAGTTTTATTAAAATTGGAGATATATGTGCATGAATATATAACATTGCAATGATTTAAATATTGAAAGTATTTAATATTTAATTTTAAATATTAAATTTATTAATCTTTTTGTATTTATTGCAAACTTCAGATTAAAAAAAAAAACATTATTGTGTGACTATGCACAGTTGTAAATTCGATTTAACATTTGTGTTAGTAAAAAAGTTGTGCTCTATTTCCAATTCCCAGATTATAAGTTTTTGCCCCTTGAAAAGGAAGGTTGCAAGGTTTCATTTATTTGACAAAAAGTATTAATTTTTGTTGTTGTATAATATTTTTTTTTACAAGAATAATATAAGGTGTAGTTCAACTCTGATACTGTTTCTCCCTTCTCACTGCTATTGATGTAAAATATAAGATCTGTTAAATCAAAATATACATGAACTGCATATTTTTAATATAAAAAAATTATGGCACAAATGAAGTCGTTTTATTAGTTTCTTTAAAGGGGGTTCAACTGCATTGAAACACTAATTGTAGTTTTATAAAGGTATGGTGAGTGTATACATACAGGCATAGTCTTGTAAATATTTGAACATAAATTTTAAGAAAATAATAATTTGCAGTTTATAGTAACTTTAAGCACATAATCATAAAAGTAAATGTGATGATAAACCATCTATTATAATGCTGAATTATTAGTTTAAAAATAAAAATACATGAATTAGTGGTCATAGCTATACTTACATATGATAATCTTCAACACAATATATTTTATTATCCATATCCACAGTAAATCTAACACCATCTAAGCATTCATTACACACACAACACCTAAAGCAGCCTGGATGATATGATCTTCCCATTGCTTGAAGTATCTAAAAAATGATGATAGGTTATTAAAAATTAAAAAAAAATTATATTTAAGATAGTTGAACAAAGTGGATGATAAAATAGATATAAACAGTTTGGTACGGTATATGATGAAATTGTTGCTTTGGACACTGCAAGGGAATCTTTTTTATTTAGGTGGTAGGGATTTGACAACACTTTTGAGGAATATTCCAACCAACTACTTTAAATTACCTACCAATTAAAAATCTAACCATTTTATTCATCTACAAAAAAATTTATAACACAATAGTGTAAAACCTCAATTATTCAATGTAAAATAAACTAGTACTAATTTTAAAAATTATTTTGTAAATCCTTTAAAAATTTTGAAAATAAATTATTGTAAACATTTCCACTTCTAAATTTAAAAAAAAATTCATGAAATACAAAAATCTTATTTTTTTTAGCATAAGGATACAATTTTATTTTTTTACATCTGTCACCACAACCATTACTAACTCCTTGAGATTACATAAAAAATGCAGTTTATGTTACAAATTTTGTAAGGCTGAAATACATATAGAAGAATTTTAAAATTATTAAACATAAATAAAAAAATCTAAAAGGATTAACATTGAGAGCAACACTGTTGTAATTATTTTTTTAATATATTTAACTTTCATACCATTTCCATAATTAAATGCTCACAGACTGCACATTTCTCAGCTGTTTGTTGGAAACCTGAATACTGCAAAACAAAGCACGCTAATTTAGTAAAAAATTTAAATAATCAATTTATATTGCATATTGAAGTCGTTTTACCTGATGCACAATATTCAACATAATATGGATACATTTTTAATTCAATTGTCACCTTTAGTGTCAAATTACATGAATATACAATGTACAACATATGGATTTTCAATTTGTTTAAGTAAAACTGTTTTAAATATTTGTAATGAAGATTTATTTAAAATTTCTCTTACCAAATAATCTTCTTCACAGTACACTTTACCATGCACATTGTAAAAGGCTTTTCCTCTCAATGCTCGACCTAAAAGATCAAATTGAAGTCTTGTACAACAATGGATGATTTGTAAAAACTTATTAATGAAAAAAGTAATATATCAAGTATTAAACAACTAATACCATTATTTATACTTAAATTATCATAACTAAGTGTGAGCAAATTAACTGAATTATCAGACATTTAAACTAGAATAAGTTTTAATTGTCACTCTTTCCCGATTTAGACGAATGAGTAGTAACTCCCACCATATATTTGGGCCATACATTTTTTAAGCACATGAATAAACATATTAAAAAGTATGACATGCACTACAACCAGAAAATATATTCAAATTATTTTATAGAATATAAAATATAAAGTAAAACCGCAACCAAGAAAGAGCTACTTTGAAAAAACAAACATGAATTCAGTTATAGAATGAAAATAATTTTTTTTTTCCACTACCCAGTAATATATATAGAAGTATAGCATTTTAAAATTTAAAATAGCATACAAGCTTTGCTTTCAAATACAACTCACAACATTTTATAATGGAGAAGTTTAATACAATTGCAATGTCTCACTTAAAAACTTATCATCTGGAAAAATTGTTAAATATGATTTTTTTTTATATTATAATTTATATTCTTTTAAAATTTAGCAACATTTAACATGGGGGGGAATTTAAAAATGAGAAAAATATAACAATAATGATCAAATTAAAAAGTTGTCACTAAAATGAACACTAACAGAAAAAAATAATTTTACAAAAAAGCAAAAAATTTAAATTAAAAAGTCATGAATAAGAAATCTATAGTTAAAAAGGGAATCCCATGTTTAATAAGATAACTTAGTTACTAGTAAATATTAATACAAATTCACAAACATGTTAATAATCATACAGGTAGCTTTACAAACTTGTAGAAAAATGAAAACTGGTCAATAGATCAAGGGATATTAAAACATAATCGTTAAAAGTACACATGAGCAGTTGAATTGGGGATACCAGTAGTTGTGTCAATATTGTGGTCGCCTTGATCTTAAAAAAAATAATAATAAAAAAAGGACCCCAACCCCTCTTCCCATGTTAGCAGGGAACAAAACAGGTCAATATTGGTAACATTATGTTACATGGGATGAAATGGACCCTGTGCATGTGTGACAACATCCTTCACTTAAGTACAAATAAATGAACCTGCAGGTAGGCTATGTGCTCATTTTTATGAGCCTAATGCACTCTGAAAGATACTGTATCTACAGCAAGACAATACACCTGCCCACCAAAATATAATTAAGTCAATAGATGGACATGGGAATGCTTGCCTGTGCCATGCGGTCAATTGACATTAATCCCATTGAATACATTCAACACACTGTCAAGAGTGAGTATGCACTTGTGGATTGCACTCTACAGGATCTCCTTGTACTATGGGTGATGGATAAGTATGGTTAAGATACACTTTTGATGTTTTGTAGAGTCCATGTCATGCCACATCACCACTGTCATCAGGACAAAAGGGGGTGTAATAGGCTACTAGGCATTTATCTCTAATTCAAATTCAACTGCTCATCAAGTTATATTTTTTAGATGTTAGTTAAGTATGAATACTTACCACAGGAACAACAAATAAAACAGTTTGTGTGATACAAGTTTCCCATTGCTTGACATGCTTGACCAGCACCAGATACCTTTTCTCTACAAATATGACAAATACCTACAAAGAAATAAGGTCTCTTATTTTTTTTACTAACAATTTCAATATACTAATAAATTTAAATAAAGTATAAAAGAATGAAAATTCGAAATCTTCGAATTCAAAACTCAGTTTACAATTATAGGACACTTCCTATACTACACAAATATTTAAAAAATACTACTACAAGAAAATCCATTTCCGTTTTTAATTGGAGGAAACATAGGTGTAAAGTTAAATGAGTTTTTTTGGGAGGCCAAGGGGGGGGGGGGGGGGGTCCCACAACTAACTTTTAATGAAAGACATAAACTTTGGAAGTTGAGGGGGGCTTGTGCACATTGGTCAAATACAAGTTTTTAGGCCTATGTCAGGAAATATATTATAACTAGTTCTCAAAAGTCTACATATAAGTTTGAGGCATGGATTAATTACTATTTCTTTTAATTACTAATTTAAAAAGTGAATAATAGTACACTAAAAGTTATCACACTTTTTGTGACAAATTATGTATATAATTTTTACTCTAGAAGACCACATAACTGAACTTCTGTAGTGGATCTCAGACTAGTTTTAAACCTACATGGTAAAGTATTATTTAATTAAAATTAACAGTTTTTATATTCTACTTTCACAAACAAACATAGAAGTATTTTCTAGATAGAAACAAGAATATATATGGTATTATAATACCAGTATGTTTTCTAAAAAATACCTCATTGTACTATGTAATTTATGGTAACCAAGTCAGCAGCATTACAGCATTAACTTAAAAAATATGTAAACATATGAAATTTAAAAATTAGTGAGGTTCACTAAGACTAGCTTGACACTGTTAATCAAATACAAGTTGCCATAAATTAAAAATGACAAAGTATTTACAATGGTGAAACTATTAAGTGTAGCTGAAAAATAAATATTAAATAGAATCCTAATTTGGAGAGAATTTTAATTAACTTATTTAAAAAGTGAAAATATTTTTATAGCCATCTAACCATATGAGAATAGGAAAAAAAGATTAACTTATGGTTAAATAATAGATTTTGATACAGAATATGCATTATAGTAATAGACAGTAAGTGGAGTGACTGAACACTATAACAATAATAAAACAAACAAAAAATATGTTTGTGTATACATATATATTTATAAATGAGCTTGCTAAATTTACATTTGGATCTCTAAAGCAATTGATCTGTAGTTAAATAGCTAAAAAATCTACACCCAAAATTGTTAATGTATAAGCAGTATACATTATTATTGTCTTTCACACAGTCATTGTAAGGTGGGTTTTTCACACAACAGGAAAACTGGACCTGGTGACGGCACCGGTGGCAATGTTATCTATCCAATTAGAACTTTCCAATATCATCCAATTAGATACGGTCCGGCTTTATATATCGTAACACTGGAACCGCCGCCGGTGCCATCACCGGTTTTCCCGGTATGTGAAAAAGCTACCTTAGTGTAGGGTAAAATTATACTGAATTTGGTACGAAGAGGAATAGATGGAGAAATTATCAAAGTGGTTTTGGATAAACTTAGCATAAGTGATTGGTTCTTAATATTCAAATAACTGTAGAATCGATTTTAAAACTCAATAATAGCCTTTAAAACGAGAAAATTGACTTAGATTTTCGCTAAAAATCGGCAACTCTGATATACAAATACGTAAAAAACAAATACATATTAAACCTAAATCAAAATATCCCAATCGAAAATAAAAAAAAAATTTAAAACCAGAGAAAATAGTAATAAATCTGCAAAATAATGACTTTTTAGTTAGCAAAATTGGAGTAATCACGGCATCAAATTGCGGATTTTTTTCAAAACTTGGACATCATTAATTATCTGTTGACAATCAAACACTTGACAAATGTAATCAATTCATAAAATAATATTTTCAAAGTCGATAATTGATCTCTAAATCCCCAATTAAACAAGAATTTTTCATCGTCAAAGTCACAAATTCGTCGCGGAAGACGCAGAAAGCCCCTTTTGCATTAGCGGAAATTCCGTTCTCAAACAAGGAAAGAACTGGTTTTTGTTACTGAAAGGAGGGGGATAATAAGAACGGAGAATTATTCATAAAAGGACAGAAGGGTGCAATTTTCAAGCAGAAAAGGCCGGGCAGAGCCCCTAAAAAAACCGGCCTAGAATGAACACTGTCAGAGTTTATTTTAGAATAAAAAAGGGGCAGTGAGCTATTTTAGCTTAAGATCAGTTTAATAAGGGTGCAAAATCCTCCGATTTTTTTTTAAATAATGAAGTTAAGGAAAATGCAAAACAAAGTGACGTTGTTTTGTCAAAACTGGCATATCTGATAATGGATTAGTGTACTCATTTCATAAAATGAGCAGGAGATTTGGAGGAGAGCAAGAACGACGGAGATTCGTGCATAAAAGGGCAGGAAGGCGCATTAAAAGGGCGGGTGTCCTTCAAAACATGCCTAGAATGATCAATTTCATTATTTTAATTTTTTTTGGGGGGGGTACTAAAATTATAATTTTTTTGACAAATTTATATTATTCAAAACAAAAGAATATAATGGAAAAACTAATATCTGAAGTTAACTTAAAAAATAAATAAAATTGTTTATCTGAATGCGGGAATCAAATTCAACTGCATGCCAATTTTGTTTTTAAAAAATAAAGAATAATTTCGTTGACATGAATGTTTTTGTTTCGTTTTAAATAAGTATTTGAACTGTTGCGCAATTACCTGAAAATCGTACATAAATCAAACGTGACTGATATGAATCCCACCTTATAAAATAAATCTAATTTAAAATAAATGCCAAAATAAAAGAAATGCGAGACTGGAAAAGAAGGAAACTCTGTAAAAGAAAGTATAACTTTAAACCTTAACGTACCATAAAAATGAAAAGCTGTAGCAAATGTTAAAAATAACAAATGAAGAAAAATAAAAAGGGTTAAGCACGTTTCCGCTCTAGTAGAATGGCTGCATTGAGAACATTATTTATGGGAGAACAAAATGGCTAAGCTGCTGATCTCAGTTTATTTTCAAAGGAAGGCCCTTACTTTCACTCACAACAATCTTCATATCCAAGTGCTTACAATGGTGTCAATAAGCGTGGAGGGGGAAACGGTTATTTGTTGTTTTATTCAATTCGGGATGAAAACTACATGTCATTTAGATACAATGTTTTACTTAAGTTTACTTTAAGCTTTTAACATTTAGATTGCTTTTTAGAGTCGCAGTGCTTCATGCGATTCTAAAAACTTATTTTTCAAATTCAAAACTACGAGTTACAGTAGGATAAACAAAAAGAATTGCAGTAGCATAAACTGACATATAGATTATGAAATTGTAATTTTGTGATAAATAACGGATTTTTTTTATTTAATCTGCTTTAAATTTAGCATTTGGTTCCATTCAAAGGATGACTACGGGTAAGAAACTATATATCCAATAACAAAGCAGATACTAAATACAATATTTAATGGCTTGTAATTTATATATAAACGTGTATTCTAAGATATTACATGCATTGCATCTCTTTAAATGAAATAATTGTAATGAGCGAGCCCAAATGCGAAACCTTGTTTTACTTAATCTGTTAATTTCGGTATACAACAAAGATTTTTTTAATAATATATTCCAATTTTAAGTTAGAATACTTATATTCAAATACTGGATACAATTTGAACATACAATGTACAAAATAGATAATATATGCTTTAAATAAACAGATTATTCTTTGTAAAAATATTTTTTGACAAAACATTTAAGCAAAAAAAAACATCAAAAAATATTTTTATTAAAAACGCCTATATTCCATATTTATTAAAAAAAAAATAATAGAAATCAAACTGTTTATTATCCAATGTTAATTATTTAAATAATTGAAAAAACGTGCGAGGGATATAGAGAATGACAGATGGCTAGAAAAAAGTCTTTTCGAAGTAATATTAATTACAAGCTGTTCTATTTAAAGAAAAAAACTATTTTTCTGTAATATTATTTATTTCATAGTTGAAGACGTGGGTGTAAGAACAAGACAGCTCCCATTTTTTTCTGATTTACACTTTTACACTTATTCCTACAAAGAAAAAAAAATCTTTATGGATTAGTGCATTTAGTCCTTCTAGAACAATTTTGAAAACAGGAGATGCCTTGTTCTTTAAGAAAAGTTCTTAAGAAAGTCTTTAAGAAAAGTAACGCAACTTAAAGTTGGTAAATATATTGTTTTTGTGCTAAAATAATTATTAGATGCCCAATATATATTTAATTGCATTATATTATGTTCATTTTGGACTTATGTAATATAAGTAGGAAAAACTTTAAAGTTAGTGTAAGGTTTAAGTAAAATTCTCAGGAACAATTACTAACAAATGTCAATGTTTCAGTTGTTTTACATGAAGTACTACATGCTTTATTCATGATCATTATTTTAAATAGATTAAAATTTATTATTTTTTTGTAAGTTAATTCTCTTTTTTCCATGCTGTTTTTTTACGATCGGAACCCATCACTTTTCCGAAAATGATGCGGACATAACAATAAATATAAAATACAGGCATTTTTTTTCCAAATTCAAAAATAAAAATTCGCAATTTAATACTCTACTAGATAATTTAAAAACTACGAGTTGATGGGAAAACAAAGACTTGACACTGATTTTTGAAAAGCGATAAAAACACGTGCGCTAAAGCATGCAGCTTGACCAAATACATAGTACACACACATTCAAAATGTATTATAAAATTCCAAAAAAGCTGTATAAATAAATCGACGCAATGCAAGACAATAATTACAGGTACTTACTTTCCATTCTCATTGTCATGAGCGTCGTTAACGACCCGATCTTTCGATCGGAACTAGTTCACTTACATGAGTGTGGATATACCGAAGACCATCGAAATCAAGGTACCCTTCAGATCCACGGTTGAGGGATAAACTCACGAACACTAACAAAACACTTAGTGTGCTATAATTTACCATAGACTAAGCACGCAATAAAAGTAATTTTATTTAAGGGTGCTTAATTGTAAGTGCGGAAAGCAGACAACATGCGTCCGTGAACTTCTCGAGAAGCCTTCGGCAGTTGAGGACTATTTTTAGGGTAGAGCAAGGGATGCAGGGAAAAAACGACTCCGCTACCCGAAGGATTTCTTCTTGTCACATGTCCCGATGCTTTAAATAAGAAAAAAAATATCCTACCGGAGAATTTAATGAAAAGGTGTGCACCCCTAGGAAGGAGGTCGAGGGATTCGAGTGCGCAAGAAAACTCGAGTAGTTGGTACAACTGTGCAAGGGATAAAGTAATTCTATTTCAATAGAGAAAAATATCAGTATGGTAAAAATTAGTATTAAAGTACCAGGGCAGCGCGGAAGGTGGGTTATATAGGCCAAATGTCCAGTGTTCCTGAAATACAATTTTGTAATGTCCTGTGACGCGTCATTATTAAATCAAAGATATTCCGTGCGAAATACGTGTATTCAGATAGTGCCAGATTAAAACATTGAAGCAAGGGAAGCCCGCCTTTAAATGAGAGCTCCATTGCTCTCAAATAGACCCTGGAACATCAAATCGAACTTTTATATGCACTAAAATCCTTACCTTTGAATGATATTAAAATGAAACTCATTAAAATAATATAAAAACATATATTAATAAGTAATGAGTATTCATAATATTCTGTATGTTTTTTTCACTATTCGAACAAATTTAACACAAGTGGCAACTTTTTTTTTGTTAAAGTTTGTAATGCAATTTTTATAAGGTAAATTTAGTAGCAAACTATGTTAGGAGTGTTAAATATTTATATAAAATTTGTGATTTGGGGGCTCCTTAAATATGTAAAGTGTAAGCCTATTCGTTAATCAGGCCCTGTACATCGATTGTTCAACTTAAGAAGGTTTTATCAATTTCATAAGTTTCGATGTAAAACAAATCCTTAGTTTAAATATTTCCAAAATTTGTAATTTTTAAGATAAACTCCCTATTAATTTAAACCTAAATAAAATAATTGTAAGATACCCTTTAGGAAGGATAAGTCCCTTTAGGAACACATAGTTTTGTATATAGCAGTTGGGGATCCATATATTTCAACGAGGTTTTAAAACCGCGGGGCCGCACAGTTGGTAAATGTTTATGGGAACGTCCATTGTTACTCTTGTGACGGTCAGGGAAAATTTTCATAAAAACGTACATTTTTTACAATACTAAACATATTTAGGATAAAATTCAAAATTACTATTTCAAAGTTCATGTCATTCCGCTTCATAAAACATATCTAATATGTAATTTAGTATATTTTAGTTGTCTAGGAAATAAATCAAAATTTTGTTACTCTTGTGACCACTGGAAAAGGCAAAATACAAAAAGTAAATATAATAGAGTAATTATATCTCATCAAAAGGGAAAAACTTTTGAATCTCTTTGACAAAATCTGAATTAATGGCATTGTTTTAAGTAAAAGGCTAAGCGTTACTCTTGTGACATTTTGTCCACAATTGAATTTCTGCTTAAAAACCTCAAAAAATCATTAATATATATGCAAATTCGTGATTTTTTTTATATATAACAGTTTTAAACATTGATAGGAGTCTAAAACAGCTTAAATAAGTATAGAATTATATTAAAAAATAGTTTACTAAAAATTTTTTTTACAAATATAAGAGCAACAAAATTAGCCACAATTTGGTTTCTTTTGTATCAAATTGCATGATCATAAGGTTCAAACTTTTGAATTATTTTTACTTTTGTGTGTATTAAAGCACCTTATTTGATATTCATCATATACTGTTAGAATTAACGGACGACAACATAGTTTACATTCACCTACTGGTTATATTGCAATTTATCGAATCCTTTGCGTACTGCTACTGAGCAGAATTGCTCTTCGTCTTCGGTTTCACTTGCAGTTTTATTGCTGTTTGCTTTATAAAATATGAACTCTTTGTAGGAATTATCGTGTGTTATGGTCAATGGTAGATAGTGGCATTTTTGGTAGCTTCGACAAAGTGTGTTTTTGTGTGCCCTTCACTATACAATTTCTCCAAGAGTAATACGCAAATGAATTCTTTGGCTATGATTTCTTCATTTGGTACATAAAGTATGTTTACCTTTGTTGCACCATGAACAAGTTCTGCAAAATCAGCAGCTTTTTGTATAATTGCTTTTTACCATGCACTTCATTTCATAGACATCACTTAAAAAAAGAAAAACAGCACCGATTCCATCTACAGCACTCGTATCATAAGCTGTTGAAACAAAATGTCCATGAAAACTGTTAATATTTAAGTTTGATTTAAGTGCTGACATGTTTAAAAAATTATATTTTTGTTTAAATTGGCCTGTGCAACCATCAGAAAAAAGCAGGATACACTTTTGACCGATGCATTTTCTTGGAGATACTGCATTAAAATATTGTGCGAACACATTTACAAAAAATCTTTCTTGTATCATATAATAGTCTTTCTATGATATCTTTTCAAAATGCACATTCTGAATGTCTACCAACATTCAAGTAAGGTATCACAGCACCAGCGACATAACAAAATTGCAACAACAGACTTGAAACAACAAATTTCCCAACTTAACGATTCGAAATTCCCAACTCAACAGTGCTGAAAATTCCCAGTTCCAACTTATCAGCATTTTTCATCTTTTCTTATATACATTTTAGGTAATATTAAACAGTTGTCTCAAAAGCATTGATTTGTTGCACCCATATTCCAATGCAATGTCCGTTCTGATGTCTAATTTAAATGTAATGATACAAGTTAGGCCATTTCTAATCTGCCCTAGCTTTCATTTGCTAATAATATTAATTTTCTTCAGGCATAAATTCTCAAATTGGGGATTTTTAGAAGTAGAAATTCCTAACTTTCAGGGTTTCCAGATTATAGTGGGTCCGTTCTCCCCCCGGTGCAACGGGTCTGCACAGCACTCTAAATCAATAAATCTTTAGGAATGGAGAAAATAACTTATGCAACTGTCCTATGAATTACTTTGAAAGCTTTTATGAAAACCACAAATACACACATTCTAAGGACCTGCTGTCATAATTGTTCTGTAATTTTAAAGTAAATAAAAAATTAAGATCATTCATTTTAAAAACATGAATGAATGCAATTTAATTTGTTTTAAATTAATTATGTAATTAATTATTAATATAATTAATTATGGAAAAACTACTCAAGAACTTATTCCTAAAAAGGGCAAAGCCAAATAAACTTAAAATATTGTTTTGGTTTTGGTCTGAAGACAACCTATTTGATTTACTTGGCGGAAATGTTATGCGTTACTCTTGTGACACAGTCATTTGTTACTCTTGTGACAACACAACAGAGGATGTTCTATGCATGACACACAAAAAATAAATGGTTTAAAATATGTCTTATTCCACCAAATCAGAGATTAAAAAGTTTAAAGTAAAAATGTTAAGTAGTTTTTACAAATTTGAAACTTTTATATGTTTTTTGTTACTCTTCTGACAATTAAACATCACTATTAAATACAGTTAAAATTTTATTCAAAAGCTAAACTAAAATATTTCAACTATATATATATATGATAAATATGTAAATGAATTATGAATTTATATAATGATTTCAATTAATGAACAAAATTAAGAAAATAATATACTATAATCGAAGTGACATTTTTGGCTCCAATAAAAGTGAAGAAATAAGTCAACTTTCAGAACAATTTCACTGCAGACTATTATTCTTATGAAATAATACCTTACAAATTCATATCCAGCAACTTTCCAGGATTAAATTGATATACCACACTTAGTTTGGTTAAAATTTTAATTTCAGTAAAAAGTTTCATTTTTCGTGGACGTTCCCTTATCTACAACTATCATCATTGTTAAAAATTCACTTTCATGTTTGAAGAAACTTTTGTCATTTTTGACGAAACAGTCGCCTGCTATATGCTTCGATTAAATGTATTCGTCAAACTGAGAAAATTCATTTTATCCTTTTTTTTAACGAAATTTATTTCGTCAAAAATGAGGCTATAAACGTATAAGAATCAATTATGAATTAATGCCCCTAAAAAGGGACACAAAGAAATATGAGTAAATTACTTTCTTTAAAAATTTGAGGATTCTTGTTTTGTCAAAAATTACGTGATAAAATGATGAAACAATTGTCAAATATGACGAAAGTAGCGTTGACGATCCCAGTAATCTCAAAAATGAAAGTGTTATTTCTGAGAGTGTGAGTTGTAACAAAATACTCGAAGTAAGATGAGAAAAAAAATACAAGTAAAAAATACATGATTAATTTCCCCAAATTAAAATCTTTATAAACTTAAAATTCTAACTATAAAAATATAGCAAAATCAAATTTTTATTTATTCATAAAAACTACATGGGTATGTTGTGTAAAACTGAAACGTTATCTTTTTGTGTTGATTGTTTTCCATCACATTCGTTATAAATATTTTAATCGCTAAATGACAACTAAACAACTTCCACCAAATGGCGATTTTAGAGATTAGATCAGTGGCGGCTCGTGCACTACAGCAAGTATAGCCGGGCTGCACCTAATTTTATTAGTGTATTTTAAAACTAAAATTATATATTTTACTAATTTTCTTAAATGAAGATGAAATTTCAACTCGTAAGTAAAAAAAAAATCTCCGATAAATAGCAAACCTGTTTCCGCAATGCACAAATTCAGGAGTTTGGTTTGGTTAATTAACGTCGCATTAGAGCTGCACAGTGGGTTATTGGCGACGGTTCGGGGCCTATCTCGAAGGAAAGACCCGGGAACGATGCCTCGTATTTTTGAACCATATTCTTCTAATACGACTTTTTAATTAGAGAAAGCTTTTTTTCATTGACACAGTGGTCTAAGAATTATAGAGCTAGCTTCAAACTCAAATGAATATTTAATATTATTTAACTGTAAATGTCTTTGAAAACTTCTGAATTCATGATAAACTTTCCAATGATGCGTAAATATTCGGGAATTAATTATAACATTTAAAGATATAAATTACTTATGAGCCACTTTGTTACAAAAAAAAATGCATATAAAGTCCAGGTATTAATTTAAAAAATTACTATCTAGCATTACTGTTCTATATTTTTATATAAAAGTTAAAGCTTCCTCTTCAAATTATTGGTGAAACATTATAAATTTTTTTGAATTATGGAATTATATATATTCAAGGTTAGACATTCATCATTTGAATACGGAGCAAAAATTATTCAATTCCTCCAAGCTGAAACGTCAACTCAGAGATTGATGGAATAAAAGTGTTAATGAAGCGAAATACCAAATTAACTTTAATATATAGTCTGAGAAAACAAGATTGTTTCGGGGTAGTATTTTCTCACTACTACACACATTACTGTAAAGAAAGCCAGGTAACGCAGTGTATGCGTAGACAAAAGTGTGGATGTTGATGAAACTAAAAGAACAATTCAATAAAATGTTTGACTTTGTAGCTCCTAATAACTGTTTAACACAACGGTTTTGTATTCATCAGAATAATGTTCACCATGTGACCTGGGAAGGTTTATACTTATTAAAATATAAAAATCACTTATTATTAACCCTTTGCGGTCAAAGCCCTTTTTGCTCTGGCGAACCAGCAGTTCGAGACGATTTTCCGCATATTTGGTGAATGGCAATATTACATCTTTAGAATTAGAGGATACATTCCTTCAAATAAAACCCAGCATTCTATTCGCCTTTTTACTAGCTACCCTACATTAGTACCTTAATTGAATTATATGAAGATATAAAAATTATCAGTAACATCTCTTAACTCTTCTACACACTTTACCAAAACTTTTGATAAATATCATCTGGCCCACGGACCTTAAAAGGCTTATCCCTTTCAGCACCAGGGACGTACCTGTCGTACATCAAGCTATACACATGCCGAAATACCAATGACGTTTATGTCGTACGTCACGACATTGTTAGTTGTTATACGAAATACGTTTACTGTTTTTTTAACTTGTTTTGTACGTACTAGCTTCATTTTCTCCCTAGTGTAGAAGGGGTTAATACTTTTTAAACAGTGAACAATGTCTTCCCTAGAAAATCTGCACTTGTATTGTCTGACAGTATAATTTTTCCTCTGTTGATAATCGCTAATACAAAAACGTGCAAGTGTGGATCAGGCCTGTAGCCAGAAAATATATTCAGGGGGGGCAAACACTATTTCAGGTAGGGCAAGAGGGGGGGGGGGGGGGTAACTTTCAACTTAATTCCATAAAAATTTAGAAGTTTAATTATACATACTTTTTCAAACCTTGTACCATTAAAATATATATTATTGTTTTTATTCTGAATCAAATATCTATATTTTCTTGTATTATACACATGCACCTACCAACGTATGCGATTTGTCTGTATGTACGAATTTTAAGCATTTTGTACGCTTATATGATTAATTTATAAAATTTTAATGGAATTCGAAGGAATTTTTTATTTTACAAAAATCATCAAAGGAATTTCAAAAACTCTGAAAACAACAGAATACTTAAAAAAATATGGTGAATAAATGAATATTTTGCTGAAAATGCTTAACTTTTTCTTCTTTAAAAATGTTATGTCTAGTCAATAATTTCATCAGGGTGGTAGTAAATAAAAAGCAAAATGAGCAATAACCATTCAATGTTTTTTAAAAACTATAGACTTTTGTAATGTTATACAATACATGTCATACAAGATTGTTGTAAAAATAAATTGTATAGATTTGATTTTCGAAAAATTGGCAAGTATGTATGTAATATAAGTTAGCTTATATATTCACAGATCAGATAGAACCTAAATAATAATAGCATCATCAATTGTTTTGCAGTAAGAATGCAAATCTACTTGGTACGTTTTTACTAACGATAAGCCAGCATAATTGAATCGTTGAGATTAAACAGGAAAAGATTGCAATTGAGAAATTTCCTTTTTAATCTCCCCCATTCAATTATAGTATTATACTGTTTAAGTTTTTATAATAATATAAATACTTGTAAAAATCTCATTTGCTTTTGATATTAAATGGGAGAACATTTTTATGCAGTAAATTTTTTTCGGGAAAATTACACTGAACAATATTTCTAAAGCACGCAAAAAAATGTGTTCTTTTTTTTAAGCTGGCAAAAATTAACGTCAACAACGAAAAAATAAAATAAAGTGTGGTACAGATTGCAAAAAATAATCTTTGAACTAATAATAAAATCTTTAATATTCTATAACTGGAATATTCTTTGATAAAAATTTATAAAAATCTCCTCTGGGTAATTTATAAGAATAAAACGTGGTTTAAAAACGTTAAGATACACTTAACATGTTAATTTCATTAATGTTATATCTCTTGAAAATGGACTTATCATAACGTTAAATAAAAACATCTGTAAATGTCAAATGCAATTTTTCTATTATTTTTTTTGTTTCTGATATTCTTTACCAAAAATAATAAATAAGAAACTGCCTTCACATAAAATAACAAAATATTAAGTTTTCACGAATTACACTAAAATACGAAAAACATAACTCGTAATAATTAATATTTTTATGTATAATACAGTATTTTTACTATCGACATTTAGACTTTGGATGTAGAAGCATTTAATAGTTAGGTAAATCGTAATTGGTTTAGGAAATTCTTCCTACATATAACTCATTACAATTAACAACAACTTAAATTCCGTTGCAAATTAAAATTAAATGCGCAATTGTATTTTAAGGTTAAGCAATTATTTTAGTAAATTTAGAATTTAATTTGATTAACCATATTAATTTTGTTAATTATATTTTCTTAAAAATTTGAAAACGTTTGTAAATCAACCATGGGGTCATCATAAAAATAGCATTTTGATTTCAATTTATAAATATTGCAAAAGAATAATTAACTTCATTTTGTAAAAGGGATAAATTAACGAATAACATGTATCATTAGATGCTATATAGCCCCTAACGTTTTTTTGCTTAATTTTCTGAAAATGTAATTTTTATAAATTAACTAACATATTTAATAAGGTAACACTTACTTTGAATTGGGATTTAACAATGTGTCAGCTCGAAGAGCCCTTACATTTCCATGGGCATCATGTTTGGCATCCACTTGTTAACCAACCCGCCCATATTATAACTTCGTTAAGATGGAAAATATAGTAGCATTTACATCACTTGTGCTGGGATCGTTGCTAGTCTCGCTGAACACATCCGCTTCTTGTCCGATATTTGTATTTATTTTTTTAAAAAAAGCCATATCCATTAACCATATCCATAACTTAAATGATGTTCAAGCAACTTCCATGCTTTTAACCAACCTATTGCAACAAACGACGTATAGCAACTCTGAGCAGTACTGTGCGAGGCTTTTGCAGATACAACAGCCAATCCGGTGAAAGAAACCATCAAAAGCCCCAACAATTTTGTGGAAATACATACGACCCTGGGCAGTATAGGCTAAATTACAAACAGGTTGACAATGGACAAACTCAACAGGGGTCGGATGAACTTGGTACTTTAACCATAAATAGTCAATTTAGTGTTTCCTGTTTCCCTGTTAAAAATCGATGTCCTAATGAATGGGTTCGAGTTATTCTTGACAAGTATTGCTTTAGGGTCTGAGTTACACTATCTGTTATCAAAAGTCTTTATTCTGCTGTTTCCCGAAAAAAGCGACGCCTTTTGTCTGCAAGAATTCTATCCTCCCTGCAGGGGGGAAGGGGACGGCAACACATGTCATACGAGATGGACTACTTCATCCCTACTAGTTTTCAAAAAGACGGGTGAAGTGGCAACAAATGAGCCATGGGGCTAATGATTTGTCTGGTCCCTGGTCAGGTTCAATTGCCAGATATTGGTTACTGACGCTGAGGGGGAAGGGGGGGGGGGGGGGGGGGGGAGCGCGTTTGAGTAGCTTCTATGCATAGAAGAGGAGGTTTTGTTTTGATGCCAAATTGTGAATTCAATTGTGTTTTTGTCTTTTTGTCCTGAAAAATAATTGGGTTTTTCAGTGTGATATTCTAGAAAATTACATTAATTGCTCGGGGGGGGGGGGGGGGGGGGGGCAAATAAAATTCTAGGACGGGCAAATAAAATCCTAGGACGGGCAACGCCCCCCCTGGCCCCTAGCTAGCTACAGGCCTGGTGTGGATCTTATAGGTGTAAACTTGTTTTGAACTCAAATACAAAATATAAATCATGCAATTAAAAGGTGTTTAAAATTTTTTAACTGTGTAATTTAGGTGGTCTTTAATTAACTTAATGGTAAGTTTTCATAGGTTTTTTTTTGCTTTAATTTATATGTATATTGATAGTTATGAATATAAAAATTTTGAAGTAGTGTTTTTTTTAAATAAGAATTTGAGGTTATGATTGATATATGAATTTAAAGGAAACAGAATTTAGAGGTTAAGGGACAGTTGATGAATTCTGAGTGAGGTTCTATAGAGGAAAACTCAAACTGAAGAGTTACAGGTAACCAACCATTAAATTTTAAGATTTGAATTGTTTTGGTCACAAATTGATTTATTAACTAAAAAATTGACATTTTCAAAAAGTGAATTTAGTTCAATGATATAGTAGTAATATTATGCTAGACGATGCAAAATATACCAACACAGAAAATGAGCTAAACTCAAAGAAATGAAAAATTTTCAGGATCTATGAACATTGCCGGAGTGTTAATCAGAAAGAGTATCATCCATAAAACAGTTTAGCAAACAAACCAAATGTCATAGAAAGATAATAATAACAACGCAATGGTGGAATTCTATCAGCAAGTAAATTAGTATAAAGTTAGAGAATACACCCAAGTTTTTATATTTTGATACAGATACACACGTCCCACACTTTAATATTAAATGGATCTGGTTAAGTATTGCTTTTTTAAAAGTAATTACTACTTTAAAAAAAGCAATACTTACTTTGTAAAAATACAAAAACCTGTAGAAGACGGGCGTTTGGTTTTAAAAGGGGATTCTGGTTGAAATATCAACCAACTGCCCTTCACCCTTGTTAACCTTTACAGGTTAACAAGTGTGAAGAATGTCATTGGGGAAATGCTATAAAAAAATTACAATTTGAGCAGCTTATATTTTTAAAGTGTTTTGTATTGACATTCATATTTTTATTTTATTGATTTTAAAATTATGGGGGAAAAACAAACAGTTTATGCGGTGAAGACAGTATTTTGAGGTTGATTTTGAATACTCTTTAAAACAATATCGATGTCATATCTGCATGTTTAAATTTTTAAATAAATAAAAACTAGCATACAACTTTCTGTAAACCTTCATCAAAATTTATGAACCAGGAAACATTTAACTAAACTTCAAACACTGAGTAACATTTCACTTCAAATTTGCATGTTACTCTAAAACTTCTTTAACGATTTGACTCAAGCTTGGTAGTATTGAATATTTCTTCATAGGTCTTTTAGTAAGATATTGTCCCTGAACCCTCTAGTACATGATTTTTTCTTTTTTAATGAAATAATAATTTTTCGTTTTCTTTTTGCCCCTGGACTACTGAAAAAATATACAAAATAAATCCTAAGTGCCTATTTAATTAAATAATTAATTAAAACTAAATTGTGTAGCATATATGCAAAATCATGTGTAATTACTAAAATAATTTTCAAAAAGTATGAAAATATAGTTAAATGCAATCAACACATCTCTGGTATTAGCTAGGACTTTTTGTCGAGCCAGATTATACTTATAAGTAATAAAACAACCTTCGAAAACTTTTCCTTCACTAGCCAGTTTTAGAACAACATACCTCGAAGCAATTGATTGTCTTTATCACCATCATTTTTATAAAGATAAGGAACCTAGTGCATATGGTCCCCTACATGACAATGCTGTTCAGTTAACATAAAACTCAATAGATGCAACTAGGGGACATTTAGCATATATGCTACACTATGCACTAGAGGGTTAAGCTGTGATAACCTTGTAACTCAAAATATTAAGTTTTAACTACAGGAGAAAGGAAAAAGTTTTAAAAGTTACTGAGTTCCTAGATGTCTCTCCTATTGCTTTATAGTCATTAAAAATTACTCTGAGTTACAAAGTGTCACTACAAATACGTGCTGAATTTTTCTAAAGGGAATGGTATAAAAACATATTTTTTCATATGTTCATACATACGAGATATAACAGCTGAAGCATTGTCATGGATAGCCAATTTGCTACACAAATATAAAAAGTAACCCAGATCGAATTTTTTTAAAACAACTGTTAACTTGCCTGGACAATTTCCATGAGGATATATTACAATTTTAAGAGTATCATAAAAATATGCAATATGGTAATATTAATATGTAAAATATGTCATATAATATAAAATAGTAGTTTTAAAGAAAATCATATATCCATTTTATAGAAGTACTCGAAAAAAAATGGAACAATGTGAGCCTCTCTTTGATTTCTATATAACATAACAAATATGTTGAGATATTTTGTTTAGATACACAAACCAAATTTATATATAAAAAATTTTGGGGGCTCATAGGACTTAACAATGTGTGGAAAAATTAAAATACGACACTGCAATTTCACTTTTTTGCACATTCTCACTCAAAAGCTATTGTGCAACATAATATAGGTACATCACCAAAATCCAAGTGTGAGAAATGATTTATCTCAATTTTTTGCTTCTAAACCCACAAATTTTATTTATTTAACTGAAATCAGTTATTATAAAGCATTTGCTTTGATTTGAAATGTAGGGAATTTAAATTGAATTATCTATGAATTAGAAAATATAGCTTATATTTGAAAAAAAGTTGTTCTACTAACTTTTGACGACTGTGGACACTAAAACCTAAAAAAAATTATGCTATAATCATTTGAAATTAAATGATTTAAATCTTTTCAACAATACTAAAAAGAAATGAACATTTAGTATTGCTGTTAAGTCCCATTTGCACTACCAACTTGGATACCTAGTAGCAGAACATTTTCAAATTGTCTGTGACACGATTGCAAAAATTGTTTACAAGTAATTTTTTGCATAAATATCGATATACAGACTTTGTATAAAAATAATAAATGCTTTGTTAAAGACAAAACCTTTGCTAATTTTTTATTTGAAAGAATTTAAGCTTAATTATAACAACTCCATTTTACATTAATTTTTAAAAATTTAGTTTTGGAAGTATACCATTTGCAGATTAAAGGAAGTGTAGAGGTTATTATAGCATAGTACAAAAAAATCTAGTATAAATTTTTACTAAAGCTTAAGAAGAATCAGCAGATTATTTTGTTATGCAGCTATTTAAAAGTACTGAAAACATATGCCTGCAGCCCTTTATTCCAAAATGTGCGACAAATGACATGTCACAGCTTTTCTGCTACTGGGCTTGCATATTAAATGTTTTAAATTATTCAGATATTTTGTTAAAATTCAGATAAATTTTTGTAAAATTACTTACCAAAACAATCAGTTTCTGCAGGATTATTTTCCATCTCATCTTCAATTTCTCTCATGAGGGCCTCAATTTTCTTTTCAGCTTCAGTTGGTCCCTTCCCTCGTGGTGGAGTAATATTATAAGGAAGGAATGTTTTAGAATTCAAAGTGTTTGGCTTATAATCATCTTTATAATAGCTGACTGGCATGCTAGTTGCAATACTGTCATCCTCATCCTGTACAGGGATTTCATCCTCCTCGGATTCACTATCCTCGACATTCGAGAAAGAAACTTTCTTTCTCTCTTTGCCACTGCTGACTGAAAGGCATGTCATTTTTTCTGATAGTTCCTCTGGCTTGCGAGAAACATCTTCTTCTTTAGGAGTAACAGCATTGCCGTAACCACTCACAGGAGTGCTGTCAGAGACGTGAAACCCGACAAAGTGCCTGGCTCCGGGAATGCTTGAAGTCACCATGGAATGCTGAGTTGCAGTGGAAATGTCGGTTACAGAATGAGCAAGTTTTTTATCGGGAGAGGTTGCTTTAGGAGCGTTAATGACAGATTGGCTGTCATTCTTTACTTCATGAAGATTGGCATATATAGGGCTGTTGACGACAGTGCATTCGGCAGGCATGGGATTAAAATCAAAATTACGAGCTGGTGGCTTTTTTGTGGTTGGAAAAGTATATGGAGTTTTGGATGTTTGTCCAGCTGATGCATCTCTAATATTTTCATAAACAGGATTAAAATTATCTTCTTCAGCAGGGAGTTCTTGAAGGTAGTTACCACAGACGGCATCTTTGCACTGGAATGCCTTAGAAAACTGTTCTGAAGCTAGCTTAGGATTATTACCGGCACTGGCAATTATTTTTTGATATTCCGAAAAAGGAATAACTGGTCCACCGGCAGTCATCTTAATATGCGGAGAAGCCGCGGCGCAAGGACTTTGTGCCGCTTTTGAACCATCCCAAGGAAAATTAACATCAGAATGAATTGATTTATTGGATTCACCGCAGCAATAAGCAAAACTGTTGCCCTGAGCCGAACTGGTGGCTTTAGGAATGATTCGACCATATGTATTAGTTAAGTCAACATCTTCCGAGGAGGATATAGTAGCTGTAGAAGGATTAAATTTAGGAGGTATATTAGAGTATATATTATCTGTATTTTCAGCCATATTACCTTTACACAGAACAGGTGTTTGTCCAGTAAGTCCTTGCCTAAGTTCTCTTCGAATCTAAATCATCTGATCAAGGAACTATCTTCTATGGAGATCTCGTCTATTCTATTATCGGAACAATGACTTCATTAATTAATATGAAATTTTAAGAGTTATTTATTAGAATAGTACATTTTCTATAATATATTTCCTATTGTTGACACTGGCACGAGATGACAGATTGAGTTGTAACTCGCAATACTCTTATTTAAAAACAAGAAAACAAAAGACGAAATATTGGTTCGTGTCGCCATCTATTGGCATTTTTAACTGCTAACATTTTATATAGATGAATTATAGTAGTTTTAAGTAATATCCGAGTTTTTGGTCATTTTGAATACTTAAAATTCATTTTAAAACTTTAAATTTTCGATGAAAGTAGTACTTAAAAAAAACATAAAACTTTTAAATGAAAATAGTTTTAATTTTCTTACTTAATTTCTTTTAATTAAAACATTTGAGAACTTAAAAAAAAATATTTTTAGAATAAAATATGACAAAATTCTACTCACAGGAAATTATTAGCAGGGCCGATCATAGGGGTGTGCGACGTGTGTTAGAGATAAAATGATAATGGTACTGATAAAAGTATATAAAAGTAAATTAAGTCTTATGCTTTTTTTTCATTTGACGTAAACGTCTTTAAAATAAGCTAAATGAGGTATTAGAGAATAGAAACTATGTTACGCTTTTAGAGTGATTTATTCCTACTCTATAACTCCCATGGCAAATAGCACGACTGACAATTTTTTTTCTCTCGTTCAATAAGAAATTAGGCTTACTTTAAATTTCAATAAAAAATGTAATAAAGATTTTTTATGTAACGAAATTTATCTAATAAAATATACTTGGCATATTTTAACATAGGGTTGGTGGGGCATTTTCCCCCAGTGCTAAAAGAAGCCCAACTACTCACGGGGATTTTACGCCCTTTTTTATTCGTGTCCTACATATTTTCCACAGGGAAAAGCGTCGATCAGTTTTGTTAAATTAAGTAAATTAATTTAGTTTGAATTGACAAACAAATATTTAAAAAAAAATTTGTACAAAGTTTTTGTTAACCTTTACGTGTAGGCTAGGACAACTTCTAGGCTAGGACACTTTCGAACCATGATATGGGGGGAAAGAATTTTTTACACGCATGTGGTCTGAAGTATGTAGTTTGCGGCATAAATGGTCATTACAACTCTTCGGACAAGTGACGTTTTACTAATGGTTTATACAGGTCATCTTGCGCTTTACAGTATTTCGACACCGGAATGGCTCTTCCCGGAATCTGAGTACTTTGCGGAAGGATTGTTAACGACCCATCCGTCAGACAGTTACACGCTTCTTATTTGTAAGGCAAGTCATCCTTCCACAAAGTTTTGAGAGCTGTGTTTTTCCTGTCTTTCAAATCGAAATACCCCCGCGTTTTGGAATTAGCCTAGCCAGTGCAGCTTTTCTGTTACGGAACCCCCGCGAAAAGGTTAACATAGAGGTTCAGCTATCTGATAAGGATCTAACATCATCCTATTTTTGGCAATAGAAAAGCATTTGCCGCCACCAGTGAAAATTCTTTAAAATATCCTCTGATATACATTCTGTGAAACGCAGTATCAAACATTTGTAACTAGACTTGCAAATCATAAAAAGAATCTGACAAACTTATTCATAAGTTTTTCTCAAATTTATTCATAAGTTTGTGTGAAGGATTAAAAGGGGCCCTGCTACTATGTTTGCACCGGGCCTCACGGCTGTTGAGCTGCCCTGATTATAAGCTATTCATCGGTTATTATTCGAAATAATTAAGTATTGCAAATAGTTAAATAAGTGTGGAATTGAAAGTTGACTTTAAATAAAATGTTTTAGTTCTTTCAATACTGTGTGAGGTAAACGCTCTGACATTTTATTCAGCAAGAATGTTTTTGTCGTTTCGTGAAAAAGGCTTATAAACATAATAAAAGGTTTATATTATATATGTCGAAATTAAACTAGTAGTTCTGGGAACAATAGATTTCGCGACAAAAAAACAACTTTTACGTCGTTTTTAATGACTTCAAGGAGCATTCGTGTCAAATTTGAAGAACATCGAATAACGCGTTTAGTCGTGACTGCGTATCAAACAAACAGACGAAATGCCGAAAGGTCGAGTTAAAACAGGGATCTCGCTAACGCTCTGTCAAAAACGATCGAATGATTAAAAATGGTTCATTTTTCAAAACGTGAATGTTCTTTTTTTGACAGTTTATTTCGATAAAAAAAACTCATGTATGTAATTTCATTATATTAACATATAAACAGTATTAAATATATTGCAGTTATCTCTTGTCATTTATAAATTTCGAAATTCGTCTTTTAGTAGAATATTGCACTTTTTTCAAAGATCGTTAAATTTTTCCGAATTCCCTATGGTAAGGTGGGAGAGAAAGGGTCATATTATTTTAAAGTTATTATTTTTTTTAAATTAAATATTAAATTTCATATTGTTAAACTTATGTTTTGATATCGTTTTTGCTTAAAAAAATTACTTCGTTTAATGGAGTAAATTTTTTCAAAAAAATTAAATTTCTGGATGAATTAATTCAAGTTCAACCGTCGCACATAGGGGTATTTGACCCAAAAAGTTGGCCAAAATTATTTTATTGCATTTTCTATTTTAAAATTACATATTAAAATAAAAAAAATTGAAATAAGTTGAAAATTCAAACGGGTTACCTCTACAGCTGCAAAACAAGACATATCCAAACAAACCAAGAATGCTTAATTTTTAGTAGTACTTATATTGCGTTACTTTCAAACTTTCTTAATTTAAATAGTTTGTTTTATATATATTTTATCCACCCTTTAGATACTCACTAATAATTATTAGTTTTAGATGAAAATAATTATAATAAAAAATAAAAAATAAATTTAAAGTGGAGTTGTCTATTTTTGCAACTATATGTCAGGCATATTTACAAAAAAATAATAAACAACCTATATATTTCTAATTATGTATACAAAGTTATATTTTTTGCAAGAGATTTAAAAAACATTGGGTTTCTTATAAATTTTTTATTTGATTTTTTATGTATTGTATTTCTTCATTTGTGATATCTGCTCTTTCATGTATAAATCTTATCGTGATGGGCCTGAATATCGCAGTGACGATAGTGTAGGATTTTTCCATAGCAATGCATTTTTGTTTTTTAAACCTGTTAATTAAAGAGGCTCTTAAGCAGATTGGAAGATATTCGCATCGGAATCGCAACTATTCTCAAATCTTTGTTTGTATTGTGATTGCTCGGAACCATCACATCCCTATTTGTAAAAAAGTTCTAGCGATTTTATTTCATCAATATAAACGTATTTAAAGCCTCTCACAAATATGTGATTAATCGCTCACTCGTATGAAGCTTGAAGTTGTATTTCGGTACCAGTAGAAATTATTTGATACGTGTTTGGAGCAGGATATCATTATTTCTTAACCTAAAGAAATAGGTTTTTGTCACTAGTTCTTACTACTTCATATCGTTTACGTGATAACCCAGCTTCCACGAAAATTGTCAAAGCACGAATTGGTGTTAGCTGTGACTTTTTTTGTTCAGCAGTGTGGCTAACAAATGCTTTTCTGCATTTGGCTGCTCTTAAGGGAGACTTTGTGATATCCTTTACTACTTTTGAACCCTCGATATTTCCAGTTTCACGTAGTTTCATTTGAGTGGCATAGATTAATTCTTCGGATTTGGCTTTTTCTCTTAGCTCCTTGGTTTTGCGTATTTTACTTCTATCATTTAACCCATCAAATGATTTCGAAGGTCGACAAGCGATTTTTTTTGTGGGAATTTCGATTGAATGTTCCAACTATTTTTGGTGTTTCTTTAGAATTTTTTCTTCTGACATATTAACTGCAAGCCATTTACTTTTAAATCTGGATTTCAAGACCGAGATTTTATGTTTAAATTGCTCTTTTTCTTCATCAGAAAAGGAGGGCTTTGATATTATATAACTTTCCATGTAGTTGAACTTTTTTTATGATACTTTTTTCAGGGCAGTTTCTCATAATATCAAAAAGACATTTTCTAGTTAAAAATGTAATTCCCGATGGTCCTAAAATTAAAAAAAAAAGTTATGGTAGACCTATCAGTATGTCTTCGTGCTACTTTTCTTACTTTAATCAAAGTTGTTCTTTTATTAAAAATATTTTTCGAATAAAAGCAATATTTTGTACAATGTCATACTTTTTTGCCAGTAAGCCATTAAAAAACGATATTATGTGCATTCCCATTATTAAAGGTATTTTTTCTTACAGCCAAAAAATTAAAGACAGTATTTTTTTTTATTTTTTTATTTTGCATAACGATGTATTAATATTATTCAATTATGTTACATCCTTATTATTTTAAAACTTGCTTTAATTAATATTTTCACATACAATCAAATAAAAGGAATATTTTCTACAAGATATCAAAATTCGAACCTGCAGATGTTGGATCCATAAACAAAAAGCTATTTGATCTTAGTTTTCCTTGAAGATACAGAGCAGAATGTACTATTTTTTTCGGAGATACAGAGCAGAATGAAGTCAATCCTAGTACTGCGAATTTACTCGTTCCTCTTGGGCGGATGAAACTTGGGCAGCAAATATAAACACTTGGAGTGTCGGGTTTAAAGTCACATTCTTCTTTTGGTGTTCGATTAAAGAGAATTTCCAAGTATCAACACATGAAGGAAGGGGTCGGAAAAAGTTCCCCAACTAGAGCTTTTAATTTACATGCACACATGCAGCCGCACAACCGATAATTTAAAAAAGAGAGATTCTGGGGTTGGGGTTTTCAGACTATGACACTTGCGCAATTGTATACTTGCAGTTTCCTTACACTGTATTGTTGTAAAACACGTCTTGTGAAGTATTTAGATAAGCATTCAATGTATGTTCGCTTTGTCACACAGTGAATATCCAGGTGCACTCGAAAAAGACGTTCTAATAATTTTGGTGAACGCTGCAGAAAAAGCCTCATAAAATCTAAAGGGGGAAAAAGGTGGTGGAAATTTTTGTACTACCGTGTAGAAGAATAGTTACTTTATCACTCTGTACTATTCTATATAGTGAAGAGAAGTGAAGAAAGTTAACAAATGTTTTCGTGTTTATAAAATATTCAAAAATTTACATTCAAAATGCACTATAAAAATTTTTTATTGTAAAAGTACACAAAAAAGTTATCAAACATAATATTATATACATTTTTTATCGCAGTCAACTAAAAATATTAGCAGAATTTAAATAAAATAGTTCTGAAAAAAGTTAGTTTTTATTGGTACAAATATGCACCGTTTACAAGTTTTCTAAGTTTAACGACAGTGTTGCCACAGAAAATACAGTTAAAATAAAAAAAACAGTGCTGCAGAATTGTACTTTAGATAGTTTTTTATCATATGGTTTAATCCAAAATTCAAAATTCTTAATTTAAAAAAATTGACTTTTGGCCAGCTTTTGAGGTCAAATACCCCACTGTGCGTCGATTTGTTTGAGTAGCCAAATTTTTTGTGATAGTTTGATGCATGAAAACTTCTATATAAAAACTAGAAAAGTCAAATTATTTAATATTATTCCTGAGTTTTGAATAAAAGATAAATATTTTAATACATTTTAATGAAAAAATTCTAATTAATTTAGCTTTTTCCTTTTTCAATGTTTTGCAAAGTGGGAAAATGGGTTTTCGAATTGTTGATGCTAAAGATAGGAAATTTGTAAAAATGTAACGATATTTGGAAAAAGTACACTTTTTCTACAAAAATATGAATTTTGAAGCTTTGAAATGACAAAAGTTATGTAATATATTTAAAACTGTTTATAAGTTAATATCATGAAGTTACAGACCTGTTTTTTTAAATAAACTGTCATCAAAAGAACATATTTTGATTAAAAAGTAGACGCCATATGTGCATATTTTATTAGAAGTAACAGATAATGTTTTAAATTGAATATAAAACCGTCTGCGGAACAAATTAAAAATAATGTAAATACAGCATAGATTTCCAAAACAAAATAAAATAAATTATAATAGCAAGTGTTCGTTTTAGAATATAATAAATAACAAAAAAAGTCGATTTTTCAAATTGGCGTATTACAACTTGCTTTTAGAATAGACTGTTACAAAAACTCTCCGTTAATAATCAAATGTACTGAGTTTTTAAAAGTTGAAGGTTGTTATGTATTCTATTTTATCAAGTTACTAATTTGACTAAAAAATTTCTTATATAATGCCTTTTACACGATAAATTCCATGAATTCCACAAAAACCCATTTTACCCCATCTAGGAATCGAGGTAGGTTACCTTTGAAAAATAATTATTAAACATATTTAAAATAAAACCTCAGAATAAAATAAAAATATACGATTATATATTTGGTATAAATTTGTAAACGTTTTTGTAAAACAATAGTAATTTTCCAATTTTTTTTCTAGAGAGAAATTGTATTTTGAATATCAAAGATCGAGTTTTAAAACCTATTTCTCCCAACCCTACTCGTTCTTTAGCATTAATAACTCGGAAACCCATTTTTTTCACTTTGCAAAACATTAAAAAAAAAAGTTAAATAAATGATAATTTTTTATCTGAAAAAAATTTACTAAAAGGTTTTTTTATACAAAACGCAGGAATATTGGTAAATAATTAGACTTTTATAGTTTTAAATAGAAGTTTTCATGGATCAAACTTTCACGGGTTTTTTGTATACTCAAATAAATCGACTGTTGGACTTGAATTAAATCACCCAGAAATGTAATTTGTTTTGCTAAAATGTACAGCATTAAATGTATTAAAAAAATAATGGTAAAACATAAGTTTAGCAATGTGCAATTTACATTTAATTAAAAAAAACATTTTCCCCAACTGAGCTGAAAGTTCATAAATATTAATATCAGTGTTTAATTGCTTGAGAAATTTATTTCATTCTAGTATAAAGAATTAAAATATATATAACTTTCTCTAATTCTTTGTCGCTTTTTGGTGTACTTGATAATTTGATGATGTTTAAAGTCCAGACAGCTTTTATTATTGCTGATTTTATGACTTAAAACATTTAAGAGACTATCAAAATTTTTTAGATTGGCCATCCCCGCACAATCTTATCTTAATATGTGTTCGTCAGATCACTTTTTCTTGCTCTATATTTTTAATAAAAATTTGATTTATAAGCTGAACGCCTATATTCACTGGGCCACTGAGGCCCTTGCTCATCGTTGTCTTTCTTGGAGAGGATTCCCTGGCTTGTTGATGTAGCGACAGCGAAAACTGTCGTTGCAGTTAAAGAGGTTGAATCAATTACCTGTGAAACCTCTTTTTTTTTCTCCTGATAAAAGATTTTTGGTTCAACCTAGATGCCACTATAATATGGTGTAATTAGTTGCAGGCCTCTGTTTTGCACCAAGATATGGTACATCGTTGAACTGAATGTTTTAACAGTGTACCTTGAACCAATTTCGTAGCCCTTGCAGAACCTGTTTTAGCAAATTGATATATTTTTTAAGATAAGGTGACTAAAATTGTTCTGCATACTAAAGATGCTGTCTAACCAACCATACGATGGCAATTTTACATCTTTAGAATTTAATGATACATTCCTTTTAATAAATCCCAACATTCTATTCGCCTTTTTACTAGTTATCCCACATTTATGTTCCATTTTCAAAGTCCAATTTACCAAGCATTGATTTCCGCATTAGCATTGATTTCAGCATCTTATAGATAGTAAGTAGCTTTTCTATTATTGTGTCTTATGTGCCAAACCTGAAATTTATTAATATTGAACGACATGCCCAATAAACAGCCCATTCTGAAATTTTAATTAAATCGTCCTATAACTGCTGAATTTGTTACCAGCTATTGACTGTCCTCATAATTTTTAAATCATCCAAAAAGATCTTACTTATAAGATTTTTACTACTATCATCAATACAAATAATAAACATTAGCTGCTCAAGAACAGAGCTCTGTGGAAATCCGCTTTTGACTTCCACCCATGCAGAGTATTTACCATTAATCTGTACTCTTTGCCTTCTACCATTTAGCCAATTTCTTATTCTTTCAAGAACCTGAATCCCTATCTTCCCTGAATCCCTATCTGGATTATACAACAGTGGCTCATGTGGAACTTTGTCAAATTTCTTCTCACAATCAATGTAGACAACATCTACAGGTATTTCCGCCACCCAATCCTTTAGTATCTTCATCATAAAATTTTAAAAGATTGGTGGTACAAAACCTTCCCTCCCTAAACCCAAACTGCATAATTGAGAGCAATTCCCATTTAAGCGGCTAATAATAAGTTCGGGTCGACCAACTTTCAGTGGCGGCTCGTAGAGTACAGCAAGTACAGCCGGGCTGCACCTAAATTTATGAGTGTATTTTGAAACTAAAATCAGATATTTTACTAATTTCCTTAAATGAAGATTAGAATTAAAAATGAAATTTCTACGGTAAGTAAACAAAATTTCCGAGAAATAGCAAACCTCTTGCCGTAATGCACAATTCAGGAGGGGGAAAAACTTTTCAATCAAAACTGCAGCCAAAAACGAAGTTCGAAATCGGCTGCATCGTTACCAAGGCAACCTCTACGTAGTATGGATATTTCTCTTCCATGCTAATGCACTATATTTGTGGCGAGTTACAGCCCGAAATGAATTTTCTGACTTTGGCTGCACTTGGGAAATCGATAAACTGATTGGCTAGTGCGTGAATCGCGGGGATGGGTGGGATAACCGAGAATTTCCAAGAATCTCCAAACGGAAAATAGTTTTCGTGATAAATTTACTGTGTGTTGTTGTTTCGTTATTTAAGTAAATATTAAAATTGAAGCAAATTTAAAAGAAAGGAGGACTGCTTTAATTTTCAAACATTAAGTAAGTGTTTTCTATTTTATTCGCATGTTATTATTTCGTAAAACTTGAATGGAAACTTTGATAATATTAAAGAATTTCCGTTCATGTATGGCTGTGAAAAATAGGGGGAAGGGGGGGGGGGGGAGCGATTCAGACTGCACTAACATTTTCGACCAAGGGCCGCCCTGCCAACTTTCTGTATATTTTAATGATGTGCAAATTAACTATTACAATTGTTGTTTGATGACAAAAACTTTGCATTCTTATGTACAAAAATGAGGTTATCTTAGAAATTTCAAACCGATGTCCTCACACTAGGCAAGGTCTAAGAGAACATAATACAGAACATTTATCAAGGTTTAATTATCGAACAATGCGATTTGCTTATTTTCTTTGACAAAAGCTCCCACTACTTTTAGACTTTAAAATCACACCTTTATGAAATGCAATTGTTTGTGGCCTACATTATTACTAAGGTTCCGGAATGACTTTATGAGTAGTCATAGCTAGTTTTTTTTCATTCTCCCGCCCTCTTGCTTAACCACGGAAATCAAATAACTTTTTTGTCGACTTCTATCTTAAATTTACATTCCAATGTGTGAACAGGGGCGATTGTTAGACACGGATATCCTGGATAATTATTAGACAATAGCTTTTGTGTTGTGAAATGCATATGATAAATTTCTTTGACTCTGGAATATTTCTAACCGATACTCCGAAAAGATCAATTTTGTTTAAAAGTTTGTGGTAATTGAATTTAAACTTACATAGTCTTATTTTATACTAACTGTTTGCCTCCGAAATGCTGGGAAACCCGTTAAGGCATTTAAAAGAAAATTGAGTGGCCCCGTCGGGACTCGAACCCGCGATCTATTGTTCTGAAGTCTCGCGCGCTACCGTTCTACAAAGGCACATTCTGGACCTCGGAAATATGTTTTAAGTGTTTCTTTATGCAATACCTCGAAAGTTCTTAAAAGCATTTAACAAACTAAATAGAATGTTAAAAATCCGAGTCTCAGGTGCGCAATTTGAGGATAAATAGTATTTAATAGTGCGCAATTTGAGGATTAAAAAGAAGATGTAAAATTCAAACATTCTATCAAGGACCAACCCAGATTTTTTTTGGAACGGAGGGTCCACATATTGTTATAAAAAGTTTAAAAGAAAAACCTGTAATTAAATGCATTAAATAGTAAAAACTTCATTATTTTCTATTAAACCCCATTTAAATATATTGAATGTAATGTTGTTTGCAACTGACTAATAAAAGTGTGGTACGCTTTTATACTATTGGAAATCAGCATCCGGGAAACTTATGAGAATTCAACTCATCTATAGTGACATTTGAATAGAGGCAGTATCTGAAAATTTAACGTTCCACAAGATTTCAGACACAAAAAAAAAGATATAATGGAACTACAGATTTAAAAATTTCAATCAAGAATGACTATATAAAATCATAAGTCTTGTAAAAAATTAATGTTATTATGTTTCATTGTTAGTAGCTTCATAGATGCTAAACATTCGAATGAGCTGGAAGTGACTAACTTCCAAGGCTATTCTGAGAAGTGTTTATTGAGTGTGGTAAAATAGGTGAGAGTATTTTATTTTTTGCACCAAAATAAATAGCTGCGGCGGCCTTATGTGTGGCCAATGGATCTGCCGCTTCAAAGAAAAATGCTCTTTTATTCGAAATGAATTAGATTAAAACGTTCGGGACACCTGTTTGCATCATTGTCATTGACACCAATGAAAGAAGACATCTGTGAATAGCACTTACATTGTGATTGTTTGGGATGACATTTCGCAAGTTTGTTTTACTCTCGAACGGTGTACATTTTAGTGAAAGAAGCGAAAATATATTGCGGAGTAATTCAAATGCATATTTTTTAAGTGTCATGAACTGGTAGGAAATCTTGTAGTCATTAAAAACGATTCAATCGCAAATGCCATATATAGTTATTATGTGAAAGAAGTTGAGCCACACTTTAAAAAAATAGGGGTATCCCGATAAGGTCTATTATTATTATTATTATTACGTATTTTTCATCACAAGGAGAAAGTATTAAACACAATTTGACCATCAGAGAAAGCTACAGGAAAATGTGTTAGTTGAATACAAATGAACATTTGCTGATCTATATAAAATCTATAACTCGTGTAAATAAATAAGTCCATTTATATTACAAACTTAGGAGATAACTAAGTAACATTTAAATCAAATTTAGGAATATGTTAATGTCTATATTTTTTTTAATACGGATAGTAACATTTCATAAAGTGCACCCATCGACCTCTAAATAAGTGCACTCAGCGACCTCTAAACAAATTTGACAACATTCGTCTTTACACTTGTTTTTCATTTTAGGGATATATTAAACTTTTCCTTTCGAAATTCTAAAATAAAATCTAAAAAAGAAAGTAAAAACTTTTTTATATAATATTTGTCTGTAAAACCTTTATTTCTGGTTAGTTTAACCTTCAATCTTCATGCTTTGATGATTTACCATGCAATATCAACTTAAGTAAGTTTGTTGAGAACAAATATTCCTCTACTTTAACAAAGTCAGCAGTAGACCATAAGACGCATATAGGATGTTTGCTGATACTTAAAAGGTGTGAATTTCCTTTACCAAAGTCTGGGTAAATAACGTTACCTGATAATTGAAACAATAATATTTTTAAATTTCCTGGTAAAATGATCTTTTCTTTGAGCTTACATATATTTATTTAAATATGGACTATAATTTTGAAACCCTAACAATACACGCTGAAAGAAGGAATGTCTGAAATTTTTTCTTGTTTTTCCTTTTTCAAACGTATTGTGAAATTTAAATGCAAGTGTATTGAAGTTTTAAATACCTGAATTTTACCTAATAACAGATATATTCCTTTGTCAATCAGTATAAAATTAAATAATGCAAAAAAGTGCCTAACTTGGGAATCGACTGTTCTCTGTACTTTTTTATTTTTTTTATTTTCAATTATTGGATGATCACAAATTTTTGGGCGATTAATCATTATTTGACTGTTTAACTACACATATAAACCATTCTTTTTTCAATGTTTTAACTACTTAATTTGTTGCCTTTAAAACTAAGCGAAGTATTCAGGTAAAAATGTTTTATTATGTCAATACTGCTAAATATGATACAGCCAAACAATGATCATCCCCAAACATTTTATGACCACCTTGTATTAGAATTCATTTTCATTGCATAAATAATTTTACATATCGACACCAACACGTAATAATTATTTATTCATAAAATATTTGAACTTAAATCAGGGCCCGATTAAGACATTGAAGCAAGGGAAGCCCGCCTATAAATGGGGGCCTCATTGTTCCCTTATAAACCCTGAAACATCCAATCGAGCTTTTACACGCACTCAAATCCTGGCCCCTGGATGGCAATGAAACACATTATAAATAATATTTAATAAACATTAATAAGTAATGAAAATATTTCTAATATTCTTTAGTATGTTTTCGATTATTTTTCCACTATTTGAAGAAATTTAACCTAAGTGATAACTTGTGCCATAGTATTGCCACTTTTTAAGGTAAATTTAGTGCCAAACTATGTTATAACTGTTAAAAATTTATATAAAATGTGTGATTTGGGGGCCCCTCAAAAATATAAAGTGTAAGCCTGGGCTTCCTGGGCCTATTCCGTTATCAGCCCCTGAATTAAATGCTAAATGACACAGAAAGCGATTAAGAAACGCAAAAATATGTGCTTCAAAACATAACTTCTAACACAAATTACACTACAATTTATAAACAAACTTCCTGAAATGTAGTCGATTAAAAAGGATCGGAACAGTTCCGTACTTTTCATTGCATTTCTCATGTTAGATAATTAACAATACAAATGTGTGATGAAATATCACATTTTTATCCCGGCAGAACCTTGAAAGAAGGAAGGTTAGAACGCGTTAATCAAAAGATTTTTATTACTCTGGGAGGGTTTTTTCATAAAGTCTAACCTTAGGGAGGCCAAACTTGAAACTTTGCCAACTTGTAACACTGAGATTCTTCAGCTATAACCATGTAATGAAAGACAACATGAGTGGTCACTTTCATTTCGTTGAAGGGCCACTGTCACGACAGATTGAATAATTAACCTTTGTAAAGGTTGATGACATGAAGTTCAAGAAATGTGCCAAGTTTACTTTTCAAACTTTCTTTTTATTATGATATTTCTGACGAAATGATAAAATACGAAAAAAAATATATATTTTTAAGATCGATACATTTCTTCTAATTGTAATTAATTTTGTTTTTGCTGCCATGCCACAATAAACCCAGCAAAAAAAGTCAGCATAAAACCTTCATCAAAATTTTGAAATTGAAGGTTTTATGCAGGAAAACTGCAGTTTTTTTGAAGATCTATAAAATTAAAGGTTTTTGTTTCAATGTCATTCCTAAAAACTGTAAAAAAACCTTCATAAAAACCTGCAAAAAACGTTCAATTTTTAATTATGAAGGGAAAATGCAGATATTTTAAAGGTTTTATACAGGAAAATTAAAAACTTCAAAAAAACTGCATTTTTTTTGTTTCAATATCCTTTATGAAACCTTCAAAAAACCTTCAATTTGTCAATTTTGATGAAGGTTTGATACTGACTTTTTTTGCTGGGACATACTGATACATTATAAATAAGCATTTATAATACTACTTTATTTCGTACATAATGTTAATTTTTTGTACGTCAAGAATAACTTTGAACTTTATGTTATTTTTTAAGGAACGGTTACATCTCTTTTTGTTTCTTTCTATAAAATCTTTGATAATCCTGGATGACAAGAGCTCTAATCTGTTAACTCAAAAAAATCTAGTACGAAATTTTTAATATTCAAGAACATGTTGTTCTTTTTTTAATTTTGAAGAACTGGCACAAAAGAACAAATTGTTAACCAAACGTTAGCGAAGTCTCTGTTTTACTCGACCTTTTTGCATTTCGTCTGTTTGTAAATTTGTTTGTTACGCAATTGCGATCTAACGCTTTGTTCGATTTCCTTCAATTTTGGCATGAATATTCCTTGAAATCATTAAAAACGAAGGTTCAAAAATCAATTAAAATACAAATCATTAAAAACGAAGGATATGTTTTGTTAAAGATTTTTTTTTGGTTGCGAGGTTTCCTGTTCCCAGAACTACTAGTTTATTTCAGCACCTGAGAGGTGACAATGGAGAGAAATATTTTGTAAAATTATTGTTAACTAAAATTATTCAGTTGAAATAAACTTTGAATAAAACTTATAAAAGTTTTGTATTGGGACATGAAATGTCATTTTAAGAAATACTTTTAAAGAAAATGTGATGATAAGTATTTAAATAATTTGGGGGATATTCTCGTGAATGTTTGAAAATAGAAAATTCAAGTATGCTGTTTAACAGTCAAACATCAAAGGTAAATACGGTAATCTATAGAATGTTTTAATAAAAATACTTATAAAATAAAAAC
Organism: Troglohyphantes excavatus; assembly: GCA_963932185.1. Classification (NCBI taxonomy): domain Eukaryota; kingdom Metazoa; phylum Arthropoda; class Arachnida; order Araneae; family Linyphiidae; genus Troglohyphantes; species Troglohyphantes excavatus. The sequence continues at coordinate 24,775,017 of OZ010672.1, read as the reverse complement.
TCGTCTTATAGAACATTGCGTTAAGAATTTTAAAATACAAATACAACGTCAAAATACGTAATAAAAATCCATCCTCTTGGGTACATGGTCATATATTTAATTTTTCTAACCCATATGTGATTTGCAAACCCAAATCTCCAGTTGAACTTGACTTCCTGGAGGCGTTTCATATTTTTAGCAATATTGATTTGATTGTCAATGAAACATTTGCGGTCCCAGTATTTCTCGCTTGTTGGCACACAATAGTTAACTCCAACCGATTGAGATATTTTTTTGGTTTTGTTCTTTGGCAACACTTTCAATTCTGGGTTTATTTCTATTCTAATGCACACAGACTTTTTCATTTTCTGCTGATGAAGGGAGATGTATCTCCCGAAACATGTCCAGATTTGATGGATTTTTATTGCATATTTTAACGTTGTATTTGTATTTTAAAATACTTGTAGTTTCTAAATGTCCTTATTAAGGAACGATTAATCCAATATGTACAAAATTATCTTTTGTACAATAGAAGATAAAAAAAAAGTTAGCATGAATTTCTTATAAAACCCGTATCTTACTTGGAATTGGACTCCAGCATTTTTGAATTGATTATACTATTTCTATAGGTATGAAAAGACCTTTTGTTTAACAAAAGCAAATAAATAATTTTCTCAATTAATCAGGAGACAACATTTCTCCATTTTGAAAATCCTCCATGTACATACAGCTCTTGTGTTGTTTTGCGCGAATTAACTTCAAACAATTACCCAAACATAACATTTCGATTCAGATTCCGCTTCAATAGATTACGCAAAGTTCTTAAATACATAATAAAGTATAATGATCTAAATTATAAAGTAAAAACACAGAATATTTATGATACCAATTCCATTAATTAAAAAAATTAACATCCTGGGAACTAATTCAATATTTTCTTAGAAATCGGGAACTTAAAACAAGAATATAAAAAGTAATTAATTATAAATTAAAGTAGTAATGGTTTGTATTTTGCGACGCGCTGCAGGTATTTATAGTGAAAAATTAAATTAAATTTTAAATTGTTGGCTTACCTCATCTCATTCCTGAACTAACTGGTTTCCTGACCCTTAGGGCCTAATTTTTGTTTTACAAAGCCATCCTGACAGCGACTGCAAATAGTTTTTCGAAGAATCAAAATCTAAATTGATAGCTATAACTTAATTTTGAATTCGCAGCATCACAGTAAAAAAACAATTTAATTTTCCTAACGAATAGAGGAGGAAATGTGCATTATAAATAGATTCAATCAATCATTTTCAATCATAAAGAGTTTTAGTCAGATAAGGGAGTAAACAGAATAATAAAGTTGTTTTGATTAAGTAGAGAGTGTTTTGGTTAAAATCTCTTGAAAATAAAGGTTATAATAATGGCAGGTAATATTATAGTTTATTCACGTATTATATAATTATAATTATAATACCAGTAAATATATATTAATTAGAAATTTCTTAAATGGAGTCACATAGGAATGAAGTTTTAAAAATTCAATAGAGATAGGGAGACCGGGGCTGGTTGGCAACAGGTAGAGGTATTTTATTTTTGAGGGCAAGGGTCGTTTAGTTATGACAATTTTGATTGTGTGCAGAGAAAATATATATTAGACTATACTTTGGTATTTTTTATCCATTCCTGAATACCTAGCACTCAGACGTTGAGAGTGTTCGAAAGTCATCAAGTCAAGTTTGGCCAAACAGCCCCACTAGCGGTGTAGGTTGGCATAATGGGGTAGGTTGACACACCCCTTTTGTGATAAGAGAGAGGTAATAAACTAATTTCGTAACGACAAAATTTTAAATACAAATGTTATGATGAAGACCGAATCTTGAAAAGCAATGAAACTACATAACATAACGATAATTCTAACTAAAGTAGTATGTCTGGCTATTTATACATACAATTTTCGGGAAATTTGGAAATATGTTTTTGTATTTATAAGGTTTCCTATAAAGTCCACAAGTTTGCTTCTCTTTCTTTGCTATCATGAGTGGAAAAATGTAAATGTAAGCCACATTCATGGAACATATTAAAAAAAGCTACAAAAGTCTAATAGTTGCCTTTTTGATAAAAGGAAGGTAATTTGAACATGGAATTTTTTTAGTATAACGCAAATCTGCATTTTCAAAATGGGGCCGGGCACCTTTTCACTCTCCAATTCAATTGCAAGATCAAAAGGTAGAAGAGAGTGGTCAATGCCTTTTTTTTAAAAAAAGGGTTTATTTCCCAGACTTTTCGCTAGTATTTATTGAAGGCAAAACGACTCTAGGTATTCTGAAAATGTAGCTGCATGCTTTATTTATTTGTATGTGAACGCTAAGAAACAGTAAAATGTTACATTGAAAACTCATTGAATTGTATGTTAACAAAATGGTGTAATAATCTGTTTTATACGCACTTTTTAACTTGTAAAACAGAATTTCAAAAATATGCTTTTGTAACACGTTAATTAAAAGTTCACATCATCAGTAAGAGAGATCTGTAGTTTCAAAAAAGTTATGACTGACTAAAAAAATTTAAAACATTTAGTAAGTAAATGTTAATTGGTCAGGTTGGCTACCATTACAAGGCAGCATTTACCATTAGGTGCAAGCTGGGGACTCACACCGACTAGAGGGTTACATTTTATAAGCTTATTCTTTCAGACACAATAATTAAGATTTATTATTTTTAGTAGAATTAAATAGTCGTTGTTTGAATTAAATAAACCGAGATGACACGAACTTTGTTGTAGTACCTGTGATTTCCCAATGAAAAAGGTGAGGTTATCGTTGATAAGATAAGAAATTATTAAATAAAATGGGTATTATAAAATAGTTTCATGAAATGTTTTGGAACAGATTTTATTAAATAAATCAATTTTAAAAAGTACTTTTCATTATCATGTTATTTTTATTAACCATTAATAACTTCGATAAATTTACAAAGTCGATAAGTTGGAAGCTTATTTTCCACTATTTATATTTCAATCGCACTGTGTAGGGCCTTATAATTACGAATAGGATCTCCAAACGTGGATTTTGCGCCTAGGGCCTCCAAATCTACAAATACGACCCTGGCTTCCAAGTGATGTAAGTCCAAAAACACAGTTCCGGAAAAATAACGTTTAAAGTTTGCACTCGTCTTGTCTATGTTGTTAAGTGGAATTGAATTCAACTCATTATTGGGCAACTTATTGAATTAGGATTTACACAATTTGTCAAAATGATAGATCCAGCTGCTTTGTTATAGGAAAAGGTATGAGTTAATTTTCGGATTTTATTGCATCACAGTCCATCCAATTCATGCTACGTATTACAGTATTATTGTGCATTCAGTGGCGGATTTAACAGGCGGCAAATGGACAGTTGCCGCCTGGGCCCCCTTACCTTAAGTTCATTTGGGGGCCCCCTTGACTCCAGAAATGAAAAAAAAACAGGAAAATAAATAATTCTTCAAATTTTTTTTTGCATATTTTATTAAATATTTCACAGTTTTTTTCTGTATGGCTTCCCTTATCCTTTCTCATACGAATAGATAAGGGCCCTTCTTCAACTGACCGGGGCCCACTACTTTTTGCAGGACCCGGTTACCGAAAAGTCCTGTGGAGACAGCTCTTAACTTCATATTTCATAAAAGCCCTCACATCATATACAAGCAAACGCGGGGCCCTTTTTTCTGGCGCCTTAGCATGGTCTCCCGCTGCTACAGGGCCCTGCGTCTGGCGCTTTAGCAGACGCAGGGCCCTGTAGCAGCGGGAGACCATGAACTATAATATAGATGTAAGATTTATAATATTTTTACTAGATTTTAAGATCTAAATAAAAATTAAATAATAACAAATTATTTTAGAATTAAAAAAAAGGTAGTTTTTTCTTGTTGGAGCGTTGCCCCCACCCCTAATTGTGGTCATGATCCCATATATACTATAAAACCATTTAACTTCTTTAACGTGGTGTGCAAACAATTTACATAAAACCTGTGTTAAAATCATCGCTTATGCCTTATTGCGTCGTTTAATCTGTTCGAAAGTTAGGAGGAGTTTACACATACAGAAATAAAAAGATTTGGAACATTCAGTTACTTTTTAATACTTTTCCAACACATTTTCTGTAATGTGGTTTTTTCTTCAAGTTATAAATTGGGCGCTGTCTCTTTAGATAATTTACAGCGCGTAATGAAACAATTGGTTAATCATTTAGCGTTTTTATCTGTATTTATCGATATCGCCGATTTTGCCTTATATCGCTCGGGGCCCAAGCAAATCTTGGAGTTAAAGACATTAAAAAGTTAAATATATAAACTGACATCTCGTACTACAAAACCTAGGGAAGTATTTCCTTTAAAGCTCATATGTACATTAAATGAAATCCCAAAGACCAAAAATAGATAAAAGTTCGACTTAGAATTTAACATTTATTTTTAAATATTTCATTGAAGATTTCAGTTTAGTAAGAATAATTTTAGCGATCTTAAAATGTTTGGGACCCTAACAATGGGCTTTGTGTTGAAATTGTTTGTTTAAAAACTTAAGCTACAAACATTTTTTGGTTGTCTGTACTATATATTATATGTATGAAAACATTTCTTGTAAATAAATGAGACACCTGTTCTTAAATGTCTAAGCTCAATTTTTAAAAAAAAAAAAGGTAAGGGATTATTTTTATAAATTTTTTTATCATTTAGTGGTTGCGCGACAATGTTCATTAAGTTAATCGCTTACGCGTGGGAAGAAGGAGGGGGAGGGGGGGGGGTGCGCTGGGGGTTTGAGCCCTCCCAAGAAATATTTTGAAGGGGCTCAGTCCCCATAATATTATACTATTTGCCTTTTCTTTTAAAAAACAAATAAACTTAATTAAAATACAAATCGCAGCGAATTCCTACAAAGAGGCCTTCGAAAGGAAGCGCTCCTTATTTTTTCTAAACGTGTTTTAAAGTGGAGAGGGGAAAGGGGGCGGGGGATTTTGCTTTGAAAGGTACAGGAGGACAAGGAGTTCCTTTCTCAACTGATACCAATCGAAGACAACTTGTACATTAGTCAAATGACCCTATTCTTCCTATAACAGCCGGGCCTCTTTTGAAAAATACCTACACCAGGTGTTAGTCGATCAACCATATCGGTAGCTAGCGCATCAAGACATCATCTGGCAAAGGCCACCAAAGCACTGACCAAAGCTGGGAATTCGTCACCATTTGTTTGTAATTTACGGGCTTCCCTTTGGACAGTCGATTTTAGGTGATTGATGATCCCCCTATTGTGAATGACCCATGTAAGGACCAGTGTAAGGACGGCTTAAAACTTGCCCCTATAGGGGCCGAAGTTGAAAGGAAAGTTAGCCTGTGGGGGTCGGGCGGAAGTAGATGTACGCAGGAATTCTTATCTTAAAGCATTAGCAAATCAGTGCTTCGAAAGTCCGAGGGGTGAAAAAAGGTAGGACGAGTGTCCACATCCACTGACAATTTTCCGACCTCACCCATAACCAAAAGTAGCTCTTTATATGTTTGTAAAAACAATTTTTCATAAAGTTCTTCTTTTTTTAAAAAGGAACAAATTAATTATACTAATTAAGTAAGTAAACCTTTCTATTTTATTAAAACGTGAAAACAAATAAATAACAACGATTTGACATAAAAAAAAAGCTATGGAGACTTTTCTTTGTTAATTATAAAACCGTTATTTCTTCATTTTATTTATGATTTTAGTTAAATATATTTCAAATGTTTCTGTTTTTAAAATAGATTTTTAAGTTTTGTTTTTAATTAATAAAATTCTGTATTTCACGGCGATAAAGGGCACAGCATAATGCCACACATGTCGCAAAAAGATGGTTTGAAAAGGCCGAAAATAATCCATTAAATTATACATAGATTCCTGTTGTTTTAAAAATGAAGTTGTGGAAAACTAGTTAGTAAATGCAATATTCATAAAAATATATATGTTTTGCTTAATTCCGAATGATTTTTCGTGGGAAGAATGAGGAAGGAATCCAATCTAAACCTTTTATAGTGAATATTATATTTTATGTATTTTAAATGCAATTAAATGTAACATGCTGTTGTAGAAATTTTACAATTTAATTCTTGTAATAAACTGATAAAAAATTCCATTTGAAAAATATGTTAATTCAATTAGTAAAACGTTTTTACAAATTGCTGCCCGAAATAATGGTATTGTAAATAGAATAATTTTCTTTTGCGAAATTAACTTAATCATACTTTTTTATTATTCATTTCTCTTGGGAAAATATAATTTCAAACTAAGAGTTAAAGCTCAACCTTTAGGGTATGAGTTTACTAGATAAAACTGAAAAAGAGAATTTCTAATAAAATAAATAATTATTTTACTGAAGATGTATATTAGTTTCTTTTATTTCAAAATTTTGTTTATTCGTCGAAAATTTTTAGAAATTTTTTCGTTTTATTTTTAAGGAATACCGTCGTTCCACTATGGTTAACGATACTCGAAACAATTTTAGTAATCTAAATATTAAAAGATCATTTGCACATAAAATTAACCCCGAATCTACTACAATAGAAATTTTGCTGAACACAAAGCAAGGCGAGGTATCAGTATTAATTGTTTAACAAATGTTGTAAATTTTGTGTATAAATATTAGCAAATATATTCTTAGAGAGAGTTTATTTATTGCGTACCGCTATTTTTCCTTTTTTTATACATCCCCTTTCCCCGTGTCGCATCACACTAATTTTTTAGTTTTTTAAAAAAAACTTTTATTCCTGGTATTTTACCAAATATCCCATTAAAAAGATAGTGATTTTTATTAAAAAAATTAACTTATATCAAAGTTTTAAAAGGAATTAAAAAAAATGTCTACAGTTTTTCTACGTCACATAAACACTGAGACCTCCATCCTCACATCCTCATGTTACAGTACAATTCCACGATAGTACCCCCCCCCCCCCCACCCGTCAAGGATGCCTGAAGTAAATTGAAAACTGGGCCCCTCGAAAGTTTTGCGGCCTGGGCCCTTTCTCTTAAATCCGCCACTGGTGCATTGTATAATACATTTTGTTGATTCTTCTTATTTTTAGGTTACATGTATTCTAATTATTGTCTAAATTTTTCTGAATTAAACTTTAGTCATAAATTAAACCAGAACTCCAGAAATCAGGTAATTAAAATGACCAGTTAGTATACTTTTACACTTTGTGTTGTTGCTTATCCTCCATAGTCTGACGGAGTCAGACAAGATCCACGAGAACAGTGACTCTCAGGAAGTCGAGAACAAGGAGAGGATCGGAATAGATATCCTCCCTGGAGAGGCACATGCATTCCATTATGTGCTCTACAGAAGCCTGATGATCGAGGCACTTAGTGCAGGTGGTGAAGACCTTCCTGCCCTCAAAAGATGAGAGGCACTTGATGTGTCCGCTGGCAAGCCTAGAAAGAACAGACCGGGAGTCTCTGTCGCATGGGAGCTGTAGAGTCAGGCCTGGCTTTTTACCCATATACCAATGATGGGTAGGGGGCTTTCTCCACTCAGCCAAAGATTTAGATTTTTCTCCTGAATAAAGTTCTAGGAAAATCAAGGCGCAAGAGGAGGAGGGTGGAGAGTCTGCAAACGGCAAGTTTATCCGCCAATTCATTGCCGTGTAAGTCTACATGAGAAGGAATCCATTGAAAATGGATATCATGGTCCAAAGAAATCAATTTTAGTTTAAATAAAATAGATGTACTGGTCTTGTCACCAGCAAGCAGCCAGTTATTAAGATGATGGAAGCTACGGCTGTCTGATAAAATCCATAAGTCTCCGTAATCCTTCTCAGAGAGAATAGCCTCGAGTCCCAGGTCTATTGCTATCAATTCGCTTCTGAATACTGAACAGAAGTTTGTGTTCGATGACTTTGTTAAAATATGTAGAAGATTAGTACAAGTTTCGTTTTTAATAAAATGAAAGACAAATTCTAAATTATCCTGGGACCGCTTTCTCCTTTTTGCTATTTTAATTTTTCATATAGATATTTTATACATGATTTCTATTTTTTTTAAAAATTATAATAATTTGTATGTATTTCTTATACTTTTCCCCCTACTTTAATTTTATGGTTTACTTATATACAATGTATCAAAATTCAAAACGCGTATCTGTCTTTTTGAGATTCTCCACAAAATACAAATATTTTAACGAGGAGATTTCATACTAATATCTGTTTTAACTTTCGAATTCTAAATAATATCAGACATCCGAATTTACATTGCAAAGCACATTTTTTAAAGAAATAACGAATCCCGCATTGTTTTTCATGGTAAATTAATAATTCGTTCATAATTTTATTTTTTATCAATACATTTAATTTTCATTTGATTGACGTCACAAAAAGTATAACTACTGAATTGTATAGACTTTGTATATAACTTTGCATAGACTCATTGAGATCCCGTATTTTAAATAGTTTTCAAATATTTCATATTGATAAACTGTTCTTTAGGTTAATTTAAAACAACTAAATATCGAATTTTTCGATTTCTTTCAATATATATGTTTTTAACGAACTCTTTATCAGTTATTGCATATGCGGTTCATAAAAAAATAATTGTACATGGTCGTTCATCATTAATTATAAATAGATTAGCAAAAATGTCGTCGCTGAAACTTGGATAAAACAGTAATATTTTCTTTTACATAATTCTACTCTAACTGATGTTCTCGATTGCTGGAGATATGTCGAATATCCCAGCAAAAAAAATCAGTATAAAACCTTCATAAAAATTGTAAAATTGAATATTTTTTGGAGGTTTTATAAAAAACATTGAAAACAAAAAAATGCAATTTTTTTACTTTTTAATTTTCCTGCATAAAACTTTTTTAAAAAATCTACATTTTACCTTCAATAAATTCAATGATCTAAAATTACAGGTTTTTATTATTATTTTTAATTTTAAAGGTTGTATGAAGGGATAATGAAACAAAAACCTTTAATTTAATAAATCTTCAAAAAAAAAAAATCTGCAGTTTTCCTGCATAAAACCTTTATTTTCGCAATTTTGATGAAGGTTGAATGCTGACTTTTTTTGCTGGGATGACATATATACGTCCAGAAAATTTAAAGTTTCCTCTTTCCATCAATAGGCTCTACGTTTCCGAGTATTTCACCTGTTATTGTTTACCCAAATTCCGGAGACAATCGTAACTTCACATGTATTTGGCTCTAACCTACTTTTGTGACATCCAACATACAAACATTTTGAAAAAGACAAAAAAGAGCATTTCAGATAATGATAATCACTTTTTCTAGTGCAATTGATCAATAATAAAATGTCTGTGAACCAGTTCTGTAGCATCTCAGTGTCAGCGGCTGTCCGAATAAAAGTTCTGTACCTTTAATAAAGTAGTTCTGTGTCTCTACGGACAGAAACGTCCTTGAAAGGTAAAGAATCGCTAACTTATTTTCCTTTCTCCGTCTGAACGACAATTGGAGTATCTACCGAAATTGATGAGGCAAAAGTACCGCTGAAAATCAATAAAGCTCTACTATTCAGGTGTACTCGTAAAAGCAGCAACTTGTTTTGACGTGAATCAGTTTAAATAATCACATAAATTAATTTTATTTCGTGCAAAGAAGATTCATTTTCTATAAATTATTCTGATGGATCAGGTCAATAGCTCGGGTGATTTTCAATATATTTAACAAAAATACTTATGTACCCCCTCCCAATACCCATATGTATAATAAGGAAAACTTAAATGCTTTCAATGCTTCAAAATTGAAAAATAATATTTTCTGCCCTCATTTTTAAATTTTTTTTTTTATCGTACGGCATTGCAAAACATATTTTATATGTTCTTTGCTTTCTACGTATGAGGCGAGCATTGACTGAGATTCGATTGGTATATTCCAATAGAGGAAAGGGTGTTGTTTAAATAGTGTTATATGTCTCGATGTGATAGTTGAATTTCTTCCGTACACACACCAGCATTGTTTCCCTTTGATTATATGGCAGTACTATGAACGAATCGAATGGTTCGATATCCAAATTTACTAGAAAGTACAAATATATAACAGTTTAAGAGTTAAGGAACATTCATTTATTATGTCACGCTTTTTACCCTTTTTTTTATACCCCTCCACCCCATTGTAACGCACTGTCACATTAGCTTTTCTCCTCCCGTCTCCATGCCACCTCACGATAAATGTATGCATTTAAAAACAGTCATTAAAGCTTCCACTCTGTGTATTTTACATATATTTTATTAGAAAAAATTTCATCTCTATAAAATAGTTACTTATAACCAAAGTTTGTGAAACAAATTTTAGTATTTTCTACAAAGTTTTAGTACGTCATGCAATCACTGGAATCCCCTCACCCATGTAACACCCCAATTATTCATGATAGACCACCTACTTCTAAGGGTGCGTGACATAAAAAATAAACGGCCATTTAATTAACTTTGAGTTTGGTGAGACTTGAATTAATAACAACTTAAGTTTTTTTTATATATAAATACTTAAGAGCCTCCAAAGTAATACTTTTAAACCGATGAATGTGAAGTTATCCCATGGAGAACCCGACTACTTAAGCAAATACCACTCAGATATAATATAAAAAACAAGTTATTATAAATTTGAAGAAAAACAGTAATTGGGGGAGGGGGAGATACTTAAAATCAGTTAAATTGTTGTGAATTATCTGTTATGTCTTTTACCTCTTACTACTTAAAAAGATCACAGTCAAGAAGGAAAACTTATAGAAATTACATTTTTTGAAATATAAAATGAGTTTTAAATGCATGTGATGATAAAAAAAATTCTCTTTAAAACTGTTATATCAGAAAACAGCATTGTTTTCAAATACATAAAAGTAAAATGAAAACATATAGTATGTAAATGAAGATACTTTTTACATCTATAAATTTTTGTCTTCGTGTTACGAACAACTTACATTTTTCTGATATTTTATTTGCCTATTTTTACTAATCAGCTATGCAAAAGTACCTTTAACAACCAACATAAATTTTTGCATAAATTTCTCATTTATGGTGTGTTTGGATATTGATTATTTCATAACAAAGAATGTTCTTTTGATGGAATATTTTTTTTTAACAGTCATCCACTATTGAATTCCGAATTGTATTTTTAGTGAATTTTTAAATATAATCAAGATTTAAAACCGATTTTCCCTGAAGTCTATATTTTGTTTTGAAACATTAACGGTTAAGTATAAAATGTCCTTCAGTAACTTCTAAAATTTTCATCTACAAAACACAAAAAAAGGATAAATATACTATTTTTTAAACTTTTAAACCCAAATTATATAATTTAACTTTTTTCAATTGATTAATTAAATTATATGTGATGCTAATTTAAAACTTTTTAATTTGTAATGTTTTCAATTTTTATTTATTACATCTGTAATGAGTCAACAAACAAAGAATGAAAGGCATTTTAGAGTTATTTACTAGGAGACTACAGCAAACATGTCTTCTCCATGTGTTGCAATACTAGCTCTCACACAATTTTACGCTTTCATGATCAACAAATGCCTTTTCATACACTTCACCTTTTGTACTTCCTTGTATTAATAACCCCACAAAACACCCGAGGGACAGTGAAATTCTAAGGAGACGAGAAGACTCTGCAGGTGTTTTGGAAAGGTTGTTTTGCGTCAGAGGAAAAGAAGTAGATTTTGGATTTGGAGCCTAAAAATGTTTTAAGAGAGAATTCTGAAAAGGACTTTTCACAATCATGCATTTGAGAAAAGAAAATTCAACCGCAAATATTATAGGTTCAGAATTTGCAAATACCTGAAAAAGGTTTCAAAGCATTTATTTTCTAAGCCATTATACTTGTGTTATATTTTTTTATAAATGTTTTGACATCTTTAAACTAAATTGCTGCTGATGAAAACTACTAAACTGATGATTAAGTGATAAACGGTGGATTTAAGAACCGATTGCAAATCCACTACTTAGTTTCTGACTTGACTTCTGATACGGAAAAAAGAGCAGAAACTATAAAAGAAAATAATATGCTATTGCTCTTAGGACTTGCAAACCCAAAAAAATTACGATAACCAGAAAATGTTAATAACAGTTAAACAAGTTATTTTATACATTTCTATAATATGAAATAGGAAGAAATACCTGATAAATGTCACGTAACTGTTGAATTTTATACTTAAACCAGAACAATATCACCAACATTAAATACATTTTAACCATCTAAGAATATATGAACGAGTATCTTTAGTTTTCCCAGCAATACATATAATTTAAAAGTTTATAAAAATCTGTATTTTGAATTTTTTTTTTCAAATTTAAAGAATCGAAGGAACTTTTGAAATCCTCATCTACTAAAACAATTAAAAAAAATTATAAAGAGGAATCGTTTGGGTATATAAATTATATTCTGCTGAAGTGAAAACAAATTTACATATTCAATATTTTATTTACCACTCAGAGGATTAAAGTAATAAATCCATTGAAATTATATTCATAATTTGTTCAATATTTTTTAAAATACATTTAATTTCATTATGCCATAATTAAAGCAGATAGAAACTGAAGATCATGTTTTATATTACGAACTGACAGATCTTTTGGCAGACCTTTATTTTATAGATCTTTCTCTCTCAGAAATCAATAATTTAATATGCGCAGTTAAATATATATTAAATAGAAAAATAAGTTTTAAAAACTTCTAAGGTACAATTTACATATTAGTATTTTTTACATTGAAACTCGTAATTTGTGAAATAAAATAATAGCTTTAAAACGTTAATTCACATTGCATACAAGTTTTTTCTTATTCACTCTTGCACATGAACAAAGCCACGGAAACGTGAATGTTTTCGGTAATTGTAGTAAAAACAAATGACACAATAAAGACAATTTCAATTTACTTGTATTTTTGTTCTATTTCCCAATTTTCGTTTGTAATAGCTTCCAATTATATTTAATTAATAAATTGTCATTAAATAAATTGAGACCCATCCGCGTCAGTTTTGCTTAGCTTCTTCTACGCAATTTCCACATTTCGCAGGATTTCCCAAACAAATTTTTAAGGGCTTTCAAAAGTGTTATTTTTGCTGTATTTGCCAATTTTCGTTTGTAATATCTTCCAATTATATTTAATTAAATTGAGACACATCCGTGACAGTTTTTCTTAGCTTCCTTGACACAATTTCACATTTCGCACAGGATTTCCCAAACCAAATTTTAAGGGCTTTCAAAAGTCATTTTCAAATTGTTTATAAAATAGTTATAAACTAACAAGAATGGCATGGTACAATTAAACCTACATTTATAAATGTAAAAAAGTATTTTCCCACTTTTTAACATGGTAGAAAAACATTATGGGGAAGGAGAGAATTATACTTAATTATTTAAAAATCAATGTCTTGTTTTAGAGCCATCACTAGTAGACCATTGTGCAGCTTAATTACGGCATAAATAAAATATTTTTTCTACTTTGAATTTTTTTAATCAAATATTTACCACTGAATAAATTTATATACTGCATTGCGTTTTAATAGGACGTTTTGTGAACTATTAAAAAGTAATGACAAAAATATTTATATTTCAATTAGCTAATCTGTGGCTCACTGTCTTAAAAGTTAAAGGGAAACAATTTGCTAATCCTAGATATGTAATGTTGTGTCATTGTTTCGGCCAAAATAGAATAAAATCGCCAGCGACTTTATGTTTTGGTTGTTAGCTGACTGTTTTATTTTTATTTGTTTATCGACATTTTTCACAAAGTACATAAAAAGAAAATTTTTCAAATTGTTTTAAATTCAAAACATGATAAAACTTCATTTTCAATTCATATTAAAATCATACTTTTCGAAACACGTTAAAACAATAAATATAAAGTATTTTTTTTAGATTAGAAATGTTCTGTTGATAACATTTTCTGAATGTTGGGTTTCGCAGGGATTATTTTTAATTAAAAATTAGACAATTAGGAAGTAATATATAGAATGGGAGTTTTTAATTTATTTATCTATATAATATTTAGCATTTATGCATATTTGCATAGATAGGTTGATCCGTATCGAACAGTTATTAGATATTAAATCAAGTTTATATTAACTCTTTTCTTAGCGCTATTTCACACAATATTGTCCTTTAACCTAACCAAAATTCATTTATCTCATTTATAAAACAAAACTACTGATGTAAAAGTTAATCCGCCGTAATAATAAGTCAATATTTGAGATTTTCCCCTTTCCCCGTCAGCTGTGAAGAGATGCAAACTCCGGATTCCAACTTAAATCAGACGCCTGAGAGTTGCGTCCTGTCGGTTGCTAGGCACCAGCCAATGGCGCGCGCCGGTAGCAGTGACATCACCAAAGGGATGAGGGATTCTGGGAGAGCATGCTGCATGTCGGATAGGGAGCGTAAAGTATAACCCAGTGAACTACATTAAACTGGTGTAGTGAGTGATTGAAAGGTGCACGGAGAAAGTGATGAAGGTTTGCACTTTCGTTTTTCGTTCGTTCTTTTGCTATTTTAGGCGGAGTAGTTAAATGTCCGTGCCATGGATGGATTTTTAATCAATCCGATTTAGTTTAGTTTAGAATAATTTGTTATTGATACTGTGGTATCCCCGCAATAATGGAATAGTTTAAAAAGTGCGGATTACGGAACCTGATCGTGAAAGTATGCTTTATATATTTATTTTGGTAGTTAATATCAGAGATTACAAAACCTGTTAGGTGAAATCTGATTTTTAGTTGAGATAAACCGTAGAATGTTATTTCAGAAGAGCAAAAGCGGATTTTGAAAGAAGTGTCAAAGTTTAACTTATCAAGAATACATATAAAACGTGCCAATCCGTATATTGCTTTTATTCGTAAAACGTTTTTTTTCTAAATTAGCGTCTAGCGTTTATTTAAAAATCAAAACCGTTTTTGCTGGCCAGTATTGTATCTGACAATATGTTACTCAGACTCCAGATTAAAGCTTCCCTGACATTCCTGGTGGTTTTCTTTGTGACTGTTTGTGCTTCTGATGAGCTGTCAGGTCCAGTGCCGACAAAGAACTCTGGGTTTGATAATAGTTATAGTTTAAAAAATGAGATTGTGTCGAATAAAGTTGAGAGTCCAACCGAGCCTTTCTACAGCCCTTCACAAAGTACTGTCGAAGGCACGGCACAGACACAGAAGGAATCTGGAGACAAACGCTATCATGTTGCTAAATTTGATTTTGAACATGTAGCGGCTCCATTCATCATCACAGCTTGGATTTTTGCTGCATGCTGCGCCAAAATAGGTATGTCATGTATTTTGTTCAATATTATGACACTAGATTTATTTTGAACCAGAATATATGTTCCATAGAATTATTATCTAAGTATAAATGTGTTATAGTTAAAATATAATTTACTAGTGCTTTGTCATTAGATTGTTTTGGCCGATAATGCGGAAAATGCGTTGATGTGCGGGTTCTCAATTTGTCGCTGTTCAATTTATTATAAAATACAGATCTCCTTATATATTAGTTTAATTTATTAGTTACTATTATGATTAAATATCATATTGTTATAAAAATTACGTTAGTTTACTACCCTTAAATAAAACCAAAAGGGCGGGGATAAAGTAAATTAATGGAAGGGATTTTATGTGTATTCAAAAATATTATTTAAATTAAGATTATTATTTAGAAATCAATGTATTGTTTATTAAAAATTAGATTGTGCTCCTCTTTAATAGATAATACATACTTAATTATTAAAAATTGATTCAACTAACTTTGTGATAATTTTAAAATTTATGCGCTACTACAATATATACAAACAGCTTTTATAAAAATTTTACTCATTTTTATTTGCATTGTTACTTAATGTTTCATTTTATTTATATTTACAAAAGGTTAAAGAAAAAAAATTAAGCTAAAGAATAATAAATATGACAGTGCTATATATAAAGTTTTTCTTGAACAAATTGAATAAACTGTATTATAAAAATAACATATTCTGCTTATCGTAATGAAACTTGATTTTAAAAGTTTTGATTTGTCTTTTAACAAAACAAGTTTGCGAGTATATAATATACTTTTATATAGTATTTATACAACAGATTGTTTAAAAAAATATCGCGATAATCTAAAGTAGTGAGCAAGGGGTATACTTTGCAATAAAATAAAAGGACATTTATTGTGGCAACTGCGTAATAAAACCTTTCTATAAATTTTAAACTTCTTTATCCATAATCAAATACATATCTCACAGACACATACAGTATTCAAACACTTCATAATGTGAATTATCTTTAAAAAATTAAATTTAATCTATTTAAGGAAATGTTTACGCGTTTTATACCAATCATTGCAGTATATGAGTATTCATTTCATAAAGCGTCTAGGTACTGAGTTTATTGATCATATACCAAAATAACGGATCGGATTTAGTGTGTGTTAATATTTTATTTAAATATAATAATAATACTTAATTATATTAAATAATGATTTTATTTAAGAAATTACAGAAATGATTTGAAGTTTAAAATTATTGGATTATATGAAATTGAAATAAGGGAAATTAAAAAAAGAGAAATACATTAAAACATTTAACCCATTTGATTTGAAAATTTATTTCAAATTAAAATATTTCACTATTTTAGTTTAAATAAAATGCTTGAGAATTGCTGAGAAAGTATTAGGGTTACTAGTTGCATCTCAACAAATGAAAATGCGTAGTAGATTTTAAACAGCGCGCGAAAAAGAATTCAAGCCTTTCCATGTATCTATCCCGGCCACTTTGGCATGAACTAACACTCACATTACCGTCTGTTTATGGGGAACAACGTTTACACAGTTAAAGAATCACAAAACAGGACAACAGTAGCTATACTTATGGCCGTACGATTCAGCGACTCAGGTGATCCAGAGAAAAGTGCGAACGCGCGTACTGTCAAATATTTTACGCATAAAATATTGCATTAATATTTTACAGACTTTCAAGAAAATTCTATTTTAATAGTTTCAGTTACTAATAGGTATATGTTCTTCAATAAACTTCAGAATTAGTTTTGCATTTTTCCACGTTAGAAATACTATTATTTGCTCTATTAAGACCACATGCACGAGCATTTAACACCTGTACCTCGTGAACATGTAATGTGATTGTGTAAACGAGATTTACACAATCACAAAAATAAATATTTTTTCTTTACAATATAATTAAAGAGTCATCGTTATGTTTCCTTTCAATGAAAATATAACTTTTATTAATTTAAAGTGGAACATAACTCATGAAACATATATTTTAAAACTCAAAAGTTGTTTGCTTCTCAACATTGCTTTGATAGATTTAAGATTTCTACTTATTCCGTGATATACGCAATTCTCCTTTAAAAAAGTCAGAGATTGCTAAAAAAATATATCAATTTTAGTGCAAAAATAAATTTTTAGTTAAAAATTCAATTCTAAAAATTTTACTGCGATAAAACGCACAGGGGTAGGAAGGATTCACACATTGTTTGACTGTATCCCATTTAGCTAAATTGGCATAATTTTTTTTTCTCAACTACTTCGCTTAACTTTTTATAGTTTATTATGTGTATTTAAAGAGGGAAAAAATAGACCATAGCCCAACAGTTTTGACCACCTTGTATATTTTAATAGTGTATTACTGGGTAAACTTAATTGCAAATGCGCGTTGTAAATCTAGAGGATTTTCTAAGGAGACTTATGTTTTTGCTGAGCTCACTATTTTCGAAAAATAATGAAATAAGCAGGCTTTTGACCCTTCTATGTATGTCTTCATATGCCAGAGGTGATGTTTGTGGCGTAATGCTACATCTAATCTTATTATTGATCAGAATGAGTGTAGAAATATATATAATTTTTTACTGGTATAGGAATTAGTCAACTTAGTCCTCATTTTGATCAAACATGATTGAAATAATTTTGAATTTTTGGCACCATTTCTTATTTACCTTTTTAACCTCGGATTCCGTTATAAAAGAATGTAGAAGTTATTTATATTTTGGCTGCGGTAAAACTAGGAAATTTTTACATCATAACTGTTATACTTGTAAAGTCATTTTTAGAAAAATATACAGGATGGTCATTAACTATTAGGTGATATTTACTGCCTGGCTATTTAACTAAACATAATAAACCATTATTTTATATAGACTTTAACTACTTTGTTTGTTGTTATTAAAGCTAAACAACTTGTTTAAAATATAAGAGATGTAGTTGGGCAAAAATAATGGTTTAATATGCCAAAGAGAGCTAAATATGATACAGCCAAACAATGACCATCGTCCAATAATTCGCGACCACCTTGTATTGTTAATCATAAAACTAATATTATATTATATAAATTTAACTTTACTCTTTAATAAACTTATTAATAACAATTGATTAGCAAATTTTCCTTTTAAGAAGTCAATTATTCTACATTTAATTTTTTTATATGTGTTTATGTCTGATACATATAAGGATTTTCTATGTCTGAAATTTGAAGGATGTCTGGATATTTGTTTGGATTGATTTAATAAAAAAGTTGGGTTTTAGTAATTTGATAAAGCCTTATAAGAAGTTCGGTTAACTATTTCAAATTTAAGAAATTAGTGGAACTGTGCGAAATAAAATTATTCTGTTTATGCAATGGCTCTTCTTCCTTATTTTATTTCAACATATTTTAGATGATTGACTTTTAATGAAATTCGATTCCCGGTAAGACTTGGTTGTAATTATCGATACTTATTGAAAGTGATTTATGAAGGAAGCCTATGTAGGCAAGCATCTATGCATTTTTACACATTGTACTCATTTTTGAGTACATGTATTTTTCAAAATTGAAACTTATGTATTCGGAGCCATGACAAGCATGGAATGTACTAAAAAATGAATACAGTTTATTTATTTTTAAGTGTTAGTATTTAGTATTTCGAATATAATGCCTGGAAAAAATAGCACTAGTGAAATATTAAATAGTCATAGATACAGTTGATTGGTTTGATTAATTAACGTCTCACTAGAGCTGCACAGTGGGCTTTTGGGGACGGTGTGGGGCCTATCTCGAAGGCCCCGGGAACGACGCCTCGTATTTCTGAACCATGGTCAGATGACGAAGACAACCTCTGAGCTGGCACCCAACGCCTTCAATAGACGTCGGGACTTTGGACCCCGATCAGATTTATCGTGCACCAGTCCCGTATACACGCCGATGTATTTTTGTGGATGTTCTAGACGACTTTTCTAGTATTTTGTAGCAAAGTTGGCAACCCTCCGATCACAAGATCACTACTTTTTACTTTTCTTCTCTGTCAATTCCGTCGCACAGGATCGTACAAGAAATCCTCTGATTCCCAGCTGACGCCTTTATCCACTGGGCCACGGAGGCCCTAGATACTGTTGAAGTATTACTTGACTTCATAGTTTACTTCTAAGTAAAAATCTAAGATTAAGTCAGTGTTTCATTTGACTATGGTCATCCTAGCAAGTTAATGTGCCTGAACTGCAGTGCGCTTTTAATTGTAAGACACCCAATATAAAAGCTAATAACTTCAGAAATATATTAAATTAAGTTCTGAAAGTTTTCATATATCTTTAAAAATGTCGTAGAAGATATTTAAGCTAATAAAAAAAAATTGGTGTTTTTAAAATTTTCGGGGTACGGTGTTCCCTTAAGTAATCATCACTTTAATGTATATAATGCAAAATAGTTAATTATAACTTTTTTACATTACAACGCTTTAGTTTTAAAATGTTTTATTTTTAGAATTTCTAAAGAAACAAATAGTATACTAATGATTATCATTGATAGTAAAAAATAATAAATCACTTACCTTAAACAAATCAAATAAATTATCTTAAATAATCAGTTATCTTAAACAAAGAGAAAGATCAAACTAAAAATAAATTTGAACAGCATAACATGTGTGTTAAAAATTACGCGCAGCACAATTAATTCAGCACAATTACTTCAGCAAAATTTGAAAACCCTTCTAAACTCTAACAATTAATAATAACATGAAAAGTCAATCTGCCAAACACTAGTCTTTTAGAAATTCGTTGAATACCAAAAATAATTTAAATTAGGAAGAATGCATTAAATTTATTATCCCTTTCAACGCTCTCTTATTTTTATAATTTCAAAATATTTATTTATCACTTTTTTTAAAAGTTTATAATGCATGCAATTATAATAAATTTTATTTTCAAATCTTTAAAAAGTTTTTAATACCCATATGAATTTGACTGGCTGCCTAAATATAATGGCTTCAATTTTTCATACACTTCACGTTAAAGAAAAATAAATGTTAGTGTTTATATAATTTTGTTTTGTTGTAATAAAGATAAATATTTATTGTTAATTTCTATGAAAACTTAATGAATGAAAGGTTTCTCAGTCATATGATTTCGGAAAAAACATATCAAAATCGGATAAATATGTACACAGTACATATAATGAATAGCCCTATAGACTTTACTGTGATATTTGGAGTAATACTAAATAAAACAGTATTTGAACTTCTTTTAATGAATAAACTGAACTTTAATGACAAATAAAATGTATTAATCAATAATTTAAATTTAATAAAAATAGTACAGAACAAGCAACAGCACCAGTGTTGCCTTAGAGAGTTAATCTATAAACGATTAAGTTCATTCAGTGTCCATTATTAAAGAAAATAGTCAATTGTTATTATTACATTCTTTTATATGTCTAACTCTATTGTTATAGCATTAAATCTTGCAATTTAATTTTAACCACTCACAAGGGTCATATGGAAAGAAACCTGGCATACTTACGCAATCTCAAAACTATGTCAGAAGAGTGATTAATTAATAGTTTGGACTAATTAATACGTTTATCTTATATTGAAAAATTGTAGAGCATATGGCATGTTTCGAACAGGAATTATCATCCCAATGCTATGATTGAATCGTTTTCTGTGCATTGTTAAAAATTATTACGACCTTACAACAAAATTTGGTACCCATTTAGCTGCAAACAACATTTGGTGCTTAGTTTCACCATTTTACGGTGCTACCACGGATTACGATCTTGCATCAAAATTTGGTACCCATTTATCTGCAACCAACATTTGGTGCTTAGTTTCACCATTTTACGGTGCTACCACGGATACCATTTAGTAGAGAAACATTGCACCAAAACTTATAACGTTGCATAAAACTCAAAATTCGGGTTTTCTTTTAGTAGTAGTATTTTTGTATCGATGCTGGCAACCCTAGATCACAACTTTTTTACTTTTCTTTGTCAAGTCCACTGATTGGGCTCCAACTAAGAATCCTCTGATTCATAGCTGATCGCCTTTATCCACGCGACCACGGGGGCCCTTGTTCGTTGGTGTCTTTCTTGGATGTGATTCCTCTGCTTGTTGATGTAGCGACAGCAAAAATTTCGATTGCAGTTAAAGAGGTTGAACAAATTATCGATGAAACCTCTGCTTTTTTCCGATAAAGGATTTTTGGTTCAACCTAGATTCCATCAAAATATGGTGTAATTTGCTGCAGACATCTGTTTTGCACCAATATATGGTACATCGTGGAACTAAAATTTTGAACAGTGTGGAAACGTGTCTTATAGGAGGACGGCTTCATAAAAAGCATTGCTAAAATAATAGTTTGATTACAAAGTTTTAAAATTAAATCGGTGTTAATTTTCGATTAGTTTGATAATAATATTAGTAGAAATTATCACATAAATAAGTTTCTAATATAGTCTATAAAATTAAAATAAAGTTTCTGTCAAAATAGACAATTCATTGTGATACAGAAATTATAAAGCTCTTTTCAGATCTTCACATGTATATTTTAAAATAAATGTTTATGAAAAATTCAGTTATTTAGCTTACTTGTATCAATGAAACAATTTTTAATTGCAAAGTAAAAAAATCAAATATAAAAGATAAAACTGAAACAGGACATTGCACTGTCAATGGATTATTTTTATTTTTAAATGAATGATGAATTTCTCTAAATCTTTTTACTATAAATGGTTGTACTATAATCTAAATTTAGTATTAAACCCAATATAGACTATATTAAAGTGTTTATTTTTGTATGAAAATAGGTAACTGGTTTTATTAGTACAATTACAACGGTTTTAGAGGGAAAATATTGTATGGTTTCCAATCTATGTTCTATTACTGGATTTGTTATATTGAAATTGGGGCTTATTTTTATTTAAAATAATTACATTTTAATATAGTTAGGAAAAATGTCCTAATTTTCACAACTTAAGCTTAATCTGAAAATACGTATAGGAATCTTGAAGAACGCAATTTCTCTAAAAAACTATAAATTTGCAAATATCTTCATTTATTCGATTGTTGATTTCTATTTTCGCTTGATAAAAGAAAAAACTAATTTATTATTTACTATAAGATCAATTGAAAGTTCGAAACTCCAGCACAAATCTGACAATTTTCTAATTTCATACAAAATGCCTATAGTCCCTAGACCGAAATTTCTTCTAAAGAAATACACAAGGATTCTTTAAAGAGGCTTTCTTTTATAAATTTTCGAATCCTTAGTAATTCCAATGTTTCCTCCACTAGTACGTACTTTCTTCGTGCACTCAAGTGTCCAACCTTGAATTGATTGGTGCCTTTTTGCGAAGGCTTCCGTGATATAGGAACATTATTGGAGGAAGTATGAGTTACTTCAAGGGATTCACTAAACTAGGGTAGTACTAATTTGAAGGACAAATAGTACGACGTATATTCATTCTTAAATGATTTCGAATGGAATGAAATACCATTACATTTAATTGGATGAAAAGTGCAAATATAAATAAATATCTAAGAATTTTGCTTTTTTTTCGTACAAAGGGATTTATTTTCATTTTAAGATATTACAAATATTGCGTTTCTATGGTTGTGAAAGGAAGCAACTGTAAGAAATTTAATGATCATTATGCAGTTATTGCTCACTTTTCTTTTTTGAGTACAAAAGGATTTATATTCTTTTTAAGATATTATAAATATTGTGTTTCTATTGTTATGGTTGTGAAAGGAAGCAACTGTAAGAAATTTAATGATCATTATGCAGTTATTGCTCACTTTTCTTTTTGGGTACAAAAGGATTTATATTCTTTTTATGGAATTACAAATATTGCGTTTCTATTGTTATGATTGTGAAAGGAAGCAATTATAAGAAATTTAATGAATGATTTTGCAGTTCTTGCAAAATAATTGCTGAAATTTTCCCATTAGCAGGACATTATTTTAATGAGAGCATTTCATACCCCATATTGTGAAAGGTTATTTTTTTCTCTATTTTAATGAGATCATTTAATAACCCATATTGTGAAAGGTTATTTCTTTTTCTCTATTTCAATATAAGAAGTAATAAAAAAAATATATGAAAATAATCATTATTTTAGATGAAATTCGAGTTTTCTAATTTAGTTTATAAATTAATTTAAAATATTTGAGTTTTAACTATAAAATTGATTAATATCATATTTCGTATATAATTCTAGTTTGTGCATGTGAAATAACATAAATCATTTGACAGCTACGTATGTTATTTATTAATCAAAACTCAGTAATTAAACATAAAATATTCATACACAATAAAAGAAAAATTAAGTAATTTAAACCATTTTGAGATTGAAATAGCATGGAAATCAGTTTCCCATATGGGTTGTACATCAAGCGTATTAAACTTTCATGAATCTTTTCACGTCAAGTCATAAATTAATAGAAACGTATTGATTTTTCATATTTAGGCAAAATAGTTGAAGCATCTCTTTAACTTGCGTATTGATTTTACATGTTCTGGTAAAATAGTTGGAGCACCTCTTTAACTTGAGCTTGTGATGAAGGCATTTACTTTCCATTACAAGATTAGACTATGCAGCTCAATATCAAAACCTCTTTAGAAATGGATTGTATTATAATAATGGATATCGTATGCTAACCTAAAATGAAGTCGCGAAGTTTATAGACGAAGACACCTTCAAAAGCTATTGTTAGATAGGAAGGGCGACTTCCTTATGTGATTGAAAAGGTTGTTATTCAACTTTTCAATATTTAAATATTTATCATTAGTAATATATTATTCTTGTATTATTGATGTATTATGAATGTTCTATTATATATTTTTATCTTAGTTATTATAATATGTAATATCATAATTATTGTAGTTATAGTTAATTACTTTTTTAATTAAATTGGGGGGGGCAGGGAATGATGAGGGTCCATTTTTTGTTGAAATCGAGATTTCAATTTATTTTGTTATCTACAGGGCTATACTTTTATTGCATCAAGTTGTGAAATTGTAAGAACGATAACAGTTTTTCAACCCAAGCTTTGAAAGATCAGAATGCTAAATATGATAATGAGGTAATAAATGGCTTTGGCACTTCCTGCAGAATCCCTTCGGTTGGACTCGTCATTTTTCCACTGAACTCTTGATTTACAAGTACGATAAGGTTTAATAATTAAATATTTTTTCTGTGATAAATGATCATGAAATATACATGGTGGTCACAAATTGTTGTGGGGGGGAGGGGTCAATGTTTAACCGTTTAACTACACATAATAAACCATTCTTGTTACTATACTTTAACAACTTTATTTGTTGCTACTAAAATTAAGTGACTTGTTTAAAATATATGTAAAGTAGTCGGAAAAATAATGTTTTATTATGCCAATGCAGCTAAATTTGATACAACCAAACAATGACTATCGTTCAACAAGTTGTGACCATTCAGTATTTTACCTTGTGTATTTTACTTTAATTCTAGTTTTAACGGTAGAAATCTCGTACTTAAAGACACTTGTTTCATATCGGAATTGTTTGTAAAGTAATATTGACTTTGTTCAGTGCGTCAGGTTCATTTTCCTCGAGTATCGGATATGACAATCCAATCTGACTCAGACATAATATTTGCCATTACAGTAGACTTTTTATCAAAGCTTTTTATCTTACCTTCTTTACGAAGGGAAGTGCACATTTCTATATCCTGTAACTTTCGTCTTCCTTCCTATAAGATATTCATCCGTAGACAGTATGGTTAACAAAATCATATTTTCTTGAAATTTTGGTTACGTAATTAATTTATGTATGGTTAAATTCCATGCAGATTGTATTTTATTAAAACTATGATAAAATAGTGAGATAATAAGGTTTTTTGTATATATATTTTGTGAAAGATGCATTTTAATTTAATAATATATACATATTAATGAGAAATATATGAGAATATCTTTCGTGAAAAATGGGGGCAATACACATCGAAAATAAAAAAAATTATATAATTTTTATTTCATTGATATATTTTATGAACTCTTATAATTTTAAAAGCATGCAATATTGCTTTTTTTAAAAAATTTATAATTTCGAATTTTTTAATTGATTAAAAATTTGAAGTTTTATTTTATTCAAGGTGTGCGTAACATAAAAGTTTTTAATATAACTATAAGCTTTATAGAATTTACGTTTGGAACATATTGTAGATTAACAAAACAGTGCATTGAGGAATTGATAATATAATTATAAATTGTACGTTGTTTTCTTTAGTTCTGTAAAATATTTTGTTACAAATAATTTACATATAATTTTATTCAAAAAGTACTTAAAATTGAAAAAAAAATACCTAAATATAACTACTATAATTGTGTCAGAGAAAATGCATTTCAGTTTCCAAAAAAAATATCTGTAAGTTAACCAAAACCTAAAAACAAAAAACCTCCAGAAACTAATTATAAAGCTGAATGTAGTCTTTCCCAAAAAGGTAATTATGCCTTTTATTTTTTATGGCTTTGAGATTACGAAAGTTTTAAAATAAGGTAATAAATCCAAATATAAGTAAACTTTAATTTCATTATCTGTTCAAAATTAAAACGCCTTTTTTACACGGCTTCTCCAACCAATTAAGTTATATCAAATACTTTAAAAACGTGACTTTTGTCACTATTCCCTATGATTTAAATCATTAAAAAACTGGACTACATGCAAACTTTTTATTTTAATTTTCAAATTCTAGGTGTTCTTGCATTTTTGATATACTTTCAACCCAGAAACATTTAAGTATGATAACCCAGTGCCTTATTGCAATGTTACGGACATGTGCAATTGATTGATTTTCATTGTTGATGCATTTAAAAAAATAGCGCGCCCGACTAAAATGTCTAAGAAAACTAGCAAGATTACATATAATTATTTTAACAATAATTATTATTTATATTATTGTATACACAAATGAACAATAAAAACTGAATTAATAAGGTCACTTTTTTGTTTTCCATAATAGAAACTTAAAATAGTTTTTGACATCTAAAAATTAATTTTCGTTTAATTATACCATTGCGATAAATAAGTACTTTATTTAGTATTCGTTTAAGTTTGTATTTGCAATTTGAAGGATATTACTCATTTTATGGACTCTTTTATGGGATGCATTGCTTTCAGTTATTTATAAATTAAGGATTTCCCCGGTAAAGCTTATGGTCGTGACATTTAACTCCTACATTCGCATCAAATGAGGCAATATTTTAGAAGGAGGTTACGCCCAATTGAATGCTTTAAAAATCAACATAACCTTCCATTTCCCAGTAGTTTGATTCACCTTAAAATATTTAATTCAATAATTGAGAAATATTGGCTTATTTTACTTAGCAAATACCCATTCAATGAAAATATCTAAATTCAAAATAAAGGCAGCGTGTTATTATCTTTTGTTATTGATAAGTGAGGCTGCATATAGTAGGCTCCAAGGACAGATTGGTAAACTCTGCGTAATTATCATCTTGTAACAGTATTTTTCTGCCGCGGTGATTTTATAATTGACTATAATAGAGAGAATAATGGCTTTACCGCAATAAGGGTTACCATAATGGAAAGTTAAGTGAAAATAGAGTTACAATTTCTAGTGTAAAACTGCTTCTAATTTTTAGCGTTACATGCTAAAAATATAAAAAAAAGAACACATATTCTATCCTTTCAAAGTTGTCGGTTTAAATCGTATAATTTCCACGCATGTCATTATTTCAAATAAAATCTGTTTAAGATAGATTAAAAAGTAATCTACAACTTTAATTTTTTAATTTTTTATCATAAATATTTAAAAAAAATATCAAATTACGTATATTTTCCTTTATTTCCAAAAGAAATCGATAAAATACAGTGCTAAAAAGATTAGGCATCTTCATACACTACAAAGTTTAAGATTAACTAAATACCGTTTCTAAAAAGCTAATATGAAGCAGTTTCAAATCGACAATACCATATCAATAGGTAATTCAAATACACTGGTGGACAATTGCTAAGGACGGATGACAATAGCAACGATAGCAACCACAATATGGAAAGCAGGAAATTGTGGAAGTTAGCGTAAGTGCGGGATACAATAAGACATGTTGTGCGTATGCAAATTTTGGATTGCCGAACTTGTTCGCTACGTGATAGCGGTGATAAGCGATGTAAAAGATTTGACGCGCGTTGAGCGCTGTTGCTCAAAAGCAAATTTGAATGGGAAAGAATCAATTGACAAACTTGCAATTTTCAGTATGTCTTCCCGACATCACTTAGATGATTTTACGCGTAGACGTATTATTGGCAAGATTGAAGAAGAACGAAAAATAACAGATGTTGCCAGGGAGTTCGACGTCAGCCACAGTGTAGTTTCAAGGCTTTGAAAATCATTTCAAATAACTGGAAAATGTAACAAACGTCACAGGGGAGGTCGTGTTTGCAGTACGACGCCTGCAGAAGATAGGTACATAGTGCTATCGACAAAAAGGAACCGCCGCAGCACAGCTCGTAAGGTAGCAAATCAGTTTCTCACTGCTATTGGCAAGCGGATCTCCCGAAAAACTGTAGCCAGACGTTTGTAACAAGCAAGACTATACGCCTGCGATACTGTTGTGTGCATCCCATTGTCCAAACGGCACCGTACAGCCCGTTTGCAATGGTGTCGTCAGCATTGAAATTGGAGGGAAGCGGATTGGGCTTGCATATTATTCTCAGATGAAAGTAGGCTCAGTCTGTCGTCTGATAGTCAACGACAACTTTTCTGGCGTGAGAATGATACTGTATCGCCCGGAAAACATACAAGAAAGGGACCGATATCCTACATGTAGTGTCATGGTATCAGCTGGCATCATGATCAATGGCCGTACGTCCCTCTATGTGCTCCAACTGGGACTATGAATGGCCAACGATACATTAATGATATTCTGCTGCTTCATGTTCGCGTGTTCTGTGGGGCTGTCGATGATAGATTTGTTTTCATGGACGATAACGCAACGTGTCATCGAACAGTCGCTGTCTCTGAGTATCTAGGGAGCGAAGTATTCCACGCCTCGTATGGCCAGCACGTTCTCCAGATCTGAATCCCATTAAAAATGTGTGGGATGCTTTGGGGAGGAATCTTGATGGTCGACAATGCCCTCCAATAAACAAGAACACCCTCATCCATGCACTAACGGAGGAATGGGATAAACTACCCCAACAGCTGCTGGACAACGCTGTGCAAAGCATGACAAGGTGTGTGGGATTTTACATTGCCCTCCATGGTGGCCATATCCCGTGCTGACATTATACGCCGGAACGTCTCCGGATTGTAATTGCATTTTTTTTCACTTTTACGTATTCAGCACAAAATGGCCATTTTGTTCCTTTAACATTTTTTAAAGCCTTCTTGATTTCAGAACACAATAAATTATCTTTATTGTAATGTCCTAGCATTCTGAAATTATTTTATTTCACTTGGCATTCAACCACGCTTACTTTTTTATGCGATATATAGCCGTTTATGATCCGTCCTTAGCAATTGTCCACCAGTGTATCTACTAAGTAGACACTAGCTAGTGCTATTGTCTAAAACATTTTATAAAACAGGTAATAGATACTTTGTATGTGGATTGTAATTTTCGGTTAATAAAAAAATCGCAAAATAAATTCTCCTCAAGAAACCTTCTTTCTTTAAAGAAACGTTTATAAATTGTGTTATGCAAATACTAATTTTAATATTCCTTTTACTAACTTCTAATCATTCCTTAAAAATAATATAGAAACATTTTTAATAAAAAAAAGAATAAAAACTCATAGATTCATTATTCATGATTTATGGATTCAAGCTGCCATGATATTTCTAGTATGCCTGTTTCTGATGGAAAAGCCTATTTTTCGTGATATAAATTGAATAGAATTTCTTGTAACACCGTAGAAAAGAGAGGCATATGTTTTAACGCCTTTTAATAAAAGGTTTGATCGGAAGAAAGAATAGCTTTCATAGAGCGAATATTTGAACAAGGTTAGACTGAATCGGTTATAGAGTCTTTGTTGCAAAGAAAGTAGTTGCTGTTGTCATCAAATTCTTACTGTCCTTACTCTCTCTTATTCTTTCATTATCATATCCAAAATTAAATTCACTGAATGAACTAAAAAATATATGGGAAATACGATTAGAATGTTTTTAACAGGACACATTTAAAAAGCTATTTTATTTTACTATTGAAAATTTATAAAAGAAGTGCAATGAGGTATATTATACACAAATCAATGTCGTATACCTAAATTTGTGACTTGCCGCTTTTTGTTTATAAAATAAGTTAATTAGTTTTTAAGTTTCAGCTCACATTCAGCTTCTCGTGATGTTCAATAGAAACTGATAACCTTAGTTTTGGCGATTATCCTTTGAAAATTAAGCGATTTTCAATTGAATTTTTAATATATATATTTTTTACTATTTTTTTAACAAATATTGTAGTTCTGTAATTAACGCAGATTTTTTGCATTGTATGATAAAATAAATACATCCAGCATTGTTTTGTTGGAGAGGGGAAGATACAGTATATAGTACATAAGTTTAAATGCTAAGAAAGGAAAAGGGGGGGGGGGAGTATTGTTGCATATTTGCATACTATAAATCGGTTTATTTTGTCATCTTCGTTTTCAGAAGTGCCTTATCAAGCATCACATTTTTATCAACGTTGTCCTGATAATGGGAGGGAATGATCTAAGGTCTACTGATATGCGAAGTTCTCATTTTTTTTTCATTTCACTTCTAAATATTTTATTATAAATTTATTAAGATGCTAGAGGACGTCCATGTTACTGAAAAAGGAAATTAAAAATTCTTGCCGTTTCATAAAATATATTCAAAAACACAGATTGGATAGAATTGATAAGCAGTTTAAGTAATTATTTTACATACATAATTATTACGTTGAATATATTTTTGAATACAAAACTTTTTATGAAAGAATTTTTATAAAAACTTTGATGAAAATGTTTAGGAAATTTATATATTTTTAAGATTTTTTTTCTTTATACAACCTTCTATCGTTCCCTTACGATTTTAAAGCAAGAGAGAATAAATCCATTACAATTAAGGTAATATTTTTATGTTAAATTTTTTCACTAAGTACATACAAAATACCTGATTTTTAAGAACATTATTTCGTGGATTTTCAATGGAAAAAATTGAATGTTTAATACAGATGGAATAAACTGTTAACTGTAAACCGGATCCGACAGAAAATACAATTTAAATAGCGGCATGCTCGTACCATCAAGAAATAAATAACCTACTCTGTATTACTCCTAAACCCAAAACGTTATATTTTTTATTAAAAATCAGATGACCTCCATGTAATTAATTCCAGAGATAATTAATTAATTTACTTAAATAAACTTAATGGTAATGAACTTGCATCAGCCATCTAGTCGAAAGTTATAGCTACACGCTTGTGAGTTTCACTACAAGCATCTGAAAAAGAAAAGATTTTGTAGTAAAATCGAAAATAACGGTAGTTGCACCTTTTACAAACGGAAAACGAAAGAGTTTAAAACTAAAGTTATAAGAACGGATGTTCCTGGAAAGACAGTAGCGTCTGTATTGACAGTGTCATTTCCTGATTGGATTTTTAACATTGTAGGGAACATATACTACGAATATTGAATATTTGAGATTGAATTTTTTTAACCCAAATCTACTCAAACAAAATTAATAGCATTATATGGATTTACTTCATTAGATGTTATCCATTTTAATCGATAAATAAGTAGAATTGTATTATTATTGCCGCGTCTTACTTTGCAATAAATTGATCAATAAGTGTAATGAGATAGTCAAGAAACATTCTTGAATGACACTAACACAGATAAAACAGATAATATAAAAATACTAATTAAGGAAGTTTTACAATCAATAATAATTTTTAATAAAGCATATTTATAATTAACTTTTCTGAAAAATTAATAAGCGATAATTTTAATAATATAAAAGATATATATATTTTAGCGTTGTCTTTACAATAAAATATATTCAACAGTTTTGATGTATTCGTTCGATAATAACAATTGAACATACATTGTCGGTTTGATGGATCCGTTTGTTTCACATTGCAGATCTCTTCTATATATTTTTCGTAATGCACGAAAAGTTTTCTATAACTCTTTCGAGGGAATAAAGACGAGCACGAACTCAACTTTCTACCTCTTTAACTTGTCGATAATATCTTTCGTGTGAGGCTAGTTGTCAAAACAAAATGTTTTCTTTGTGATGGAATTGGTGGGTGAATCTAAAATAGATTGCATTGTATACTGTTTTAAGTAAGCACGAACATTTACAGAAGACTGTTTTAAATGACAATATTTCAATATCGGTTGGCCATCCAATACCCCGTAAAAAATTTCAATTTTCAATGGAATATTTTTCTGACTCGATTTCTTTAATCCGAGAGTTTGGGAGACACAGTGTAATTATATTTGCTTCCATTATTAATATTAATTTTTAATACAGAAAATATGAATATGTTGTTTTTGAATAGTTTTAGCTCTTAAGTTAAAAACTCGTCTTATTGAACCTTACGTTAAGAATGTTAAAATACAAATTCAAAAAATTAAAACTAAGCAATTTCCAGTTCGACTGGAGAATCTCCAGTCGAACTTGACTTTCTGGAAGTGTTTCACATTTTTAGCAATATCGATTCGATTGCTAATAAAACCTTTGCTATTGCAGTATTTATAGTTTGTTGGCACACAATAGTTAACTCCAGCCGATTGAGATAGGTTTTATTCTTTGACAACACTTTCAATTCTTCGTTTATTTTCATTTTGTTGTGCACACAGACTTTTTCATTTTTCCTGATGAAGGGATATATATATATATATATATATATATATATATATATATATATATACCAATATACCATATATATACATATATACATATATATATATATATATATATATATATATATATATATATATATATATATATATATATATATATATATATATATATATATATATATATATATATATATATATATATATATATATATATATATATATATATATATATATATATATATATATATATATATATATATATATACCATATATATACATATATATATATATCATATATATATACCAGCATAAAACCTTCATCAAAATTTTGAAATTAAAGGTTTTATGCAGGAAAACTGCAGTTTTTTTGAAGATCTATAAAATTAAAGGTTTTTGTTCCAATGTCCTTCATAAAAACTGCAAAAAACCTTCATAAAAACCTGTAAAAAACCTTCAATTTTTAATCATGAATGGAAAATGCAGATATTTTAATGGTTTTATGCAGCAAAATTAAAACCTTCAAAAATACTGCAGTTTCTTGTTTCAATATCCTTTATAAAACCTTCAAAAAACCTTAAATTTTAACAATTTTGATGAAGGTTTCATGCTGACTTTTTTTGCTAGGATATATCGCATACACCGTGATTATTAATTTTGATCCACCACATTAAAACTTTTATATGATAATATTTTTTTCTTCAGAATTTTTCCAAACTCTAACATTTAATTTTTTTTTAAGTGTATGCAACCAATTGTGCCTTTTCTAAACAATATTCATTGTAAGTACTTCAATACTGATCTAATTTTTCGACAATTTTATCATATAAAAGCGTTTAAGAGAGACCCAAGCCACAAATTTCGAAAAAAATGCTATTTTTTTTAAACCGATGCTATACATACTTAAGGAGGTGTGTGCAAAATTTCAAAGCAGTAGAAGAAATTGAATATTTATAATTTTGCATATTTATATACCATTTATCATCTGCCTATCTACTATACATCTGCAACATTCGTCATTTACTCAAAATAATATAATAATATAATTATAAAATAATTTTTTTGAAATTTGGTCACGTTTAAAATGCTAAGGCTTTGTAAAATATTTACTTAAAACTAAACTGTTAACAGTTTTTGAAGCTTTATTATTTGTGAAAAAATATTTTACCTATCCTAAGCATCTTATAATTGGATGTCATTATTCTATTTTCAACAGCGTTTGTAAAAGGGTTTATAAAATCAATCAATTTAGCATATTGAAGAGACATAAAGCTTGTTTACCAATCACCCACGCTGTATAAATATCCTAATCGATTTTAAGATTTTCATATTAATCTCAAAGTGAAAAAAAAATCAGTTTAGCAAATATAAAAATATCCGTTATTACTAACTGTTATTTTATACTTTATTGAAAGAGAAATAAAAATTGAAAAATTACATTAGGTAAGATAATCAGTTTTGTAATATTATTATAATATTTATTAATATAGTTTTTCTAATTAAAATTCTAAGAGAGCTTATATAGGGTTTAATTAATTTTTTATATTATAACGGCAAATTTCCACTTTTATAGTGCATAAATATTAATCCGTTGTTATTTCCTAAGCTTCTTCTTTAAATTGTCTCTGTTTTGCTACCAAAAAGTTTTATTTCATATTATTAAATTTTATGTGAGTAGCGCTTCAATTACTGATTCAGATAAGTAGATATCATGCGAATAATTTTCTCAAGATTGTTTTGTTGATATTAATATGAAACACTCGAGGAGAGAAGGATTAGAGGGGATCTTATTCAGTTATTCAAATTTATAAAATTGGGTGATGTGGCGGGATTGGAATTTAATATTGCCAATGTGACTAGAGGTCATGGATTTAAATTATACAAGTCACAGCTTAATCGGGATGTTAGAAAGCATTATTTTTTTAATAGGGTTATTGACAAATGGAATGGTTTGCCTGAGTATGTTGTTAATTCTTCAGGGGTGAGTGGTTTTAAAAAACAATTGGATCGGCATTGGGGAATCGTGAGGATGATGGATTGACAGGACCAACCTTGCTGGGCCCAGAGCCTGTAGTTGGTCGACATTATTTGTATTTGTATTTGTATTTGTATTTGAAAGAGTTCAATTATATTCAACTAAGAAAAATATATTCCATCTATTAATTAAAAAAAATTCAAAGAATTACTTTTAATTAAAAGTTTTAAATTTTTTAATAAAATCGAAAGACGAAGAATTTCAAATACTTTTGGAACATGCTCGATTTTAGATATGTTTAGAAATTTATATATTTAAAATATTTCGTTCAGTTAACAATCAAAAATATACAAAATAAACTTCTTATTTGAAAATGGTGGAATTTAAAATCTAATTATGTTTGAGCAATTTAACACCTAAATTATGTTGCATTAGACAATATTCTTGTTGCATTATTTGATTTTTAAGATTATACGAAACCATGTATTTATTAAAGTTTCTACACGCATCCGAAATAAATGCAACCGAAATATTTTTTTAATTTTTGAAAAGAAAATAAACATAAAGAAAAAAGAGCAGTTCTAAAAGTTAAAATTTGATCTCTGTTTAAAAACAAACGTTTTTTTTAGATTTTTCAATGCAGAATGAAAATAAATACCCCAACTGATTTTAGAAATTTCATATGCAAATTGAGTTTCTATTTAAACGTTGGCTGTCAAATATGTGTTTTCACTTTTAATGGGATTATCCTTTTGCTTCTGAATATAATTTGTTTTACCCTGAATTGAATTTTGTTATGCAAGCGGGCGTAATCCTATGTTTTGAGAATATAAATTAGAAGGGAAACGTCTTTATTTAAGGTAAAACATATTTTTTACTTCAGTAGTTATTTTGATCATACGTGCAAAGGAATTTAAGTTGATATTTTTAAGTTCTGTTAAAATACAGTGATTACATTATATTTTCATTCAATTAAATAGGTGAAATTGAAAACAAACAAATTATCATACTGTTTTTCCTCTAAAATTTTTTTATCAATCATAAACAATAGTAAACTATAAGGTCAAAGATTCACTAAGCCAAAAAATATCGAGAATTTTTTTTATTTCTCCAAAAATCAATACTTATATTTTAAAATTGAATGATAAAAAATGATTTAACAATGTCATTAATATCAGTATTCCATATTCACAACGTAAAATGCACTAATCAATTGTATCGTTAAAAATTAAATTCATTTTCTTATTGGTTAATTTCTCCTTCTTTTTTATAGATTAACTCAAAATCGGCTACTTTTAAATTTATGAAATCAACTAATTAAAAGTTATAAGTAAAACTTTTGAATTTTTATATTTGTATTTATTTTATCTTAAAAATTGTATATAATATTTATAAAACATTTAAATTTTAAGATATTTTGGAGTCATTTTTTAATTTTTTTTAATCAAAATTGAGTTTTTTCTTAGAATATTTTTTTTGAAAGACATTTGGAATATTTTTGAAGTATATAATATATGAAAACTATAATGATATCAAACATTGTGATACAAAGAATTTTAATTTAAGTACTAATAATTTTACAAAAAATATGTTTCAACAAGTAAATTTAGTTTTTATTATTACAAATCATAAGGTGATAAAAATGTTTTAACTTAAAATATATTTTTATAACAATACCGTCTTAGCGTTTTATTAAATTTATGAAATATAATTTCTTAAAGTTTGTACTAAATGTATAAATTATATTTTAAATTTATGTTTAACCAACTTTAGTTTAAAATTTTCTGAAACATGCTTCTCATATTGAGACAGAAGATATTTATAAAATTTCGTGACATTTCACAATTTTTAAGGGAATACAGTTTTATCGAATGTTATGCTACATCTAAAACAAATTGGAATCGAAATAAGTTTCAGGGGCAGTACTCAAAATTTCTCTCTGTACTCTGTGTTTAATTTTCTTTTTTGGATGAAGGTCAAAAATTACGAATTCCGATGACACAGTTCCAATATACGTGACGTTGCTAAGGCAGTCAGAGAAGGTACTACCGCGTCATTGAACGTTTCACCTATAACAATTATGATTAGTATAGAATTTGTCTGAACGAGTAATATTGTTTTGTCTGCGATCAGTTTCATTGATAAAATGACAATAAATTCTGGCCCTTTTTCATGCATTTACTTGTACATCAAAAGGTACATTGAAATCATCTTACTAAAATCTTACCAAAAAAACGCTTAAACAATTATAACTTATACATCTTTGGATAATAAATTTGTCTAAAAGATAGTTATCGAAATTTTTAATAATTTTAATGAGACATTATTGATTTTTCCTAAATAAAGGGAATCGAATCATTTGTATTTCATATTAACTATTTTTACTGTCAAACTAGTTTTAATAACCATAGATTCTGTTTTAAATATAATAAACATGACAGTTATATTAAATCATAGGTTAATTAAGACTATATTTTAATACTATGTAGTATAAAAAATTTAAATATCATAGATTATAATTTATAAGAAAAAAAAACTTCTTGTGTTTACTGCACTTAACAAAAAAAATTAAAATTAAAAAACGTAAGCTTTCAGATAGTTTATCATTGTAAAAACAGAGAAAAAAATACGCACTTCATTTAATTCTCAAAAATTGCATGAAAATCGTATCAATTGTAGATGATTTTTTTCGTGTGAAAAGCACTATGCAACTTCTTCTGAGAGAGTGAGCAATAAGTCTGCCTGAATTTTTTATTGTCTTGGCCCCCTTATTATTATTTTTATGATTTTATTAACCAAAACTGTATTTTTGAATTTATCACAATGGTGAAGATATCCTTTATTGACTTCAAAGCAGCACTGTTACAGTTTTGTCTTTAACACAGTTTTAAACACTAAACTTAAATACTGGAAGTAAAAAAAAATTTACACATATTTCACTACTTCGACAAAAACATTTTCAATAAAAATTTTGTTATTATATATTAAAAAGTATTAAAAGTTAGATAAATGTATTGGTAAATCTTGAATAACGGGACTTTAAAATTTATATATTTTGATGTAATATCATTGGTAAACTATCACAAAGTGTATATTTAACCATATACTGATTCTAAGTTATTATATTAATTTTTAAATTAAAGTTAATAAATCAGTAATTTTAATGAGACGTCATTTATAAACTCAATTTTATAAATTATAAAAATCGTATTTAAAAAAGAAATGTAGATTTTGGAAGCTTAATAGGCTACAAAACAAAGAAAATTTTAATTTTTCTATTTTTCCTCATACATGATAATCGAGTTCAAAAATGACATAACTAATTTTCAGACTGAATGACCCTAATAATGATAAAATATATAATATGATGAAATTCTGCAAGGGTGGAAGGTTATTAGGTTTATTTTTATAAAAAGA
The DNA here is from genome assembly GCA_963932185.1 of Troglohyphantes excavatus. NCBI lineage: Eukaryota > Metazoa > Arthropoda > Arachnida > Araneae > Linyphiidae > Troglohyphantes > Troglohyphantes excavatus. Next base: position 24,737,598 of record OZ010672.1, on the reverse strand, counting down.
AAATATCTCATCGAGAATTTTTCGATGGCAAAATGAAAGAACTCTTGAAATGAGGAAGCAGTTTTAAAAGGGAAAATTTTTGTTCTTTTTAACAGATTTTTTATTTACTTCATTCTCGTTTTTAGTGATGTATCATCAAACCTAGAAACTCAGGTTTGAGCCACTTCTCAATCTCATGTATCGATTTTGGAATAATTACGTAATCCCGATAAGTAATTTATTATACTCATTTATTATAATAACTCATTTACTAATAGTTTCACATCTAACTGACTAATAAAGGTGATGTTTTTATATTGAAATAAAAAAAAAGGACGCTGATCATTTAGACATAAAATATTTTCTTCTGTTTTGCGATTTGCAATTTTTTTTTATTATTTTATATTATGTAAGTTTCTTTTAAGGTTAGGTGAGATTATAACGCACATGAAAGTTCCGTAGAATATAGAACTTAGCTAGTTTAAAATTAATCTCTAAATCAAATACCTTTTAAATATAATTATAATATACGTAAGTGCACTAATGTGTTAGAAAAGAAAACAAACATTCTAAAGATATATATTATGGATCTTTATCTCTTTAGAATGTTTGCTTCTATCTAAAATTAAACACATTTATCTCATGTCATTTTGTTGTAAAGGCGTCATTGTTAAAGTAATAATCTGGTATTTAATTTTTTTCTTTTATGTAAATTCTTCCATAAAAATGGCTAAATAACTAAAACTGAAGTACTGTAGCAGTTTATATCATAAAAATACGGCAGGGCATTTTCCTTCACTAGGCAAAATAAAATGAAATCGATTTTTTCAGATTCGGATTGATATTCTCAGGTAACAATAGATCATTGTAAAGCATATATTTTAAAATGATATATATATATAAAAATGAAAAATGGGTATCAGAATCACCAAGGATAAAGCAGATGTTTATATTGAAATGATTGAAACAAAAATTTCAATTTTCAGTTGAGTATAAAGTTGTACTTAGTCAGAATATATTCTCAAATTTCTTCTTGTTTCGAAATAAGTTTAGCTTTTTTTATATATATATATTTAGCATTCTATTATATAAAATGGTTGATGTCTATTTTGAAATATATTCCCCACCTTTAAAACATAAAATAAAAATGTGAAGGCATTAACAAACATATAATTGTTAAAGTATTGTTTTGTATTTAACTGGTACTAGTATGACAGTTTCGAAATTCGGTTACATTATAATTGAAGGGATAAGTAGATGAAGGTGTGCAACATTACAAATTGTCGTGGATGGAGGAGGTATGTGTTGGCCTGTTTTTTTTACACTGATAACAGCACTGTACAAACCATTTTAACAGAGACAGAGAGTGTCATGGAGGCGGTATGTGACCACAACCAAATACTAAATGAAAACTTTAAAGTCAAATACATCAAAACTTACTTTTTGTTACATACTTCCTTCATCCACTTATCCCTTTAATTACGAGTGCTGTTTAAAAGGGGATATATAATTGCTTTTGATTCAACTCAAGTTAATTGTTACTTATATTAATCGTCATTTAATAGCGTTTTTGTCATTTTTTATGGCAAACACGAAACTTTTAATAATTATTTTTCTTTTTGAATACTTCTCAGCAATTGAAAAACATAATTCATTTATATTATTACTTTTGATAATTATTAATACTACTTTTGATATAACGGTTAAAATTATTGTTTTAAAGTGGGATGCAAAGAATGGAATAAGCAATGGGATTAATGTCTAGTTATCATTATTAGTTGAATCATTATAACTTGCATTTCTTATTAAGTAGTAGTGACTGCGTGTTAGCACTACGATTTCCCAGGCTAAGTTTCCAGATTCAAATCCTGAGTACCTTCATGGTACATTAACCATGTTAAACTCAGGTTACAGATTGATTCTATGCTTTTGACCATCAGACGATCTTGACCCAATAAAACCCATTGTGCTATGTCCTTTTTATACGAATCGCTAGCATTCAATTTATCGTGAGAAAGACTGTTATAAAATAAAAAAGTCCGTTATTATCCAGAGCAACAGTGAAAATGAAACTCAATAAAAAATATCATAACTGGAAGTAAAAAATGAAGTATATTTCATAGCACAAGAAAGATTAATCAATCAATAGTGAGATTGATTATAGAAGTAGCACATTTTTCATAAAAGAATCACTTAATATCCAAGGCTCTGTTGCAATTACTTATATTACCTACTTTTAATCGTAGCTTACATTTGATATCTAATATTAGATTATCCATAATACTAGAAAAGTTTTTGTTCACTTAAGGGCTGATTTATCATTTGAACGCACTTGAGTTAGTGTAATGTAATACATAGTGTCATGAAGTACTAAGTACTATAAGAATAAATCTTAAGTCAAATTAGATATGATTTACGTTAAAATGAGATATCACATTCAAATTTTACTTGAAATACATGGGCAAATGTATATATATTTTGTATTTTAACAAATATAGTAACTTAAAAAATATTTATTCTGTAGAAAAATCAGTTCAATCATGCTTTAAAATTGTCATAGAAGAACATTTCTGAAAGCATTTTTTCCAAACAGGTATTTTTGTTTTTTATGAAATATTCGGCATAGTATTGGAAGGTCATTTTAAATTTGAGAATCACACTTATAAATATATCAAGAATTTAAATTAGAGGAAGTATATAGAATCCTTGGCGAATTATTCATAATATATCTTTTTAAGAGTTATTTATATTGATCATTTATATAACTAAAAATTATTAAGCATTTAAATTTATCGTTTAATAATAATAATATACTTAATTGAAGTTTTTGTTGATAAAGGGTGTAATTTGTACAAAATGAGCATGATTAACCAAGATAGAAGTAGATGAAAAACCAGTTTCATTAAACAAAAAATTCTCTTAACTTCAATTACAATTTTAAATTGTAAGTCATTATAGAAGACGGGTATGTATTTTATTTGAAAAACTTGTAAGGTTAGGCGATAAGCAGAATTCTATACGAACTTGCTGAGGTTTAAAATGTTTTATTGATCTAGTCACAGTTTGATCTTTAAATCCCCCAATGCATTTGTATATGTTAGAGTGATGTTTTTTCTAATTGTATTACGTTACTTATTTTCAACATTTTTTGTTAAAAAAATTAAGATTTTTAAAGTACTCTTGCAATCAGCTCGGCATTGATATGGTGGAAGCATCAAATTTTGAATATAAAATAGCTTAAAATTTTCTTTCGCTGAAATAATAGATAAATAGTTCATTCTTACACTTATATTAGCAAACACTTTGATATATGAAGTATGTTTTGTATTATTTCTAGCATTGCGATTTCGAAACTCAACCACCGTGTTTGCAGGAAATGAAATCATTGATATCAAAGTTCCCCTTATCAACCTGAAAGCCAGTAACCTCTCGAGAGTTATTGAGATCGATAAGAAACTGGACAGTTTGAGAGGGTATTTGGGTGACAGACTTTATATCAACGGAATTTTATAGCGGAAGCAGTAGTGTAAATAAAAATGAGAAGGACTTTTTATCATAAAATTTCAAGTGATTAGAAATAAATCTCCAACACTTAGATAAATTTTATTACGATCACATATTAAATCAGACCACGTGATGAAAACAACTGTGAAAATACTGATAGTCCGTTAGAGAACAGTAAGATTGTGAGCTTCTTGCAAATTTGACAATTTCTGACAATTTTACTTAGTTTTGCATTGTTATGGCCATTGGTTTTGAAGTCTTTGAAATCGGTACTGTAACGGGTACGTAGGCAGAAATTTGAACGTCATAATATATTGATATTTCAAAGCCATATAACTCCTACCGGAATTAGCCTATAATGATAAACGACTTACCACCGGGAAGCGAAAGAAGAGGCCGCGGCGAACAAATTGGCCCTTAGTCCACTCTCTTATCAGACCTTTGTTCCTTATAGGAGAAAAAAGTCACATTTTTGGCATACTCTGGTCGGTTTAACTGCTTTTATTTCAGTTCTAACGGATTGTCGCAAGTATGTGCTTAAATATAAGAGAACGATAATTTCTACAATTTCATTTGTCTACTTGACAGTTTAAGGTATCCGCACACGTTGAATAAGGTGATTTTGACTGAAATTACCAAATTTTTTTTATTTAAAAATATGATTTTCTGCACTTTTAAGTTTCCAAAACAGTTTTTACTTTAGTTGTGCGTCAATTAGAACAAAAGTTATAGTAATTTAAAGTCCAAGTGGAAACGTATTAAATGGAACAGGAAGTAGCATTCCGAAACCGGAAATGAAGCAGAAACATCGTTTTTTTCTTAATTTTCAACCTTTATTAATTGCAATATTTATTATTTTAATTTTGCTATAATCTAGCCACCTAATATTTTCATTTATATCAGAAGTTTTTGTATTAAAAATGTCAACAACTTTACTCTCTTGTTTATTTCTTTACAAGCAGCAATGTTTATTTTTGTATAATCTGTTTAATCATTTTTTTTAAAGACCTAACTTAATTAACTCTCCAAATTTTCTTTCATATATGTTAAAACACCTTGGGGAATTCGAGAAACCAAAGTTTTATTCGTAAGAAAAAATTCCGAGGAAATAAATATGTATGTTCCACTGAAACTGATCCATCTGCGTCGAACAACGTGCCTACAGCAAGTGAAAAGAAGCTCACTATGACTTCTTATTTAGACAATTATTCTCGAACTGAAATAAGTGGAAATTAAATAATTAATATTCAAATTCTCTCCAATGTGATAAAGTGTTTGTGTTGCCCTGATTGCCTAAGCAGTAGACTGTGTCTTCTACAAGAGTCTGTATTTGGACTGGCATCAAATATGACGCTGAAATGTCAAAACTGCGAATACAAAAAAAAAAAGAAGCACCTCTGAAAAATCAAACAAATTGCGTTCTGTAAATATTTCATTTGTATTTGGGCTAAGACTCATTGGGAAAGGGAATTCGGCTGCTAAAAAACTATGTTCTTCAATTGATATTGGCACACTGTCCAAGTCTGCATTCAGAACACTGGAGACAAAACTTGCCGATGCTGCTGAAATCCTAATTTACCTAATGTTAAAGTTGTCAGAAAAAAAATAGATTAGCTAAAAAAGGAAATTTGGCTAAAGATGAGCAAGAGGAGGGTATAACATATAAATTAGGGTGATTTTAAGTGTGTTGAAACTTTCTTAATATTAATAATAGACAAATTTATACTTTAAACGCATTTTTCTCAGAATTGATTTTTATTCAAAAACATCAAATTTCAAAAATCATAACTCAAAATATTATTGTTATATTGTCTTTAAATTTTGTATCCATATTTAGTAGAGTGTATTCTAGTGCATGTACTAAAATTGTTTGAAAATCATTAATATATTTTTATTTATGGACTAAATTTTGAACTATAAGGTTGTAAAATTGTCAAAAATCTTATAATAAATTTTCGGTGTGTCACCAAAAATTTAATTTTTTATATATATGTTTAATTTTACTTGGAACACTAGATAATAACATGTAGTTTATTTTAAAAGTAAAATTTTCAATATAAACTGATTTGTATGTCTTGTATAAGTTTTCAAGGTTTTGAAAAAAAACGTAAAATTTTCAATAATTATTGAACTTTTTTTAATAATTAAAATAATAAAATTTAAATATTCATGATATATAATTAGTTTTAACTAACAAATAATCTAAAAATTGCATTAAATAGTTTTTATCTGACACATTTTAAAAAAAAGTGCTTCGAACGTGTTCGGATACCTTAAACTGTTTGTGTGAGAATTTTGTGGATTGGAAAATGAAAAATATGTCAAAGATTTTACTATAAAGACAACATTTCATTTTAATGTTCAATTGCGGTATAGGAAGCTTAAACAAGTTAAAAGGGAAGTTCCAGACAAGCAAAATGATACCAAGAAGTTCAAACTTATGACAAATGCGGAGAGATCTTACCGAAGACAAAAGAAGATGCAGGCGTAGTTTCAAAGTATTCACGAACCAAACCTTACAGTACAGTGGGAACTGTGCCTACCTGACTCTTTTTACCTTTAGAGGGCGAGTGACCAATATTTCGGCTAGAATCCCATGTTAAAATCAAACATCCGCCTTCTAAAGAATAAATATATTAATTGTAATAATTTTATTTGTTCTTTGTATTTCAATGCTTCGATCACTGTATTTCATTAAAGTTATGTCTATTTTTGGCGGCAACGGAGAAGTATAACTGATTCAACAGTCATATTGTGTGTAATTCTATAAACTGTTCTTGTCTTGGGGAACTTGAATATAACCCTATTTCATTGAAATTTTACCGTTCTTAAAAACGAATGGTATAGTGTGTCACGTCTCTGATCCCATACATTTTTTCTTCAATCTACATAAAATAAGATTTACAGTATGGATATACGTTTGACCTATCTAAAAATCTACACTTTTGCACTTAGAAGTATGAAATTTTGTACAAAAAATTGTAGTACATTCTTCTCAGAAATAACACGTGAGGTTACTGGGATCGGCAAGGCTACTTTCGTCATGTGATAATAGTTTCGTCATTGAATAAGGTAACTTTTGACGAAATAGGAATCTGCAAATATTAAACAAAAGTAATTTACACAGATCTTTTACGGTCCTTTTCAGGGGCATTAACTCATAAGTGGTTTTTATATTTAAATCGACTTATTTACGACAAAATGAATTTCCTCAGTCTGACGAAATATTTAATCGCAGCATATAGCAAGCACCTGTTTCGTCAAGACTGACAAAAGTGTATTCAAACAGGGAGTGAATTTTTAACAGTGATGGTGGTTACAGATGAATATTTACCAACTATGCGGCCCGTCGATTTTAAAACCCCGTGGAAGTATATGGATCCCCAACTGCTATATACAAAACTACGTAATTCTAAAGGGACTTGAACACAGTACCCTGAAAATGATTAAAACATCGAATTTTTTTTTAGCTTAAATTATTTCTTACGACTTTTCTAAATATATAAGAAAACTTCCAGAGCTTACTTTAATATATTTTCAAAGTTATTTGTTTTTATATTGGGTTAAAAGTGCACTAGTGTTCGGGCAATTTAACGTGCTAGAGTTACCGAGTAACCTAGATGACCGTACTAAGATGACCGTAGTCAAATGAAACACTGATTTAATCTTATTTTTTACTTACAAGTAAGATATGAAGTTAAGTAATAATTCAGCTGTATCTATGACTATTTAATATTTCTTCAGTGTTGTTTATATTTTTACAAGCATTATATTCGAAATACTAAATACTAATGCTACATAATACATTTTAAATACGTCAAAATAATGATGACATAATTGTACTTCATGTAAATGAATAGAGAACCTTAAAATTAAGAAAAGCTTGTAGTTATGAAGATATATTTTTTAATATTATTGCATAGCAAGAATACTTGAAAGAAAGTTCCACCAAAATTAAAAATTAACCAAGTGTAAAAGTATTTGATTATTTTAATTCTGCATACTGAACAAATTATGATTTATGCATTTTGAAACCGTAGGTAGATAGATATGGAATTATTCCAGAAGTAATAAGACACTTTATGTTTTTTTCTGCTTTATTTTACAAGTGCACAGGATACCGAACGAGTATAATTCCGATATTATATTCACGAAATCATTCTTTTGTGGACTTTTAATTTTACTTACAGAAATGTAAGCATAATATATGGAGCTGCAAATAAATGAAAAGTTGTATATATTAATTAATCTAAAATTGCACCGTTGATTGGATGAATAACTGTAGCCTTAGAAACATGTGTTTATTTTCTGTGAATAAACTAAGGGTGAATATGTTTGCGGTGTTGAATCGAACACGTTACGCTGCTATGTTTTTTTTAAAATAAATATCGGGTCACGTTCAACGCCGGGTTGCATAACATAGCCAGACATCTGAAACATTACACTCACAATAGAAACCTTATTCCATTACAATTTTTTAGAAATTAGAACGAATTTTCCTTGTGTGGTTAGCTGTGCTGACATTATCCCGCCATAAATAAAATATTTATTTCCTTTATAAATAATTGTCTATATCCTTGACTGGAAAGTATTTTTATTTGATATTAAAGCATGTTTTAGGCAGAATACTCAAGCATCACGGCATTTTAGTGTACATTCTGTACTATGATAAATTATTGCTCGATCCAATTTTTTTCAATATTTCAAAATAAATTAAGAATTTAATAAGTTTTTCACTTTGTTTACAAAGCATTAATGTTGACACAGGTGAATTGCAGAGTTTGATACCTTTAATGTTTACATTGCTGTAAAATAACTTGATCATACGATTTTATGAGTCAGGAAACTAACTTAATACAATGGAAAGGTTATAATTCATCTTCCTTTGTAGCTGATTCCATAGAAATTATTAGGGCTATAAAAGTTATCGATATTTAGTTACACCGGAGATAAGAATATCAAATTTTTATTTTCAATTAGTTCTGACAAAATATCATTAACATTTATAGGGAATATATAGATAAAATACTATGACATCGAAATATGGCCAATGTATTGTAACTCAGAATGTCCTGAGTATCCATTGTATAAGTAATCTGACCACTCAAATTACACTTTTTATTAAACTCTGACTAAATTCTAATGACAGTTTACGTAACTGCAGTTTATAATATTTAAATTAATTATAAAGCAATATTATTTATGTACAAAAAAAATCCTTTTTATATGAGTTTTTCTTTTATACCTATGTTTTTTTTTTTTTGAATTTTTCGATTAAGTAAGCCAAAAAATCTTAAATTACGATTTTCGGCTCGTAAATTACAAAAGAAATAAAGGATAACAAAAGAAAAAAATGTGACTCTACATTTGTATTGAAATTACAACATAAATAGCATGAAGTGAAAAATAAAAGAAATTTAGAATCTCTTATAGTGAATAATGTTAGTTAGAATTAATTAGCTTAGATGTTAATTAGAATGGCTGTACACAATTTGCATAATGTCAATCACCGTAATGGCGTTACATTGTTACATATATAGGCTGAAGTGAAAAAATTCAAACTTGAAATTAAAATTAAAAATAAGACACAAATATCCGCACTATGGTGTTAGAAGTAGTACATAAAGTTAAAAAATTTGAAAATATTTCAATCGCCACGAGAGTTGAAATATGTTTTTGTTTCAAATAAATTTCAAAAATAAAGATGTTATTTTCAGAAAATATTTAAAAAACAATTATGCAGGCATTCCAAATAACTCTTGCTTTGCATTGAACGTCCAAATAACGACAAAGCTACTTTGAGAAATCTAACTCCAATCTATATAAGTACCGATTTCAACGCTGCTATGAACAGAAATGTCAGTTTTGTTTATTATTGGATTCATGCCAACTTTTATTAAAATCATCCAATTTTTATTCAAGTTATTCAATATTTTCTTTAGATCGAATATACATATGAAAATTGCATTCTTTTCGTTTTGTCTTTTGCTTTACGGAACCATAAAACATTAGTTTAGCGTTAATATTGTCTTTCCATCTTCTGTATTAAGTGCAATAAAATGCTGTAACGCAGCTGACTAAAGGTTTATCTGTGCCGGTGAACACTTAATATTACACTCATATATGTGGAGCTTTTTTTCTTAGGTTTGCGCAGTTACAAAACTATTGCTAATAGTATTTTTTTACTTAAATAATACTTTTTTACTTATAAATCTTCAAGTATAAGTTATTCAAGCGTCAACGTATATTCGTCGTAAATTTTTAACTAATAAATAATATATTAGATAAATTACAGTATCCATGTTTTTGCTTAACCATTTGAAGGTATAAATTAGAAATTAACAATTCTGAATCGTTTTGAATTTTTCTTTTGTTTTCTGTAGAATATTTAAGTTTTAAACAAGTGTTCAGATACATTTTTAATATTGAACTGTTTGCTCACTGTTCAGCTTTTCATATTAATAAACTGTTTTGTGGAATTTAATAGAATAATTTTTAGATTTAATTACCTTCATTTATACATTATATTAGGAAACTTTACCAATTATTAAATTATTACAATAGTCTTGAACTATAAGATTTATAATTGTTCTGAGAAAGAAGCAATAATTACAAATGTTGACTGACAGTATTTTTTTTAATTAATCCCATTGTCTTCAAATCATTAACAGTCATATGCATTAAACATTGAAAATATAATTGGGAAAAAAATATGTAGAATACCATTGTCTTCAAATCATTAACAATTTTAATTAATCCCATTGTCTTCAAATCATTAACAGTCATACGCATTCAACATTGAAAATATAATTGGGAAAAAAATATGCAGAATACCATTGTCTTCAAATCATTAAAATTTTAATTAATCCCATTGTCTTCAAACCATTAACAGTCATACGCATTCAACATTGAAAATATAATTGGGAAAAAATTTACAGAATCCCATTGTCTTCAAATCATTAACAGTCAAATGCATTGAACATTGAAAATATAATTCGAAAAAAAAATATTTAGAACTTTTTATAAACTGTCTTGTGGAATTTAAAATATAATAATTTTTAGATTTAATTACCTTCATTTATACATTATATTAGGAAACTTTAATAATTATTAAAATATTTCAATTGTCTTGAACTATAAGGTTTATAATTGTACTGAGAAAGAAGCAATAATTACAAATGTGGACTAACAGTATTTTTTTAATTAATCCCATTGTCTTCAAATCATTAACAGTCATACGCATTCAACATCGAAAATATAATTGGGAAAAAATATGTAGAATACCATTGTCTTCAAATCATTAACAATTTTAATTAATCCCATTGTCTTCAAACCATTAACAGTCATACGCATTCAACATTGAAAATATAATTGTGAAAAAATTTATAGAATCCCATTGTCTTCAAATCATTAACAGTCAAATGCATTCAACATTGAAAATATAATTGGGAAAAAAAAAATTAGAACTTTTTATAAACTGTCTTGTGGAATTAAAAATATAATAATTTTTAGATTTAATTAACTTCATTTATACATTATATTAGGAAACTTTACCAATTATTAAATTATTGCAATAGTCTTGAAATATAAGATTTATAATTGTATTGAGAAAGAAGCAATAATTACAAATGTTGACTGACAGTATTTTTTTATTAATCCCATTGTCTTCAAATCATTAACAGTCATACGCATTCAACATTGAAAATATAATTGGAAAAATATGTAGAATACCATTGTCTTTAAATCATTAACAGTCAGATGCATTCAACATCGAAAATATAATTGGAAAAAAAATATTTAGAACTTTTCTTTCAATTTTATATGCATTTTATTTATTATTTTATATGCATTGAAACCATGGTAGAGATTAATAATAAATTTCTTGATAAACTTCTAATAATGTACTTTCGCCATAAAACTTTTCTGCAAAAGGCAATAAAAAAAACTTTTTGATAAGGCATTGAAAAGAGATTGAATGCTTCTTATTTGAAATTTCATTTTATTTGGCATCACTTTGTCTTGCTTTCAAACTTAATATCAGACAATAAAACTCCTAGCCTTTTCTTCATCCTTTGTATTTTTTGAAATAATCTTTTTACTTCAGTTTTAAACTGCCTTTTAGTTGTAAGCTCTGATTAGCAAAAATCCCCCTCCAGCATTATAGTTCAGAAGCCTGATAAATTAAATCGAAAAGCGGCGCGAAAAAAGAATCAACCGTCATTCAGGATGACAAACTTCTACCCTCATTCAAATAGCTCGCACATTCGCCTCATTCTTTTAACAAACTCACACAGATTCTGCTTTCAATTTCGTTAACTAGCTGTCTCCTACGCCAGACCACATTGATCTGCTTTTCGCAACCGAATTAAAGTGAATGAACTGAAGTGCAAGATAATGCGATAGAGACGCGTCAGTCACGATTTTTAGAATGAAAAAAAAGTTTGCGTAATCCTATGATATCACGCAATTCTCTTCCATTGAACAGGAAGGAAAGCAGAACATGCATTTCTTGAATGGAAATGTTTCTTCGTAGACATACTGATAAAAAAGAACTTGTTGATCCAACTGAGACGAAATGACAAGTCTTAACTGCTAATTGTTTCAAAGCATACGATACAATAATTATTAAAAGTGAGTTACTTTTAACAAGTTTAAACAAGGATAAATTATACATATCACACTTTTGTTAGGATGTCATGTTTAAACATAATTATTGAAGATTTTCTAAAAAGGTGATTACGTGTTTTTTGTTTTCTTTACACATTGTAGATAGACAACCAATATAAATTACAAAGCTATTTAAATAAAAGAAACAAATTATAAAATTAAAATAAGACATAGCCATAATTAATTATAAATTAGAAATATCAATACACACCATTTATTCAAAATTAAAATGGGAAAGTTAAATTTAATTAAATTTAATCCCAGAAATACCAACACTTAACGTTTTTGACTTGTGCTGGACTATGTAAGGGTTAAATCGAAGAAATATGGCGTAATCAGCCTTTAATTGTACAAATAAGATATTTACAGGGAGGTTTAGTTTTATTGCTACATTTGATGATACAGCGACAAATAAAAACATCCTATAATAATATTCCCACCTTTTATTTCAAGTAATAGACCCTCCATAAATATATACTTATACAAATAACTGAAGACCTTTGCTATTTTTTTTATTTGTCAAAATTGTAAGGTATTGAATTTATAAACCAATTTTTGGATAAAATAATTTAGAAGTTGGCATATATCAGTGTTCGAAATTAACGTGTGCACATATACAGAGTTCACCTAATATTTTTGTAGTGCACGTAACTTTTCTGTAAAGTTTTTGAAAAATAGGCAATTTGACGCCGCGATTGCTTCGATTTTAATGACAGAACATATTTTTTTTGCAGATTTATTGCTGTTTTAGTAGCGTTACATGCTTTTTTTTGTTTTAATTGCATTTATTATTTGGTTATCATCAGGTAACATAAGTGGCCGGTTTTAGAGAAAATCTGTTTTAGCACGATTTGACTTAAATGTGAAGCGTAAAGAGCTTAAATAAATGAGCTAAGAGCTTAATAAAATAAATGTTTTAAAATGCAACATTATTCAATTCTGAATAACTAAAATTTGTTTAGGATATATTTTAACCATTAAACTAGAAACACAGATATATATGAGAAAGTAGATTAAACCAACACTCCACATCTTTGTGCATGTAGTTTGTTAGTTTTTGAATTTGCATGTAAATAAATATATATCAGTACATTACCTTAAATTCAAATGTTTTAATTTTCTGTAATTAAATAAGGTAATGAATACCTGGCTTATGAGTTATAGCTTGACCAGCAATTTATGTAAAATTAATAAAATATCACATTTTTTTTACAATTAACTAAAAACTTTTAATGAAACATTCACTTGTATTTTTAAATTATATTATGGAAGGATTTAAGCACTAATTAAAAAATAGTTGAGTTGAAATATTTTCATTTGCATGATGATGCCAACTTTTTAAATTATATAAAATGCCATTCCATGTAAATGTAAGATTTATTTTTCGGATTTATGTTATTTCAAAGAGTAAAAAAAAAATTAAATATTGCAAGCACAAAAAATCAATCTTTTTGAAAAATATTTAAAGTGATTCAAAGGACAGTTTTACCTATATAACTATTAACTTAACTTTAGGATTTTTTTAGTTCCCACAAATACGTTAGTTTAACAAATATTTTAATTAGATTTCTCTGAAATTTCAGAGTTTTGTATTCATCAGGGAATTTCGTTATTTACTGATACTTTGGTATGAGTGAGGTATATTGAAATTTAGGTTTTCCTTTGCAAATGATAAATGCATAAATTTTATGTTTTATTACCAGAAGTATGAAACACGCATACTAAATAACTCCAGAAATTTTAAGCGATTCTTAGTTTTTCCTCAATCTAATAGATAGTTTTGTGATGTCAGATCGTTATTGAACCCTCGTCCAACATTGGTTATAAAAACATTTCAGCCCCTCACGCAAGTTGTCGATCACGCTACAACCGAGTTAAGAGAAAAGTATTTGACCTTTAAAAACATATGTGGAATAGTAAAATTGAGTTTCGATAGTTACCAAGAATATATTAACAGTTAAATTGGAGCAGTTTTTAAAACTATGTTGGGTTCTATTTTGGCTAATGCAAATGAGGTCATCTAAGTTTGGTTCAATTTATGCAAGAAGAAATATATAAATATCTACATTTATTGCATTAATCATGGCGACGTCATTAGAAAATTGTCATTCACGATAACACTTTAAAGAAATATTTGTGTCATGGCAGAAAATAGATTAATGTTCTAAATATCGACTTTGTGAATTTGAATTAAGTATATGTAATAAAAATTTTAATTTCAAAAGATCCACTTCATGATAAAGCATTATGTGGATATAAGAAGAAAAATATTAATAGATGCTATTGGTATATATTTTTAAATATAAATGGTGAATAACTATTGATATTATTGGTAGATATTTATTGATTATATTGGTAGATACTACTGATATTGTTGGTGAATATTATTGATAGTGTATTAAGGTTTGATATTATTGGTGGATAATACTGATACAAGATTTTTTTTACTGTTGTAGATATATTGTTGCATGTAATTAATGGATACTGATGTTATTCTTGGATAGTCATACGCATAAGAGAAAGAGGGACTGAAGAGGCTCAATCCCCCCTCCCCTACATAGAATTTAAAGTCAAAATGTTCTACTAGTATCTTGAGTAAAATCCTAAATGAAAAACTAAATTATGAATATTTTAAAAAATAAATTTAAATATAACTTATGAAAATTATCTTAATCCACATTTAAAATAATAATAAGTTGTTAATTTTTAAAGTAATTAATGCAAGTAATTAAAATATATTGATAATTAATAATTTATAATTAACAACTAATGACTTATTAATGGCTAATTGCTAATCAACATAACTACTAATTAACGTTATTTTTTATATTGGTAAATATCTTTGGTATGGAAATAGTTGAGCCTCTACCACATATTTTTTTTAATTTGCTACGCCCGTGGATATTATTAAGGAATATTATCATTATATACTATTACAATATTTTTAGAAAAATTATAGTGTATATAATTGGTGGGTGTTACAGTAGGATATTGTTAGAGAATGCAATGTTATATGAAGATGTATACTATTAATGGACTATTCATTTTGGATCTGATAATTTCTTTTACTAAGTGAAATATTATAATAAAATAACAATTTTTTTTTTAACGTAGAGAAGATTTTCCTTTTTTAATCATATCCAAGTATTCAGATTTCCTATTCCTTATTTATAATGATATACTCAAGACAAAAGAATACTTTTTTCTGAGCAGTTAGAAGTCTCGACGCGAAGCGAAGATTTACGCACAGTCGCCTGTCACGCTAACAGATACTTGGATTAGAGAGAAAATAGATTTGACAGAGTGATTACTCTTTTACATGAGTACTGAAAGCACTTGAAACGTAAATAAGGAAAAGTAGAGCTTCCATGTAAAGGTATAATACAAGTTTTAATTTTATAATGTATAAACCTATACGAACAAGATATTACTAGGAATCAAATATTTTCGAAATGGTTTGAAAATTTTTTTTTAGTCAAACAATAAGTTTCATATTTTTTCGTTAAACATTAAGTTAATATTTTTTTGTCAAACCTTAAGTTTAATATTTTAGCGTCAATTATTAAGTTTTATACTTTTTTGTTAAACATTAACTGAAATAATTTTTTTTTCTCCCAAATTATGATAATAAATAGCCTTTAACTAAACTTTGTTTTTTTTACAATGTTGTTCTTTAAAAACTATTTTCAGATTACCATTTATTCCGAAAATAAATGTTATTATTCAAAAGAGGAAGTGAGTAGCAAATACCTAACGAGCACCTTGGCGGACAGCATTTCAAGAGAATGTTTTGTGGTCGTTAATTGTCAATCCGCTTAAGAACGTTTGAAAGCTGGATGTAAATAAAAAATAAGCAGCATCTAAGAACTTCCTTAAGGTCATTTTTTTTGCTTAATTAATGGCTTTTATTCTCGTTATATTATGCGTCACAAATGTCAGTGAAAGTTGTGATTGCATTTAAAAAATATGAGTGTTTCGTTTCGATGTGGTTGCTTCAGAGGATTTTCAGAAAGTTTGTAGTTAGGCTTCAAGTACTTCAATACTTCCAGGAATAAATATAAATTTAACTTACTAAACGCATTAGAATATTTTGATATAACAGTCTATATCTTAGAATACAAAACTTTGAAATATTTAAGAATATTTGTAAATTACCATTTTTTAAATTTAATTAAGAAGATTGAGTTTGGCTATTTTTGAGTCATTTTAAATAGTAGTGTAAATTACATTTTCATAAACTTTCTTATCCATAGAAAACTTAAAATTTATACGACCTTAAAATAAATCTTTTATGACATTTCATTACAAAGACCTAAATTCATAGATCTAAAATATAGCTACCAAATGAAAAAAAACTTGCGAAATACAGCTTTAAAATTTCAAAGAATATATAACGTTAGTAATTTCGAAAATCAATCCGTAAAGTTTCTTACAATCCAAAAAGCAAACGTCCATTTTACAATTTCTTTGTATAATTTATATTTGATTTTCGTTTTAAACAGAGGTTTCATTTATATTCGATGTAGTTTATATATGCATTTAGATTAATTAAATATAATCTAAGTAGAGTGTATTGATCCAGAAATCGAATCTGCTAACATACACAAGATATAATTAAAAATTAAATAAAAACTATATTAGTTAAAAAATGAATGGTAACCATATGAATTT
Source organism: Troglohyphantes excavatus (assembly GCA_963932185.1). Lineage (NCBI taxonomy): Eukaryota > Metazoa > Arthropoda > Arachnida > Araneae > Linyphiidae > Troglohyphantes > Troglohyphantes excavatus. The sequence continues at coordinate 24,720,777 of OZ010672.1, read as the reverse complement.
TGGTAGTATACTGCGTGACTAGTCGATTGCGTGTATTACAACTAGAGTTTTCCGACTAATGTTTTCAAATCGAAGTGTACACACTTTAACTTACAAATGTCGAAAAATTGCACGCGCAAAAGTTGTATTTATTTTTACTAGAAAAGAGGAATGAACTTTAATTTTGACCTCTTGTACAAACTTTTTAGGTTGCAATATTTTTTGGAATGTCTAAAGTCTAAATGACTGCAAAGTTTCTCATTCCTTTTATACCGCTGAAAATTATTAATCCACCTCAATAATTTATACCTAAACACAAAGTGAATGTCAATATTAATTTAAATGCGGTTGAAAATTTATTTTAATATGCAACAAAAATGAATTTAGACAAGGGCCCCCTTTAGAACAAAATATTATAAAACCAACTTCAACCTTTTTATTTATTATAATTCCGAAAAAATAGACAAATATGCTTTAGAAACAGTTCCGCATTTATTTAACTAAATTTATTACTAGTTTTTTATTAATTTTGTTCTTCAAATGATTTTTAGGGTGTTAATTATCTTTGTATAGATAAATTGAAATTAATTGAAACATTTATTTTATTATTCATTCTATATTAACTCATAAAATTTCTCTATAATATTCTAATCATATACAAGGCTTCATTCATTGATTTATAAAATGTATAGATAAATTTGGAGAGGTAAATAGCAAAAAATCTCAAAATAAAGTAAGAATTCATAAAAAAGACATTAAATAGAACGTGAGATAGATTTTCAAAAAATTTAAAATTTTCAAATGTTTACACTTGTTTATTAAAATTTTCAAATGTTTACACTTGTCTATTAAAATTTTTTTGTTTGTAAAAATGCGTCTTTCTTATGCTCACATCAATAAAAATAATTTTTTAGATGTAAGCTAAAAATTTATTGAGTTATGACCACAGAGCTAAAATAATACAAACACTGGAGTGAGAACTCCCATTGAACGACAATGTACTTTACCATGCCACGCGGATGCATATTATTTCAAAAGAAAGGTTGAGAAAACATTCTACCTGCTCATTTACTCGTGTTGCGTCGGTCTTGAGTATTTGATTAATTAATTAATATTTGTATCTTCTGTTTCTTGTAAGTAAGAAAGTAAGTATAGTAAAACATTAAATGTGTAACACTTAATGTATTTTTGAAACTCAGAAATATGTTTTTTTTAATCTACGCAAACCTATGCAAAAGGACTGATTCTTTCTACTTTGGCTCAAAAAGGTGTGAAGTGGTCACGCACGCTTAGTCCTCATTCCAGTGTAAATATTATTTTAGCTCAGTGGTTACGAATAATTAATACAAAATTTTGACGGTATTTTTCAGAAAAAATGCTATATTAAGCTTCATTTTTGGTTTATGTTTTAATTATTGTAAATTTATATTCTATACTGTACTAAAAATTTTTAATTGATATTTGGTCATAAGCTTAAAAATACATGATACCTGATAATCAATATATATATTATCAGTTTATAGGAGGCGCTTTTCACGGCTTTTAGAAGTTATTATTAATGGCATAAGTGACGTTTCTTATGATTATTTTTTTTACAAATAAAGATAAGGGTATGGAACATTTTGAAGTAATTGTGGTTACTGATTACCAATTTATTGTTCTAATTCAACTTTTTTTTGCTAGGGGGCTGCAAAAATATATAAAAGTACAAACTTGTGAAATTTATCGAAACGAATTTGTTTTGCTATTTTATTAATTATTAATGTCATTTTAACCATATTTACAGTTTAAATCTTTTATCAGTTTAAACACATACGAAAATAACCGTTCTTAGATATTATGTACCTAAATATTGGCAACTGTAAAATACATCCACTTTTTATTGAAGCAAAACTAAAACACGACTCACAAGTGCATTGTTTATTTTTTACGATTGCTTAAAAAGGATTAATGGCAATACGGATTCGATGGTAAGAATGATAATAGAGTAAAAAAGTGACTAGTTTAAAATGATAAATAGTGCATTAAGCCAGTTGTTAAATCATTGATATGGTAATTGATTTCTTTACTATTGCCTAAGCATCATAACTAGACCTGACACCAACTAGTTTTGATAGTAAGAAAAGTTTCGAAGAGTTAGAAAGGTATTCTATGGAAAGAATGAGCATAATAACTGGTATATTTATAATTGATTTCTCTGGTTGCCTAAGGATGACAACTGGGTTCTAACACGTTCCTACCGAAAGTGAAAGAGAGCCGTGACCCAAAGTGGTTTTCCTTGAAGGTCAAGATCTTTGGGGCGTGTAGAGGACTCGGTTTGAACAAGGTTACAGTTCAGAGGTATATTCCACTTGGAGGGACCACAACACACAATGCTAAGTGCTATTCCAGATTGCACTTGCAGGGAGGAGTAGCGCAAATTGCTCTTTAATCTGGATTCCATTTTTTTTTGTTACGGAAAGACCGGATTTTTTCTTTGCAATGTAGGGCATTGGGGCGTACAGCTAATGCTGGGCTTGGATTACGTCATTTTAATTGACTCAAAAGAGGTTTGGCGGTGTTGCAATCGGCATCTGTTCATCCGATCACACCAGTTGCAGAGCATCTGAAGGAATCCTGAATTGGATTTGCCGAAGGGAGATATTGATTTGTTGTCACGATGAGTTTTTTTTTTTTTGCTTGTTGTTTTTCTATTTGTGGTTTGTTTTATTTAACTCATTATTCATTTCGTCAATAAGGTTGAAAAGAAAATAAAGAAATATTGCGTACATTTGAATTCCATACGTTCTTTTTACGGTTTTGATGAACATCTCAAGCTGTTTGAGTTTGATATATACTGTGTTTGATACTGATTTATGATGATACATGTGTTGTCACTTAATTTTTTGAAGGTTTTAATTCGTTTAGTGTGCGATCCTTATAAAACCTTCAATAATGATTGTGTAAAATAAAAAGAAAGATGAATGAATTTATATTGCCTACATTTGAATTCCATACGTTCTTTTTACGGTTTTGATGAACATCTCAAGATGTTTGGGTTTGATATATACTGTGTTTAATACTGATTTATGATGATACATGTGTTGTCACTTTATTTTTTGAAGGTTTTAATTTGTTTAGTTTGCGAACCTTAGATAACCTTCAATAATGATGGTGTAAAATAAAAAGAAAGATGAATGAATTTGATCCTTTTTAATATTGAAAGGTGGTGGAAATCTTTCTTGTTATTGATGTATAATCATACTCCGTTTTATATGAATAGCACATAAGATTATTAGTAAAAATAGTAGTTTAAGGTATTTTTTAGTACACTTTTGGCTAATTTTATGACTTTTACATGGGTGCATGTGTATCTGTCTAGTTTACATCCTTTCAATCTCATGCCATTCCTCACATTCACTCAAATGTGTTTCACCATCCACAGACTACTTTTTATCCATCTACTCGTACAATAATCTCAATATGAATTTCAAGCATTGGCCATTTTTGACACGTGTGAAAGGCGCATGTGCAAGAAAAATATTGTTTTATTCGGATATTTTTATAGCTTTCTAGATATATTTGTTCAGTGCACAAACTCCTTCGTTTTCTAGCTTCAAATTTTTCTAAAATAGTATTTTCTTTTTCAGTTAACTACTGAAATGAGTGTCTTATGGGTGGTAATTATTATCATTCATATGCTCATAATATATCTTTGAGCCTTTTCAATATCTGAAAGTTTAATGAAGTTTCTGAAGTCAAGGAATATCCATTTATTTCTCGACTCCATAAATAAACCGTAAAAAAATTAACTTTTGGATTTTTTAAAGGAAAATTTAATTTATTGTCACTAATTTAAAAGCTTCTGCAAAAATTATTTCAGTTACTGCAGAAGCAAGCTTCTTTTTTGTCGTCTTTAAGAGGCTTTTTATGCAAAATGTTTTACTTATTCCCGCAATATATTTTATAAAAAAAATCCTTTTAAAAATCCTTATTCTCTGAATAATTTTATAAAAAATCTTAGTGTGACGGGTACTTGTATTAGAAACACTATGGTTACTAATGCAGTGTTAAGTGCATTTTTATGTGGCATATTCGAAGTATTGTTTTTTTAAAGATTTTTTTCAATACAAATTAAAGTATGCATCCAATTGTAAATATAATTATTCAATATATGTAAATACTAAAATGTCAGTCATTTAAACAAATATAAACAAACCAGTATTTAGATAACACTAGGACAAACACAAAAAAGTATGCAACACACGAAATAAAAATTAAAAACGTAACTTTCACTGGAAGTTGACAAGTGTATAAATTGCGTTTTAATACTATATGCTGTTTAACTTAGTACTAAAATATTAAGTTCAACCCATCATTCATTATTTAAATACCGACGTTGCGTGCAATGGTGTTTGGAGAATATTTGTGGTTTGGGTCTAGAGTTATGGGAAATTAATGTATTTTATTTTAGAAAGTTTTTTATTAATGTCGTTACTTTACTATAACCTTTTAACTCTTATTAAAAAACAATTAATTATTACACAGGCAGTATGTTTTATGCTAAGATCTTGTATGATAGTACAAGGTAAATAATATTTGATATATTTTACTTGTATTGTTAAAGAGTAAAATACTCGTTTACAATATCTAAGCTATAATATATTTTCTTACTTAAATTGCTTATTTTATAGTTTATTAGACAAGTAAAAACCTAAATTTAAAATATTTATAAACTGCGTTGATTTAACTGATTTCGAAGTAATAGTGGATTTTAACTCTCTGCTCTCCAAGATTTATATTACCAATAAAACATCATATACTTTAAATTAAACATCATATTTTATTTACCAAAACAGTCTCAATGTTTATTTTAATTAACACAGACACGTGGTTAAATGACAAATTTCAGAATATAATAATACACAATAAACTTATTGTAAAATATTCATATTGTAGCGCATTCCAAACTTATATGGGGAATACATTAATATGATTTATTTACACGTCGAGACTTGTAAATAAATAATGTAAATGAGCAGTTACGGGAACATGCTTAAACCACGCGTCGTTTAAACATATTCCCATGACTGCCCATTTAAATGTTACTGACGCTATATTCATAACATCTAGTAGTTTCATTACAAAGAAAGGTACTCAATTAAATGATGTTAGAATAGGGGAAAATATCTTTAAAAAATAGCATTTTTAATTTTAATACTAAGAAGCTGTAATATGAATAATTAAATACACAAGAAAAATACTTATTTTTCAAAAACTATTATTTCTACAGTTACACTACAATTATCATTACACTATCGCCACAATTTAAATCCATAGTCTTCAGTTCTAAAATTTGAGAAAAGAAATATAAAGACTAATATGAATAATAGTAATTTTAGGGTTCTATTAATTGTTTAATAATAAAACAATGATTACCTCCTTTGAAAACTAATAAATTATTTAAAAAGTCTTTTTTTCTCTTACTAAGTTTTGATTTTCTTTTTAACTGAATAATAAATAACGCACCACTGTATACAAAGGAGAGATGCGTTTATAATGAATGATTCAGGTATATTTTCAGCGAATTTGTTGAGATTGTAAATGTTGCATTGATTTTCATTTAAACTTAGTTTCAGCTGTCTATTGTACAGTGATCTGGAAATTTTTAAATATATTTAAATAATACTAAATGAAAATCATTATTTAATTTTTAAATTATTTAATTTCTAATAGGAATTTTGAAATACCTCTCCAATTCCAATTGTAAACTCTTCTGAATATAAGTCACACACTTCTCCCTCAACCTAATTTAACGTGTTTAAAGTAAATTTTACACATTCTTTGTGAAAACAAAATCTTTATAAAAGCATTGTAACCTAATTTAAAATTATGTATTTCAATCCTCTAACAATTGTTGTAAATACTAACATTACCTCTAATCTTTATAATCCATTAATAACAACTTAAATAATCGATACACAGAAGCGGATGTTCATTATCTATCTGAATCGATGTAAAATTGATTTCCTTCTACATTCAATCATCTACAATGTTTTAAAAATGATCGATGAGATGTTTTTATGGTTAAATCGCATCGTTTTACAGCGGTTTTTTTTTTTCAGTTGTGTCTTTTAGTCCAAGTATGACATTAAGAAACACTTTCTAATTCTTCGAACTTTCTCATGAAAGAAGCCTATTATACAAATCACCAGTACTTTCAATATCATTGATTGATCTTGCATTCTAAAGCAGATGGTTTAAAGACATACCCGTGTTTTAAGGTGAAACATTAGAATGTTTTTAAAAGAGAAACATGGCAACTAGAAATCAATAGTTTAATATCTCCAGTATCCTACTTAAACAGGTGCATGGTAACGTAGAAACAATATGGGTCAGTTAATACTTAAGACGAAATAAAGTTTACGTTTATTTTGGAATTATATCAGAGTCAGTATTGTAAATGCAATTTGAAGATATTTACGAAAACCCAGGATCTCGCAGAGCTTTCACAGACTATAATACACCGTAATAGGTATACGTCCATTTTCCTTAATTCGCCGAGGGAAGTGGTGGCAACTTATGGGAATGCATAACTAACAAACAACCGTCGCTCCCAAGAAGGAAGGTCGCAAATCAACATCTATATAATCTGTTCTGTATTTGAGCCCATACCCAAGATGCGATAGTTACAGGCTCTATCCACTATGTAATATGGGTAAGAGTACGTCATATATTAAGAAATAAAGAGTAAAACCTTAAAGAATTAACGTAATTTTTTTTTTTGAATACTCATGCGTAACATTAAATGTAGGTCAGAACATTCAGATTGAACTAAATAAACATTAAAAGCGTTTTTGTAGAACACATGGCTGTTGGTTGACAATGAAACTTGAAAATTTTCTATCATTATAAAGAAGATACATCTCATTTTGCAAATAGAAAATTATTTTTTTAGTATATGAAATTCCTTCCTGTAGTCCTTTTAGAATCCCAATTTTTATTTCCATTTGATCTGCTCCATATTAAGCACAAACTTCGTGATCGTTTAAGTTATTTATCTATGTTGGGAAGTTGCATTACGCAGCTAACGAAAGTTATTTGATAAAATAAATACCATTGAGGGGCAACTGATAAATTTTTTTTTCGATATCTATTGAAATGTTTTCATTAGATGAGAAAACAAAGAAAGAATGTCCACTGTCTTTCTTGAAGCATTTCTTACTACAAAATAAGGCATTCAGTGATTAGGGACAATGGACCTACGATTGCCAGTAAAGTGAAACAACAACTGGTCTACATTGGAGTGCATAAAATTGTATTCCTGATATCACCTACAAAAGGATGTATTGTGAAAATGAAGTTTAAACCTCAATAAAAAATTCAAGTGTAAGAGATTCAAATTTTTTTTCCAAATCACGATTTCCGAGTTTTTGCTCCATTACAAGCAAATTAAACATTTATAGAACTTTTAATAAAAAGAAAGCAAGGCAAAAATGGAATGGGTACAGCCAAACAATAAAACTTTAAAGGAAATAACATATGAACACATTATCGCTTAACTTTTTTGTAATAATTTTTGTTAAAAATTCATAACATAACCTGAGTTAATTAATTGTCTGAAACCCCTTAAAATTTAATACCTGATAGGGTTTGCATGTTATGTTCTTAAACATTACACATCAGAAGATTTACTTTCTAAATCTGCGCTCGAATAGATCTCATGAACACCTCTTCTCTATATCTCTGAATTAGTAAGATATGTGGATTAAATTGCTGGCAGAACAAACTGATATCGATTGTGGGCTGAAAACACAACCACTACAACTTTTTGCGTTTCTATTCAACCCAAACCTGAATGAAACCGATTCTCAGTACTAAATCGATACTTCAGCCTAATGGGAATCTTAACTGAGCAGTTGTTATATTTATCATTAGTATAAGTGGCAGCATGACAACCTGTCCTTAATGAATACATTCAATGATGAGGTGTATAGGTATCACCTCCTTTAACGGGGAATGAGTAGAGGAAACATAAATAATGAAGTACCTTGCATTTAATAATAAGAAATCGATCTTACAAACTCCTCGCAGTTTTGAAGTTTGTCGCTTAGATTAGGAACAACAGATAACGTAAATAACAACAAACAATCAAGATTTTTGTAATATTTAAAATCGTCACTTATGTCATGAGAGGCCCTAATGTCATACTTCTCATCGAAGTTCATGATTTCGAACGAATTGGTTAATGAACGAATTCCTTAAATTTGTAAGATATCAATTAATAATTTCTTGCTCTCAGATGTTCCTTCTGAGAGAGCATCGTAAATCTAGTAAGCTGTCTATATTCGGATTCCCTTCTCAGATATTGTACAAATATTGCTGTAATTTTATGAATGCTGTACCAAAAATGTCTACGTCTAAATGGACCACTAGAAACCATCTTTAGATGGCTTCTAGTGGTCGGATTAGCCATAGCGATTCCTTGGCTCCCAGTTTGTTAGGATATATATATATATATATATATATATATATATATAAATTTCACATTGTAATTTACCCAAATTAAAGGAAAATGTAAATATATTTGTGTTACTTAAGCTGCTGATACATACAAAATAATAATAGAATAAAAAAAAATAGCAACTAGTCCGTGTAAAACGTAAGTTTAAAAACAATTACAGATACGCCTATTATAACAAACTATAAAAATGTAAAATAGAAATTTTCACATTTTCATCTTTCAATATGGACCAAAACTAAAATGCGCCAATTTAAGTGAAATGGAACTCCTTTTGCCATTATCGATGGATAAATATATTTGGAACAAACGTCGATTGCTTTTACGTTAAATAGGGTTTTCTAGCCCACATGTGGCATGGAAAAAAATTTAAGAAATCATTATTTTGTCAACTACACTTCCGTCATATCATCTGCACTAATAATAATAATAATAGATAAAAAAAATAAAAGACATGGAAGCCATGCTACTAGTATCGTTTAAACTAGAGGTTTTTCTCTCCTTTATCTTACACTAATTTATTGATCATTACAGGTATATATTTATTAATTATTTTTATTTTGCAATACTTTAAAAACAGATTATTTAAATAATTTTTAATTGGGTAGTATTTCTGATGAATTATTTTCTTCAGTTTACAAACTACTAGAAATTCACTAAGTTTCCAGGCACTTCTACAATAACACACATTTTATTTAATGTTGCAATAAACACTGGTAAGTTAATATTAAGAGTAGACAGTCAATATCAAATGGCGCCAACATTGAAATAAAATTATGTCTTAGGTAGTAAAATAGATAGACATATATATGTGAAACGTATAATAACAAATAAAACATACATAGCGGATCGTAAATGCAATAAAATTCACTGTCAAAGTGCAAAAAGTTAATCGCTTTTGTCGGTTTCTATATAGGATAAATAATTTTATTTCCGTGTTCAATGTGCTCTTTTATAATTTGAAAGAAGACCTTTAACTTATGAAACATCGTTTTAATGTAGAATCAATATTTAAATAATTATATACTTCTGAAGAAAACTACTTAAGGAAGGATTAAATGAACTTTATTGGTTAAATGTATTTAAACATTCTAACAGAAATATGCTTTTAGAACAACTTAATTTATAATCACGTCAGCTATAAGCCCATCAAAATCCCTTAAAACCCTCTAATGGAGCTGAATTACACAGATTTCCAGTTTTTCTAGCCGTACACATAAATCTAAAATTCATAAAAATATTTTATATTGAAGTATTTTTCAAATCTAAAGCGTTGGGGTGTTTCTTGGAAGCTATATCTATTAAAATAATAATAAAAATAATAATATTTAATATACATGCATTGGGAACATACAGTAAAATATTTTGTAGAGAAAATCATTTTAAAATTTTGCTCTGAAACTAGCCGATCAGAGGGTTAAATTTGCAGTAAAAACGGCACTTATTAAAATAAACAGCTGTATACTTTACAGATTTTAAGTGATATTAATTTCATGTTTTCTATTATTTAGAAATAGGACTCACAGAATTGTCATAGTAGAATTCGGTTTTGTTGAGTTTTTTAGTAAAACGTGGATTAAATTTAAACTTGGATGAAATCATACATAAATCTTTTTTTTTATATTTAAAAAGAAAAAATAAGTTTTGTCGTAATTAAAAACGTCGCATAATTGTACACAATCCATTTAACATCTATGTAGAAGCAAAGGTTAATAACTTTTAACTATGAAATGGCAGTTTATATAAATACAACAATTTAAACATATAATCCTGTAAAATATATATAGATTCAATTATTGTATCTAAACGCTCCGTTAGACCATGCAGATGACACATTTTTTAAAAGGAGGTAAGTCATAATGCTTTATTATTACACTGATGAGCCATAAAAAAAAATAGTACACCTATCTAATGTCGAGTAGGTTCAGCTCAAGAACGCAGAAATGCCGCAACACGATGTGGCACGAACTCCATTATTGTGTGAAGGTATACTGGAGGCAATCACACCATGATTCTTGCAGTTTAGTTCACAATTCCAGAATTGTGCGAGGTGACGGAGATCTCTTTTGGCACCATTTGTACACCATATATATGTTGTTCCAATATATGCTCAATAATGTTCATGTCTGGGGAATTAGGGGTTCAAAACGAGGATTCTGAAATCCGAAGAGTATTCCTGGAGCTACTCGGTAGCAACTCTCGACGTGTGTGGTGTCGCATTATCCGGATGGAATTGTTCAAGTCCGTTAGAATGCACACAAGACATGAATGGTGGAAAATGATGGATAAGTACTGGCCATCTGTCAGAGTCGTCTGTAGCCTTGTCAATGTTTCCATATCATGCTAACTACACACGACCCATTCCATAACAGAGGCTCGACCAGCTTGAACAGTCCCCTGTTGACATGCGGGGTCCAAGGCTTTATAGGGGTTTCTCCATACCGTACATGTCCATCAGTCCAAATACAACTGAAAACGCGACACGTCGTACCAGGCAACGTGTTTCCAATTTTCAATAGTTCAATAGCGGTGCTGGAGAGCAAAGACGAGACGCATAGTTTTGTGCCTTGCACTCATCAAAGGTACTCGAGAGCGCTTTCGGATCCAAAAACCCATATCAAGGGGAACTGTTTTACAGTTTGCACTCTGTTGATGCCCCAACATTGAAATTTTTTACCGATTTGTTGAGACAGTGTTGTACATCTCGTGAAACGATTCTTGTCAGCCGTTGATGGTTTGGTTCTTTTATAGTGTTTTTCCGCCCGTACCGCTGTCGGAGATTTGATGCTTTCCCGAATTTTTCATATTCACGATACACTCTTGGGACGATCGTGTGCGAAAATGGATGGGGGGGCACATATGGGAATATATATATGGTGTACAAATGGTGTAAAAAGAGATCTCCATCACCTTGCACCATTCTGGTATTGTGAACTGCCCTGTAAGAGTCATGGTGTGAATTGCCTCCAGGATACCTTCAGACATTAGTGGAGTCCATGCCACATCGTGTTGCGGCAGTTCTGCGTGCTCGAGTGATACCTACGCAGTTTTAGGTAAGTGTGCCAGTTTTTTCTGGTTATTCAGTGTATAAGGCATATTTACTAAGAACTTTTACATCAAATTTGACAAACTTTCTATAAATTACATAATGTATACTTGCAATGAGTCTAGTGCATATCAAGCTTAAATATGTAACTAAAACTTAGATTTATATAGATTAGCAAGCTTTCATTTTCTATTTAGTTCCCCCATTGTATTAATGGTAAGGTTGGAATCACTTTACAATCTCTGTATTAAAAATAAAACTCGCAACATCAGACTGACCACCCTTAGTGTTTCTTTAGACATTGAGTCAGGTTGTTTCAATTCATGATTGGTTTGTTTGCAATCAGTCAAACGCGCTTCCCTAGCTAAAATAAGAAGCAAAACAAAATGCTGTCATCTTAAGCATTGTAAGGAGTCGAGTCTGGTTATATCTTACAAATGCAACTCGGCTCAAGTTCCTTTTTAGCATACCATCATCTGCTTCAGTCATTTAATATTATATATGTAATAGTATTCCATTTCTTAAACTTAATGATAGAATCCTTCTGTAAGAACACATAATACTGTCGATAGAACTCACATTTACAATCGTACAGAGGTTTTTTCTACCTTCTGGCAGGACAGCTCGTACTATAAACAAAAAATTAGAAAAATCTGAGTTGGCATAAAAAAAAACAGTTTAAAATTTACAACTGTAAACATTTTTATGAGAATTTGAAAATGCGGAAGTTTGCTATCTAACAAAAGTAACTGAACTTTGTAAAATATATTGGGTTGGAGGGAAAGTTCTGTCGTATTTTAAAGAAAATATTTGAATTCATTTATAAAAATATGTGTTTAATATTAATCAATTATATATGCTCCATTATTTGTTACAACCTGTTGCCATCTTTCAGGTAACCTGTGAATTCCTGTTTTGTAGTAGTTCTCATCCTTGGAGTTAAAATAGTCAGCAACTGCCTTAGAAACACTTTCAAAAGACGTGAATTTTTTTTCCCGTTAGATAATTTTGCAGTAAGATTTTTTTCTCTTAATATTCTCGTAAAGAATCCACTTTTCATCTCCAGTAACCAGCCTGTCCAAAAACACATTGTGTCTAATCAGATGTGATGAACACATTCTTACACGATCAGACAAATTCTTTTCCGTTAATTCATGTGGAACCCAAACACTTTGCTTTAACACAAACCCAACAGATTTAATGTGATCTCCAACAGTTGTATGATTAATGCCAAACTCTTCTGCAATTTCTCGACTTGTTAAATGTGGATTATTTTCCAACATGGATCGCAAAACATCATTATCGATATTGGATGGTTGTCCAGATCGATCACTATCTTTGAGGCTCAGATCCCCGGAACGAAATTTGCAAAACCATCTTTGACCAGTACGAACATTTACAATATCTTTTCCAAATACCGCACATAAGTTTTTACATGCAACCGATGCATTGCTTCCTTTTTGGAATTCATATAAAATGCAGTGCCGTAAATGCACTTTATCAACCGACATGTTTTTCACTTTAAATATCACAAGTAAATGATGAACGGTAAAAAAAGGCACCTTTTATATTATACAGCAGCAAAAAAACAAAAAAAAATCCTATTGACTCACTAGCCAGACGTTCTTTTTATTTACAAGGAAAATCACCTACCTATTTAAAATACGACAGAACTTTCCCTCCAACCCAATACTTTGTGTGTGTCAGCACTGGTGTTTTCGACTACTTCTCTTTTTAATCCACGATTATAAGTTCGAAATAAATACAAAACGAACATCCTTCAAGCGGACGCAGAGATTGACGAGAGACTATGTCCAAACGTGCTTCCAGAAGGTCCTTCTAGCGGGACTTTGGCCTGTTAGTTCTATCATTAAAAGCTTAAGATTCGTGAGCTCATAAAAACTTATTACATTTCAACTGGTCTAAATGTGGGTCATATTGGTCTAATAATAAAAAATTCAATTGATGCCTAAGAAAAAATAAAATTCAATGTGCCGCAATTTTTTTACTATAGTTTCTATATATTTGTTTTTTTTCCTTCTCTCTAGTTTTCCATGTGAGTCCCAAACTTGCCAACTACTGCCCTGAAAGCTGCATGCTGCTGTTAGTCGGCGTAGTCCTCGGCCTGGTGCTATTTTACAGTCATATGATTGTAGGTCCACTCACACCCACAGTATTTTTCCTCTTCATGTTACCACCCATTATATTCGATGCTGGTTATTTCATGCCAAACAGACTATTTTTTGATAATATCATATCTATCCTCGTCTACGCTGTTATAGGGACTGTCTGGAATGCTCTGAGCATTGGTTTGACGCTCTACCTTATAGGCACAACTGGAATATTTGGATACGATGAAATCCCACTCATGGATATGCTGTTGTTTAGTTCAATCGTGTCGGCTGTGGATCCCGTTGCAGTTTTGGCTGTTTTTGAAGAAATTCACGTGAATGAGGTGCTGTACATCATTGTTTTCGGAGAGTCGTTACTCAATGATGCTGTCACAGTAGTAAGTACTTAAAAGTTATTTTTCTAATAAACATATTTAATGATACAGAATGAGTCATAATGCTGATGTTTCAATGAGCTATAGCATCGTATATGGTATAGTATAGTAACATGATAATTTTGGGGGAAAACATTTAACTTTTGAATGCTGGTACACTTTTGGGTTCGCATGTCAGGTCCTAGTTTATCAAATAAAATAAAAGTAAATAGAGCAATTGAGTTAATATGGTTTTAAAAAAAACCAACGCAAGATTAGCTACGTTTTCAGAAATTATAAGTAGCCATAATGCCTGTCGCCTCGAAGGTCCTTGCGCCATCATCTAATATGAGTCGTCCAATTCCAAACTGTCTCTTGTACACTTTTTAAAACTTACGGTAAATCACATTTTTCGTATGAAATTTTATTTCTACACCTAGAATCAACAAATTTGTTGTATAATGTGCAAAACCTAAACACATTAACTATCATAAAACAGCTGAAAAATTAATATTTTACTCATTATATTGAAAAAAATATTTGGACAAGAGACAGTTTGTAACTGAATTAGGGATAAGAGATGTTTTGGAATTAAGCAAAATGAACAAGAGACATTTTACAACGATTTCTTCCACGTATCCTTGCCTTATCTTCAGCCGCAGGTTGCACCCTTGCAGCAATTCAACCTTTTGATGTGCATTGACTTGAGGTCAAATTATGTAGCAGTATTAAGTAAAATTCACTTTTCAATCAAACACAATTTTTTTTTCGCAAAATTAGTATATAAAACAATTATTTACTCTTATAGCAATCACTTTCAACCGTTAGGTCCCCAAGGGCTCAACCCAGCATTCCCACTCCCTGAGAATGGTTCATGTACTAGATTATTTGATCATCAGGGCAGCAGATTGCGATTTGTAATGGTTTATTACGTCAATTTAAGATTCGCTATTTTTTTAACACAATCAGTGAATCATTGCAGCTGCGTTTTCGTTCGGGAGCACTCTTTTGTACCAATCAAAAGTGGAACCTCTATCATTGTGGCGCATTTTGTTATGTAATAATGGAAACCGAAGCAAACAAACAAGCGTTGTACGCGTTTTTTTCATAGCATTCACTCGCTCAACGTGTCATTTTGTATGAAATTGGTGCCGCTTTACTATGGTGCTGCTCTATATTGATGCTGTTTCGTATATTATATGACGCATAAGCTTAGAAAAAAATTAAGGAAATATATTTATACTCTTGTTTACATATATAAAATAAATAATGAAATACATAACTTCAACTTTGAAGAAGCATCTTTTATTAGCAAATATTAAAAATATAACAAGGTGAAAGTAACTCAATTTCTGTTTTAATCATCTCTCCTATGAAACCAATATAATTATATATTTGTTGTATATTTCTAGGGATTTCTGCATATCTTTTATTAAAATATTTCTAACTAGTAATATCATACTTAATGAATACTTTTTATAACTGACTTTGCTAGGAAAAAAATTCTATCAGTTAATAGAAATCCGGCTTTCAATTTTTTTTATAATAAAAATATTATGGAAAAATATTAAGAAAACAGCATAACATAATTTTAAATTGTATTTAAAATTGATGTTTATAAAATTTAAAAATATTTTTAATTATCAATGTTTTTTTATTACAAGTGAATTGGTACCAAATTTGTCTCAAATGGTCTTAAATGTTAAAAGATATTTTTTTTGGTAAGTTCAATTTTTCAAAGAAAAATATAAACAATATCCTTGCATAATTTGCCATTGGCAAAAGGTTGAACCCTCAAAACTATTACCAATGTAATTTTCACCTTCAAAATATAACATTGGATTACATAATATGTGTTAAATATATCTATTCCGCAAAAGTTTATAAAGATAACTAGTATATTAAATTTAACAATGTCAACATGAAATTTAGATGAGTTTATCTTTATATAAGCATCTAAGATTGCACCTTCTATGATTACAAGAAAATTTATTTAACAAAATTCAAATGTTTTCAGTAAAATACGAGTGAAATAATATGTTTATAATGTTTTTAACTTTTTACATAGGTGCTGTATCACATGTTCGAAGGTTATAAAGAGATGGACCAAATCATTGCCATAGACTACTTGGCCGGAATTTCATCATTTTTTGTAGTTTCCCTCGGTGGAACTCTTATTGGAATAATAGCTGGGTTCCTAACTGCATTTCTCTCCAAATTCACAACACCGGTTGCAGTCATTGAACCCATGTTTCCTTTTATAATGGGTTATTTGTCTTACCTTTTTGCTGAAATGTTTCATCTGTCAGGAATTATGGCGTAAGTAAAAGTTGTCTAATTAATTGTCCAAATATAATTAAAAAATACTTTCGCTGTCCAACCGTCTTTCCTCTTTTATTTTTTATTAGCATTTTAAAAAGTAACTATTAGATAATTATGAAATTCACTTATTTGTTTATAATTTAAAAGCTGAGTGGATGAACATATGAAGTGACTTAGTTTTTAATGTCCCTGAATATGTTCATCTACTCAGCTCTTTAATTATTTGGGGAATACTATGAGAATATTTTTTTCATAGAGTACTTATGCTAGAACTAGAAGATATTTTATGTTAAAGTTGAAAATGCAAAAATTGGCATTTTCGAAGGCAAAATCCATAAAAATTAACACCCCATAATTATAAATTTTAGTAGAATAGTAGCTAAATATATAAAAATGTTGTCTATAGAAATTGTGTCTAAATTTTTACCATTTTTGTGCCTTTTTTAAAATGTTTTAAAATTATAAATCTTTTAAAAAAATTAATAAGTAGAATATTTTTATTAAAAACAGCTCCAAGTCAAAATATTCTATTTTCTATATATATTACCGATAGCTCTATATGAGGAATGTGTTTTCTAATTTATATATAAAACAAACAAATGTTAGCCAAAATTTTCAAACCCATTATTGAAAAAATAAAATTTACTGGAGCAAACAATATTTTTATGCTTTTAGTAAGCTAATGTAATACCTTTTAATAATTTTTGTACATCACTATTGATCAAATGTTTTTTTTTTAAATTTAAATCAGTTAATATTTACACAGTTTAAAAAATGTTAATTTAGTCTTGAGACACATCTAAATTAGCTTTGAAGTATAATAAGAATCTAAGTATGAAAATAAAATCTCATGAAATCACCCACAATAAAATAAATCTCCTTACACCTATGTAAAATATTCAAAAATATATCCTATGAAATATCTTTTTGTACGCGACACATACATATTTCTACAATACAAATACAGTACCAATAATGAATCTCACACAAAGAAATATATTGCAAAAATATTTCTCTTCGTTCAGGTGAATAAATTGTGTTTTACCTATCATATGTTGATCACGACATCGTATTTGACGAATGGCGAAATATTCATTCGATAATGAATGGGTGAAACCTAATGTGAAATTTTGTAACCATTGTAACTGTAGTTTTCTCCGTGCTTTGTTTTGAGTGCATGTGTTGTCATAAATACGCGTTACATAATGAGAAATTTTAAGATAAAATAATGTACGTCAATAATTGAGTCAAATAATTGAGTATCGAAAAAATTAAAACTTCTAATTAATTAAAAGTAAGTACAATTCTAGATAGTTTTATTAAAATTACAACCGCAAACAAATGAGTGATATTATTATGCATGTACTAAGTGACTATATTGTGTTTTCGAAAAATGTAACACTGCTCGCGTTTATAAAGCTTTGCCTTAATATAAAGAAATATTTATATATGTAATCATTCCTTATAAATAAACATAAGTTCCCCAAAATATAAAAATCCTTATTGTGACTTGAAGATACTTGAAATTCATAGAAGTTAAAACTATTTTTGTTTAGCGTTCAGCGAGTCCTATACATAGAGGTATAATTTAAAACAGTATATAAATTATTATTTCGTATATTAAATCGAACTTTCCTTTAGCTTTATTTCACAAATTGTTAAGTTGACTCCAAAAAAAAGTCATATATATATATATATATATATAATATCAACCATGAAACAAACTCACAGAATAAATCATACATGCAGGAGTTCGTGTTATGTAGTGTGTCTGGATGTGTCTACTCTTCCGATCTGTGTTCTGAGTGAAAAGTTTCTGAAGGTTGGTGTGGTCCGGATGGCTCAGTGAGTTCATCCATCCGGGAGTGGAACCCGGGATGCCTTGTTTAGC
The DNA here is from genome assembly GCA_963932185.1 of Troglohyphantes excavatus. NCBI lineage: Eukaryota > Metazoa > Arthropoda > Arachnida > Araneae > Linyphiidae > Troglohyphantes > Troglohyphantes excavatus. The sequence continues at coordinate 24,702,554 of OZ010672.1, read as the reverse complement.
GCACTACCCCTGAGCTATCCAGACGACACCGACCTTCAGAAACTTCTTACTCAGAACACAGATCGGAAGAGTAGACACATCCAGACACACTACATAACACGAACTCCTGCATGTATGATTTATTCTGTGTGTTTGTTTCATAGTTGATGTTACTCAATGTAGATGTTACTGTTGGTAGATATAGAATTTTGAAGTATATATATACTTCAAAATTCTACCATATTGTCTATATTATTAAATATCTTATTATTTAAAAAAATATTTAAAACTAGTTAATTGTATAACGATTACTTTACCTATAATGTATTCAATGTTAATAAATTTGCAGGCTTGTTTTTTGTGGTATTACCATGAAAAACTACGTGGAAGAAAACATATCTAACAAGAGCCACGTGACTGTGAAGTACGTGACCAAAATGCTGGCCACTGCTTCTGAAACAATCATATTTGTTGTTCTGGGAGTCTCCACAGTCAATGATAATCACGAATGGAACACGTGGTTTGTTCTCCTCAGTATTATATTCTGCAGTGTATATCGAGCTATAGGTAAATTATCATATATCATAAAAATATAAATATAATTATATAATTAAATCTATATTTCATATATTTTTTTATGTATTTGTATAAGTTGCTTACTGGAACGAAATATTTTTAGCAAGATTCAACTGAGTGACATTTCCATTTCCATCAAGGTTTAAGTGTCAGAAATAACTGATTTTGTTTCTCACTTCTACACACTTTTACTTATATTGCAACTCATTTAGAACCTGATAAAAGTAGAAATAACACGTTTCGCAAGAAGTTATCAAATTGCTAGCATCCTCAAACGTCTCATGTCGCTGTGAAATTTAAAATGATTTATGTACTTTATACTGCATTAAGCAATTCGATAACAGCATTAGATGCGCCATCTTTTCTTAAAATGCAGTGACGGCCCGTGGTCGAAAATGTTAGTGCAGCCGAAATCACGTGACCCCCCTACTTTCCACAACCATGCATAAACGGACATTCTTTAATATTTATTACTCAAAATTTCTTTTCAAATTTTACGAAAGGTAACATTCGAAAAAAAATAGAACACACTTACTTATGTTTTGAAAATTAAATAAATCCTCCTTTCTTAAACATGCGAATCGGTCAATTAATTTAAGTAACGAAACAACAACACATGTGTAAAATTATCACGAAAACTACTTCTGTTTGGAAAGATTCTTGGAAATTCTCGGTTTCCTTCAGCCCGCCCCGCCGATTCACGCACGAACCAATCATTTCATCGATATCCCAAGTACAGCAGATTTGAAAAAATCCTTTTGAGCTGCGTTTGTGTCGTCACATCCTCCGTTTTAGAGTGTAGGGGAAGTCATACTACGTAAGGTTTTCATGGCAACGATGCAGCCGATTTGGAATTTCTCTTTTTGGCTGCAGTTTTGATGGAATGGAGTTTTTCCCACTCCTAAATTGTGCATTACGGCAACCGATTTGTAATTTACCGGAGATTTTTTTTTTACTTACAGTAGAAATTTCGTCTTCATTTAAGAAAATTAGTAAAATATATAATTTTAGTTTAAAATACACTAATATATTTAGGTGCAGCCCGGCTGTACTTGCTGTAGTCCACGAGCCGCCACTGTTAAAATGTATACTTCGTGAATAAAACTGCATAGCAAAAAAAATTGTAATAAGATGAAATATTAATATAGGAAATTATAGTTATGTAACCCAATACTAATACATTAAACGTTTACACAAATATATCAGAACATAAAAACCTCTTTAAAACAGTTAACTAAAATAAATTCTGACAATTATTTTTTTACATCAATTAATATTTAAATCGGTTGATAAAAAAGATTTTTACAAGTTTAAATATTTTATATGTTAAAAATTGATAAATGACTTAAATTTAACTAAAAAAAATCAAAATATTGTATCGGAAAATGACATTAAAGAATCTATAGTCAATACGAGTTTCAAATAGAATTTTTTATTGCTTCTGTTTACGACATCTAAAAAAATTTGAACACAACTTTGGAATTCTAAAAATACAATTTTGCGCAAAAGTTTAGATACAAGTCAAATTGAATAAAGTATAAAAAATGCATGACACTCAAATTAAAGATAAATTAAAATTTTTCTTTTTAAAATCAAATTAAAAAAGATAAATATTTTTTTATCTAATGAATTGATATAGATTAAATACAACTCTTTCCACTTCTTTCATAATTTGAAAGCGGAGAAGTACACTGCATATTATTGGTTTGAATTTTGAATGAATTTCTCTCTAATTTCCTGCAGGTGTTGTGGTTCTGACTGCTTGCCTCAACAGATTCCGGCTGCATCAACTGAATGGCGTAGAGCAATTTATCATGTCGTACGGGGGTTTGCGTGGAGCCGTGGCATTTGCTCTGGCGCTAATCATTGATGAGAAAGTCATTCCAAGCAAGCATATGATGGTCACAACGATCATAGCAGTGGTATATTTTACAGTATTCGTACAGGTGGGCATTCCCTCTATGATTTACATTTGTTTCTTAAACATGTGCGTTTAAAATTTCTAATACAATCGCTGTTTCTTTTTGTTTTTAAAATCAAGGAAAAGTATGCAAGTGGTTCTCATTCTGGTATCTTTTAAAAACTAACTCATATTGCCAAATAGAATATTGTCTTCGTTTAGGGAATTTTGTGTTTTTAAATTACACACAAAATATAAATATTCAAAAATTATTCTTCAGTATAAAAGTAGTCTATTCTTATATATAATAATGAAAGGTGTGTATGTATTATAAAAAAGGTTGTTTTCTATTGCTTTGTTTGCGAGTAAACTAGTCTTTTAAAATGTCTACGTGTAACTTGTTGCAAATCAAACTTCTGAATAAAAAGTCAGTTTTCCGCATTAAAAATCAAAAAGTGCTTAAAATCAGTTACAAAAATTTAAATATATTTATTCTTTTTTTTTATGTTTTGTAATTTTATTTTTATGTTTATAAATTATTTTGATCATTTAATAAATTTTAAGAAAATTGTACTCAGTATAATAATAAAATACTGTAAATGTAATTTATTTTAACACATTATGAGTACAATGAAAGTTTCATTACTTTCCATTCAATCTGAAGAAAAATAAAGTTGTAAAAGTGAACCACTACCGTTTTACCTTCGCTTATTTAAAGTTACTAAAATTAAAAATTTGATCTTTGGTGGGCTTGAACCACTATGAATGAAAACGTCTCATATTTCAATAAAATGTGTACATATTAAAAAAATTCTAAATTTTGAACTGTTTTTAGGGGATGACGATCAAGTTTTTTGTGAGAATCCTTAAAGTGCCACAGAAAAGCGATAAGACGCTTACAATGAATGAGAGACTTCATAGTTCAGTAAGTTCTTTAATGCATGAACAAATCATTAACATATGATTTTTTAATTATTGTTCTTATTCCTATGTCTCAATAGGACTTTTTCAACAAAATATGTGAATATTGCTTTCAATAGTTATAAATCTACATTTTAGAGAAATGATATTCGCTTTTATATATTTTTTAATATTAAGATGTTTAAAAAACATATTTGAAATTTTTATAATAAATGTATAGTTTCATTGTTAAAATATTTAGCTTTTCTTAGTTAAACTTCTACATTTTAAATTTTTTCCAAGAAAAACAATGTTTGGAGACATTATTCGAAAAAGGTAACTGGACAACTGTCAAATATGCCTATTCAACTGAAGCTTTGCCAACCTACCTTACCTCGTGTAAACTAAATAATAACACTTATTACGTTAGTTTTTTACTTTAATGGATAATTAATATTTAGCTGAATGAAATTTAGCATTAAAATTTTGAAAAAGTGGAATTGCAGTTTTTGCAATTAATTAGATAACATTAAAATAGTATCTAACTTTTTGTCTTTATTTTTTTTTTATTAAACTCATGAATAAATAACATCAATGTGAAATTTGGAGTTAATCTAAACATAATTTTTTTTATTTATGTTGAATTTACTGCAGTGTGCTTAACTTTTTGGAAAGCAGTGTATTTAAAATAATTAATAACTATGCATAAAATTAATGTTAATTTGTTATTTAGGTTATCGATCACGTGATGGGAGGAATAGAAGAAGTAGTCGATCAACTACTTGGTAACTACAAGATAAGAGATAGGTAAGTTTCAATATAACTATCTTTCACAAACTAAAAAACTTAAAAAATTGTCTTCTATGAAGAATACAAAGTGTCTCAAACCGTTAGTAACGCGTTTTATTTTTGTCGAAGTTAAAATACAAAACAATGTCACATATAAGTGTTTAAACTAATGAAATCTTATATATAAAGCTGAAAATCCCAAAATGTGTCCGGATCTCTGTTTGTTTGTTTGTCAGTACAAAATAAGCTCCATAACTGCAAAATGTAGAGTTTTGAAATTCACAGAATAATTAGTTCAAAAAATAAGAATTTTAACGGGATTATTTTCAAGTCTCTACGATGTTCCATTCGAATGTTACGACATTTTTTAGTGTACGTCAGCAAAGTTTCACGAAGTGGCAACAGTAAAATCAGTTAAAATCAACGAAGGAAAACGAAAATATAATATAAAAAATTATGAATCGATTAGAATGCCGATATTTACACGAAATTCTCCATAATTACACAACGTAGCTTTATGAAATTTACAGAGAACTTTAATTGAAAAATTATACATTTTTTGTGATAATTTTTAAGTTTGTACGATGTTCCATTAGTTTAGTATAGCTATTTTAATGTATGATTCACTTAACATGGATGACAATATCGTTTTCGATTTTAAAGAATTTTCATTTCGTTATTGGCACTACAAAAATGACGTCATAAGTTTTGTTTGATTTAATAATTACCGAAAATATCCGCACATTGGGCTTTTTGCTACAATGAGAAGAGGAAATGTATATATTTTCTGTCATTTGTCGTTATTTTATTTACCACCGTGCGAAGAACGGGTATTTTTGCTAGTATATCATAAACTTTAAAAATAACTATTTAGTGTATTACATATAAAAACATCTTAAATATAAAATATCTACAAGTTTTTTTAGAAAAAAAATAGCTAAATAAAAAAATCCTAAACACTTATTGTGATAATAAAAAGTTCTACTATTTTTTATTTTATAAAAATTATGACTTATGAAAAATAAATAAAACCAAGTTATTAAATTAAAAATTAATTAATACGGTTATTTTGTATTGAAATATTTGTAAATTTTCTTATCATAAGATCAATTACTGGGAGATCTTATTATCAAGATAAGAGATATGTAAGTTTCAATATGTTGGCATAAAAAAACTTATTATATATAGAATCAATTGAGAAAATAATCAATAAAATATAAATTTTAGAACTAAGACTCAAGAATTAAAATTAAAAGTTTTTATATAGACCTCAAAATCGTCAAATTGAGCAGCTAAAATAACGCAGTAAAAGTTTGAAAGTATTATAGCTTCCTAAATCCTTAAAATTCTATTATGACAGGCTTTGACAATACTTTTTTTCAAATCATGTTTGTGTTTTTAATGAGTTATAGGAAGACGGGGAATCACGCCACCATATGAGGGGAAAATATTTTTTTTTCTATCTGTAAAGTAACATAACACTTTAAATAAAGGGACTATTTTGTTTTACGGTTTCTTACGCATTGCACAAATACGTTAACAAAGCTCAAATAGGTTTTTAACGTTATTTAAAAATAAATTTTCAAAACATCTACATTGTGGCGCGAATCATGATTACCCTGGTACCGGGGTAGGACGCCATTCTCTAGTATACTATAAACAATGAACTTGAGATAAATGAGAAGTAATGGACAGCAGTTAAACATACATAATTTTATTACACAATTATTTTTTATAAATTATAGCAAGAAACTAAATGTTTTTCAGATTCTTTAAACATCACAAAATTGTTTGAGGGATAGATTGGATTTTTTAAATTCATCGGTAAAACTATTTTGGTTGACAAAAGTCACATATATAATAATTCTTTGAAGAGTCAAACCCACTACAATCTATATACGCCCACTTGCCACGAAAAGTATTAATTTCATTTGTGTCACAACCTCCACAAATTAGACACATTTCAAACGCATGTGGCCATTACCTCAATGGGACAATTCGGCCGACAATCCCCCTTCACTACTAGTGAAGATGCTTACACCTAAAATTATAGCACGGGCATGTAGCTGAATATTAGTTGAATGCGTAAACACACTAATTACGGATATAAATGAACAAAGAAGGACACTACATCGATTTATATACAAGTTAAATATTAGAACGAAACAGTAAAAAACTTTTTTTTTCGGTATAACAGATATACGGCTTCAGTAAGAACCTTGACGATACTGAGACAGTTTCTCCTGTTGCACGTTTCTCAGTTTCTCCTACAATCTTCGCAATCGCTCCACCGGTTATAGTTTGCTGTTTACATAGAATGGTACATTTCCCCGTATGGTGCCCTTCCTCTGATCTCTCTCCAGTTGTTATTAATGCACACTACTCTTAGGCAATAAATGTGTTTTTATAAAAAAAGACAAATATAATTTCAACAATTAACAGTAAATTTCAAAATATTAAGCAGTTAAGAGGCAAAAAATCGAGTTTTGAGTAAAAACAAAGTCCCATGAACTGCATAAAGATTTACGGTACACCGCGTTTTCTTCTCTTCCCATATATCAAGATCTATTTATCAAAACGAAAAAAATAATTTTGTAGTTTATATAAAGGGTAATTAAAATAAAAAGTTTTCTATATAGACCTCAAAATCGTCAATAAAATGCCTAAGATAACGTAGTTCAGTCATAATCCATAAGTAACAACAACATACCATGCTTAAAATGTTTACTTGAGTAAAACATATTTGAATATTTCTCTTTCCTTATTATCATCACAAATATTTTTTTTCAGATTCAGATATTTTAACAATAAATATTTAAGACGATTTTTGACGAACAATCCAGCGGTAAACGAGCGTAGGATATTCGAAACTCATTCGAAGTTGAACTTAGAAGACGCGATGAACATCGTCAATAATGGACCAAAGGCCAAATTAGACGCAGGTGTGCCACTTTCTACTGTTCTGAAAACATACACACAAGCTAATCTTACCCAGTAAGTATATAATTCAATTACTATTTCACCAAATCCATTACAGCATTTTATTCTAAGGATTTGTATCATACACTATGCAGTATGTACAGTGTACTTCGAGTAATGTTAATCTATCCAAAATCATTCTATGTTCAAATCAATGTTGATACTCAGTTTCCTTTAATTTACTTAGAATAAGATTATTGTCTAAATATACTGGTTTCTAATGAATATAATTTCAATCTGCTATATTTTCGTGTTTTTATAAACAGCCAATAGGTAACATAACTTTTTTAATTAGATTTAATTATCTAATTAATAACTGTTATTTAAATAATTAAAAGCTGGAATTACTGTCTAATTTAAATACTTTATTTTTTTTAAACCAGAACATCAAAAACATCATTAGTTTTAACCCGTAATTGAAAGGATTTTTATTTAGAGCCTAAATTCCAGGCCTTTGCGTACCTTGGGTGGCCAAAATGGGTAAAAATAAAGCAACAATTATGACAGGACCTGTGCTACCTGGATGATCTCTAAAATTAGATGGACATGATCCAGATAGTAAAATAAAGTATTCGTGATCGGCAGTTTACAAGATCAAACCTCGTAATTCCATCTGGAGTCATTGCCAAGGGCAGACTATTTCCCTTTTAGATCTTTATTTTGGGATAGATCTCAAACTATCACCCTAATAGCCTGTCTTTTAAACTATAGAAGTAATCATAATAAAATCTAAGGGCCCGTAGCCCCGAGGTACCGTCGTCGGCTAGCAATCAGAGGGTAGCGAGTTCGAATACGGCTGATACCAGATACTTGACAAAAATTAAATGCAGTGAACTCGTGATCGGAGGGTTACTAGATTCGTTGCGAAATAACAATACGTCGTTCGAACTTTTCTCCCAATTAATACGGCGTGTATACGGGACTGGTGCACATTAAGTCTGATTGGGGTCCACTGTAATGACGCCTATTAAGGCTACGTCGGGTGCCAGATCAAGTCATCTGACCATGGTTAAAAAATACGAGGCATTGACAGCGGTTGGGAATCTATCTTGATCGAAAGACCCGGGAATATTGCGTCGTATTTTTAACCAAAATGGGTTGCGGAAGCTAGATCAGTAGCTGAGCTAATATAGGTGATGGAAGATAATTAAATTTCATTATAAATATGTCTTATAAGTAATATCAAGTCAGAAAACTTTTTACATTTTTATGTACATCTATATAGTCGCAGTAGTAAAAGTCGCTTAGCAAAACAATAATCAAAAACCGTTCATGAGAAGACTATAACATTTTCTAAAAATAAATGTTTAAATTTTTCTTAAATTATTCTCTCTCTTTCGCTATCTTATATTCACAAATGTTTCTAACACGAATAGGTACTGCTTTATAATTATTTATCTACAATAATAATCAAATCTTACAATACTTTTCCAGGATTGGTCCAGATGAAGTGGTTCCTCCTGATAGCGTTATTATGAACATCGATATGGCTGAAATTACATATAATCCAAGCTTCAAAGATCTGAATGATTCTCAAATCCATCACATCCTAGAAGATTCCATGTTTAAGCCGGTAAAAAGGGTAAGGAAGTCAATTGAATTGCTGTTTCTATCCATTTCTTTTAATATTCTGAAAAAGTTTAGAAATTATTGATCCAAGCCGATGTTAAATATTGATAGTTTTTATGTCCTATTTCCCATAACTTAAGTGATAATAGGATTTTATACTTGCTCGTATTCTCCATTAAGCTTCTTATAAAATTTCAACTTAAAACTTGCATTATACAGAGAAGACAAAAGAGGCGAAAGCTCTGATCCATCACATCTCGTATGTTGAGAAACAGAGTTCTTATGAAAAAAATATTTTGAATGACAATATTCTTCCAATAAGTAACTTACTTACTTAAAGTAAGTTTGTGGTTTCATAGTTTATAAACATAATACTTATGCCATTTGACGAAAATTTTAGCCGTAAAGTAACCTGGGAAAAGTTAACCTTAGTCATTAAATAAAATGTTTAAAAAAATCGCCAAAATGGAAGAAAAAAAAATTAATTTTTAATCGAGTTTGCCTCAGAGGCTCGCGAGCTACTTCCCCCTCCTACTCGCCCTCTTCAATGTTAAAGCTCAACCTCTTTGGTGATTCTCAAAGGCGAAAACACCACAGCTTCTGATTGGATCAATGAACACATATTTAATTTCATGTATAAAATATTTTTAAAATATGTTTAAAACAAAAATGTTTAGCATTTCACATGAGAAAACCGAGCCGTTGACGGCGCCAGATGCAATGTTATGCAAGTAGAACTTTTCCACGTAGTTACAGGGAAAAAAGGATGTACTGCTCGTCATTCGGACACTATTAATCGTAGAACTAAAATTAATATACCACTTTGTAAGGAATAGGGACTTCTATACATTGACATACAAAAAATTAGCATAGGGGTCCTTGTATTAAAATGTGCACCAAATTTAAAAATTTGAATAGCGACATCCAATTTTGACTCAATATTTAGAATCTACGTCAAAATGTATCGTTGAATATCAATTTTCAAATCCCTTGGTTAAATAGTTTTTTAATTGTGAGCATAAAATTTAAAGCTCGTAATGTTAAATGAGTGAGTTTCCCAAACTTTTAATTATATCTTCTGAAATAACAATCTTATTGAGCTGATATTTTGTCTATGTTACTTCTAAATAGCCCAAACAAAATACACTAACTTTTATTACTTTTATGTATTTTTTTTTTATTTTAATAATATTTATAAAATATATGAATACATGATATATGCTACATGATATATATTGATAATAACTGGTTCAGAAAAATGTTTTATAGGTATATGTAAAATTTCGTGGTTTTCCTCCTCGTAGGTTTTTTTTTACTATATTAAAATTTCCTTAAAGTTTATCATTTCAGGGATTGTGTGCAAATTTAAAATTTAAAGTTCTTTGATGAAATCTTCGCAAATTTTTCAGTTTAACAGCGGTGCAATCGCGTTCGCATAAATTGTTTAATTCTAATCAATATTTCCTGTGATTAAAACTACATTCCTGTGATTAAAAATGCATTTCTGTGATTAAAAATGTCCACATATATATTATTTTAAATAAAGACAATCCATATCCAACGATGAAAATATTTTGAAAAAGGAAAACATGTTAAAAAAAAGTTAATTCATATTTCCGGATAAATAAAAGCCGGATAACTAGATTGTTTTGCATTTTTTGCCAAATTGGATTTTTCACTCGACATAAAAAGAATTTTCGAAATAGGAAAATATTATTTTTTTAAACGGTCCGGTTATTTAGCTGTTTGAGAATTCCGCATACTGAAATGCCGGGTAACCGGATGTTTGTTACAAAAAGTTCCCAAGTGAAATATCCTCTATCGAACAATTTTTTTATCTAAACAGTATCTGAATTAGAACAGAAATTAAACACGAACATACATAAAAAAAATATACATACAGGTCGAATTGATAACCTGTTTCTTTGGCGATATTTGTTGATACGCTGGAAGTCCGTTCAAATCATTAAAAACAAAAAAGTTATTCTCTAATTGTTTTTGTAACTAAAATTTTAATTGCGCGAATTATAAGTTGGCGCGCAACACATCGTGATGTTCGATTAGACAAAGAGGTATAATATCGTGACCAGCTATATTCCAAGATATTTTGCCTTTGGACTTTTTTTAGGAATATACGTAAAAAAAGTATTTTAAAATCCGCAATTCATGTCACTGACTAATTGAGAAGTCGAAAATGAGTTTAAAAATTGTAAAATTACTTTTCTGGCATCCTGTATTACCATCTAATGACCAAATCAGCAATTCCATAACCTCAATTCAAACTGAGTTTATTAATATAACATTTCATTTAAATTTAGAATTGAGAAACTACTATTGGTAATTTCTATTTAAAATATTTTTAAATCTTTCTGAATTTTAAAATTGAAGTAAATCATTGCCATATGTGTTTTAAACCTATAATAATTTTTTTTTCCAATATATATTCCGTGATTTTTAATTTTTCTTATACAATATGAATTTTGTCATTCGTTTATATAATTTAAGTATAAACTTACCCAAAAATACAATAATTACGGAGTAGTTACGTATCTGCAAATATATATACTACGCAGTGCCTCGTTGTATTAGAACACTTCTAGGTAAGCAGAAAAGAACCTCAGATGAACTTTTTCTACTGAGCGTTCTTCTTATCGTAGTGGAGCCCCAGTTGCTCAGCGGATAAGGCGTTCAGCTACTAATCAGAGGATTGGTGGTTCGAATCCGTGCGATGGACTTGACAAAGAAAAGTAAAAAAGTAGTGATCTTGCGATCGGAGGGTTGCCAGCTTCGCTACAAAAATACTAGAAAGTCGTCCAGAACATCCAACAAATTTTACTGGCGTGTATACGGGACTGGTGCACGATACATCTGATCGGGGTCCAAAGTCCCGACGTCTATTGAAGGCGTTGAGTGCAGGTTCAGGTGTTTCCTCGTCATCTGACCATGGTTCTAAAATACGAGGCATCGTTCCCGGGTCTTTCCATCGAGATAGGCCCCGAACCGTCGCCAATAGCCCACTGTGCAGATCTATTGCGACATAAGTTTAAACAAACCAAACTAAAAATCTTATCGTAGTACGCGATGGACTTGACAAAGAATAAAAAAAAAGTAGTGATCTTGTGATCGGAGAGAGTTGCCAGCTTCGCTACAAAATACTAGAAAAAGTCGTTCAGAACATCCGCAAAAATTAACGGCGTGTATACGGGACTGGTGCACGATAAATCTGATCGGGGTCCAAAATCCCGCTGTCTATTGAAGGCGTTGGGTGCCAGTTCAGGTGTTTCCTCGTCATCTGATCATCGTCCGTCGCCAAAAGCCCCCTGTGCAGCTCTAGTGCGACGTTAATTAACCAAACCAAACTTATCGTAGTACAACTAATTGCTTTGTTCAATATGAAATATAGAAATGGTCTCTCCAACATGCTCAGATTCGAGATAGACCCCGAACCGTCGCCAATAGCCCACTGTGCAGCTCTAGTGCGACGTTAATTAACCAAACCAAACCAAACCAACATGCTCAGCAAATAACTGATTTGGTTTTGTTTGGTTTTGTTAATTAACGTCGCAGTAGAGCTGCACAGTGGGCTATTGGCGACGGTTCGGGGTCAATCTCGAAGGAAAGACCCGGGAACACATACACATTCATACATGCACCTCGTTATTTTAGAACCATGGTCAGATGACGTAGCAAATAACTGAAGGAAATAAACAAAATTTATATCTCGGTTATTTTGAGGGAGAAGAACTATTGCTATTGGTATTTTTAAGTTGGTGCGCATTTAAATATAAAGACAGCTCTTTATGCAAATTTTTTGTATATCAATGAGTAGAAAACTTCATTCCTTACAAAATGGTATATAAGTTTAGCCCTGAGAATGAATAGTGTTCGCTTTACCCTCTTTTGACTGTATTGAGGCAACGGCCTTCTCCCTGGAAATCAAAGGGCATGAGCCAATTTTGTTTGCCTCAATTAATGTCCCGTGCAATGTTCCTGTTCTTGAGTTTCAGAGAGACATTGATAACATTCATAATCTGGAAAAAAACTGTATCATAGCTGGTGATTATAACGCACATCATAGAAATTGGAATAATTCTTCTAATAACGCCATTGGTATGTAAATTATGAAAATCATGGAACAAAACGAAATAGAAATTGCTTATCCCACAACTCCAACTCACTTTACAGGAACTTCTTCCTCCACTATAGATATAGCACTCATAAAGGGCTTTCACTACCATTACTCAATTGAATCACTTTCGGAACTTTCCTCTGACCACAATCCGGTCAATGCCCACTTTGATCTCACCTTTAATTACAGCATTAGTAAAAACCAAGTCACCACCAACTGGGAGAAATTCCAGGAAGAATTAAACAATTTTTCGGTTTTTCAACCTTCTATTACTCAAAAAGATGATATTGATGCAAATATTGAGGGTCTCTCCAATAAAATACTTGAAAGTCATAAAAATGCTTCTCGGCCTCTGGCACCAAATGTAAAGAGACATATTCCTAAATTCTTAAAGGAATTGATTAAACAGAAAAACCAACTTAGAAGAAGCTGGCAGTTCCACAGGGACCCAGTACTTAAAACTCAACTCCATAGAGCAGAACATAATATCAGAAAAGAAATTAGGAAAATCACTAATCGTGATTGGACTAACCATATCACAAACCTTGGCACTCAAGACAAATCCATCTTCAAAGCTGCAGCTTCGCTTAAAAATATGACTATTCCACCACTGGAAAGAATTAATAATGGAGGTTTGGCTAAACGCAACAATGAGATTGCTGAAGCACTTGCCGAAAGCTTGCAAACGCAGTTTACCTGCAATAAAATCAGCCATTTCAAAACTGAAAAACTGGTCAGGGAAGGTACTGTTGAGTATAATGAAAACACCAAGTGCACTGACTTTGAGAGAGTGACCGCCACCGAAGTTGTAAAGTATATCAAGAAGATTAAAGTCAAAAAATCACCTGGCCGTGACGGCATAACAAATAAAATGGCTAAATTCTTTACTTCCAACATCATTTTACAGATCACTGAGATTTTAAACAATATGTTAATGTTCGGACACTTCCCAAAGCGATGGAAGATAGCCAAAGTCATACCTATTCACAAAAGTGGAAAAGATAGCAAGTTACCTGATAGCTACAGGCCGATTTCATTGCTTCCCATTTTAAGTAAGATTGCTGAATCAGTAATACTAACTAGAATTAGAACTTTTCTACACCAAGGTAAAATCATCATCCCTGAACAATTTGGCTTCATGCCGGGTATATCAACTACTCATCAACTCCTTAGAGTTGTTGAGTACATTTCTAGTAACTATAATAAAAAGATACATGTTGGAGCAATATTTCTGGATATTGCTAAAGCCTTTGACCGTGTTTGGATCAAAGGCTTAATCTTCAAGCTCATTACCAACAAATTCCCAGACTACCTGATCAGCACATTAACATCTTACCTTCATGACAGAAAATTCTTCGTACAAGTGAAAGACGAGCAATCCTTACTCAAAAACATAGAAAGCGGTATCCCACAGGGCTCCCTCATTGGACCAGTGCTCTTTCTGATTTACATCAACGACATTCCTAAAACAGAAAGAACCATCCTCAGTCTCTACGCGGATGACACGGCCATTTTGGCTAAGGGAACCATAGCCAGACTTACGAGAAGTCTCCAACTGCACTTAGACCTGATCGAGAAATGGATGGTCAAGTGGAAAATTAAAGTTAATGCTAATAAAACTGAAGCAATCCTTTTCACTAGGAAAACAAAAAAGAAAATTCGTAGTTACCCTTATGTTCAAAATAAGAAAATCCCATGGAGCAAAGAGGCTAAATACCTCGGTATTATACTTGATAAGAAACTTACATGGGAGTCCCATATTAACTATGTTGCTAAAAAGTTCAAAATTGTCCGTAGTAAACTCTACACACTTATCTCAAGAAATAGCAAGCTTTCTAGAAAAAATAAACTTCTGATCTACAGCTATTACCTCAGACCAATTGCAAGTTATGCTTCGCCGGTCTGTGGTTATGCTGCTCAACACTACTTCCAAAGGCTCAGACTCTGGAAAACTCAATCATTCGCCCAATTGCCAAAGCAAGATGGTTCTTCAAAACCGACATTATCAGAAAAGCCATGGGGATTCCCAGTTTTAAAGAATTCAACCAGAAAATTGCGACGAAATTTTTTGGAAAACTTAATGAACACGAGAACCCCGAAATAAACTCCATTCCTAGTTATGATCCAAAGCTTAAAATTAACAGAAAAAGGCCTCGTGCATTTTTGACCTGTAATTTCCTATTCTATCTTCCTGTTACAATGCCTGGCGCTGGAGGTTTTTCTCCCTGCCTTGCGTTGAGAGCTACGAGTTAATTCTCTTAATGTATTGAAACCAGGATCAATTCTGGTCTACCTCATGATATTGAGGAAAATCACCTTTCGCTCATTTACCACTTTACAAGTTACCTTTTCTACGGGAAGTTGTTTTTCCTGGGAATTGGAGATTTGAAACCTCACTTTATTTGTTGTCGCCAGACACCATCTCCCTGACCATCGCTTGTCTCATTCCACGTCCTTACTGATTCTCTCGGGAATTTGTTAAGCAGATTTTTGGCCTATATGTATGTTTTTTGTTGTTTTGTCCTGTTTACGTCCTATTACCTCATGGAAAACTTTAATTCATGCACAATTCATGCTTTAAAATAAATAATTTGAAAGGGTTATAGAAGCTTCGCTTCTCGGTACCTCGACGGAATAAATTTCTGCCAAATTTCTGAATAGTGTTCGAATGACGAACAATGGATCCTTTTTTTTCGCAGCTGTACTACATTTCTTAGCTAGATAGTTTGATATTAAATAAATGGGGTTTTATGACCCATGGGTATTATTCTTTGTAGGTTGACTGGTAGTTAGAATAACGTTACACTAAAGCTACTCAATGGATGGTTGGTTGCCTAGAGCTAAATAATAGGCTATTGGCGACGGTTCGAGATCTAACTTTAAGAAAAGATCCGGGAACACTGTCTCGTAAGTTTTAACCATGGTCAAATGACGAGGATAGCATCTCAGCAGGCACCCCACATACCTATATCGACGTGAGAAAGTTTGGATTACGACAGATTTAACGTGCATGTCTCCTCTACATGGTTTCCAAACTGTTGCTAATAGTCCACTATGTAGCTCTAGTGTGATGTTTTTTCAATCAACCAATCCCTCTGCACAGCGGATTTTTAGCGAGCCATGAAGAACGAAACTGACAGTCCTCCGATTACGAGTTCGCTGCACTCTTAACCACAACTTTCCGTATACGAGTCCGGTATTCCACCGCCTCGGCCACATCGATCTTGTATACACCCCATGTGACAATAGATTGAAGAATCAGAAAAACTGGTACACTTACCTAATATTGTGTAGGCCTCCGGCCGCCAACGCCTTCACCAGCTCCGGTTTTGTCGGTGTGTAAAAGAACGGCATTAAGAGCGTTCGTCACACAATTCGAAACTAAGAATCGCGATCAGCGCCCTCTACATACTCGTTTCAGAAGGCGGGGTGACAAACCGAATAACTCAGGGGAAAAAAATTCTCCTCCGCATTACAACAAATAGTTCCGACTTGAAAATAAAATTATTTACTAATTCTTTCAAATATCCTCTTTAAACTATCGACTCTAGAAATTTTAAACAGGCTGTTCTATTTTTCGTGTAATTATAAAGTATCTTTTTGCTTTATTTGATACACGTTAAGGTAGAAAGACCACGCCTTTACCACACACCCAATGTCTTTTTCAAACCAATACTGGATAACCAAATCTCCCAAAGTTATTCCCTCACAGTAAACGCGGAGGTAATTACTCGTAAATTAACTCTGCTACTTGTCCCTGCGGAGAGTCCTTTCTTCCTGCTTTCTTCCCCACTGCCTGCTAGGTGTCGTCTTGCCTGAAGGGGAGGGGGTAGAAGGACAATGGCATTGTATGAAGCAGTTCCAGTTCCCCCAACTATCCCGGAGGCTACTATAAGACGCGCAAACAAGGTCCATCGTGAGTTTCAGGCAGTGCTTTCAGCAACACCTTTCAGTGATGCTTCTAACTCTGTGGCCCCGAAGCAGGTCTGCACTAGAAGATTTCTATACGATGTCGATATTCTAGCCCTTGAGGATTTAATTAAAGAAGTCCGAAATCCGCCTCAACTTTTTTCAAAACAATTAAAAAAAATTATTGAGATTTGCACATGACAAATGTCTAAATTTGAGAAATTTTGGACTAAACACGTTTTGAATATTTGTTCACTAATTATTTTTAAAAAATAATTAAGCACTATAATGCATCTAAAATTGTTTTTGATGATATTGCCAAATTGTTAAATTTGTAAGGTAAAAATGAAATAAAATCCATGTTCGATTTTTATCATCGTTATTTATTATTACTTTTATTAACTCGGTAATAACAAATTCTGATTTTGAAGCCATATAAATAAGTTTTCCTATACGACCATATACTTTACCCATATAAAACCTGGATTTTATTTCGCTTTAAATGAACGTTAAAAGAGTATGATATTTAACTTACATACGAATTAAAAACCTAAAGTATCTAAATATGAGAAAAACTAAGTAATGATTTTATAAATTCTTGACAAAACTAACAGTTTTTACGGTTTCATAATTTAGTACAATTATAGAACACTGCCTCGTAATATTAAGCGATGGACAAATGACGAAGACCGTAACTGGTACTTCACGCACCAGATATTAGGGTGAGAACATTGAACCGCGACAGATTTAATGTGCGCAGTAGTACCTTCTACATGGCGGATGTTTTTTTTTTTCTGATGGCAAGGAATGAAACTTACAATTCTTCGATTATGAGCTCGCTGCAATGTCAAAGTTGATATTCGAATCCACAACCCTCCAAGTATGAACCAATTGTTTTACCGCTAGCCTTGACGAAAAAAACATATTCTCCTGGTATATTGTATTCAACCTGGTTTTCTTTTCAATACTTTTAGATTTGTAGATTTTTATATTTCTAGAGTAGTACAGCGAAATAGTACATATCAAGTTCCGCACTTTACTAAATTTTGTGACAACTTTTTTAGTAACGAATCCGACAACCTTCCGATCACGAGATCGCTACAACTTGTCAAGTCCACGTAGATATTGGAGACCTCGTAGACTCGAGGACAGCATGCGGTTATCAATTAGAGAATTGCGAGTTCGAGCATCGAATTGGCATGAGGAAAAGATGAAGTGATCTCGTGGTCGGAAGATTGCCTGATTCGCTACCCGATTACAAAAGTCGTCTGAAATCACCCTCAATCTCCACCGGCGTGAATATAAGACTGGTACACGTTAAATCTAATCGTGGTTGCCAGCTTCGCTACTAAAATACTAGAAAGTCGTCTAAAAATATCCCAAAAATTATACTGGTGTGTCTACTGAACTGGTGCACGGTAAATCTGATCGGGGTCCAATGCCCTGAGGCCTATTGAGGCCGCCGCCTTCGGGTGCCAACTCTGATGTCGTCCTTGTCATCTGACCGTGGTTCAAAATTATAAAGCAGTGTCCACAGCGAAGAGAAAGACAGAGGTACACTGCCTCCCAAATATGAGATATTCTAAATTTAAATCATTATTTTTACGATTATTATTACTTGTTAATAAAAACAATATTTGAAAATTGTGAAAACTAAAAAATATATATTTATGTTTACTTTTTAAAATCCATAGAAGACACAAAAGCCGATTATGCATGCAAGCTCGTTTCTTCGAAATCACTAATGTAAAATAAATATGTATTAAAATAAACTTACAATATACAATTTGGTAAAATCAAAATATGTGTTAGGTATATTAACAAAATAATAATCTTACTGTTTACAAAACTGGAAAAATGAAACTTTAATTAAGTAGGAATGTTATATTTCTATTTGGCAATATTTTATTAATAACAAGTCAAATGTAATCACTCTAATATATTTGCTAACTTATATCCTATGTTTAAAACAAATGTATTAATTTGAATCGAAATGTTACTTATAAAATTTGACATAAAAGAACAAATTAAATATAAACTTTTTAAAAAGAAACAGCCACACGCGAAACCTGAAAACGAAATCATTTATATTCAAAAACACTGACGCAAAACGTAAACGTAAGAAAGGTTGCACCACGGCAAGTTTCCTTATCTAAGATCACAGGACATACAATGATATTCCCCACAAAGGAAAGAGCCCCCTGAACCCCTGCCCCTGAAGACGTCCCGCTCCCCCCCACTAAGTCCATTCATTGGGACTCATCAATCAAGCTGTCAAGGGCGGAGTTTGTCTACATACACCTAAGGCGTGGCTTTTGCAGTTTTAAACTGTATTTTTTTCTCCAATTTTTCTAATAATTACATTTCTATAACTTTTAAAAATTCAAATGTGGTACGTATGGAAAGAAAATTAAAAGATCTATGTAATGGGTTTTTTAATTTTTTCATTGTAATAATTTAAAAGGTATTTATTAGCGTCTAAATGTAAACATTCGAGGAAAAGGAATTTTGTAAAATAAATTAAAAATACTTCCAATCAAAATATCAAAAATCCAATACGCCATTACACAGAAAACATTTCAAACTTTTATATGTTAAAAAAATAATTTGAATATTTTCAGAACTCTGAGAAATTAGAAAAATTGGAATGTCCTATACTTTAACATTGAGAATTCGAAATGTAGGTGGCGTGTGGCGAACAGCCTTAAGGTGTTATACAGACAAATTGGGAAATGCTGATTTCTTTCTGAAACCTACAATTTTTTTTATTAAGGTTAATCGCTCGAAAGTTTATAAATTGTGGCATTTCGAATAAAAGAAAATTGAAATTTCCTATGCCGTTTTATATATTTTTTCAAGCTGGTTTGTATCCACAAATTTCTTGCTTGTGAGATTTCACTCTAGCTACAAATAATGTATGAAAAACGATAACGCACCGTAACGAAATAAAAATAGTCGCTTTAGAATTCGGTGGATACTACCGACCTTGATAGAAACACACACCTCCACTCTCAGTATTCTTACACCAGACAAATAAATATACAGTTTTTAAGTTCCCCGTGTACTTACGCTTAAAACGTAATCAAATACATGATATTTCCGCCTCTGACTACCGAGGTCCGTAATTTGTTATTGTGTGAAGTACCATGAGGGTTTCAAATTAAGCCTTATACAAACGGGTTGAGGTAAAAAGTAAGTAAGCCGCTGCTAATAAGGGATTCTATGTAAACCTCTTAATTTATTCTAAGCAACGTGTCTGATAATCCTATTCATAAACGGCTAATGAGAGGGAGACGAGAGGGGATTTTTGACCAGGGCTTAATTTAATAGCATAATTTTAAAGGATAGCCGTTTGACACAACCCCGTCGCCTGTGTCTAATAGATGGATTTAAGAATATTCAATTAATATCAATTTCGCTAATAAAAACTCACCTAGTTCCGTCTTTTTTTTTGCAATTTATAAACACAAACTTGTGAAATTTTATGACTGTCCATTACATTATTACGACTGCCCATTTTTAATTTACGGCTGTCCAATTAAGCTACGACTGCACGTCAGAATAGGCCCTGTTTTCGACCTTCTCTAAGGAACTTCTGTGCAGCTACAACGTAAAACCCATAAATTTTACTCTTGAAAATATTTTCTAGACCAGCGGTTTAAAATTAGTATTAAGCCGCGGACTCCCTACTAAGCTAAAACTAAAATAAGACCGGGGACCAATTGTCATATATGCTCAAGGAAGTCCTCCACTTACTGGGCATGTAAACGTTTCAATTATGTTTGAACATGAAAGTAAAAGAAAGAATAATTCTGAAATTAATTTTAAAATTTCCTTTCATTTTACATATATTTTTTACCAGGAATATGGAACATAACATTGACCCGCGGACCTCCGGGAGTCCACGAACCACCATTTGGGCTTTGTTCTAGGCTATGGCCAATATCTCGTTTAGAAGCTGTAGTGCAACGTAAATTAAAAAATATCATCTGATTGGCAGAAAATAATTATAATTTTTCGCTGTGAATTACTTTGGCCTAGAATAACGGATTAAGATTAATATAAAGATAATGATCAACTCTTGCTGCCTTTTCATTTTTATATGCATCATAAGGATATCGAACGCTCATGAAATATTTAAATTAAAATTAGTATGATATATAATAATGTACCTTGATTCTTTGTCGGCTGACATAATTATACAGGGTGTTTAAGAATTATCTTTAAACTTTAACAAGCAACGACGTATTTAGCCGTGGCTTAAAGACGTAAAGAAAATTCTTATCAACACCCTATCAGTGGTCTCGTCTAAGTTGTTCCTGATGTATATTTCCCCCCGCTAAATACGTTAAATTTATTTTAGAATCGTCGATACAGCCATTCACAATTTTATGAAAATGAGCCCAAGCACCCTCCATTCCATCACCACATGCGAATGCAAATCCGACGATTAGTCAGTGAAAGCAGGAAACGTAGGAAAAAAGGCAAGACCCATGCAAAGAACGGAGGAATTGCGAATGACAATAAGCTAGTACCACCGAGTACTGTTTATCTCCATTCAGGTAAATACCAAGTTTTTTAAATAAGGGATTATTAAACAAATAATGTGTAATAAAAATATGTATAAAATTTACATAAGCGTATAGGAATAGTAAATGAGCAATCATTTACTTTGTGCATGGTTTTCATACGGAAATCTGTTGACTTACTGATTGCAATCCAATGAAGATGAATTTTATATATCAATAAATCGAATGTAATAAAATTGCAGGTCCCAATCATCCCCAAGTTACAGTTACTGCAGCTAGAGATGACGAATCTGATGACGGTGGAATTACATTCACAGCCACGAGTCCTTCAACTGCTGATGGTATTTTTCTTTCAAATTGTTACACTCATAATTATCAATTAAATGCAAATAAGACCAATTTTCTTTCAAACATGTATTTCATAAAGATAAATTACTCCTATAAAAACATATATTTTGTGATTCTATTTTTTACAGATACTTGCGTACCGATCTCATTAAAAATTACTTATTACACATATTACTAATAAATCAGAGATATAATAATCAACTCAACTACCATTCCTTGATTCCTCATACAAAGAATGTAGTAAGTTTCATATATTGTTCACACACATTGTTAGCAAAATCATTTTGAAAATTTAATTTCCACACCAATTTTGGATCTAATTTTTTTGCGTAGCTAGACAAATGGAATATCATTTTAATTAAATTCTAAATAAATCCTTTGAATTGCAGTTAATCCTAGTTTTTAATAAAGCTTCGATCAATAATTTAAACTATTTTTTTCCTATGAAGTTACTCCTTATATTATATATATATATATATATATATATATATATATATATATATATATATATATATATATATATATATATAATTTCGTTCATATTTCATTTCATATATATCCATTTTCTAAGGATGTGCCCTCCTGATGAGAAATCCAACATTTTTTTATTTGTTTTACCTTAACAGGTAATATTTCTTAGAACCTTATTAATGTTGAATGTTTTTATTAGCCGTTTTATCGATTCCAAATTAATTCTGAATTATATCAATTTAATTAATTTCTTCATTGTTTATTTATATTCCAATTTCTACTGCAGCTGTAGCGCGTTAAACAATGAATTATGCTTTATTTTATTGTACTCTATTTTATTATTGCAATCATTATATATATATATATATATATATATATATATATATATATATACAAGTAAAATAAGTAAGAATATAAAATAAAAAAAATATTAAATATATATATATATTAGGAGGGCTTTGCTCCCTACTCGCTAGCGCTCGTCAACCGCCGGAGGATTGATACACAATCCTTGTTGGCACATCGCAAACCAATTCTCACTTCGTTCGCTGTAAGAAGAGGCACAATATGTCCCAGTGATCCCAAAAGTGGACCCCTTAAAACTTCCGCCCCCTATTCGTGGACGTTCGCCCACGATTGACACGCAATCCTTGTTGTAACCAATTCTCACTTCGTTTGCTGTTAGACAGGATACAATGTTCTATAGTGATCCTAAAAGTGAGCCCCACAAAAATTCCGCCCCCAACTCACTAACGCTCGTCAGCATACGGAGGATTGCTATACAAGTGTGTCCTATTGCTAAGCAAATTGAAGCTAACATCATCAAAGTAGTTTTCGCCAATGTAGATAAGCGGTTTTAAAGTGGCGGCGACTGTATGATTTTTATAGATTTACTATTTTGGCCAACTCGTTAAGACTAACGTGGATGCTTGAACAAAGGTGTTGCCGTTCAGATGATAGAAATGAATCCTTCAAAAAGGGCCACGTAAGCCTTATATATATATAACCATGTAAATACAAATTTCCTTTCAGAAGAAGAACCGGTACCAGAACCAACTCAACGTACCGTAACAGAAACAGTTTTGCCTTGGAAACGAGGGGACGACATTACAGATAACGACCCAGCAAGACCCCAAGAGGAATTTCCAGCGTGGGTTAACATTCGAGAGCATTATCCTGGATATTTCTCCCCGACTCCCACTTTTCTAGAAAGTCTGAACGACCTAGCAGAATCTGGTGGCATAATCCACCAATCAATAGAGGAAGTAGATGATGAGTGCTTTCTTCCAGAAAATCCTTCAGAACCACAACTGCCACAGGCTGGCAGCTCCAAGATGCTTGAACAGCATAGTCTTGGGCAAGTAGAGGAAGACATCATTAAAGAAGTAATGCAGCAAGCCCAGCAAAGCAGGCGCACTCCTCAAGATGAAAGGCGACGCTTCTTCCGTAGATCTAGGGTTTCTGATTCTCCTGGTATGTTTTCTTTTACGAGTGCCGAAGATTCGTCAAGACCAACAACTTCCGATTCAATAAGCATAGAATGTCCAGATGTTGTCCTGGATTTAGAGAATGAATCCGAAAAAAAAGACACTAAAATGTAAACAGTTTCAACGTTACTTTGAGGAGCAGCATATAAGATTAGAATATATTATTGTGTAAATATCAATCTATCGCTATATATAAGAATCGATACTTTGGTTTAAAGCTTTCATAGACAAAATGAAAGACCTGTACTCAGTTATATATCACCAATGCATTAACAAACACTTACTTTTTTTTTTTGTTTAGGAGCTTAAAAATTGTGCAAATTCAAATATTTTTAAAAAAATAAATTAAAATATGGTGCTGAAAGTTGAAAAACTAAAAAAATATTTTTAAAAACTAAAGCTATATTTGCATTAGAATTCACAGATTTAGCTATTACAATTCAATCTATATTAACAAACCATTACTATAGTATATTATCAGACAATGGAGCATTATTAATGTACTTTATAAAACCTTATTATTATGAAGTAAGATGTGTTTGAGGTTTTCCCAGTGTGGCTCTTGCCATTTAATTAATCCCTATAATATCAGAAAACCAAAATTTATAATAACTTCAAATTTAAAAGAACATTATTTATTTTATTGAATCTTTGTCGTGAAAACTTGACATAAATTCAGATTAACTGAGTCAAGTTAATAGCACCTAAAAGTTCATTAATTAAAAACTTTTGACATATAACAAAATTACTTTATACTTTAAATCCAAATCCATTATATCTTGCCAAAGAATCACTAATTTAACAAATTAAAATTTGAACAATATTAAATGACAAGGAATGTTCATAAAAAATGTTGGCATGTAAATGTCCAAGAAAGGTCTTCCATAGATTAGATAACATTAGTGTGATATTATTTTAAATAAAAAGGTTCCAAATTAATAATTTAGTGCACATAAGTATAATTTAAAAAATTAACTACTACAAGCTGAGTGTCAAAGTTTGTGTTGCTTATCTTGTAAATAATTACTAGTCATATGTTGATATGTGTGCGTATATCTCTATCTCATATTTTGAATTTAAAATAATTAATTCGATAATTTCCATCACCTTGTTATGTAGTATCTGAATATACAAATGTCAAAAATATTAAAAAGTGATTTCTAAGTAAGTTAAGTGCCAGATCCAATTTTTTGCATGGAACATATACAACTTAAATAAGATGATTAAGGTACTAAGTGTTATATTAAACTAATTGTAGTTCAAGGATATAAAAGCATATAAACTATTTTTTAAAAATATATGTTGATGATTTAAAACTATAAAATTAAGTAAAATAACCCAGAGCAAGCAGGAATAAATTCCAGATTAGAAACTAAATATGAAAAATAAAAGTATACATTTTTCAACAATACATATTTTGCAATAAATTTTCTTGTATTACAATATGATGTTGATGTATCTTTGGTATTAAACTGTAGGTTAACTAGTTATACACATAAAGAAACATATATTGTACTGTATTTAACTATTACTAAAAATATTAAATATAAGTCTTCTAATTAGAAAGTACTAGTATACAAATAGAAATTTTGCAGTATATAATTTTTTTTAAATACTTTTATAGTTAATCGTATTTAAGCATTGGTGGTTTTCAAAGTTCTTATTTATGACTACACACTATGTACTGCATTAGCATCTAAATAACTCAATTACAAATAATTAATTTTTTCAAGTAATTTTACTTTTACACATCCTTTGAAAAATGGAATCTGGCATGATAGCCATTAATCTTGACATAAGAAGGCAGAATACTCTAAACAATTTTTGAGCGGAGATAAACTTATTCTTATAAATTCCACCATAACCAAGGTTAATATATTTTTAAATGGTGCAACAATGATTTTCATTATCTCATAAGCTAATATTAAATAACTAGAAATATTTAATTGTCAAGATAGTTGAAGTTCTATTTTAATGAGGTTCCTATTGGAGGTTTAAATGACTTATTGATAACACATTTATTTTGATACTTATTGTGGTATTACTTCATATTTTATGCCAAATAATGTATTTCTGAAAAATATATTAAAGAACGTAAACAAGTGTTCCTACATATCTGCCAATAACATTTACAAAAGTTTTGTAGTAGAAAGGGAAAAAAAAAATACTCACAGTATAATTACTACTGCAATAAAAAAAAAGTATTTATCGAGCAGTATGGCAAACAAATTTATACAATATTTTTATATGTAATTATCAGTTATCTTTATTTAATTAAAATTTGAAGAATGAAGTTGTTGTATCTTCGACAATTACAAATGCTGTATGATTTTCAAAATAAAGTTTCTGTGATAAAAAGAATATTGGTAGGAAATTTAATTTCTATATGATCTGTAAAAACATTTTATCCTTACAACTGTAATCAATATTTGATTAAAATTTCTTGTAGGTCATTTTAGATATCTGTACTTTGAAGATAAAAAGCACAATACGCAAACATATATATATATATATATATAGCTTAATCATTCAAATTCGATATTGCTGTCTTTTTTCATTTATAAAAAAACTTTTATTTAAAAACTTAAAATAAACATTATGAATCATTATTATTCAGGACAAACTGGGGTAATAGTCAGAAAAAATATTACTTTACAATAATTCATGTATAAGTTACTTAACATGTTAATAACTGGTAGCATGTTTTCAATATAATTATAATTCAGGAGAGTGAAGCATTTCAGAGTACTAGTTATATAAAGAGTTTGAAAGATTAAAACTATGTTGAATTATCCTAGGTTTAAGGTAATTCTTAGATAACTAATTTTAGATTAAAGACAGTAATTACCACACAATAATTTCACATAGTAGCCTCTTCTTTACTAGGCAATAAAATATTTGAAAATGGTCTGTTTTTTCAATATTGCATTAATCTTAATGTTATAATATATAAAATTTTAAACTAATTTTCTTGTCAATTGTAAAGATTTAGTACCAGCTACTACTCTGTGGTAGTAGAAAAAGTAGATGCTTCCACTACATGCATGGTTCAAAAATACGAGGCATCGTTCCCGGGCCTTTCCTTCGAGATAGGCTCCGAACCGTCGCCAATAGCCCACTGTGCAGCTCTAGTGCAACGTTAATTAACCAAACCAAACCAACCATTACATGCAGTTTCACAAAAATAGGCCTTTTTATTATGAAATAGAGAGATTATCTTTTTTAATATAATCTTGAACACAGTATCTATATTTTAATTTTTTTTTAACTCAGGATTTCATTTTCCATAATTATCAAGCATTTACTATATTTTTATCTCCAAACCTTGATTTATTGTAGTATTTTGTTGTGCCTTTTCACTTATAAATTCTTCCTAAATTACCATATATATATAGTTTTTGTGAAGTTATAATTTTTACATATGGAACATGCATTGGATGTCCCAACTTTACATTTAAATTTTGTTTAATATGTTTTTTCATGGCACATATCTTGGAAATTTGAATTTAAACAAAAGTTTAAATACAATTTCTTATAATTTCTACGATAACTATTTTTTAAATTGTAAATAGGACAACATTGTTACATATTTTTTCAAAAGATAACTAAAGGTTAATTTTAATTGAATTTTTAATATAATTTTTTAATACACTTTAATATAAAAAAATCTTGAATAATAATTTAGAAATTCATGTCATATAGTTACCACAGTCTAACCGGTAGGAAAACTTTTAATTGTTTTTTGGAAAATATCAATTATGCAACATGGAGCCTTCTTCTTTGGTATAAATATAAAATATTTATTTAAGCTAGGACTCGTGTAAACGAATGATTCAAAATAGAGATATTGAAAAAAAAGAGCTTTTTTCCCATTACTTAAAAATTAGCTAATAATTTGATTAAAAATTACTATGACAACAAATTTTTAAGTAATTTGAAATAAATTCAATTCAAACAAAAATAAGAAAACCCAATTTTAAAATTTAAAAAAAAAATTAAAGTTAGAAACACAATTTTTCTCCACAGAAACCTATTCTTTTCGAATTTCAAGTAAAATTGCAACTCAGATAACTTATAATCAATTTTCAGAGAAATTGAATACTGTTTCACAATAAACTGTATAAAAGAAACAGTAGACTGTTGCTCAAAAATCAAAGACAATTAAAATTATTTTTTTATTATTGTATTTTGCTTAATAAAATAAAGTAGGTGGGATGAAAATCAGATTCTTTAGATAATTTTAGAATGAGACTAAAAAACTAAAAATGCGAAACTAAGAAAAGAAAAAAACTTAAAAAATCAGTCATTACATTAAAGTTAAATCTAACTTAATGTACTAAATTGACTAAAAATAAAAACGCGTGGCTCTCAATAGAATTGAATTTTTGAACATTAACTTTTATTTTTAGTCAATTTAGAGCATTAATTTATTTATAACTTTCTAGTACAATAAAAGCATATTAAAAAAAAGTTTTTTTATGTTTATTTTTTACTTTTTAGTGGTAAATATTATTGTACTCAAATCCACTTATCAATACAACATATTAGTTTATCACTAGGATAATCAGTTAATACGTAATGCTGCTACTTTGACGGTTAAGGGTAGTGTCCTCTTCGAGTGTGTTTTCTTTTAAATCTGAGCAAATCACTAGTTATTTTATTTTATAGGAAAACATATTTTGTCCTCTTAGTAAAGAATATCAATACTTAATACCACTATTCACGCAATACTTAAATTAAATATAAATCGGATTCAAATGCAAATCAAATCTGTTATTTTGGTGTAAAATAATACACAAAGTGGCGTGAAACAGTTGTTTTGGAGCAAAGCTAGTTCTTTGTGTATGTATCTTTTTAGCACACACAGTTCACATCTTGCTGTTACTGTGAGTTTAAATCTTATCAATGGCGAATTCTTTCATTTCAAAGAAATTTTTATTTACACTTTGAGAAAGATTTAAAAACACTAATAATTTTTTAAACAAAATATTTCTGGATTATTTAATAAACTGCCAGTTCCCTTAAAATCTATGAATTGAACAAAAACACTTTAATAACGGTATATAAATTTATTATCACATAGTAATTTATAATTATGATACTTTTTGAAATTACATTTTACAGCACAGCAATTTAAATATGTTCAAAAAAGCAGTTGTCAACCATAGACAACACTTTTCAAGTTTACACTTATACAACTAAGTATGCAGCATTTGGCAATGTAATACATTTCAGCAGCAAACATTAAAATAGTTTGTATTATTATACATTACAAACATCAGAGGTCTTGTATATACAAATGTCTAAAAAAATTACTAAAATACATGTATCAATATAAATAAACAAAGTATGTAAAAATATTTAAAATTTATATTTTCTATAAATGGAACAAATTTTACATATAGAGTCTGGAAATGATTCATAAAGTATATTACAAACTAAACATTACAAAAAACAAACACTTGTAATTTTCCTGAGACAAGTAAAATTGTAACAAACAATAACAAATAATTGCACACTTTTTTTTTTAAATATAACTTAAAATTTGGTGATTATGATATGATGTTTAAAAGAAATCAAGCCATTTTAAAATAAAATTGGGCTGAAAGTTTGTTCTAATACAAGGAGCTCAGTGTTATGTGTGTGAGCAGGTATGTTTCACAGAAATGTATACAATAATGAATACAGAGAATGACTTTTGTTATGTGTACTCACTATTTACATTTATTAATGATTCCGTCTGTTCATAGTCTATGTCATGCACTCTGAAAAAAAAAATTAAATCATGAATGTATATTAAATCAATATTAACTATGCACAAATTTAATACTGATATTTTAATATAATTAAATGAGTTAATTAATGAGCCAACATTGTTTGGTTCTGATTGTCATATTTAGTAAGATACAGAATAGTAAAAAGAGCTATGTTACATGTATATTTAAAATTGTTAAGGGAAAACCCATTTTTCTTTAAAACTATATTTTATCACATAATTCTTTCACCTACTTGCCCCTCTCCAAATGTTTTCAAAGTCCATAAATGGTGAAAAATTAAAAGATTAATTTAAAATTAAAAAAGATTAAAATGAAAGAATTGGCTACCAATAAATTTTAGTCATTATAATATAATAAAACATATAAATCATAGTATTTTCTTTAAATACAACTTATCTTTCAACAGACAGTGTTTTGAAATATTCCTTGGTAAATATTTATTTCCTTCCTTAAATGTTAACAATTAGAATTAAGAGTTAAAAAAATGTCAGAGGAAAAAAAGAGTGAAATTCAAGTATTTCAAGTTGAAAGTTATTTTCAAAAGGAATTGAATTGAAATTACACTGTACTAAAATAACCGGCTACATGACATAGCACAACAATCAGGGTCTATTGTAGTATCCTCGAAATCACTAGACCATCACAAAAAGAGACAAATAGCTAAATTGAAACTAAGCAAAGACCTTATAAAAAATATCCAACTTAAAGAATATAAAGAAAAATTCTGTTATATTGATAAACTCTGTAGTGTGGTCAGTCAGACAACAATCACCCCACCTATAACAACTAAATGTTATTTAAAGATGCAATAAAGCTATACATTATTTCTTTTCAATAAGCTATTTATTTTGGATGTCTAACTCCTTATGATGAAAATTTGGTCAGGTACTATTGAAATGTAAATTAATTTTGGTATTACATAAGTTTTGATACATTTAATCATAAAAAAGGAGAAAACAGCGCTCCCAATTATATATTAGAAAATTAGGGCAGTTTTGGAATCATCAAAAGATGTTCTGCAGCTGTTTTTGGCCTATACATTAGGAATTTCAATATAAAGGTTACCAGAATTATCTGAACTAAGGTAGAAAGAGCATATTACTGTTGGCAATATCGATCACACAGTCCTAAATAACACTCTGAAACAATTGGATTTTGGAATTCTGCTTTAAAATAAAAATACACTCAAGAAGTGAATTCAGCTGCAATTACATCAATACAGACAAAAACACACATCTCAGTAGATAGAACATGAAACATCATACTATTCCCAAGAAGGGAGAGGAAATGTACAAACGGAATACAGGCTTACATAATAATAAAAGACCCAACCAAGTTTGACCTAATTATTTGTCCCATTGAGTTCCTTCTAGCTAAAGAAGAAATATGTCAACATCGATATTATTGAAGGCACTTCTTTACATTTCAAGTGAAATAGCTAATGCTTCCAGGATCAATTGATGCACATATTTTGGTTGATAATCAGACAGTGGATTTGCCACTAACACCTGTCTCTTAGACATTTTTTATCAATACAGCTGCTCATGTGTCTTTAATAAGACAGAATAATAATTTAAGTACTTCAATTAGCATTTTAGAAATAATAGACTTGTAGCAATTGTGATATGCTTTCAGAGTTTAATACTACTAGAATACACTAAATACAGACTATAAAAATAAGTATTGTGAAATCGGGTGAGTAGCAGAAATTTTGAACTTTACATGTCATATTAAGCCTTTTTCTTGTTCACTTAAAATTATGAGTAATGCTTTAAAAGTTTGACGAAGGCCTATACCATAAGCTCTCATGGTTATTATTGATTTTTTTTACTTTAATGGCATAAAAAATTAAATTTATACACTGCTGCTATTCACACGCAAGTACAGGGGAATAGAAGCTGTTTTTCATTTTGTTTCGATTCTGAAATCTCGTCAAGTTTTGAAGGCAATTATTTACTTTTTAAGATTGAAAAAAAAAAGAGTAAGCACCTATGAAATATTATAAAGTTGGTAACAATAAAAATATCTAATGACAAGTCATGATTGCACAATTTCTCCTTTAAAGAACAAGATAATTGATGGGTCATCTATTCATTGATACATTTTTTCTGAAAAAATATTTAACAAGACGAAAACACAATTGGAATAAGAGACAATAAAAGATTGAGAAGTTTTTTAGGAGTGTACAATTTTTAACACCTTAAAATAGGTACCTAAGGTAAATAGAAGCAATGCTTCTATTCACCCGAAAAAATGACTAAATATAATTAAAAATTCTTAATAAACGAAAAATTATAAATACTATATACTTAGATTCTAAAACTTATGAGTTGGGTGAGGTCAAACTCTAAGAACCTATATTGCACAATCTAGGAACATATATTGCGAACATGTGTTGTAAATGTTTTTTTTTTCAGTGATGCCGGGAAGGTAGTTTATCA
Source organism: Troglohyphantes excavatus (assembly GCA_963932185.1). Taxonomy (NCBI): domain Eukaryota; kingdom Metazoa; phylum Arthropoda; class Arachnida; order Araneae; family Linyphiidae; genus Troglohyphantes; species Troglohyphantes excavatus. The sequence continues at coordinate 24,670,771 of OZ010672.1, read as the reverse complement.
GCTATCCACATAAATTATCTCTGTTGTAACATTTTGTGCAATTTTTAATCTAGTGAGAATAAATTTGATTTTTGAATAAAAGAGATGAAATAGTATTTTTTAAATAATTTCTACATTCAACAGGATAACATTATATGCCATACAACTTTCCACAAAACTGCTGTTATTCACCCGATTCCATGGTACTGATTTACAAGGCAGTCAAATGAAATGGCAATACAAATTAGTAGTAATATAATACATGCATAAATAAAATAACAATAATTATTGTTCAATCCCTGTATTAGATATAACTATGTCTCACCAGGGAATTGCGTTTAAGTTTTTAATAACTGTTCTAATTGTAACAAATTAAAGGTAATATCACTAACATTTTGCAATTCATGTCCTTAGGGTTAGAAAATAATATAATCAAGCTAAATTATTTTAATTGTGAGATATAATAAAATCATAACTAAATATTTACCGTTTTGACTTTTTACAGAAATTGACTAGTTTTTTCACACCAAGAAGTACAGGATCCCAATTTTCCCAATGTGTTAGTAAAGCCACAGCAAAAAACGACAAAAACATTGGAAGTGTTCCCAGAAAGAACTGCAAAGGGTAGTCAACCTACAATCATGCATAACAATGTTATAAGTTATAACCATTTGCATAAAATCTCAACATGCGATTGCTAAAATAAAGTTCTAAATCCAAAAGAATATAGAAAATTTAACTATACAAGCAAGTTCAATTGTAAAAATGGGTGAATATCATGATTTTTAAATATATAAAGAATATTATAAATTAGGTAACAATGTTTAGATATTAATAACTATTAAAGTAGGAAACTTTATGTTTATTATTAGACTGCTTCTGTGATATTGTCCAACCATCACAAGTTTGTGTTGGCTTTTATTGCTAAACAAGTATAAAATTTATATATAATTTTAAATTTTGTAGTGCAAAAAAGAATGTACCTTTTTAAGAAAAATGTCAAAAAATATAGTTAACGGAATGGTCAATGAAACTGACAATGTAGCTATCAATGATGAGGTAAGAAAGCAGCCCCTAGGAATAAAATACAATTAGTATAATGATTTTAGCAACCATTACATTATTTATTTGCAATTGCTTTAAAAATGAATAAAACTTAAATTTTGAAGTTTTCTTTACAAATGAAAACAATGCAAATAACAAGAAAACTATATAAATGTAAGCACAACTTGTTTAATATATGTTACTTGAATAATAGTATCTTAATTAAATATATTTTAAAATAAATCAGGCAATTAATACAATCAATGCAAAATATGTTAAATAAGACTTGGGCTGAATAAACAGAAAGCGGAAATGTATTATAAAGAAATTATTAATCACAATTTTCATAAACTTTATTCTCAGTATATAAAAGGGATTAAGGAATAATTAATACAACTTATTTGCTTTAGAAGAAACAGAATGAATGGTCATGTTGTAGATTAGAATTAGTCCAGAACAACATTCTTCAAAATATTAAATTAAATATAAACAAAGAAAAAATCTTATAACTTTACTTACTATGAAAAAAATTAATTAAAAGATATAAGCATGGGGTCTTCTACCCATGTGGAATATTATTCAGATATTATATAATAACAAGATGACGAAATTCATTATAATTTCTAATAGGAAAATTAAAAAAACAATCAAGCTATGTATATTAAAATTGTATACTTGAAGTTCTAAAAAATCAATGCATTTGTAATTTAACCACGTTCAAATTGAAAAGTGTTTAAAAAAGATGTTTTGATTTATATTTTTAAAAACCAATTTAACCATTTTATCTATTTCAAGTTTTAAATAAAAATATACTTTTTAAGCTTGTTAAACTAAATCAAAGATATTCTCAGATAGAAAGTCAATAAAAAAAATTGTGATAATGCAGTTTTTTAGGCACGCTAAGCATTTATGGACACAAATTGAGAATTGCTGATTTTTTTTTTGAATACTAAACTTTTTGTTAAGAAATTTTATGGCTAATTGAAGAAAAAATGTAGTTATATATAAAGATATTTTTCTGAATTTTTTTTGCCCGAGTTTTAAGCAAAAAATACATTTATTTCTTTCAAAAATAAGCATTAAAACTTACCATAACCAAAGTAATTCAGAAAAGACGGTGCCTATTAGCCCATTACATAGTAGCAATAGCCATTGATGTAGAGAAGGCCATTGAAACTCTTCAAATTTTGTATAATGTAAGAAAACAAAACCCGGCCACATAAACAGAAGATTAAAGAGCCCAACAAATCCTGTAAAAACATTGACAATAACTTATTTTAAATTAACAAGAATTCTGATTACAGTTTCATGACAAATCTGGTAAATTAAGAATTTCAATGACAACTTATAGGCAATTCAATTAAATTTTTATTAAGTTTCACTTTTGTATTTCAATCAACAGAACATTGATATTTGATAATTCATTATATTCCAGGTTAAAATACAACAATAATACACATATACTACAATATGAAATAATTCCACTATTTTCTTGATTTTCATTGCATTAACACAATATTTTTAATTTGTTTTGTCCACGAAGCAAATTCAAGTAAGGTTTTATGACCAATAGAATTTATTTTGCCATCTCCGCTACTGTGCTTTCTATCAGTGACAGCCCTAGAACATTTTGTAGGTGGTGCGAGTCACCTGAGTTGCACAGCCATACTATTAATTTCAGAGCACCTTCTAAGCAGTCAGTTATCTGTTTAGTTAAAGATAAGTAGATTTTTATTAACAGCAGATCTTAATTACGTAAAAAAAAATAACTAGAGTATCTGCTGCTTTTTATAATTTTTTTTTCTTCAACAAATACATTGAGTTTTTAAAATGATTAGGTGTTTTTAAGGTGAACCTCATACAAGATCGAGATTTTAGTAAAGTTTCCTATAGCTAAAATGGAAAAAAAATTATAGTTTTAGCTTACCAAAAAACATTGGAATGTCTAACATATCTTCATTATCAACTTTTCGTCTAAGTAAAACAACATAAGCTGCATAGAAGAATGCACCAAGAATAGACCACACTGCTCCAGGAGGGAAGTAATTTTGAACACCCTTATCAGCATTTGATATTATTGTGACACCAACTATGCTAAATAGAGGAAAGAATAAAATTTTTCAATAAAATTCCAAGAATGGTGAATACTATTCAACTTAATAAAATTGATACAATTAAAAAAAAAAAAAAGGGAAAAAAAAGTTACTAAGAAAATGAAACAAAACACTTGTCAGCTTAAATAATTATAATGGTGAATGACTAGTCGAATAAATAAACACTCCAATATTTTTCAAAGAAAATAATAGTAAAAGATTGTATATTGTGACACTTTTTTACAAAAGTTATAATTTTTTTTATTATCTAAATCATACCTTTAAAAATAAATAGTAAATGTTTTATATTTCCTGTAATGCTTATAAGAATTTAAACTTCACATGTACAAATGTAAATTCTACATTAACACATACAACATAAATAATAATTTTGAATAAAAATTTCAACAAACCTCATTCCAACAGCTAAAAACTTGGAAAGAGTCAATCGGTCTCCACTGTTTGCAGGAAACATGGAAGCTAATATTAAAGTGAATAAACCAGAAGAACAAGACAGGATATTCACTACACCAGCTTCAGTATTAGACAAAGCTTCTTGATATGAAAGATTTCCTAAAAACCACTAAAATACAAAATTAAATGGTTACACATGCTACAGAAAACAAAGAAGTCAGAGGCTTACAATAAAAAAAGAAAATATTACATGCTTTCATCATAATAATATATTTAATTTGTTCTCTTTATTAATTAAGAAAGTATTCATTGAGATCGAGCACTAGTAGAATAGATGGGATAGAGCATTTATGTATTAGTTGGACAAGTGCATTAAAATAGTTGGATTGGAACATTTCAATATTTACTTACTTTACTACTCTCTTCAGCATATTACTGTCTTTTGCAGTGATACAAATTCTATTTAAAATCCTTTATTGGCCAAATGGCAAACCAATTTTTCAATTTTATAAAATGTTCAATCTTTATATATAATTCTCTTATGCAGTGATTGAAAAATGCTGTTTTTCTCTACTCGGAATGGCAACAGTTAGTTTGTTTACAAAAATCTGTTGCTCCTGCATTTGAATTTTGCCATTATGTAAACTATTTTGACGATTCCCTTCAATTCATTGGTAAATAATCATTTTGATGATGTCAGCTTAAATTTGGAAGAATATAAGCCTTACTATATTAAAAAAATAACTTTTTTTGAAAGCTAGATTCATATGAACTCCATCTATATGACGTATTAACTCAGTAAATTACACATTTCTGGTAGGCAAGAGTATGGTAAGCTTAATGTCAATTATATCCAAAACAAACTACCAATTATAACGCTGGAAAGGCATGAAATAAAATTGAAAAATAATAAATAATGGTAGGCATGTCAGTGGTACCATTGTTTTCCATTTGTAGTTTTTATAAAAAGTTTTAGTTATTGATGCCAACTTGAATTATAATTTAAATTTTCAGTTTCAACTTTTAATGTTTTTAGTAATATAATTAAAAAAGTATTGTTAGGATTCATTGTTATTGTGTCCTACCTTATAGCGAGCGAAGTGAGAATTCGTTTTCGAAGAAACCTATGAGGATTGCGTAAAAATCCTCCGGGGATTGGCGGAACGTCAGCGAAACAGGGAGCAAAGCTTCCTAATTTATATTAAAGATAGCAAAGTATACCATATTTAAAAAATCGAGAATTCGATCGAAGCAAGAATTCGTTTTCGAAGAAAACCTATGAGGATTGCGTAGCAATCCTCCGGGGGTTGGCGGAACGTCAGCGAAACAGGGGCCAAAGCCTCCTAATTTATATTAAAGATAGAAAAGTGTACCATATTTTAAAAATAAATTATTTATTTTAATGGTAAATGTTTTATTTCATTTTTAAGTCATTTTAAGTGGTAACGCAATGCCTAAGAAGAGGTTATCAATTTTGTGTGTAATTTGTTTTTATGTTCACACATACCATTTATTTAAATTGAGATATTTGGATTTTTTTTGGGTGGATAGGGATATTCATACATTACATTCTAAACTACAGTGCTTTATGAATATTAATATGAAAAAAAAGTTGCTTATTAAAATATAAATGTTGTTTACCAATACGCAGAATAAAAGAGCAATTCTTGCAACTTGCTTCATAGGCAATTTATTTGCAGCTTTTAAAGCACTTTCCTGTGCCCTGAGTGATGCTGAATAAGACAGTCGTGCTAACAGTGCATCATCAGCCTGTGATTCTAAGACAAATGACAGAAAAATAAAACGTTTATATAAAAATCAAGGTACACAACATTTAAATCTTTAAAAGAAAAAAATCCTGTTTACTTACCAGATAAGTGACGTACTTCAGTAACTTGATTAAAATGAACTGATTTAATACCTTGAGAAAAAATTCATAGGGAATTATAAGAAAATGCAACACATCAGGAAAATTTCAACAAAAATAATAATTCATTTAATTAACATACTTTGTCTTGATACAGAATCATCCGATTCATTTCCACTGCTCTTCTCGCCAGTGCCATCATGGTACTTAATAGGTATCCATACAGAATCGCTCTGGAAAAATTGCAATGTTTAATTTACCAACAAGTAAAAAATTTAATTAAACCTTATAAAAGACAATCATATTACAAATGTGTAAAATCCACCTCCGAAAAAATTATTTATCATGATAATCGTGAAGCTATAATGTCGATTTTTTTTCTTTCAAACTCGCCACATAAGCGATTACCAGAATAATTAATACCATAACTGTATTGCTTTTTTAAATATATCTCATAATTCCACCAGTTTATAAAAGGTATTAAGTCAATCTATTCAAAATCCAAGAAATTTTTCAAATGTTTGCTATTCCAAAAACCTTTTAAAAAAATGTGGAAGTAATTATATTTTTACAATCAGATAACTAAACCTCAGTCCTCTTTCAATGCAAATTCTGAATTTTCAAAAATATTTCATTTTAAATTCTGCTATTGGAAAAATTGCAATGCCAAACTGCCAATTTTTAGCCAAACTAAGATAATTGCTGTTAGCTAGATTAGCTACCTAAATAAGTTAATTACATTTAGTACAAGACACAAACCTATTCAAAATGTGTTAAGTCTGCTGGTATTTTTAGCGTTTGGAGTTAAAGAAATCACCACATTAAGGTCATAACTAATTGTCCAACAATATGCGTTTCTCGATCTGGTCTTGTGTCTCTTCAACACTAAATCACCTTTTTAAATTTAATTGCCTATACTATTATAATAACATCTTGAATCCTAACTACTTACACACCAAAACATGAAATATCTGTTCCTTAATATCAATTAGATTACAAGACTTAAGAACTAAAATAACAACTCTCCATTAAATTTTTTTTTCTTGCCAACAAAATTGCTATGGGATTTGATGAGCATTCTTTTACACAATTGGAAATTAGTCAGGGGTCAAAATTAACTTTCCAAAACAGGTGCACCAATGCACACAACTTAGAAGTACTGAATATTATTTGGTATAAAAAAATTTCACGGAACAGAAAGTAAAATGTACAAATTATTTTTGAACAAATAAGCTGACAATGAAATATTTTGTTGTTCGTTTAGGCATTGCTTATCTTTTAATTAAAACACTGATGTAAATATACATTAACAATGCATTAAAGCCAACACACGATGAGAAAAGCATGTGTAAGAAAAATCAAGCAGTAAGCATGAAAAAGCATCCACAGAACACAACTTGTAGTTGAAGTTGGAGTGCCAACAAGGGATAATTGGTAAAACCCGACTACAATCTTGTTGTCCAGTGCACCTAAATAATTGAGTATATTACAAGGGACAAATGAAATAAGCATTTTTCAGAAAAGTTAGGTGCATAAATTTTTTTATGAATAAACTTAAAAAAGAATATATATTTAAATTTAAGTTATGAAATAACCAGTTGAAAATAACGGCACTTGAATTCGTAATGAAGCAAATGTAATGATTTCATCAACTTTAGTGTCATTCCATCCACAATTCTAATAAGATTACTGTTAATATATCTGCCTAATATTATTAAAAAATAAAATATATTGATACTATAATTTTTGTCTTATCTTTTAATTGACAGCACATATTCTCTCTTTCCAACAATCCCAAAACGAGTACGAAAAATGGTGCGATACTAGCAAAAGAACCTGTTCTTCGCACAGCGATAAATAAAATAATGACAAAAAAAATAAGCATTTCTCTTCGCCAAAGGATAGTTCCAAATACCAGTTTAAAAGTTTTCCTTAAAGAGGATTCATTACATTTTTTTATAAACCAAAACATTTTAATTAATTAGAAATAATAATAAAAAAATCTCCTTCCATTTTTTAGTTGCTAAAATATTGATAAACACTCAATAACATCTATAATATTCTCATAAGGTAAGCAGTTTTAAACAATGAAGCGTATTCCTGCTCTAAAATATAATTTTTTAACATGACTGTAACAATTTAACTGAAACCAATTTGAGTTTATATTGATTAGTCGAATTGATAAAATTCTAAATATTGTCATTAGCATTTTTAGAGGACCCTCTGCCTATGATTAAATACTTAAAAATAGACATATGCTTTTTTATAGAATGGGTAAAATTTATAAAAATCTAATAATAAGAGTAACATATTTGCCTCAATCTTTCTATAATTAAAAAAAAGCATGTGCTCTAAGAAGTGTCTTATCCTTTTACAGTTTCAGAGCATTAACCTCTCAAGGGCGATTTTCCCTAAAACTTTTGAAATATTTTCGGGATTGAAAGGACATTTAAATAGTATGCATAGGGAGAATTTGCTACGATTTTAAAAAAAGGCAGCTAATTTAGAGTAAGTGACTTCCCTAAAAGATAGTCACTTTGTAAAAATACTGGTTATGATCTTTTATGCTCATTGGAGTACATATAACTAAAATCTGGATTTTCAGCAGTAAGATAAATTCATATAATAAGAGTGAACAAAATTAATAATGTAGTCTAATCACAACATAAAAAATGGTTCATTTTTAAAAACTGCAACACTTTTTTTTACTACTCCAAATGCTCTCTTGTAAAGAAACTTCAGTGAATTCAATTACAGAAAAATAACCATTTTTATTATTTTGTGTAGTTTTTTATTAAATTTCTTTTAAATTTAAAACTTTATAGTTATTCTTTTTTATCCATTTCCCCCTATATATTTGGTCTTCATTGAACTTTAACATCGAAAAATGTTTGTCTTATAGAAGTCACAGCAAATTAAAGTCAAAAATGTAATTTATCTGAATATTATAATTAATACATAATACATTTGTAGTAAATCTCATTTAGATTTGTCCATAGAACTATTTATCAATGGAGTACAATATTTTAATCCCACCACATTGACATTCAATAGTTATAGGTATTTTTTAAATGTTCAGCAAACAATGCATATGCTGTCATCAGCAAAAGCGTGTGCTTCAAATCCCACATCATATAATATAATATCCTTTGCCAATTCGTAAGAACACATTTAGTGTTTAGCTATGCAAAATTATTCATCCTTCTACATTTAATTTAATAATTTGTCTAAAATACAATTAATTGTAATTAAATAAATTAACCATTATCAATCATTATTCATGTAATTATTATAGTTATTTCACTAAGATAGTGTTAATTTTATTCACTAAGATAGTCGCTAATTAATCATAGCAACAACAAAAAACACTGTACATATATAAATGAATAACTATCAATTCAAACAACATTTTTCTTTCAAATTAATGTAAAATAGTTCAACTTATCACATAAAGAAAATTATTTTTAAATGTAAACAATATTTGTGGAATTTTTATCAATGTTAATTCCATTAAATACATTAAAAATAGTTATAATAATTCAATGGAACATCACATAGAGTTCAAAATGATCTCATTAGTTTTTTTTAATTTTTTGCACAAAGTACTCTGTAAATTTAAAAAAGCTATGTTTTGTAGTTACAGAATATTTCTTGTTCAAGTGGGCACCCAAAACAATATTCAGGAGTTTTATACGTCAAATATGAGTCATCACATTTGGCAGATTTAACTGTTGCCACTTTGTGAAACTTTGATGGAATACATTAAAAATTATTTTAATATTCGAATGGAACATCGTAGATGTTTAAAAATGGTCAAGTCAAAATCATAATTTTTCAAATAAATTATTTTGTAAATTTCAAAGCTTTACATTTTTTAGTTGCAGAGCGTTTTTTGTGCTGACATACATTCAGGCACAATTTTAGGATGTTCAGCTTTAGGTATAAGATACACTATATAACACACACACGCTCACGGACACACACAAATATATACTCACTAGTAATGGTTCAGCTTCGATATCAACATAAGTGCTTTCAATTTCTTCAGGCTCTATAACAGCAGGATCTACAAGCTAAAATGATTTCTTATGTAGAGATCATTAATTAAGAAACTAATTATAATAAAATTAAAAGTGCAATTACTTAAATGCTGAATTAGATGGATAAGAAATGCAGTAGACAGAGCAAAAAAAAGTCAGGAAGATTTTAGTTTTATTAATGTACTAGTATATAAAGAAGAATCCAAAATTTCGAGCTTGAAAAAACTTCTTGTGTTCCTACACATCTTGCAAAATATTTTTTTAACAATATCTTTAACCCATATGGGCAGATTTTCTGCCAAATGGTCCAAGTAAAAAAAAAATATGAAAACATACTAATACTATTTTTTCATTAGCTAAGCATCCACTTAGTCAAGGCGAGATGAAAAATTGAAAGGCTCTTATTTCAGGAAATCTGTTTCTGAACTTGCACCATACACTATTTTGTAGGCAGCCAGCTTGCCTATGTATAAAAATACTGAATACATGTTTTGTAGTTCACATATACTTTTCTACACTTTTTTTATATAAAATTTATTAGTATGCCAAATAGATTGAACGTTGCAGCCCTGAGAAGGAGAAAAATTTAAATATCTAGCCAAAATGTACTCTTTGCATATTTTTAATAAGAATATTCTCCTTGAATTACCATACAAGGTAAAATTATTTTTGGCAAAAAAATTTAAATTAAGCATTTGATATATAATTTTGAAATTAAGTTAAAATCATATTAAGTAGAAAAGTTATAAATACGTAAGTGGAAAATTTGATATGCTAAATATGCATCAAGTACTTTTTCTTGTAGATCTGCATCAATGTATTTCCAAGTTTAAAATAAATAAATTTGTGACAGCAATTATAAAGCAGTGTTTCATAGACAATTCGAATATTTTAATACACTTGTAAAATTGCTTCACCTGTTACTATTGCAGCTAATTTCCTAAGTATCGCCACCTCTTATATAAGATCAGAAGTGTATATGAAGCATATATTCATCAGAAAAATATACAATATTAGGTGGCATTTATATTATATATATGATATTAGTTATGATTTTTTTGATTTCTAGTATGTATAGATTTTTAGATAGCTATAATAAAAATATTTTGAATAAGAAATTTTTATAAATGGTTATTGGTTGGTTCAAACAATGCCGCACTACAGATGCACAGTGGGATATTGGCAATGATTCAGTGTGTTATCTCAAAGGAAAGGGTCGCTATAATGGTTGTATTAATTATTAGTGTTAAATTTAAATTGATTATCAAACAATTTTATGACTCGATTTAACTGACTTGCTCAAGAAATTACCTAATAATATAAACCACAGTATATTAAATTGGTGCGATAATGTTACATTTGACTCAAAATTGTTTTTATCATTTAAGAAAAATTACGGAATCCAAAGAAATGGTACTCACAGTATACATGGGTTTTGAAGAGCATTGATTTCTCCATGGTCTCCAAAATATAAATCCAAGTAAGTATAGAACAAACATAGTTGTTTTCACATAAGTGCTAAAAAATGGCTTACTGAAGTTTTCATCCTTGAAAATATACTAAAAAAAAAAATAGAAAATGTAAAACTTATGAATAGTGCCTTTTTACTTAATTTTGCACTAGATTTGTACAATGAGTATTTTGAGAAAGAGCTATTTCGTGTTATACAAGATAAATGTTCCAAAATATTAATAAAAAACATGGTTCATTAAATTTAAAAAAAAATCTGATTTACAGATCCAGTAGCCAAAGATGTCTTATAGAATGGCATCCTGCATGTTTACTGCTATGCGATTTAAATGCGCTCATTGTGATTTGGAAGTTTTGAGAGTGGTATGCCAGTTCAAGTGTTCTAATCACCTGCCTGTGGTTCAAAATAATGAGGTAATGTTATGAATCTATTAGTGTTATATTACTAGTAAGATGTGCAGTAAGTGCAAGATCTAAAAATTTTGGTTTTCCAATACATCCCATTTGTGCAGTATTTGATGTTAGTTCAATTTTGTTTATACATCTATTCAATATTAGTGGATAGATGTATTAGAACCCTTCATATTGTTCAACAAGAGAAATTTTTTACAACACACAAATGCAACCAGACTGTTACTGGATACTAGATCTCTGTGGAAGTTATCTTTTCAGAAGACCAATTTCAACAGCACACATGGTCAAAGCATTGGGCTTATAATATGGGATCAAACTCTTTTGATATTCCAGTGTTTCAATCTAAAATCAAACACATTATTAATTGTTTTAAATTAATAATAATACTAGCATATTGTTATCAGGATAATGCAAGTATGCTAAGTATCGAGGCAATGTGATATTTGGTAGGTGGTTACACATAAACATTATCCATAAATTTAGCTATCTTAGGTTGGTACCACTTCTTGTAATAGTTTATACTGAGGTGATTTTCCAGTGAACAAGTAATTGTCAGTTATCATTTTGTAGGGAAAGTTTCATGGTAGATGTTATGTTGTCACTGAGCTGTTGTGCCTTTCTTAATAGAATCATTAGGAGGTGAGTGCTTTTTTTATTAAGGTTTAAATTGCACAATTAATTTGCTATAGAAACAACAAACATTGATATTAATTATTTTTGTATAGAAATAACTTGTGGAATTGTTATTTGGATACATAACAAAAATTAAGCTATAGAGGGAGTGTCAGATTTAAGATACAATCCTGTACCTTTATCTCTTATCCTGACTCCCTTGTGTCAGGTTATAGAACACTAGTTTTTCAGCCTTCTCTACCTGATAAGACCTGACCTTCTCTACCTGATTAAAGATGTTAAGTTTAAGGCTATATTTGATAAATTATGGAAGCTAATTTATAATAATTTAAAACTAAATGCTCATAGTTCGACCACGACAGGAAGAAGGTTTTCTCTCGCCTAAACCAGTTCTTTTTGTGGTCAAATTCTAACCATAAATTAGCTTCCATAATTTCCTTAAGCTTAAACTGAACGTTTAGAAAATGTGTCAGGTTTAAAAAGCAGAAGACTATAGCCAGACTGAGATTTTAGAGCTAAATATTAAATTTCATTAAAAATTATTCCCTAAAGTGTGAGGTTTTGGTGCACTTACCTTAGTTATATAAACATGTATCAATAAACTTAAGTCAAGTCTAATATAATTTTTTTAAATCATTTGTGTAACTGCAACCATTTGAAATATTAAGTAAAAATAGGCGCAGGAAAGTTTACTAAAGAAACATGCTTTTTAAAAACATTAAGGTGGAGACATTGCAAGTTGAACAAATTCACACTAAATATGAAAACAATTACTCAAATTTGTAATTTTAGAAAAATATCTACAAGTAAACAAAAATATTTTACATGATTTTCTTTTAAAGTTTGTAAAGTTAATGTTTTCAAATTCATACGTAATTATAATTTGTCATATTTTTTTTTAAACATTAAAATTAAAAATTATTATGACTTGTTAAGGAGTATATACGATTTAAATTCTGTTGAAAAGACTTCTGGGTATAGAAACAGTATTATGACTTTTTATTGCCAAATTTCAGGGCATTCGCTAAGTGATGATAATTTAACAAAAATGGAAACCTATACTTATGCTTTTAATCATTGGGATGTATCTTGTGCATTATATTTGTTCCGTAACATAGATGATTAGATCTTTTAAATGCAATTCTCTATTTGTGATGTCATGTACGCTTTGATAGAACAATACTAAAAATGGATGGTGAGAAGTTTGAATTGTACGCGTCTGCAGTTAATTTTTGTTTAATGCTTTTCAAGATATGCAATTACGTGTTGTGTTTCTGAATTATCTTTACACAAGATGCAGTATAAAGAACAAAGTTGTTTGTTATTATTTACAAATCAATATTGGGATTGTTTGTATCAGGAAAACGTGAACACGATGTTTTGAGGCAAGTTTAACTGATTGTAAATTTTACATATTTTTGCATACAAGGAAAGTTTTTATTATTTGAAATTTTGACTTCAGTACAAATAACTGAAAATGCTATTTACCTTTAAATGTGATAGACGGAAAATGTGTTTAAATTACCGTCACTAATAAAATTATACATCAAATGTGAAAACAATTTATTCTTCACAAACTTCATTTAGATTTCAGTTAATGTCTTTGTATAAGGAGCAGTCCTGCGGTATCCTATATTTAATTAAGAAAAAAACATGAAAGTATTAATGTGTACTTGATATGGTGCTGTGTCGACACAACGAGATACCATTATCAACTGCTAGAAGGTTTACATGTAAGCACCATAATTGACTGCTCGACAAGGGTACCAGCTGCTACCTTTAGTAGCCATAGGCTGGTGACCACAATTGTCCAGGGTTATAAATCTAGGTTACGAGCCTATGACATTAGAGAATGGTTAATACATGTGCTTAAAACTGCTATACACAGCGAGGTGCCGCTTGATTTTTTTTCTTGATTTGTTTTTTTGCCCATTGTGCATTCATGTGTTGATTAATTTACTCATTTAGAGTAGAATTGTTCAATTCATCTTTAGCAAAATTTAAATATTTAGCTACTTTTTGTCAACAAAATATTTGGATATTTATACTGCTGGTTTTCCCAACTTCTGTAATGGTAAAAATGACAAAAGGATACATTTACAAGTGATTACCTACTATTGCATAATTGTTTCATTCTGGGATCATTTACTTGGAGTGAACTTTACATGATTATTGTATACAACAGTTAAACATGCCAATGGTATGAATTATAAATTGATTAACATTGAGAAGTAGGTTTGCTACTAAAATACACTCTAGAAATAGCACATCACTTAACAAGAGTAAGAGAAAATATTAAGAAAATACAACTAACTTCAGTTAATTCGGATGATCCAACCCAAATGACGTCGACAATGAGTAAAACCAAGGTGCCACAAAATAAACGATGTGCATTAAGCTTTGCCATTGAGTTTGGAGTATTTCAGATAAAGGTTGTTGTAGAGCATTTAAGCAGGAAAGAATCATGTTCTAATTGTATAAAAATTTCTGGATAAAAGCATTCCTTCGAAGCTCATTGATGAGGCTTTTTTGTAATTTAACACACATAGAGTACCTAAAGAGAATAAGAAATAGTAAGTAGATAAACTAATACTTTATTTTAAACAATAGAAATGTACTTAAGAAATATTTCAAATAGACAATAATTGAAACAATTTCAAAACTAAATTTTTTATCATGAAAAATACGAAAAACTACCAATGGAACATTATATAGAGTCAAGTGGTATAAAGTGGTCATACTTTAATATTTTTTTTAGTTTTTTATCCCATTTTTCATTATTATCGTAAAGGCTTCATATATTTTTATTTTAGTTTTCAGTAATAAGGAACAAACATTTCACTCAAAATTATATATTTGGTAACACATTGAATGCCAATAAATAGCCATTTTGATTGTGTATGTTTCAGTTTTATCTTTTGACTCTCTCATAAACTTCTCTCCTACATTTTTGTTTATCAAAATTTTAATAGATTAACTGAACAGTAGGCTTCAAAATTATCTGAAGAACACATATTTATCATAGGCAAATTGTGTGTGTGTGGGGGGGGGGGGGGGGATTTGGACCCCTCTGCTTTGAGTACATTCATGATATTTAACGTTTTATTTTTACAATTTTAAATTCTGTAAGCTAATAAATATTTGCTAAATTTAAAACTTAAGTACCATAAGCAACTTTTGATATAATTTTTTTTTTGACAAGAGTAGGTGTATTATTATTTCACAAAGACAAACATAATTAAGACAACCATATTGTGCAAGGTCACATTGAATTAGAAACCTAGGCTATGTATTTAATATTTGTAAATCTTGGTAGATAAAATAATATGATTTAAACATTGACAAATTCCAAAATCCTTATAAAAAATAACTATAGTTTACAGTAACTTAAAAATAACTAATATCCAAGTAAATCTAAGCTATTATATAAATTTATTATTTTTTATATATTATATTATTATTTTTTATATATTATATTATTATTTTTTATATATTATATTATTATTTTTTATATATTATATTATCATTTTTTATATAAAGATTTTAGGAATTGGTGGTTAAGAGATACAAATTGGAATTCTGTGACTGCTAGCCGGACACAGATTGACTGGGCTATAGGGCAATAGGGACAGATGTGACAATACAAGAGATTCATTTTAACATCAAATAAATTATTTTGCATATTACTTTTAACATATTTAAAAAGCTAGACTTTTGATTTTGTCATATTTTTATTGATTAATTTTCAAAATTATGGAATCCGAACCATCACCAATAGCCCGTTGTACAGCTGTAGTGCAATGTTATATAATCAATCAACTAGCCATTATATTAATTTTAACTTAGCAACAAACAAAAAACATGTCATTTTGGCACCCAGATTAAATTTCTTGTAATTTACAACAAAAATTGTTTACATTATAGTTTAAAGTATTCAGTATCATTTTAAGGATAAAGATAGTAAAAATAATTATTTCACTAAAAATTGTCCCAGTTGATAAATTCATGAGGTCAGGGACAATGGACATTAGTGACAATTTGAACATTAAAAATTTTCTAGAAAGAAAATGTAATGTTATTTTCTGACAAATGCTTCTAGAATTTTAGAAACACACTACAGAATAATTTTTATGCTAAAAAGAAAATATTTAAATAATAAAATAGTGTATAACCCTATGTGACATGAATTTTACACTTATGAGAGAATTACCGTTTACATTCACAGGAAAGGATCTGATAAACTTAACATTTAAAATGTGTTAGGCAAATTAATTTTTTTTTCTTGATTACTCTGATTTGCAATCTGACTTGTTTGCTTTTTGCAACAGCACTATTTATTATCTGCACTATTTTAAATATTAATTCCAACAGTAAGAATTTTAGTTTCATAATTATGCAACCCAAAGATCAAATCTTAAGACACTCTTGAATCTTATAATTTGCAATACATCCCGATAAACTTATCGAAAAAAGTACCTTTCTACAATTAAACATTGCACTGAATATAAATGCCGGAATATTAAACTTTAACACACCTAAGAAATGACATTTAATTTTGACAAGATATAACTTTTACCCCTAAAATAATACATCTACTCTTAAAAAGATAAGTAATTTTTGGCAAAATAAAAAAATAGAATCTTACATTAAATGCTTTCCCTTTCCTTCATTTACAAAAACTTTTATTGTGATCATAAAAGCAAACGATAGCGTTTTGTCAAAGGCGAAGCCGGGGTGGATACGAGTCATAATAACGTTTTGAAAAACTTTATTTTTCGTAAGTAAAGACATTTTCTTACACACTTACTACGTGATATTTTCAAATTCTGATGTCACTTTGAAAGATCAACGGATATCAAATGCGAAATATCATCGTCAAGTGAATGCTCGATTTGTGATGACTAATTCGATGCAACACACCCCAGCATATCGCATAATGGTTTATTATGACAGCGAAATTTCAAACATTTTAAATTACAGAAATTAACTAAATGTATACAAAAAAAGACTTACGCATCACGAAATTAAAAGAAGTTGTTGGATTTGGAATCAAAACAAAATTCCTCATGTTAAGAAATATTAAACATTAAATAGAAATAGAAAGTAAAGTAGAGTGATCGTCTTCTTGAGAAAGTGAAAGTGTTTATCGAAATTTACTTTTGATTATATTTTTACTTAATCCAAAAACTGATAAAAGCACTAGTAATAATTATCATATTTATTGTTTGATTTGAGACTGCATTATTTCTCAATAAAGAAATAGAGGAAAAAAACAGTAATATGCTTCTGCAATAATAATAATAAACAAGAAAATTCTGACGTCATCATTGATATATAAATTTAGTTGCTTTGAATGTTGATTGGTTAAATTTTACCGACCGTTGTTCGGTCCACTGACATTATTAATATAAACGCTGGAGTGAGAACTCTCATTAAGAGACAATGTACTTTACCCAGTCTAGTTGGCCATGACTTTACCGTGGCGCGCGGATGAATACAATTCCGACACTTGTAAGGCAAGTAATGTGGTCGCATGCTTTGTCTACTTTCCAGATTTTAATTAGCTCAGTGGTGATACCATGCGAAATGACTAGTTTTTTCCGTACAAACTCAAAAAGGTGTAATGCAATGTCCACGCTCAGAAATCCCTCCAGTGATTTTGAGCTCAGTCGTTTCGTCTCAATGGTTGGTTGGAGAAACAACGTTGGACCAGAGCTGCGCAATGGGTAATTGGTGACGGTTCAGGGTCTACCTCGAAGGAAGAGCAGGGGATCACTGCCTCTAATTTTCGAACAATGGTCATATGACAAGGACTACACCTGAGCTGGCACCCGACGCAACCTCAATAGACGTCAAGACATTATACTCTAATCAGATTTAACGTGCACCAGTCGCGCGGTGGTGGAAATTAAGGCTACAGCGTAACTTTTTTCAAATTCGCTTCGATTCAAACTCGCAATTCTTTGATTGCTAGCTGGATACTGTTCCTCGACGTCATTCAAACCATATAGGTCATATAGCACGCGGTGTTCCCACATGGTCAGCCTCGTATTTATGAACTATGGTTAGATGACAAGGACAACACCTGAGCTGGCACCCGACGCAACCTCAATAGACGTCAAGATTTTGGATCACGATCCGATTTAACGTGCACCATGCCCTTACACACTGCGAATAGTTTTTGGTTGAGAGAGCGATTTTGACAATGTTCACTTCCCCCACTACGCGGTGCGACTGGTCAGACTCCCCCCCCCTCCCCAACTACGCTGTGCGACGCGTCTGTACGGCCTGCCTCTCCCCTACGAGGTGCGACGGGCCTGCCTCTCTCCCCAATGTGGTGCGACGGGCCTGTAAGGACCCGTCCTCCCCCACTACGTGGTGCTACGTGTGCCTACCTTCACAATGCAGTAGTGTTCCCTATTGCCAAACGTTGGAAATCCCTTTACTTCGAAACAGCCTATCGCAAATGCCGAATCGCAATTTGTACTATCTTGTAGTATATTAAATTAAAAATAAGTATTAGTTTAACAATAATCATACTTGCGCTTTCACTGATGCAACATGTTTTGAGACCCCCTCAGTCCCCAAAGTTTTTTTTTATTTGATCAATTTAATTGCACGTGTTTCATTAAACAAAATATCTCATGAAATAATTCATTCCTAAATCCATATGCTAATGTTCGCGTTCACAACAGAGCATGACAACATGGGAAGTGGTGTATATATATATATATATATATATATATATATATATATATATATATATATATATATATATATTTAATTATCAGCAAATTCCTTCCTTAAAACACAATAAATTATTGACCGATTGTTATTCAGGGCTCTGTTTCAACTCGACCTTTTTGCATTTCGTCTGTCTGTAAATTTGTTTGTCACACAGTTACGACCAAACGCGTTGTTATATTTTCTTCAAATTGTTCCTTGAAGTCATTCAAAACGACGTATATGTTTTATTATGATCGCTAAGTCTACCTTTCCTAGAACTACTAGTGCACCAAACTGCATCTACCTACTGAATTCGATTAAGTTTGATGTAAATATAGATGTAGTACAGTTTTAATCGGGCGCAGTTTGAAAATGAAACTTTGGCTTTGGAATCAAATCACGCAAAAGTTTTGAAGGAAAATTATAAAAAGTTGTGTGATGCTTTCCAGAGAATTCTCAATTTAATTTTTGAAAGCTAAAATACATCTATTAAATACAAATACTTAATTTATTTGATAATAGTTTAATTTATAATAATTGCAATCAATCATCTATTTATTGTACTTATCACTTATAAAATTTTGCTAATGTATAATTTTTTTATTAAAATAATTTTAAGTAATATGTTCTTAGATTTATAATTATTTTTAAGTACAATCCTGAGAAAACTTTGTTTCATCAAAGATATATTTGTTTCTCATACAAGGTTTTATTTCAATTCTGAAGTGTCTTAATATTTCTTTATTTTCTAGAATTTTAAGATAATTTTTAATATATAAAAAAGAGTAAATATACCTTAGCTTATAAGATACTAGCTGAAATACTTGTTCTACGTACGGGAAGGAAATAAGTTACAAATTATATATAAATACAATAATAATAAGCGAAATAAATAATATTCTTAAATTTTCACCCATCAGGGGAACGAAATAAAGTAATTATTAATATATTATTATATAATTATTATTAAGTTCCAATTTGTAACGAAATTTTATTAGTAAAGTCCCGCAAGAACTGGAAAGATTGATATTATGGAGAAGTTGTCTGTAGAATAATATGGATATCTATACGTTACTCCCGTTGATTAACATCCATATTTGAACCTTTAGTAACATCCAAAAAATTTAAAGATGAACAAATCTTAAAATTGTGTAACTATTATAAGAAAGGCGACATTTTTATTTATTTGGCGATATTTCTTATTTATTTGACAACATTTTGGCGATATTTAGTTATCAGCCAATGAGAATGCTGCTCATAGTTTACATACTATTAAAAATTTCCATAGTTTCAATCTTCAAATATTGCATTGTTAGACGTTCCCCATGTTAATCCTATGGAAAGTTTTAAAAAAATCGTTATATTGGCAGTTCGAGTTCGAATTTTTAAAAATCCTTTCGTAATGTACCTCTACGGCCCAAGATGAATATGTGCTCCAGATTTCAGCACTCTGTGTCTTTTGGATCTGTAGATTCCCAAACTAACGTCGCTAAGCGGTTTTACACCCCTTAAATACGTTTGATCAGAACAAAAATAGCTTACTTTTCCTATTTAAGGCATAAGGAACAACTTTGCCAAATTTCTGTTTCATAGGTATACTGGAAGTTGAAGAATTAGTGATGAGTGAATGAGTGGGGTTTTTCGCATTTATATATATAGATTTTAGTACACCCCTCACCTTACAGCTATGGCCTTATGATTCGGAAATTTCAATTGTGCATTAGTATACAAATAAATTAATTTTGATAATCAAGATAAATTATTTTATTTAAAAAAATGCTCAATAAACCTTGTCAGAATGTTGAATTCACAGAAGGGTTACTAGTTTTTTATTCCCAGTGATACTCAAAATTCCGTAGACAGAGTTACTCAAAGTATGCTTGTTTTAATTTCTATAGAGAAATAAAAAATTTAATATTTTAAAAATTTAAATGAAAAAAAGTTAAAGTAATCATTTCAAAAATGTTAAATTTCAATGTAGTTTTTCCAGCAACGGAAAAACTTTCGATTATCAAGAAGCTTGGATGGCGGGAGGGGGGGGGGGGGCGTCAAATTTGGTGTTCATGATAATAATAAACTGCATTACCCTTCCTAGCAATAATCTCTGGATCCGCCCTTGGCCGCCAAGGAACATTAGACCCGGCTGGGGCAGTTTGTAGCCAGCCTATGCCAATGGTGCCTCATTGCAGAAGGTGGAAGGCAAACATTGGGAACAAATATATATGGGAAGGACTATTGGACCAGGCATGACACGAGTGTAGCTCTGGCTTAATGGAAAAAACGAAGGTTAAATCTTCTTAAGTAAGAATTTGCAATCGCTGGTATCAACATATTTCGCCAAATACGAGAAGTACGGCTTCGCAGTTTTCCGCACATATTCCTTTAAGATTTTTACATGAAGCCGAAATATTGATCTAATTAGAATGCAATATTTTGCCGTAAAATAGAGGTGTGATAGAGAGAGGTGTGAATTTTCATATCGAAAGTTACGCCATAAATTCCATATAAGCGAAAGTTTTACATACTAATACTGAAAAAGAGTTTTATATATATATATATATATATATATATATATATATATATATATATATATAACCTTATAAAAATCATCTTGACACCTTTATGAAACTGTTAAATTTTGATTGGTTTTTTGAGAGTGGCAGTTGTTTTTTATTTACTATGATATTTCAAAGTATTCTTTGCAACGACTTAAGGTACACAAACAAAAACAGTTAATCTGTAGCTTCTTTTATTAAACAAATAATAAATATTTTTTGTTCTTTTAAAACTCATTACATGGTCACGTTTAAGAAAGAACATAAATCATAATTGACTACATGAAAAGACTAATGGACATATGTTTCACACATGAACACCTAGAAACGCTTTTAAACGCTTTCGTGTTTCTGATTCTTTACAAGTTTTTTCTTTCGGATAATGCGATTTAACAAAAACAAATCCGAAACCACAGTGTCGTTGCTGTATATAATTGTATCTTTCTTAAATAAAAAGAAACTGTCTTTTTTCTGTCTTCACCATAGTTTGTACTTGAGATGATTCTTGTTCCAGAAAGCACTTCTTGCTTATTTTTGAGGTTCCAGTCGGGATATTAGGCTATCGTAATATTTTGTTCTCTTTTCCACAATTGTGCCCCTGTAAACATAATTTTTTTGAAAAAATAAGGAATACAGTTTGTTACTTAAAATATTATGCACACATTAAGTCTATTGACATATTGAATTTAAGATACTTAAATGTTTTTAAAGTTGTATTTAATTTTATATGTTCATTGGAATAACTACGTTAAGAAATTAATGAACTCTTGTATGTAATATAGTACTTGTAAGAGAGGTGAGTGCTTTGCTGCAAGTGTATTTCATTAAAAGTACAGAAAGGATACTCCGGTTTTGACTACAATTATATATTTTACTTACTGTGATTTTTTTTGTACGAAAAAAAATACTTTTGAATTACATTATGATTTTTTACATTATGACTACATTTATTATGTTTTTTTCATTTTGTTATTAATCTAATTAAAATTATTTTGTTATTTTAACATAATTTTTCGAACTTCCTTTCTTATTTATGAACAAAAATTTATTTTATTTGATCACTTTAAAGAACATTACAATTAAATAAATTAATAAACATACAAATATTAAATGAATGCAAATATTATTTAATAAATAAATCACAGTAACTCACAAGAGGGATAAGCAAGACAATATTAATAATATATATATATATATATATTATATATATATATATATATATATATATATATTATATATATATATATATATATATATATATATATATATATATATATATATATATATATATATATATATATATATATATATATATATATATATATATATATATATATATATATATATATATATATATATATATATATATATATATATATATATATATATATATATATATATATATATATATATATATATATATATATATATGTATATAAATAAGAAAATCGAAAAAAATAAATTCGAACATTCCACAGTTGTTTATGAAATGAATTACAGTTACTGTAATGAAACTTAGTTGCAATATATGTATATATGACACATATTATTAAATTTATATTGTAGTTATGTCAAATTCTGTTAAAAGCACTGGACAAACAAAATCTTAAACTTATCTTACCGAAATATGACATCTCCTCGTTGGTTTAAAGGAGCAACCCAAGCCAACTGAATCCCTGTCTTTGATTTATTGTCATTTTGCATAACTGCTGAACATTCATCCATCAAACGTAAACCATCCGCATCGAGGAACCTTCCGATGTATCTGCCTGCCATTTTATCTATGGCTTGAACCATGAATCCTTCGAAAGTGGACTCCGAATTCACTCTTTGAATGTTCACTATTAGAAAAAAAATAGAGCGGAGTTAATGACACTTATATTTACGATGATTTCAAAACATGAAATAAATAAGAAATGGTAATATAATTCATTTTGGAAACAATGTTAAGTAGGAAAGACTGTTCAACCAAAGGATAGTTTTACATACAGACTCATTTTTAAAATTCGTGAATACACAAGGGTGGAAGGGGGCTTAAAGCAAGTTGGTTGAGGAGCTTTAGTACGCCACGTGAACTCGGTTAGTTCAACGCAGAAGATAAGTCATTTTATTAATTAGGTAATTAATATTGTTACACCAGATTTTTTAAACTTCTTATGCACTTTCTGTACCTTTGAGAAAAAGGTTCTGGCGCTATTTATAACTTTTAGCTTCAATCATTTGTAATGCTAGTCTTTTCCAAGTTGTGTTAAATTGTATTAAAATATAATTGAAATTGAATCATCTGCATTATTAAAAATAGTTAAATTTTTCTGTTTAAGTGTATAAATTAAAAAGGGAAATATGCGGAGGCGTAAAGTTTTCAAAATTATTGGGGGGGGGGGGGGGCAATACAAGTTTAAGCCTATGGAAACGTGTTGAGTTAAAGCTGAGTTTAATTAAAAAATAATTTTATTGAAGACATAAAAGAAATCCCATGAACAGCAAATTATCACACAGGGCTTATAGATGTATGTATAGACATCTAATACATAGAAACAGTTGTGAATAAAAAATAAATCATATAGAAAACATGTCAAAAAATTAAAAAGAAACACAAACTATATTACAAAGTAGTAAACAATAAAATTACAAGAAACTATGAAAATACACTTTTGTTTAACAAGCTTGTAACAATTAATAGGCCAATTGATGTTTTTTAAGATTCAGTTCTCTTTTAAGGACCTCTCTTTCTCTCTGAAGCATTGGACATTCGAAAGAAATATGTTGGTCATTTTGAGTTTTTCCTGTGTTGCATTTACATATGCAATACTTCATATGATGGAGACAGGTAAAACTTATATAAATATGATTTAAATTTACCATGACCTGTTATAAATTGAGTGATTTTATAATTTGTAGAAAAGTGTAATACAGTTAATTTTATGATTGAAGGAAAGTACTTTTTATTTGTAATTCATTTAGGAGATTGAATATATGTTTGGCTCTACACCTCGACGACCCGTTTTTTTTAGATAATTTTTTTTAAATGAGATTTTGGAAAATTTACAGATAAGTCGATGGACCACTTAGTGGCCTCCTTGACATGCCAATCAGCTCTTTCGTTGGTGTGAATTGTGGAACGTAAGTAAGTACTAAATAATTTTAAGATATATTTTAAAATGGAATCGAAAAAAAAATTAAAAAACTTATTTTGAAATTTGAATTTTTAAAAAAAAATCTTTAAATATTTAATAACTAGTTGTGAAAATGGCATACATTTCTAAAATCATTTTTAAAAGAAATTAAAAATTTACACTATAGTATTGATTTCAGCATAAATTCAAGGAAAATATCTATTAGAAAGTCTAATTCTATAAATTTATATTTATAAAATTATAGTATTTTTTATTTAAAATCAATTGTAAAACTGAAAATTTTATTATTTATCAATTTATTCTTTTAACTGTCATTGAGATGAGTAAAAACATTCATAGTTTTTTTTTTAAATTGTGTACACTGAAGTTAGTTTCTTAGTTTCAAAATCATATGAATCCCATATTTTAAAGTTGTGGCAGAAATTAAAAGAAACTTTTAATAGCATGGTATCAATCAATTATGAAAATTAACTATGTGAACACTGAATAAGAATTATTGAACTATGAACTAATTTTTCATGCTTTGCAATAAGTTTGAATGATATAAAAAAATGGATTATTTTAAATGCTACACAATGCTTTATCTTTTTTCATTTATTATGTGATAATGCAATATTAAAATAATAAATTAAGTATTAAACACTGAATAAGAATTATTGAACTATGAACTAATTTTTCATGCTTTGCAATAAGTTTGAATGATCTAAAAAAATGGATTATTTTAAATGCTACACAATGCTTTATCTTTTTTCATTTATTATGTGATAATGCAATATTAAAATAATAAATTAAGTATTAAACTCTCATAAATATTTTAAAGTATTTTACCATAAATTACTCAAATTCTAAGATATTTGATTTAGATAAGAGTGAATCTGACTATCTGGCCCCTCGAGCTCTGAATGGTTAGTAAACAGTAAGTTAACTTATTACGAAAAAAATATCGAAAAGGTTTTAAGTTTCAAATAATTCAAAAGAATAATTTTTTTTAGCGTAATTGATGGAATAATTAAAGAGTGTTATTGCATTAAATGTAAAGAAAAATGCTTTAAATATATATTGATTATGAGTAAAAATGACTTGGATAGCAAATAAAATAGCACAAGATTAAGTTAATTTATTTTACAAAAAACGCAAAGCTTTATGACCAAGTACAATTAAAGAAAACGTTTTTCAAACAAAAAAAGCCAATTATAATAAAAAAAATATATTTGTTTTATCTTAATATTCTTAAATTTTTTTGTTAACATTTACATACTTGAGTATAAAAAACGTTTTTTCGGCTTTCTCGTTTTAACAACGTAAAAATTTCTTTCAAAACGAATATGGAATTTTGATTTCAAAGAAACTTATCCTTAATTAGCACTATTTATAATATAAAGAAAGGGAAACATTCTACTAAAAAGATGTTCAACAATGTCTTCTTAAGTATACGTTCGATTTTAAGACACTTTAACTTATTTTTGAGTAAGAGATGAGTATTGTTTTGGTATTAAAAATATCTAGTTGAGAGAGAGATATTTTTGGTTTTACTATTAGAATGATTAAACATTTACCTAAAAAACTTTTAGTCAAAAAAGGAACGTTCACTCACACAAAACAGTTTTGATTTAAAGATTGGGGAATGACTGAACTAAGAGTAGATGCTGTTTGTCTAAACGCGTTTTTCTGCAGCAGTTTTGGTATTGTAGTTTTTCTTACCACATAAAAGTGTTACATTACTGTTTTTGTTTTCATTGGGGAAAAACCCTTCATTAAGTTAAGAATTTAAATATTTACAAAATGTTTACAGAAGAGTGGAGCCACATTGGTCCATTTCTACAGTTTAAATTTTTTCTCTTCCATTTAAATAGCAATACATATAAAACTAAAAAAAAATGTGGACTTCTAAGAAAAAGAAATATCTAGTTCACATATTCTATCGCACTTTCCGTTATTCCAGAGAGCTAGAACATGCATGGCACGAGAGATTTCCATTCCGTAAATAGCCATGACAAAATCCAATATGAGAAATTAAAATAATGTGTCTATATGCAACAGTCTAATGAAAAAGGAATCGACTAGCAAAACAAATACGTTCAATCGGTCTGAATTTGAATGCCAAGAAGTTCTAGACATTCCTAAACGCAATTTCATAATTGATATGCCAGAAATTCGTTTGTTTCACCCAGAAAGAATCATTTTTTTAAAATTTGAATTTGGTTACTCTCATGTTGAAGACAATTGGGGACGTGGGGACGAAAACCAGACAGCTCCAGTTTAAAAAAAAAAAAAAAAAAAAAAAAAAAAAAAAAAAAATCAGGACAGACCAAAACCGCTGTCGGAGCATTCCAGCGTGACATGATGTGTGTGACAATCACCCAGACAACGTTTTCAGCATATTTTTTAATTATTTGGACTCTAAATCAACTCCAATTTTAGAAAACATGAATTGATATCTGTCATTGATGTCTTGAGATATAATTAATCTTATAGGATTTTTTTATTGTACATTGCATGAGTTCAGATATATAATTTTTTTTTTATATTTTACGTGATGTGTTTTTTCCACTCTTCTCAAGAAATTTGAATATTTCAGTGAATTCTTTTTATATTTACTGAAATTAAAATTATTAGCATCACGTCATATATTTAACCGTTCAAAAGAGTGTTATTGAGAATCTGAGCTATCGATAGTTAAGCTATAATAAAATAAATAATACTATAACATGTGTGACATTTAACGTGACGTTAACTCTTATAATAAACGTTTTTACGTATAAAATTGTATATATTTCTAGAGAGATGTTCAAAAAGGAATAAAATTGAACATAAGAATGGAATTAGATACTAAGCAATCATCTTTAAAGTTTGCACAATTTGTAAAATAGCTTTATTTTTAATTAAGTTATTGAGCCAAAAATGGTGTCGAATTGATTAATTCAAACACATCAACTTTTCAATGGATGTATCCTCAAGCAAAGTTAATTAATTATGGATAATTTACTCTTGACTAGATCAAATTTATGTCGATCGTGCTATTGCCATAGAGTCAGTGACGGAATGAATGCCTCCTAAAAGCGTAACGTAATGTTTCTATCCTGTATGAAGCTGATTTTAAATATATTTCACATATGAAAGTGTAACTATAGAAAGCTTGTACATATGCACCTGTAAAGGTGTGAGGGCAGTCATTAAAAGTATTTGTTCACTTGTAAATACTAATTGTTTTTACGTGTTTAGACTGATTTCTTGTTTATCGCTATTTTGAACACTGAAAACACAATTTTTTTTTCAATTTGGTAAACAGGAAAAAAAATCGCCCGAGAAACTTTAAAAATTTTTAAACTCTAAAATCCTATCTCCAGATGACTCAAATATTGGCCAAACCTGGGATCCCTGCAAAAAATTAATCATAATCTTATAAATATTTCCGTCAAATATTTTTTGTTAACAGATATACTTATTGTGATATCTGTCACACACGTTACGCTAACAAACATCACAATTAGGAACCCAATTTTATGATTAATCCCAATTTGCTTAATAAATTTATAATTTTTTTGCAGGTTTTTCAAGCTGAATAAGCTTATAATAAAAAAATTCTGTATAAGAAACTTTACAATAAAGTTATTACTTAAAAATATTAACTTTGTGTGACGTGTGAGACACAAACCCAAAACGCTTTCTTTTAGAATGGTTAAAAATTAAACAGAATCTAATAATTTGTTTTGTTAAATGTATTTTGTCAGAAAAGATGCTCTTGTTATTATATATATATATATTTTGCTATTTATTACGTTTATTGCATTTTTAATGCAAATTATACACACGATTGGTATTTAGCAAGAAAAGCGAGTTTCGGAACATATACAATTGGTTAAAATATTCACCCCTGTCCAATTTTTTTTATATAACATTTATTATCATTTTCAAAAAATATGCACTTTTTATTATAGAATTTATTTTTTTGTAAATTTCTTCTCTAATTTTAATATTTTTAACCTTGGACCACTTTGCCCTTGTATGTTTCTCGCAACGTATGAAGCACCTACAGATCCATTCCTTAATATCTCTATAGCCATATAGTTGTCTGGTTCTTGCACCAATCGACAGTGGATTTTTTTTATAGGAATAAGTGAAAAAATATAAATAAGAAAAAATGGAGTTGTCTGGTTCTTGCATCCGCATCTTCAATTATAAATACAATAATTCTGGTATTTCTCTTTTCCGGATTTTTGAGTTATGCTTTTATTTAGTTCTCCAAACGAGTGTAACTATCTAAGATGATGAAACTTTGGTGTTTCTTTTCTTTAAAAAAATTAAATATTTTTGAAAAATATTATTTTTGAAAAATATTATTTTTGAAAAATATTATTTTTGAAAAATATTATTTTTGAAAAATATTATTTTTGAAAAATATTATTTTTGAAAAATATTATTTTTGAAAAATATTATTTTTGAAAAATATTATTTTTGAAAAATATTATTTTTAAAAAATATTATTTTTGGAAAATATTATTTTTGAAAAATATTATTTTTGAAAAATATTATTTTGAAAAAATAATTATTTTAAAATTTTTTTAATTTTCTTATTTAAAAAAAAAATTTAAAAAAAAATTCTTGAAAAAATAAAATTTTTTAATTTTTTTTTCAAAAAATTAAACAATTTTCAATAATTTTTTTTCTTAAAAAAAATATTTAAAAAAAAATTGTCTTGAATTGGTTTGCGAAAGGTTGCGTTTTCATTTTTTCCTTTACCGTTACCATTTCTCCGTTTTTCAGTGATTGTTCCTTTTTGAAAGGGTGTTCCTATTTTAGTCCTTTTTGAAAAGGGTTCCTATTTTCAAAGAATAAGTACTAAGATTTTAAGTATGTTTTAAGAAAAATTGTGATTTTTAGACTAATAATTGTGATAATTTGTCTCTAAATGCACTGCACATTTGTGTCACATAGTATGGGGTAAGAGTTTGCAAAGAAAGGTTTCGAAATAATTGCGAATACTCTGTTAATAATGCTCCAATGGAATTGAGCAGGATTTAGTTCAGATCCTAAGGAGTAAACTTCATGCAATACCTTGGGAAATTTGAAACCGATGAAATTTTTTGTCCAAATAAAAGAAAACAAAACTGCGTACTTTTACCCACACATATCCTATATCAATTAAAGAAAGAAATGTAGGAACATATCGGATAATATATTTTCAAATAGCAAAGGTTGGCAATAACCATAACCAATAAAATGTTATTCTTTACTTGAATATAAAGCACGGTCAATTTAATTATCTATACTAAAGCCATGTTTATTTTTATATACAAAAGCCTTGATATGGCAGGCTTAAATAGTAGTATCTAATAAAATATGTTTATTATTATATGTAAGCCAGACATTTTTTAAAATACTTGCTAAGTAAAAGTCAGACAGAGTGAAATTACATCATGAAGAAGAAAACACTCTTTGTTAGTTTGAAACAAAATATACAACACTTTTTATGTATGAATTATTCATGTGGGATATGCATTGTAACATATTTTGGCTTCAGGAAAAGTGCAAGACAAATACTTATTTGTATTCGCACGACATTTTAACTTGTAGAATAGTTGAATAAGTCACGTTTAGCAAGTATGTAAAAAATCTGATAAACAATTGCTTACCCCAAATGCACTTTTCACGCAGAATTATTTAGAAAGCGACTCACGAATATTTGGTTATACCAAGTATAGAATAATTTTTCAAAGAATATTTAAATATATCATACTAAATATAGACATAAATTATAATGGGACGGCATTTTGTTGACTATAATATGATAATTTTTTCAAAATACTTAGATATAAATAAACTCAACTCGACATAATTGAATTATGTACTAATATATAAAAGAATTTAAAGTCAACGGGGAAAGAATAATAGTTGAACACTCTTTTATTCAGACAAATATTAGCTTAAAGATATTTTTATTTTAGTTTGGTATTATATTGAATTATTTTAAAATTTATTGTATATGTGAAGTTAAATTTTTTTGAAATTGTTTAGGCATAAAAACAAATATATTTATTAAAGAATTCTTTGTGTTTGTTAGATTCTCACTCTCTAAATTGAAAACTTATTTATTATTTAAACTTTTGTTGACAATTTGCATTTTTAATGATATTTAAACTTAGGTTATTCTGTAGTGTTAGAATATAGTTGAAGCTATAGTATTGAAATAAAAATGTAAAATTTTATTTATTAAGATATACATTTTAAAATGGCGTTAGCTATAGTTGCAAAATAGAATGCATACGTACAAATATAATGAAATTAATTGTTAAGACTTTAATGTGTCAATTTGACCAATATTGCCTTAATAATAAAAACCAGTTACAGATATTTTAACTAAGTAATCGAACTTTATTTTATAAATAAAAATCAATCAATATTTCAGTTTATTGTCTGCTTCTAAAAAAAAACCACACGAAAGTTCTGATAGATAATAATAATAATAATTAAAAAAAACTAGGCTTTTTATTCCTTTTTCTACTTTAATGAAATATTCAACTATTTGAAAGTAAAATGCTTTAGTAATGAAGTACAACCAAAGTAAGAAAAGAAAAAAATTATGGCTATTTACTAAGACAGATGAGGGTGGGTTCTTTCTTCCTCATGTCAGCTGTTCTTTAGAGCGTACGAAATCACAACATATGTCTTCGGTTCCTGGAAAACTTGAAATAAAATGAAGAAAATAAGACATTGATGGACATGGATTTGAGAAACCATGTTTGCTTAGTTTTTTGTAATTCCCCTATTTTTTATTTTGATTGTAATTACTTTGGACAAATCAACTGGTAGTAGTCTTTTTCACGCTTTTGCTATAAAGCTAGTATACCCTGTTAGGGGGTTGCACAATAACTTGATAACGTAGTAATTTCTTAAGAAATTTATACAATGCTTTCCAAAAGTTTGCACCATAGGCTTATTCTGAGTTTACGAATGGATGGTTCGTTTTATTGATTGAAAGTTACTGAAGTAAAAAAAAAGAATCTGCAAATATCATATGATATGTCAAATCAGAATTTACATTCAAGAAATATGCAAATTAGGCAAAGTTTAAAGACGACGCCTTTCTGAAACCTTTCAGTACATAAGTTAAAATGTTGATACAGGTTTTGGTAAACGATTCTGGTAATTCGATTCGGTGAATTATGACTCAAAGATAGTACTTGGGGTGGGGTCCATTTAAATCCGTCAATTTTGTGGTTTCTCGTCCATGTTAACATTTTCAAACGAGTAGAATGGTTGTGACACTTTTCCTACGTTACCAAAAGGTTACCACTCTTCTGATGGTCATATGGTTTTATTGGCTAAACAAAATCGACGAGCAAACGTCGTAACTTTAAAAGAAATGGTTGTGTACTATTAATTTCAAAGTAAATTTCTGCAACTACTATGCGGCGAAGTCTACATATGGAAGTACTGTATGTCCGGGTATCACTGTTTTTTGTCCTTTTAGACGTCAAATAGAGGCGAACTGTTAAATTTATTTCGTAAACAATTGTGCGACTTAATGTACTTAATGTACGACTTAATGACTGTAACTTTAACTTCTGTAAGACTCAAAACTTGTTTCATGTATGGGCGCATTGAAGCCAATGTGGAAGCAGCCATACTGAACCCTCAATTTTTTTAAGGAATTTAGTGACGTTTTTTAATACCATAGCATTGTAGAAATATTAAATAAATGTAATTATTATATTTTCTTCTTATATAATTATTTTTTATATTGCCAAACAAATATTTTTTGCTCTTACTTTTTAACCAAAGCGTATTTGACTTGGAAATGACTTTATATTTTAATTGCAGACTACATTTAAAATGGGTTTCAAAATAAATAGAAAAGAGTCAGCCAAAAGCCATATATGTCGGCTTAGTTTAGTATGAAAAAATATACGAAATATTACGAGAGCGATGAAAGTGGGGTACAGTGTTGTTACCCCTTTAATTGGCTTCAAGTCAACAAAATGTCTTGCCCAATCCAGAAGTTACAATTAGAGATCAGTGCTTAATGGTTGGTTAGTTGAAATAATGTCGAACTAGGGTTACATAATGGGCTATTGGCTACAATTCAGAACCCATCCCTTAGGAAAGACAAGAGAATACTGTTTCGTTATTTTGTTCAAAGTGGAACTTAAGACACGATTTCTACTTATAAGTATCTTTTAGTCAAACAATATTACTGCCTAACATGACAGAACTTTTGCTTTCGATTCGATTGAAGCATCAGATAAAATTTACTGAACTGAAGGCTAATTGATTACAATAGGTATATTTTCCTGCTTTATGAATTCCTTTTTCATTTTTTGCTATTATCTTGTGCTGTATATGAAGCTGAAATATCCATTTCTTGACATTTATGAAACAGTGCGTTTTGAAAAAGAGAAAATCAGAATCCAGAAAAGTCTAAATATGCGAAACAGAATAGGTATACTTCCTTCCCCAAATCTAATGACCCGACAAAGAAGAATGTTTTGTGATTATTTTAAAGTTCTATTGTCATGGTTGGTTGGTTTTCTGAGATTTTCTTGTTCATCCTATTGTAGAATCCTTTTTGAAAAATACTTATCATATATAAAAAAAATACTTGACTTTTTTAATCGGGAAACCGAAACAGTTTGACTATTTTTAGTAGAATATTGAGACTTATCGTTATATGATGTTTCTCTTTAGTAAGTACTACCTTATCGTATCTGGTAAGTTTTAAATTTTATAGTTAGGTCACAGCAAATAATTTTAATAATTTGTTTCTATTGTTAGTTCACTTCTTCTTCAGTTATATTAGATAATTATTTAATGGTATTAATAAGATTATTACTTAATTTAAAATAAGAATGTAGTAAGTTATATTATTTTTTTAATACACAATATAAAAAAAATTAGGTTATTTAATGTAACTTTGGGGAACATACAATAATATAAGCCGTTTAGTTTCAAAACCAGATAAATTCATATTTTGCACAAAATCACTTA
Organism: Troglohyphantes excavatus; assembly: GCA_963932185.1. Classification (NCBI taxonomy): domain Eukaryota; kingdom Metazoa; phylum Arthropoda; class Arachnida; order Araneae; family Linyphiidae; genus Troglohyphantes; species Troglohyphantes excavatus. The sequence continues at coordinate 24,637,414 of OZ010672.1, read as the reverse complement.
AAAAAAATATTTTTCGCAAGTTCTCAATACGTTGCATCATCTTGCAAAGATGTATTGACCAAAAGTGTTGGAATCTAGTCTAAAAATGCATTCAGTCATGGGTTTAGATCCAAAAGTACGTGGCTGTCAATCGTTTTTGGCGTCTCCTGTAAAATTTATGAAAACTGATCTATCTGGTTTTGAAATTAGACGGTTAATATATCCTTTTTCTGCAGTATAAAAATGTATAAAGTTAGGGGTAATTTTCAGTAAAAAATTAATAACCTCCCAATAATTAAAATGGTTTCAAAATAATTTATAGGTACTAGAGTTAAATGAAATACGTTGTTTATTTTTAAAATTCAAAAAATAGTTATATAAATATCATGCCTGAAATACAATTAATTTTTTAAACAAGTTTTAAACCCTCTCCCCTATTCTATGTGGTTAGGAATAGGAAATTAAGTATAAAAGTATAAAAAAAATACAGATATTGAAGTTTTATTTATATGTATAGACTATTGCAAAAATATTCATAACATTATTCATGAAAAATATATTTTAAAATAAAGGAATAAAATAAATATTTTCTCTGAAAGATCTTAGAATTTACACTCTATAGACAAACACTTATAACCTTCACACGTAAGCAAGAATACTTAAGAGGTTTAGAACTATTTTTCATGCATATATATATATATATATATATATATATATATATATATATATATATATATATATATATATATATATATATATATATATATATATATATATATATATATATATATATATATATATATATATATATATATATATATATATGTATATATATACATACACGCTTCTCTAATAGAAATTATGTTCGCAGACAATGGTGTGGCGCAGCTTCTAATGCCTCTTTTCGTTGATTCAGGCTCAATAGGACCCTTTCCCCCCTATTTTTGCTTCTCGGCATCCTTCTATAACAAAGAAAAGTACAAATAATATAACATTACCTACCTAGGATCACTGATCCATAGTATGTGATGTTATGTGATCCAAGGTACAAGAGGATGTTGTTTGAAAGAAAAGAGATCATTCTTTCTTTAGTTTATGAATGAGTCACATAAATAACATGCAATTTTACTCAGATTACTTTCAAGGTATCAAAAGGTTTTTAATGAAGATGCTTCGACATGTATCACTGAACATTGAGAAATTATAAACTAAAAACTTAAGCTTTTAGAAATAAACATTAAAATCTTAAGGTATGTAGCACTATCAACTGGATAACCAGGGGTGATCCGAGGTACATCGTTATCAAGGTTTAATAGTTTTCCCTACACCTGATATAAATAAATATTAATAGATTATTTTTTCTAAAATATCTATTTATCAATGATGAATTTGAGAGTTTAATATGCTTCGATTGAAGCAAAGCGAGGATTCCCGATGACAACTCTTCTTGAATATGTTAACCTTTTTATTACTAGTAGGTCTTGCGAGTAACAGTAGGTCTTGCGAGTAACAGTAGGTCTTGCGAGTAACAGTAGGTCTTGCGAGTAACAGTAGGTCTTGCGAGTAACAGTAGATTTTGCGACCAAAAAAACAAACAAAAATAACTGAACTTAATATAAAACTGAACCACTAAAACGGCCACCACCTTAAAACGGAATCAAATACTAAAACGGCCACCATTTTAAAATGGAATAACAAAAAAAATCAAAAATTTAAAATAAAAAACACATACTTCGTTTTTAATGACTTCAAGTAACATTCATGCCGAATTTGAAGAAAATTAAACAACGGGTTTTATTATGACTGGGTAACAAACAAATTTACAGTCAGACGAAATTCCGAACAGTCAAGTTAAAACAGGAACTAGCTAACGTTCGGTCAACAACTTTATCGATCTCAATGCCTAAGTCAAAGTATTTCATAACATGATAATATAAACATATTTAAAGAGTAATTGTCTCCATATTACGGATTAATTTGATTTTATAGAATAAAGGATTGTATGGAATGGAGAATGAGGGAATAATAATGAGGAACGAATCGTTAAATATAAGGGGGTGGTATGATCAGAGGGTTTACATTTACCCTATTAAAGCATTGCATTAAAAACGCGTAGGGTAATTATATATTATTTTCATTAACTGGGTCAATATTAAGAAATTGTTTTCTTCCCTTAAATTAAAGCTTTCAATTAAAAACTAGTTTGTTTATTATAGCTTATATTCCTTGGGTCAAGATTAAAGAATTTTTATCTTTTAGCATTTGCCAAGACATAGACCTCCTTTATTTTTTAAAGTACGGAAATTTTCTTTAACTACTTATAATAACGGACGAAATAGAAATTATTATTGAAAGCGTAACGAGATTTATAGACATACAAATATATTTTCTCTCTATGATATCATTGTATACATGTATGTATCTTTCAAAGCTGAAGAACTTTTTTTTAAAACTTTTTTCAAAATTTTTTAAAACTGTCATAGATATTACTGCAGTAAAGATCCCTTTTGCGCTCCTTAGACGTAACAAATGTTAACAAATTAGATATCAAATGAAAGAGAATTTCATGCACCAGTGATGAATCGTACTTTCCTCTCATAAATATCAACGTTTTTTTATGCTTTTAAAATAATTCATTTTATCTTTTTTTTTTTTAAACAAACCTTTGATAACGATGCAGACTATTAAACTTTTTTATTTTTTGTCCATAGAAGAATTTTTAAATATCTTTCACTGTTATACAAATAATGGATGTGTAGTGCGGGGGAGGGGGGGGGAAGCGATATTCAAGTAATAATTACACGGGCATGCTAGTTCACTTTAATTACTGACAGGACTTTACAGTGCTGTTATCTTTGTAGATATCAAATTAGTAAACTGGAAATTAATAAGCTAATGAAGCATTAATATCACTCTAAAAGTATTACCACAGTTATCCGCATTCAATTAATTTCAAAAAGTGAATATAGTTTTTTTTTCTGGCTAGACAGTACAACTAAATTTAACTGGTTTTTTGGTTTTACTGAATCATACAGTTGTATTCTATTGGTTTTGTTGAATTGTTGAATTAAACAGTCGGTTTTATACAGTCTGTTTTAGTTACTAACTTGTGATTTACAACCGGTTTTAAATAATAAATTATCTTTATATTAAGTTAATTTATATTTATATGGGAAATTAGCAAAATCAGTTGGATCTACTAATAAAAAATGAATACACTAAGCACTTATTTCCATATACTTGGTATGTTTTGTTTTACAAAACATCAAAAATATAAATTATCACATATTAAAATTAATATCAGAACAATCTTTCATTCCAATTTTTAATCCTGTTTTTTTTAAATCACGCTCAACGACCCCAAAAAAAATAAAAAAAATGGGAGGAAAGAATAGCAGAACAAAAGGCCGTCGTTTAGGGAAATGAGACAACATGAATCGCTAAGCAAATAACGTAGAGCGAGCGCAGTTTCGGTAATAAATTACGCAAAGAAATCAGAAAAGAAACGGAGAAGAAAGAACCCTGAAAAACTGCTTCTAGTTTATTGCTACAATGCAAGTTAATCGTCCCCAATCAGACATAAGAATAAAGACTCGGACAAATGGACAAGGCCGTGATTAACTCAGGTACAAAAGTGCGTTTAAAATGGGGGCGGTCGTTAAGGGAGTCTACTAATGGATTCCCTGATTTTCCCGCTTGTAAAAAGATTTATAAAGAAGGAATGCAAAATGGGATTAATGTCATCATGTATTATTTATCCCTCTCGAAATTGACGTCGCCTTTAAAGTGGATGTGATTTTATTCTCGGAGAGGAATAAGTAGATGTCGCGAGATTTGTTCTTTTGGGAGGCTGCACTACCAGAAGATGAAATTTTCATAATTTATGTTGGCTAAGTTTAATATTGGATCATCATCAATAAGAGGGAGATTTGCGTTATGTTTAAGAGAAAATACATGAGAATTATTTTGGAGGTAAAGTATGCTACGCCAATGCAGAATGAAAATGTTCAAAATGGCACGAACAGCTATTCTGTATTAATACTTTTATATTGATAAATGACATACCATCGAGTAAAAGAAGATGGCCGCGTTGACTAGGCTAGCCCTTAATCAACTTCATCTTCTGATGTTTGTACCACGAAGGGGGGGGGGAAAAGAAGTCATATTTCGGACATATATTGGCCCGAAATTTGAAGCGTGTTTAACCGCTGTAACTTCAGTTCTAATTGTCGGTTATAGTGAGTGCGTGTTTAAATTGAAGAGAACGACGAGATCTATAATTCCATTTGACTAGTTGACAGTTTCAACCATTTGTGGGAAAATTGTGCGTCTTGTGAAAGTTGTGATTTGTAGAAAATTTCAATATTAAATCAAAATGCCACAGCTTAAGACAGTTAAACAGGTTGAAAGAACCGTTCAAGACGAACAAAATAATACCAAGAAATCTGTACTTATGACAAGTTTGGAGAGATCTAGAGCTTACCGAAGGAGCAGGCTTTAAATATAGTGTTACTTTTTCTTTTGTAAATATAGTTTTATCAGGATAAAAAATAAATAATAGATGCTTGTACTAATAATTAAACAACCAATTCTTATTTCAACTTAAGAAACAATTTTTAATTACTTTTTGAACTAGACATAGGTTTGAGTTTAATTAACTCTTTTCGAAAAAAAAATCCCAAAGTTTAACAGAACTGCAGACATATCCTAACCTTAACATTTTCGCGAGTGCTTCATAACAGAAAAGTTCCACTGGCTACGGGCTAATTCCAAAGGTGGGAGGAGGCAAGAAAAAGAGTTCTCAAAGCTTTGTGGAAGGAAGACACCTTGTATTAGGAGGCGTGTAACTGTTAGACGTAGAGGTCGTTAACGATTTTTCTCAAAGCCCGCAGATTAGGGATAGGGCCATTCATGTGTCAAATACTGACAAGCACAATCGAAGACGATCTGTAGAAACCATTAGAGAAACGTCACCTCTCCAAACAGGTGTAATTACCTGTTATGCCGCAAACATCATACTTTAGACCACACGCCTTTTAAAAATTCTTCTCCCATACCATGGATCGAAAAGTGTCCCAAGCCCACCACTAGATCTCTAAACTCTATGGGACACATGTTGTCCCAGCCCACACGTAAAGGTTAATAACAAATTATCAATAAAATCTCATTACTCAACTTTTACGTTTCAATGCATATGATTATTAAATATTACAACTTGAAAGAGAAATTATATTCTCGAAGAAAATAAGTATTATTTTTGGTTTCTTAGACGTGGCGGAATCGATTTAATAAATGTTATAAGCAGTTCACAGTTAGATAAATGCGGAAGTTTGTTCAGTTAATTTAAAAATGTAGATGCATTCTGAATTCTAATGATTCAGTACATAGAATTTGTTAATGTTAAATCCTTTGAGTTTTCTCAGAAATGGATTATAATAAGAGGATTGTAATGTATAGATCATTTTAATAATTTTCTTGCTTACGACAACTAAAGGAAATTTATTTAATTTGTTTGTTGGAAACTCGTGTGAAGCATTCGAAATAATAAAACAAATCAAACTTGCGTGCAAAGATTTGTAATTTCACCGGCAGCTATAATTATAAGATAAAATGGAATAAGACACCATCGGAGAAATTAAAGAAAACACAGTACAATTTGGAAAATGTATAGATTTAGGATATTCCAATACTCCTTATTACATTATATGGCCAACAATACAAAAGTTTACAATTTACAATAGTGGAATTTGTTTAGATAGTGAGGTTTGCATTTAACCTTTGAAATTTACAAACCAGTTATAAGATGTGGGAAAGGATGAAAAGTTTGCAAAACATTTTACCAATTTCAAATTTAAATAATATACATATTTAATACTTAAAATATAGCATAACTTAAATAAAATTAAAGAAGTTTTATCTTTTTAAAGTATTATATCTTTATAGAAGATTAAATTGTATTCACACTGAAGTAAATAAAAACGTTCTTAAAAATTATAATATATTTTATTTATAAATAATACAATAGTTCAAATATAAAAAAGCTGAGTTTTTACAATAATTTTTAATATACAACTTATATGGTTAATATTTAATTCTTAATTAATTAATATACTTGACTTTTATTTGGGTTGCACTGGGTGCGCCACGTGTCTAGTTCATTAATACTTCAGTTTCATTTATGATTCACATAATCCATCCTCTTACAAGACTTCGGGGATATAGCAGCTATTGCGTCTGTACACAACACGGATACAGCTACTTTTAATTATCTTTTTTTGAATTTTTATTTGTAAATAATGGTTTTTGCGCCTTTATTATATTTTAAAATTGAAGCCTAAGTGATAATGTACCTATTGATACCAACATATTATTTTGGAATTTTTGGATATAACACATTAAAATATGACAAAACTGAAAATATATTATGTTTATAAAATATATGAAAAACAGTTTTATCAAAAGTGGATTGAACATCCTAAGTCTCCCCAACAAATATGTATTTGTGAAAACATAAATTACTCAAATAGTTTATACACATGTAATTTCTATTAGAAACTCATTCTTAATGTTTTCAATTGCAAAAACTTATTGCCCCAAGGGTGTATTTTTACATTAATTCAACACTCAACATATTTTCCGAGCATGCTTTACAAACCGAACGCGCCGAGAAACTCATTTAAAATACTTCTAATAGCAAAAACTTATTTCCCCAACCAAACATTTTCACATGGATGCAGCAGCAACTTCCACATCCTTTCCAAACATATTTTCTAAACACGTGTCTTTCATGCATAGAAAACGATCCCATCCAGAAAATTCACATCAAAAGTCTTCCTCGTCTCATTTGACGTCAACTGCAGAAACTGAGGAAACAAAGCCGACTGAGCGCACGAGGTGAATTGAAAGGACAAGGCAAGAGTTGCTTTTTAAAATCCCCACGTAATGATGTTCTTTGAAATTCCGCAAAGCTACTTGATTGCTATCGGCCATAATTATAGAAAAGAGTGTCCCAGCCTCTCAGGGGCTGGCTGACGAAGAAAATTCTATTGATCTATCGATTATTAAATTACATGGGAACTTTTCTTGCTGAAAATGCGCCAATGCTCTCGTTTTCTTTATTCATAGCTAAAAGGGAAAGTTGTTTTAAAGCTAAGAAAGTTAAACACTGGTTGAAATTATTCAAATGAGTTTTTTGGTTTTGCTTTTGTGCCAACTTGTCAAATAATGGCAGTCAGTTGACTTAAAAAATAAAAGTGACAATGTTTGACATTTTATATTTTCCAGGGTAATGCAGATATTTCTGATTTATGGAGATATATGATATTTTTAAAATTTTACTTTTTCTGAATCATTACTTCTTCATACTTGTAATTATCGAAGCGGTTACACATTATTTTAAATATATTTTTACATTAACGTGTTACACAATCAATTTATCTTTTAAATATGATAATTTATGTTATTAATTTAATTTTCATCTGCTTATGTTTTGATTTTCTCCATGTTTTTGAAAAAAGACCCTTAGAAAACAGGATAGGTAATTTTTTAAATTTTAACAAAAAATCAAAATTCAAAGTCCATTTAATACATTCATTTCAATAAGATGCTTTTCATGTATAATGGATAATCATGTATAATCTCCATTTATAATGGAGAAATGTATTTTTTATTTAGAGTGATATTCAAAATTTAATCGTTAAACTTCAGAATTTTGAAATGTATCTTGTTTTTTACTTAAAAAAATTCATAGCTAGCACTTAGTGAAAGAAAATAAAAAAAAAATCCATCATATGCGTTTTCTCTATATAATAAAGTCGCTATTGCAGTTTAATATATTAATTTGGTTAATAGGTGTAATAAAAAGCTTATCATTTCACAATAAACACAATTTAATGTAATTATATATTTAAAATTTAAAATTCTAAGTATTTAAAATTAATTATATTCAAAGTTTACTAGGATACTACCCTAATGGTTACAAATACATTTTTTTAGACTAGATCAATGGAGGGATACATAATGTTAATAACAATTCTTACATATTATAAAGAAATTACTCTGTTCTGGTTTGAAAACAAATACATATATTTAAATAAGAAATAGTATGTTTATAATATTTAAATTGTAAATTAAGAAAGTCTTACATTGCTGTAATTTAATGCAAAGCATGAATATTGTTGAAAAATTGTCGATTTTAATGCTCTTCGTAACGTCTCACAAAGTATTTATAAATGTATCTGCATAAATTATTATCACATAATTTAGCATTTACAATGATTAAAATTAGAAAAATTATGTTAACAAAGTATATAATATATACTTGCCATTTATTACTTGTCCAGGTTTATACGAGACAGCAGTTTGGAGCAGCACATAAGGTGAGTTGCTACTTTGCAAGGGTAATCCATGCGTTCTCATAGGACTTAGAGTATCACAAATGTCAATAGGGGCACCGTGAGGATAACCTTCGATTGTTCTACAAACACACAAGAAAGCGACTATGCATAACTGAGTCATATTACCCATTTTCCAAACGTAAAACGGAAGCAAACTTCAACCTATGGATCCACTTCTAATGTTAGAGGTCAAGGCCTTGCCCAAAACAATTCATTCCTTTTAACGGAATCTCCGTTAGAGACAATATTAAATTGCTACTGATGCTACCTTAACATGCGACCTCGTTTTCGAAAAAGATCAGTCGAAAAACCAGTCCTCGTTTCTTTTTCTCGCATTTAGTACTTCCGCTCTTCTGCAATTCGAACTTCATTTCCCCACGGTCATTCTCATATTTTATGCATTTTAGACATTAAAAGTGTTCTCATTTCGATGCATGTGCACTTGTTACTTCGGTGCATGTGTACTTGCATTTTTTGTTATCTTTCAAAATGAGTTTTTGGGCTCTAATCCATTTGATTTTTAACTGCACGCATTGCGATAAAGAAGACAACGTGAAGGGGATCTTTATACATTACTGTAGATGAAAATATTTATATTTAATATCCCAGCAAAAAAGTCAGCATAAAAAATTGTGAAATTAATTTTTTTTGCAGGTTTTATAAAGCATATAGTTAACATTTTTTAAAATTTTTTTTAAAGTTTTTAATTTTCATGCATATAAACCTTTAAAAAAAAACTGCATTTCCCTTCAATAATTTTAATGTTTCAAATTTAAGCACAATAGTTGCAAGTTGTTTTGAATGTTTTTTACATATTTTAAGAAGGATATTGAAACAATAACCTAGAAATTAAAAAAACGTTACAGTTTTTCTGTATAAAACTTTCAGTTTCACAAATTTTACGAAGTTTTTATGGTGACTCTTTTACTGAGCATATTAGGACTTACATACTTTGAAATGAATTATTTAAAAACAAAATTATAATATATTTTAATCCTACTAATAAACATATCACAATCATACTTTCAATGCTTTAAAAGAAATTAATTTATTTATACAAAACTTTTATTTGTTAACGACACCGTTGACGTTGTTGGAATGAAACAAAAACTGTTTTAATTTGAGTAAATACAAAATTTTAGCAATATTTGTAGGAAAATTGAAAGAATAGTTTTTTTACATACACTGGTTTCCATAAATTAGCCTAGCCTTATTCTATTGATTTAAAACTCGATAGTAACGCCAAACAAGAAAAAAACCATATAAATCATTATTACTCATAAAAAAATTTTATCTGTATATGTGATCTTAAAACAATTATAGGCAGAAATAAAATATGCAAATAGTTATGTTCTGGAATCAGGTGTGTCGTTATATTTGAGAGTAGTTAGAAAAAAGAAGCGTTTACTATGGAACCAAATTCATTTTTTAGAATTTTGATGAAACAAATCATAGTTTTTGATCTATTTGGTTGGAATGAGTTCGAGACAACTGTTTTCAAATTCTTTGCAAATAATTTAAATTGATTATATTTAGCGTGCTATTTTTGTTCAAACACATTGCAGTAATTTAAGCTTTCCTAGTTCTGATCTCTATATCTGATTGAAATCTATTTAAAAATTTAGCAAAAAACAATCAGTATAAAAGTTGGTTTAGTTCACTGTACAAAAAAGGTGCTTAAAAATGAGTACATGGACGTGCTCGTTTTTCTTTTAGTACAATTGCATCGTAAATGAGCTATGACGTACTCAAATTTAAGTAATTGTACTTTACCAAAAATGATCAATCTGATTTAAATATTGCTAATCTCAGCTTCTGTTCAAGCCATCTTAACAAAGCGATTTGACAAACTTAAAATATTTGTTCAGAGGATGGTTTTCCACATTATTTGATGTCGATTGCTTAAATGGAAACTGAGTTATTACAATTAAATTTTCTTACTTCCCATTAATTTGGCACACCTTTTTAACATTACTTCTGTTTATAATTTCTTCATGTCGCCCTGGTAGCTTAACGGATAAGGCTGTGGACAGTGGTGCCTGCAGATCTGGGTTCTATTCCCGGCAAGTCTTGGTTGTAAGTGTCGATGTTTATTGAAAGTGATTTATGAAGGCTGCCTATGTAGGCTAGCATCTGCTCTTTATATACATTTTTACCCATTGTACTCAATTTTCAGTACATGTCTTTTTCAAAATTGAAACTTATGTATTTGGAGCCTTGATAAGCATCAAATGTATTAAAAAATTAGCACATTTTACAGTGTCTGAACAAAGTTAAGAGTCATGAACTTCTAATATAAGTGTTCTTAAATCGTATGTTGAGAAAGAGTACTGATGCACAATAACCACTATATAATATAATACAGTTGCCATAACATGATTTTGTTTCAAAATGACCTACTTAATTGCAAATTCCTTTAGAAACCTTTATTGCTATTTTTATTTCGAAAGTTTCTCCCCTCTTAGGATCTACGTATGGGAAAAAATATCGAATTGAATTGCAAGAGTCTTCTAAATGAGTGTATTTCGAGTGAGAAAGGGAAATTTGGGGAGCTTTTTCTGGTTGAGAATACGGAAAAGGCACAGGGAAATAATCCTCAACCTAAACCTCGATAGAGTAAGGCTTGACAAGAAAATAAAGTAGAGAAGAAAATCAAGTCCAAAGTCCCCTTACCCCACGTGGACCCCAGCTCGAGAGGTTTTAGATCGATCTCAGCACCCTCTAGCGGTTTCCCTAGATCCCAGTTTCTTAAATTGATTCTATTGGTCGGGAACAAATGGATTTCCGACAATTTCTTTTTTTTATGCCTTTTTTCCCTGTCCGTGGTACATATTTCCTACCATTTTATCCAATACCCTCTGGCGTTACAAAGGTTGTTATTTCCCAAATATCACTGTAGATAGTATCCCGTGGAAGAAAAAAAATAAGCCATAGCAAATGTACCCGAAAGTAGAGAATATTTTATTTTCATATCCGACAAAATTTCGCAGGGAAGCGATTTTTGTTGGTCGGAATTCGAGTCTCTCGTCTGATATGATAACTTCCAGGAGAGTTATGTACGCCTGTGTAAGAAACAGGAATTGGGAAAAGGGGTATGCTACGGTAGGGGGGATGCTGTAATTGAATCGAGGTATGTGCGCCTCTAGCCCAAGGCTCTTAGCCTAGCTGGAAATCGATTAAAGAGTCCTCGTCCCAACTAGTAAATGATTTTGAAGTTGGGAGTTAAAAGCTAGACTACCGTAAAAGTACGAAGTACGATGCAATTATAACTAATTTCGTTATCGTAATTTTGGAGTTCGGCTGTGTGAACGAAACTTATCCATCAAGAAGTGTTGCAACTGAAGTGGGGGTTGTCATATTGGATAGCACTAACTTTGCTTTTAGGGAACAATTTTCGAATAGTTAGTCGCGGGAAAAATTTTAATAATGTGGAAGGAAAGACGTAATTCAATAGTGAAGTTTTACTTTCAAATGAAGGTTTTCTTCTTATAAAATGTCATACGATGAAACCTCTATATTCTTCTTCTAAATCACCCCACTCTTGTTCGCTGACATAAACGGAACATATTTGAATTTGATATCTTTAGATAAAATTAGATGTACGAATTATGATTAATGTTACACATTATTATTTATTTAGTACTTTTGTTATAGTTTTATTGACTTGAAAGATAAATATGTATCTTAAAGTAACTTAATTTAAAGATATTTCTATATAAAAGATTTTGTTACACGAAGTAACTTTAGCCAGGTTTTGTAAATGTCCCCACTGTTGTGCATTTTATATCTTATAATAATAAAACATGTAATAAAAAGCATTTGTTGTCTCCATTTATTTCATATACCCACTCAATTACTGATATTTTTTTTCAGAGTAAATTTTAAAGAGCTCGCGCTTAGCCTTAGGGCCCTTACCCCAACATTTTAATTTAGTAACTTCTTAGTTTAAACTTAAAACCCGTTAACGTTATCCTATTTACTAGGCTTAATTAGATGAAGGTGTAAGGACCTTCCGTCGTCACACCGTAAGGCTCATTCCGATTTCAGATTAACTTTAAAAATTCAAGAACTATTCGTCAACGCCAAATGCATGTTTTACAAGCCATAAGTACTTCATAAAATGTACTAAAGCTAACAAAAAATACAAATTTAAAAGCATTTTTACCAACTAGATATTCTTCATATATTGATCTAGACATCTTGCTAAGAGATAATTTTTATTTCCGAACAATAGAACGGAATGAAAAGTTCAAAAAGCGATAAAAATGCTTGAATGAGGTATTTTTCCTTTTAGTGCTTCATAAGAAAAGTGAAATGAAAAAAAATCGTTTCCTGAAAGACAAATAAAAAGTTAAGTGCACTCGGATTAATGGAATCACTTTCCAAAACAATATCTACAAAGGACGTAACAACATTAGCGACCAATTTGGCATCGCGTTGACCAGATGAAAAACTTTTGTAATGAGATAAAACACAGTTTTTTTTTACTGTATTCTTAAAACACCGATTGTCAAATGGACAACTATAAACGAAAATGTTGTTTTGTTTGTTCTAGTTCTCTGAGAAAATGGGAGAAGAACAATTTGCAAATAGTTTTGGCTAGTTTGATATGCGTTCAGTGTATTATTGTTGATTGAACGTGACAGTATCTTATTGTTTAGCTAAAGTGAATCTGTGGAAGTTTGTGTTAATTATTAACGTAATTTTAGATATTTATTTCTATAAATAAATATAGTTTCTAGACATGGATTTGAATAAAAAATAAAATATTTACTTTAGTAACCATCACACTAATTTACCCATCACATATTTAATGTACCCATCACACATTTAATGTACCCGTCACACATTTATTTGTACCCGTAACTACCCATGCCAGCGACATCTGGGCTCTGTCAGAACTAACGAACTGACCGAAAAAAACAGTCAGTCATGTGTTGACAACCTTATGAATGGACGAGCTTTTAGGTTGGTTCACTTTGAAGTAATTTTTTTTGTTGTAAATAAAGTTATTCATATTAACTGCTCAGCTATGTTTTATTTCGAACATAAAAGTGTATAAATAATGTATTAAATTTTTAACATAAATTTTTTTGAACTAAAAATAATATATTTGAATTAAAAAAAGTATAAGGTTATAGGTTATGAGAAAACGCTGAAGGTTAAGCTAGAAAACCCAGATCCTGTGTAGATATTTATCCTATAAACATCTCGACTCCTAAAACTAAATAGTAGTCTGAAATTTAATGTATAACACAATTCTACTGTTGTAAATCAATTAATAACATTACTCGAGTTAAATATAATGTATACATATTTTTTAAATTTTGAATTATGTGATAAAGGGCATGCGAAGTGTTATGTTTTTGTCTCATTCTTATCTTAGTGTGCCAAATTTAATCACATGGTCAAACATATCGGCATTATACACGTAAAAAGTGTGTTTATTATTAGGTTACATCAAACTAATAGGGGATAGTTAAATTATAATATTTTGATATCTAAATTAATCTAATAATTTAATTATCTAATAATTTGATATCTAAATTTGATATAAAAATTGTGTTTATCAAAGTCTATCAAATGCGTTTGAATAAAAATGTATTTTGATTTTGAAAATAAACTATTATATTAGCAAGGAAACTAAAATAAATAGAATATAAAAATGATACCAAACATTTAAATACCATATTGTCTTTAAATTTTTAGTTAAGTGAGCGTTTGTGTTTTGAAACGATTTAAAATTTATATAAAAAAAAAGTATTTTTAGACTACTTACTATTTATGAGCTATATCACATATTTATGTTTGTGCATCATGACCGAAATTTTTTTTTATAAAATGAAACTTCGCAAACTTGATTAAGGAAGGTTTTACAAGATGGTTGTTTTATGTTTGAAATGTTTTGATTAAACATTTAACAGCTATTACATTATGGAACTTTTCAAAACTTAAACAATTGTTTCGAATGGGAATAAACTGGTTTAAGATTTTTCTAGTTTAAGGTATTGAAATAAATCTTGGATTTTGGATGGAAAACTAAGGCAGGAAGAAAAAGATTTTCAATAACTACGGCGATAGTTAAACATTTTATTAAAATAAATTAAAATATCCATACTATCGTCTTTGTGTTGTTGGTGATTTACTCTTGATCCAGTCAGAACCCTGATCAAAGGAGGAGGGCAACAGCTTATCTAGTAATTACTTCCTTAAAAATGTAACGATGTAAATAAGGACTTTTAGACTACGAACAATCTGATGGGAACTAGTCTTTAAAACTTAAAGCAGTATTTAAAACTTAAAAGTCCCCTAGCGGTTTCTAAGAATGATTCCCGCATTTCACAATTTTTGTTGTTGAAAACTTACCACCGTTTTTATCTACCATCGTTTCACTATTTTTATTAATATTGGTAAGTTTCACATTGAATTCACATATATATACACATTGAAGTAATACTTCCTGAACTTTTTAATTCGGCAGTTAAGTGATTCTATAAAAGAGATACATTCAGATACAACACGGTTATTTAACATATTTCCACTTAAATTAACTGAACTTCAATATTTTGGGAAAGGAGACTGAGTCATCAATTGCATAATTTAAGTCTTTTTCTCTGAACAGTTCGTTCTCAATTCTTAAGGTATTAAAACTATTCAAACTGTTTTGCCTAATAACGTTCCCCTGAGTTGATACCATCATTAATGATGTTCCTTAATAGGAAGATTCTTAACATTGAACACAATTTAAACATGGAAAACTGCTAATGCAATTAACTTTTAACAAAATTTAACATTCGTTATGTTATTTTTAAGGAAATATTATTAAGCTAAATATTGTTTTCAATGGAAGAGATACTTTTTCATTGTTTTAAGAAATATATTTCATACCATTATCTTATGGTTGTTAAAGAATCAAATTGATAATTCCAACTTATGTTTAAGCTCTTTAACAAACTTTACATTTTACTGCAGGAATTATTTATTTTTTTAAAAATTTTTGTGGGCATCTTTAGATATATTTTTTTGATAATGTAAATTAGGCAATATATCACTTTGATGATAACTTTAAGAAAAAAAATCGTTTATTAAGATTAACTTTTTTACACCGAATTAATTTAATTTGTCAGTCAGCTATAAAACAGGCAAAAATTTGTCAAAGTGCATATTTGACATCACAGGAATAAAAAAAAAATCGTTGTAGTAATTTTATTTACAATTAATAGTAAATGTATGAGTCTTTTTACCAAAAATTATTATTTTTTTTAAAGAGTGCGCATTCATTTTCGAAAGATTTTGTTTAATCTATTTTTAAGGCTACTCTCACTACGTTTAATAAAAAACTTGCAGAATTTCTTAACAAATATTGTTTGGTTACTGTCCAAGTTGAAAATGGTTGATTTTTTTTGACGATTTGTTATATCTTTTGAATTGGATGAATATATTCCGTTTGATAGAATGGTTCATCGCACGAAAGTTCACATATTTTAGAAAACTAATTGTTTAAACAAGTTTTAAAATAACTAAAAATGAAAAAATGAAGACTATATCAATTAAAAATACAATTTAGAGTAAACTTTAATGATGAATCATTTTTGAATGCATTCGTATAAATTTACAATAACTTTCAAGAAAACTACGTACTATTAGCTATGTGAAAGGTAATATCTAATTTTCGAAATATTCAAGAACCTTTTATACTTTGAATATTTCTTTCGTCCAATAGTTTGCTACTAGATGGCAGCACGCGTTCTGCAGATTTTTTCCTAATGGATAAAAGATAATCTTGGAAGTTGGTCGAATAAATCCTAGGGATTTTGGAGAGCAAAAGATTCGCGTTCTATTCAGATGTAGATAAATGATTAAATGAAATACATTTTTTTAGCCTAGTGTTTTAGATTTAATTTGAATTAAGTAAAGATTTATTTTTAGCACTAATGTATATTTTTAAGAAGTATAAGTAACAACAAAAGAATTACAAAAATTGTTATAAATCACATGATAATACACATTCAAGTAATATTATATTTTTATTAGTAGGATTATCCGTATAAATTATCTAGTTATATAAGAAAAGAGGGATCTTTTAAAAAATTCTCTTTGAAAATGAGATTCAGTACGAGTTTTATTAACGGTTTGTTAGATATGAATTCGCGTGGAATAATCTATCAATGAAAAATCTTTTGATCAAACTATAAAATATCTTTAATCGTCGACTGAACGATAGATCGCATTCCTTCTTAACTCTTTATTATCAACCCTTGTTTACTTTAGTGTACAATTTATCCCTGAGAAGTTTCAGATATTTATGTTAAATACAATTGAATGAGTGAGGTTAAAAAGGAAAATATTCCATTGGAATTTTTCCTTTTTAATATTACCCATTCGATTGTAAATGTATCCCTAATTGAAAATCTTCTGAGCATTAAATTATTTTAAGCGTTTTATAAACAATTATTATTTTAGTGGAAAAGTAACGCTACATTTTTTTATGGACTATCTCTTTAAATTTTTAGATCTCATGTATTTGAAATAAAAAAGTTTGAAATTTTTAATAATTATACAAATATAAAAATGCTTAAAATAATAAATTACAGATAACCTGGCGAGCGGGTGGTTGGGGGCAGACTA
This sequence comes from Troglohyphantes excavatus, assembly GCA_963932185.1. Lineage (NCBI taxonomy): Eukaryota > Metazoa > Arthropoda > Arachnida > Araneae > Linyphiidae > Troglohyphantes > Troglohyphantes excavatus. The sequence continues at coordinate 24,620,411 of OZ010672.1, read as the reverse complement.
TTAGTTCCATTCTACACTTACGAGATAAGTGCGCGCGAGCTTTTGCAGATAGATCTGTGATTGGAGCATACAAACCAAGTTGTTTTAATCCACCAATCGCAAAGTCATCTGCAAAAGCTCGCGCGTTTCCGTGTTTGTTCAATGAATGTATCTTATGCCCATTCTATACGAACGAAATAAACGCGCGCGAGCTTCACGGTGATCCATACCACGTAGTTTATATTCTTGAATCACCGAGAATCTTGTGCGCGTTTTTCTCGTCGGTCGTGTAAAATGAATGGGTATTTGGCTAATATTTTACGAATGTAACAAACACAATTGGCAGAAGCCTTTATGATTGGTACAAACAGATCACTTGGTTTGAATGTATCAAACACAGAGGGATATAAGACCTCCGTGGCCGAGCGGTTAAAGGCGTCAGCTGCGAATACGAAGATTCGTGGTGGTTCGATGCCAGGCGATGGACTTGACAAAGAAAAGTAAAAAGTAGTGATCTTGTGATCGGAGGATTGCCAGCTTCGCTACAAAATACTAGAAAAGTCGTCTAGAACATCCGAAAAAATTAACGGCGTTTATACGGGACTGGTGCAGGATAAATCTGATCAGGGTCCAAAGTCCCGACGTCTATTGAAGGCGTTGGGTGCCAGTTCAGGTGTTTCCTCGTCATCTGACCATGGTTCTAAAATAACGAGGCATCGTTCCCCGGTCTTTCCTTCGAGATAGACCCCGAACCGTCACCAATAGCCCACTATGCAGCTCTAGTGCGACGTTTATTAACCAAACCAAACCAGAGAGATACTAGGAAGTCGTCTAAAAATATCCAAAAAGTTATACTGGCGAGCATACGGGACTGCTGCACGATAAATCTGATCAGGGTCCAATGTCCTGACCCCTATTGAAGTTGTGTCGGATGCCAACTCAGGTGTTGTCCTCGTCATCGAACCATGATTAAAAAATACGAGGCATTGCTTCCGGGCCTTTCCTTCGGGATAGGCTCCCCCAATAGCCCAATGTGCAGTTTTAGTACGACGTTAATTAAGCAAACCAAACACAGAGGCTTCTGTATTATGCCATGCGCGTTTATTACGTTCGTGTAGAATGGGACTGCAGCTGGGTTTATATTATATATCAAAAGTTGGGTATTTGTAAATGATTTATATATAACTATGGTTGGTTTGGTTTGGTTAAAAAACGTCGCACTAGAGCTGCACAGTGGGCTATTGGCGACAGTTCGGGGTCAATCTCAAAGGAAAGACACGGGAACCATGCCTCGTATTTTTGAACCATGGTCAGATGACGAGGACAATACTTGAGCTGGCACCCAACGCCTTCAATAGACGTCGGAACTTTGGACCTCGATCAGATTTATGTTGCACCAGTCCCGTATACGCGCCAGTATAATTTGTTGGTTGATCTTGACGACTTTCCAGTATTTTTGTAGCGAAGCTGGCAACCCTCCGATCGCAAGATCACTACTTTTTTACTTTTCTGTGTCAAGTCCATCGCAAGGATGCGAACCAGCAATCCTATGATTACCAGCTGAACCCCTTTATCCACTGGGCTACCGGGAGCCGCGTGTATTCGTGACTGGTGCACGATAAACCTGATTGGGTCTAATGTCCGGACGCCTATTGTGCCAGCTCAGGTGTTTCTCGTCATCTGACATTGGTTCAAAAACAACAAGGGATTTGTGTGGATGTGTTTAGTCTCTTAAATGAAGACAGAAATAGGCAGCTGGAAATGTGTATCAAACAAACCCTTCGATTATAAGCCGGATACTTTACCACTGAGAAATCCGCGCCCGTCCTCCGTGTATATACGATACTCGTGCAAGTTTAATGTGTTGTGGTTCAAAGACTTCGATTCACTATTTTGATTAAACACAATTTTGATTTTAAAGTGGCATATGCCAGGTGCGTAAGGTGTCAGCTCAGGTGTTTTTCTCCTCATCTGACCATGGTTCAAAAGTACAAGGCTGTGTTTCCGGGTCTTTCCTTCGAGTTATACCCTGGTTGTGTCTCGAAGGGAAACCAATCAATCCACTGTCACGGACGTCGGCATGAAAAAAGCGAGAACATGTTTCGAATGAAAAAAGCAAGGATATGTTTCCTACCTAATCTCTTGCCATAAAATGCCAACAAATCAACCAACCCCAATATTGCTGTGTGAAATTTGGAAATAGGTGCCAGCTCAGGTGTTGTCCACGTCATCTGACTCTGGTTTAAAATTGCATCGTTTATTTCTGAAACCCGGTAAGTGAACTTTTTCGAATTTTTGGAATATCTTTGATATTTAAGATTTTAGCTTAAAAAAACTGTAACATTAATATCTTCTCGAAGTGGATGTTGCCTGTAATTAAATTATAATATTCATTCCCTTTTAAATGAATTTAAAAAAGTTGCAATTAGCGGATTTTTGCAATAAATTACTTTTTACAGTACAGACGTAAATTTTTTAATGGCAATTTAGCAGTTGACGGGATTGGGAATAAATATGTGTTGACCATATACGCGATTTTCGCCGTGTATAAATGACTGGTGCACGTTAAATTCTCGCGCGTATGAAAGATAGTGTGAGTTTCAAATGAGGTGTTGTTCTTGTCATTTGACCATGGGTCTAAATTACAAGGGACTCGGTTAAGAGCAATCGGTGGATTGAGAGTTCGAATCGGCATGAGGACTTGACAAAAAATAAGGGTCTGATCTATTCCTATAGTTTACCGTGCCATGGCCAAATAATGTTGCGACAATTGGTGAGTTGAATTTTATTCTAATGCCCATTCTACATGAGCGAGAAAAACGGGCGCGAGCTTCTTGGTGATTCGAGAATTAAGCTCGCGCGCGTTCTTCTCGTTCGTGCAGAATGAGCCTTACGTGGATGGAAATTGTTTAGTGATTATTTGTACTGCATTTGACTACTGTTGTGTTTTTGATTAAGCTGTAGATGTGTATGCTGTATATGTATATCGGAATAGTAAATAATTTTGGAAGTTGGCAAACGTGCCATCACTGATTGGAGTATTAATGCTGGATCGCACGTCGTCATTATGATCGTCGTGCAGGACCGCACGAAGCACATATTGTTAAACGTGCTGAAGCAGTTCGTTTTCCCCGGAACTGTTATTGCTTCGAATTGCTGGAAGTCTTGCAGCTTCTTAAAGGGTGAGGGACACAGCCATTTCACTCTGTGTCACTTCACACTTCACTGAGCTACTTCACTGCGTCGAATTCAAGGATTCCTTCACCTGCGCACATACCAATTCGATTGAGAGTGCGTACCGTGTACTAAGAATGTACATTTTTATTGCTTAATTGTATAAATGTTTTCATCATAATCAATGCTCCAAGGATTGCCTGTAAGCATCATAATCGACAGCTCGAAGGGGGTAACAGCTTTGATCCATAGTTATCTGAGGACGGAGACCAATATTTCCCGGTACCGTAATCGAGGTTACGAGTCTGTGACATTATAACATGGTACGTGTGTGCGTTTAAGACTTTTGATTTTGTCGTATTATTATTAATTACATAACTGTTGAATCTGAACAGTCACCAATTGCTCAGAATCGCGTTAAACGGCACAGTAAACTAGGAATTTCCCCAACAGGTGCCTTAGAAAAGGGCCCTGGGCTGTGGGTGGGCCTGCGCAAATAAGGAAATTCATAACATTCTTTAATCAGTATCCGGCTAGCAATCCGAAGATTGTGAGACGTGAGTTCGAATCGAAAACTTAACAAAAGTTAAGCTGTAGCTATCTTGCGATTGGAGCCAGATTAACTCTTACATTACAAAAGTAGCCCATAATTTCCCCCAATTTCCACAGGCAATTCAAAACCGGTGTTCAGATATCGTTCCACCAATTCAGTGTCCAGCATTTTGGTTTTGGCAGCTTTTTTTGAAGCCAAGATGAAGCAAATGAAATTATCTCCAAGCGAAATTATATACACAAGTACCGCAAATGTACTTGCATACTTTTAGAACTAAAGTCTTCATTTGTAAATTGCTACTCAATACCTATACCCAACTGGTCATTACAACTTATTCCAATTTTAGTAATTTACAAGACTCGTAACAATAAACTGGATTTTGTTGCGAAAATTGTCTTAATACAATTAGTACACATAGTAATATTAGAATAAAGTCATTCCCACGCACTTGATATTTTCAATTGTGCGCTTCAAATATGTCTTCCTCGGGAATTAATAACATCCAAATATGCAGATTAAGTTATTAAAATCGCATTAATCCCACTTCTGCACGCAAATTCACTGGAAAGATATAATTATGAATTTTGATTAGGGGCTTATCGTCCAGGCCTGTACTAAGATTGAAAATAAAGCTGCAAATAAATTTGCTATGCAGACGTGGAGCCCTTAGAGTGGGTGGTTCTAATCTTTTTGAGAGCTGGGGAATATTTTCGACTTCCCAAAAAGTTTGAGGATGTTCCTGTGTACTGTAAATATCATCAAGTTTAGTGTGGTAACACTGAAATATTAGGGGCTATATAGTTTAATTTAATTTTTTGATATTTTTAGGTGTTGAAAAGGTTTTTCGAACTTTATTTCTATATGTAAGCGAAATTGAACTTTTTTTATTGTATATATAAAGTGTATCTGTGAAGTTTGGTTTTACAGATCTATGTTAACCCTTTATTGCATGGTGAACCAGAAAATACCATCTAAATGTGGTTAAATCAACCCGATTCTTTACTAAACGTCGTTTCGTTTGGTTTTCTGACCACCTATAATTTAGACTTAAACCACCTGACCACCCGCATAGACCACCTGAACTTTTTAGCCTCCAAATCCCAGCATATGTCAATATAGGGATGATTTGGTTTGAGACGCCGTATTGGAACAGGTTATGTATAATTAATCATCTTCCTTACTTTGTCAAATGAAATCATTGAATCGAAGTCCTTAATAACATTTTAGTTTATACAATTGTGCATTAAAATGTTTTTTAAAAAAATGTTCAAATCAGTTAATTCCTTTATTGCGTAATTTTGCTACGTCTCCTGATTTGTATGTTCCTTTTCATGGGTGTAGGGGGCAATTTGATAGTCGAATATTAAAAAAAATATTGTTTTAAGTCTCTGTAATGTATTTTGTGCACACACTATTTTTCAGGAAGAAAAATAAATGTATACAGTGAATCTCAAACTGCAAAATAAATCAATATAGTCTTTATATCTATCACCAGAGGGGTAATATTTTCGTTCAGTTCACCATTTATACTAACTTTACTTCTTTAAGTGAGTTTAAATGCTATCGTTGGACAAATACGATATACAAAGTTTAGATAGAAATTTTGTATTGTTATTGAAACATACGAGAGAAAAAAAAGTTGAAATAGAAAAAGCACCGAAACCCAATATGCTCGAGGGTAAAGGACGTCCCAAACCCATCCTATATTTATGCTAACTTTATTTCCATACAAGTGCGTTTAAGTACCCCCATTGGATAAAGATTGCTTATAAAGTTTATCGGTAACTTTTTCTTGTTTATTTGTACAAGTGATCTTTCCGTTTTCTTTTAGAAAGTAGAGACCCTCGGTTCATTTGAACCACCCCAGAGGGCACGCTACTTCCGTTTCAAGTATTTCCTCTGCAATTGAAACTCAGCTGTTTAGAAACTTCTGATTCAATACGCGTTCCAATTGTTTCGTTACTGTATATCGGGGCTCTTTTACAGCAACACCTGTTTCTTCCTCTCGCATTTTTCTTTTCTGCTTTTCGGCGAGAAATTTCGTTTGGTTCTTAGTTGTTGCTGGAGGATGTTTTTCTGTTGCGAGAGCTTTTAGCCGAAAGTGCCTTAAACTGTAGCGAGCGCATTTACTTGTTCGTCGTCCTTGTTGCGAAAGTGATGAATCTTTCGAAACAGAATTTAATTTATATTTTTAAGGGATACGGTAGATTTGTAGTTAGCAAAAGTTTTAATATTAAAAGTTTTTTAAATATATATATGTATTTGTGTCATTTCAATACTTGCTATGAACATTACAATAAATTGCATCTTTTCGTTAGTGTACTTCGGTACTGTAAATTTGTTTTCGACCTATAAATATTACATATTTGTAGGAAGAGTGGATGACATATATAATTTATACATATGATTTCTCGTGTTTTTGTTGTTTTATTATTGATTTCGAACCGCAGTCAATAGCATGTAAGTGGTTATCTAAAGTAAAGTTAACCGCAAATAAATTATATAAAAATAAAATGGATCCCAGAAGCCTGTTTGATAGTTAAATTTAGGATGTAGTACAGTAGAAATCTAATGACAAATGCAATTATAACTATAATACAAATATAAGAAATATTAATTTGCAATTTTCTTACATTTGCGAACATTTACAGAAGCCATTTAAAAGTTAAGTTGTATTTAAGAGAAATCTATTAAATTATCAGTCCAATATAATTTCTATGGCGATACATGTTAACACAACACAGGAATAGCATTTGTACTAATTTAACAGTTTTGTTTTAAATATGCAAGTGGACGATATGAAAATTTAAGAAGCATATGATTCAATGAAAAACGGAAGTCTCGTTGTATTCAAAATAGTTTATTTCTGTGGCTTGGAACAAGAAGACCAATATCATAATTAATCGATTGTGAGGTAAATGCCTTTAAAATTTGCGACTTAACCTTGTTGCAAAGTTATGGAAACCACGGAATTGTTTCATTTGAAGGGTTAGAGAAGCCTTACGACATTGGTTTATATTTCATTTATAAGTTTTAAAATTGATATGTTAAAAATAGTTTTAATATTTTTTTATAAAATTGACATTGATCCTTTTTGTCCTAAGCCACATATTTTATATACTAAAAACCAACAAAAACATCGAAATTTTTCTGTGAATTAGCAAATTATAAAAAAGTAAAGCAAGTAATAAAAAATCAAGCTTATAATCAAAAAACACATTTAAGTTATTTCATTATACATCAAAGGTCTTAAAAGTAATAAATGATTTTCTAAGCCACTCGAAGAACATTTTATTTCATTTACTTCAGTATTTTTGAATTCTTTCAAAGGAAAGGGAAAATAAGAACATTATTTTCGAATAGAAATTATCTGTTTAAAATTATAATGCATCTTTAGTATAATTTTAAATGCTTAGTTTCCTTTATAATTATTATTCCATGATTAATATACTTAATTCCTGTCTGCGCTACCTTATTTTCCCAGTAAAAGATTGTGGAGAATACACAATGTGTGTGCTATTTCAAAATGATTTAAATCGGTAAACATGTAAGGAATTATGCTTTTAATCTCACATGTATTTTTTTTAAAGAAATGTATCAAATATGCGTGTTAAAATTTTTAGATGTAGTTGTATATTTTATTTTCTATTTATACAAAATATTTATGGCTCATTCTATGGATTTCAACATCTGTTTAATATTTTACAGTTTTCACAGTGTTTAAAATGTATTTATAGTTATTATGTTTTTGATAAGCGGATTAGAAATGCCGGGAGAGATAAATTTTAATACACGAAATTTGAGAGGATTAAGTAAAGAAATAATTATTTCGTAGTGGAATTATGTACTAGAATTGGCTTTAATATCTAGTATAAACATAATTTAACTTAATTTTAGTAAAATAAGTCATTTCTAACATTTTCACAGTGTTCTATTTCCATCTTTTGTTGGAAACGTAAAAGAATTGCCATTAAAATTTGCAATTGGCTCTGAGTTTTAAATTGTTTAAAATAATATATAAAGGATAGTCATAAATTATTGGAAGATGTTCATTGTTTCGCTATTTAACTACACATAAATAACCATTCTTTTTGCTATACTTTTACTACTTTGTTTTTGCTAAAGCTGAGCGACTTTCTTTAAATATACGCGAAGAAGTTGATTAAAAATAATGTTTTATTATGTCAATACAGCTAAATATGATACAGACAAAAAAATAACCTTTGCCCAACAATTTATGACCACATTTTATTATATATACATAAACTTCAATTAAATTTCTGTTAATTTTTGAATTGGGAAATGTTTTTTGATGCCATCACGAATGTCATATTTTTTTCTTATGTATTGTTTAAGAAATTAAAGTAGTAACTATCAGATATATTATTTCTGTAGTACCCTTGTACTCAATGGATGATAACACATAACGTATCAAATGAAAGATAATTTTCAGGAACAGGACGCATCGTAAGTTTATCTCATAAATATCAACGGTTTTATTTAAAAATCCGTTTAAAATAATTCATATAAACGTGTTTTTTTAAACAAACCGTTGATACTGCTGTCATCTATGAATGAGCAGGGCGTTAAACGTTTGTGATTTGTTTGGCTATAAGAAATACGCTAATATATTTCGCCCTTCCCAGCAAAAAGTCAGCATAAAACCTTCATCAAAATTTTGAAATTGAATGTTTTATGCAGGAAAACTGCAGTTTTTTTGAAGATCTATAAAATTAAAGGTTTTTGTTTCAATATCCTTCATAAAAACTGCAAAAAACCTTCATAAAAAACCTTCAATTTTTAATCATGAAGGGAAAATGCAGATATTTTAAAGGTTTTATGCAGGAAAATTAAAAACTTCAAAAAAAACTGCATTTTTTTGTTTCAATATCCATTATAAAACCTTCAAAAAACCTTCAATTTGACAATTTTGATGAAGGTTTCATGCTGACTTTTTTTGCTGGGTTACAATGAATGTGTGTGTGTATGTAGGGGGGGGGGGTATGTGATAATTATTTCACGTGCATGCTAGTTGACTAATATTACCGAAACACCAAGTTAATTTCATAAGATGTAGCAATTTAACTGTAGATCGGTAAACATTCTTCAATAAATGTAAATAATTCGCCCACTTGCATCATTTACCAAGTTCCCCTGAGTTGAGCATTTGTGTACTGAATTTGTACAATTTTCGTCACTGCTTTACTCTCCGAAATAACTATTTTTTTAAGCATTTTGCAATCGTCAAGGCTATTTTAGTCAATTTTGACAATCTTTTCGTCAATGCATCACTTGACTTTTGAAGAAACAGAAATCCTCAATTTTTAATATTAAAGTCATTTATTCCGATTCCTTTCCGGAGGTATCTACTTAATTTTGGTTTTTATATATGTATGGCTACAAAATTCAGGTCTATCAGAGCTTTTCTGGCATGGTTGATGCTGTGCGTGACTTCGGACCAAGAGATCCCTGGTTCGAGTCGATCCGTCGATTTTTATTTGAAATCTTCCTCATTTTTGACGAAATAAATTCCATGTAGTAAGAGTAGTGATATAAAGTGTAAATTACTTAATCGAAATAAACAATATTTTGAATGAATATAAATATTGTTAAGGATTTATATTTTTGTCGAACATTCTAACTGTTGGCCAGTAAAAGGCCTATTTCTTGCCCTTTGAACTGCTTTCTACCTTTTGGTTTAGCATAGTGGGAAATAGAAAAAGAGTTACCACATATTTTTAAACTCAATTTGCATGCAGGAAAAACCTGTAAAGGGAATTTCAAGAAAAAAGTGTCCTTTGAACCTATTCGGACGCGATTGAAGTTAAGAAATTTTATAAAAAGCTGGCATAAGAAATCAAATGTACAAAAGATTTTTAAAAGCTTGGCTTTTTGTGGAATTTCTGTAAATTATCAAGTAGTACTTTTGTTAGAGCCGAAATGGTATTCTGGAATCCCTTTTCGGAACTTGTTCAAAGGAAATGAAAGAGGTGTAAAAAATAACTTTTTACGCAAACTCGGTTTAACATGCAGCAACAAGTGTAAAAGTTTTGACGCCCTTTACCATAATCCAATATAAAGCAAAGTGAAAATTCGGTGACTTTTCAGATGATTGAGGAATTTTTGGCTTTGATGGTCTTTAGTAGTCAGAAGTCAAAGGAAAAGGGACTTTGAAGTCCTGAAACATAGCACATTTAGACAAGTAAATATATATAACACTACTGACTGCTCACCAAATCATATATTTTTTCATTTAAATTCATAATATTTGTATTATTACATTTTCACCTTGAAATTAGCCACCAAATTAATATTTTAATGATGAAAAGTTTTGTGTGATATCCACGTAATTTTAAGCTGTTCTCATAGTTTATTTAGTATTTTGTTTTCTCTCTTTTTGTACTTTTTTTTACTCTCTGTATTTTTACTTCTGATGTAATCTTTACAAATAAGTTCTGGTTCCCGGACGTTCTTATTTGAAACATTTAAGTCAGGGAAGGAGTTATCCGGGATTTTAAAAAAAGTTACTTTCAACAGTCTTTATATTTTTCTGGGGAAACTTATTCCTAAGCATTATTTGCACGTAGATTATTGGTCTTGTAATGAGTTTTGACCCACGTCATTAAATGCCATTTTTCATTTGTGAAATTCGCATATAAATTTATTAAAAAAAGTTCACAAAATTCTGAACTTGCACGTTATTCTATAGAACAATAATGTGTTTATTTAAAATACTTTAACAAATAGAACTTATATTCAAATCTAAATAGTAGAATAACATTTGTGTTTATTCATCTTCATATGAAATTAAATTAATTTGAATTATTTGCTTATTTCCATCAATTAAATAATTGAGAGGTTAAAATACGAACGAATTCTCATGAATTCTAAAATATTTTATACATTTTAAGGAGTGAAAAAGTATGCCCACTTTGCTTATATAGACTATGATAATGCAAAAGTGGATTATGATGAAATGAAACAGATACATAAAAAGTACTCCAATGTAAAATAAATAACATAATACAATTCTATAAGAAAGAGTTTGTGCAATAGAGGAAAAATGTATGTAACCTTTAAAAACTCAATTCGAAGATGACAACACCATTTTGTCATGGATGAAATAAATGTAATTCGCAATGATGAGTTTTTCTAGAATGTGATTCCAAAACGAAGAACAAAAATTAGAAATTGCAAGTTTATTCAAAGGGAAAAAATAATCCAAGCATTTCTATCAGACACATTTTATTTTGACCGTTACCAGCTACTTAAAGATGATGGCTTGCCTCAAACAAACTTCGTTCAAAAAATCCTTTGCTTCCGGAGCAAAATAATCTTTTTAAACTGGATTATTTATTTTGTTGCGCAGTCTGAAAGGGGAAGAGGCACCAACTAAACGCCGCCGCCTTTAATCTATCTCAGCCATAACAGAAACATATTTTGTTACTTTTCATTTCTGAATCGTTTTGTTCAAAATGTCTGCTCCTCATTTGCTTCGAGTGAGGCATAATTTCCCAGCTTATCTTCGGACTGTATAAAAGTATGTGTGCGAGTCATTAGGACTTCGTATCGAGTGTAATATCTAGCGGAAATTCCCACTTTCCGATTAAAGATCTGCGGATTTATGAAACAGAATAGGAACCCTAGATTAAATCTTTTGCGAATTTATTGCCAATGGGGAGTAGTTGGGACGTTCTCTTAACGTTAAATTAACGTATCTTTAAAATGGTGCTTTTAAGCTAGGCATTTCAACGAAGGGGTTTGCTTTTGGGATTTTGTAAAGCAATAAATATAATTAAAGCGTGTATTAACGGGGGACATATTGAAATTGTTAAGGTATTGGATTTTTAAAACAAAATATGGATGCAGTTGGTGCATTTTTAAGTATTACGTGCTTGAGACCAGGAGAGAATATCTATGTTATTTTGAATTGATTAAATTTGGAATATTTCTATAAATATGTAAATGAGTTTAGAGTTATTTAAAATACTATTTAAAAATAAATTGTGTACTAAATTTTTTTGTAAATACGTTAGATATAAGAACATTTGAATGCTTTTCTTTTTTGTTTTCGAAGATAAATAACACCAGCACCAACGTACAAGCTCTTTGTTTAATTTTCTTTCATTTCAATACTTAATTTTTTGTATTTTGTTTACAGCGATTCAATATAATAAACGCATCTTGAATGAAGAGTTAATTTTCTGTTAGAATATTAGTAGCATAATGTATGAGTAAACGATGAAGTTATATTTATTCCATTTTATATAAAACTATTATTAATGAATGGCTTTCTTTTGAGATCTATAGTTTTGTGCTTATAATTAAAATTTTATGCATATAGTAAAAGGAGATCGTTGCCATGTTAACAACTATGTGCTAACCCACAGTTAAAAAAAGGGTTTCCGACCATATCCTCAAACTATAGTTTTATAACATGTTTCATTTTAAATTAAGGTTGTTAGATTAAGGTCATAAATATGAATAATTTCATTAATATGAATAATTTCATTAATATGAATAATTTCATTATTATGAATAATTTCATTATTATGAATAATTTCATTATTTTGAATAATTTCATTATTATGAATAATTTCATTAATATGAATAATTTCATTAATATGAATAATTTCATTAATATGAATAATTTCATTAATATGAATAATTTCATTATTTTATAAGATAATGTGTTAATTATTATTATGCATTTAAAATAGTAATTAAATCCAAATTTTAACAACATTTCCTTACAAATCCAGAGTTTTACACCACTGTCATACAGACTAAAACAGAATCCTTATGTTAAAATCTGTTTTATAAATCTCAGAATTGACATAGCAAACTCAGGTGGTGCGGAGTCCATAAGTCCGAGTTATTTCAGATATGAAAAAAAAAAACTTTCGCTCCCCCTTCAATTTAATGTATACAATTTTATATCTAACGTCGTATTCGAAAAGATACATAAAATTGATTCTGCAGCAATAGAAAGCCCCGATCCTAGAATCCCAAAAAGCCTCAGCCGAAAGAGATTAGATCTTTTCGAGCGTTCTGAGGAGCAAAGAAAGTTGATGTTTCCATTCAGTCTTATTTTTTAGGGTAGGCGCCTGAATTCATCAGTACCCAAAGAAAACGAGCTTTTCTCTGGGAAGATGTACAAAGCAGCTAACTCCAGCAAAGACGTAACTAATAGAGAAAGAACATGAAAACGCCCTTTCAAATCCCTTTCGTCAACATCCCAGTAAATCCACTAACAGAATAAACCTTTTGGGGACTTTCCGGATGCCTATCATTTTAATATTTTTTATTTCCCCCTAATCCGCAAGGCAGGGTGTATTGATTGTTTTCATCTGCCTCTAATACCTCTAAATGAGGCTATAATCTGGCTAATCACTCCCAATTACTGGGTATGATCGTGTATTAGCTATTGGGATTTGTTTGGATTGGGTTTCTTTGGTGTTATTTCTTTAAGCTCAATCCTTTTGGGTGCTTCACTTGGGATGTTTTTTTCCGGGAAGAAGTGAATTACTGATTTGTGTATATAAGAACGGTGCAAGAGTCAAGGTATTTATAATGTTTATGGTCTAAAATAGATCAATGGGGCTTGTTTTGTTAACGGATTCATGGTAAGATTTGGTTTTGAATTTCCGCTTCAACAAAAGGCTTTTTTTATTATTTAAAATTAAAGTATGTTCGATCCTGAAATATTCTGAATATTTTAATCCCCGTCAGAATTTTGTTTTTCACACTGGTGGTTGCACAAGTGATACCATGTTCGCTTATCTTCAGTTTTCCTGCACACATTGTCACCAATTTTTAAAGTCATAAAATTCATCCTGTGATAATATTTTTCATATTTATTGCTCTGAGGTATCTTTAAATCCATTTAAATTATCTGAATCCATCATAAAAGCTATTTTGACATGTCAGAATAACTAAAGAAAGTGACTTTTAGTCAGTAGTCATGAAATATAACGAGACATTTGATAGTGACGAAAATATTATTTATATCACAATTTTTCCCTTTGCCGCATCACTTGCGACGTCGACCATACAATTTAGACAATACTAAACGTATGACATGCGACGATAAACGTATGACATAAATAAGAGGTTAAAACAACTATCACGGCGCTTTATTCCTTCTAATTGAATATCGTTTTTTGGTATGAAAATTATGTTATACGGGAATTAGTATCTATGCTGAAAACTTGCTAGTTAGTACATTCATACTATAGTAAATTATTTTAGTATAATTAAAAGGAGATAGTTAATTAAGATGAAGTTGATTTACCCTATAAGGACATTTATTAAGATATAAAAATATCAACACGAAAAAAATGCCGTTATTTTATACATTTTTACAATCATTTAGAGGCAATCTTTTGTTATGCAGATTTTATATTAAAAAGCATGTCTTCATCTTTAATATAGCATTTGAAAAAATATTTTATGTGTTTTGTTTAAACGAATATTTTTATTGCGTGTATTAAAGGTTTATTACAAAGTGTGTACGATCGGCGACTTTATTAAACTATAATTATATGTCTATTTAAGATCAGTTACTGAAATTTTACCTTTCTAGAAATATATCCAATTATAAAATGTGTTGATTTGAACCCACATAAATTAATTAATTGCGAATATAATAATAAGAAAAGATTTTATTAAAAAAAAGGGCTTTAATTTTGACGGAAATCTAACGTATTTTTTATTGAATTAAATTTTTTTTCTATATCAATCACAAAAGTAAAACATTATTTGTAAAAAAATATGTTTAATTGTCCTTTTTGCATTTAATGACTTGGTATTTCATGTAAATTTTTAAATTAATTTTGCATGAAGTAAAATTAATACATCATGTAATACTTTGTACACTTGTAGTATATGTAATACTTTGACTATTAACCTTTGGTGACGGTTTTATCCAGACATTTTATAAACATGTGAAAGCAATTTCTAAACATATCAAATAACGAGCAATTATGGAAATATAATAGGAATTTAATCGTATCAGACAATGACTTCAACATGTGACTTATCATGTAATAAAAAAATATTTTTTTCGAGTGAAATATTCACAAAGGAATATTTTTTTAAACTCTGATATCTACACAATGCCTCACTATATGATATATTTAACGCTGGGAAAAAGCAACTGTGTATGAACAATGATGTGTGCAAGGTGTCTGAAATATTCGAGTTCAAGTGGAATTTTCGCTTACTTCCACACATTGTAAAGTCAGAAGAATCGATTTCTAGCGTCCTGGTTATTTCAAGAAAACGCAGTAGACTAGAAATATTTTTGAGACATTTTGTGGATGAGGCACTTTCTAACTCAACAACTGGAGTTTCTTCTTATTGCGCCGTTTCATCTCAAGCATATAGTTGTTATCTTCAAGGAAAAAAATAGGAGTGTATAGTACTATTTTGGAACTACTCTCTTTTCTTTCTTATAAATTCCCTGTTAAACTTTAAATGCATAGTGTAACTCAAGAGTTATATAACTATATTTAAGGACTTTGTACTTTCTCATGATTATTATTTAAGCTAGTTGAATTTTTTAGCAAGTGCAATCTGCATTTGACGCTTTGTAATTTTTTTGAAATTTGAGGGGTTTGTAACTCAAAAGTTAAAAATTTAAATGTTGCCACATGGAAAATAAATTTTAGGAAATTTAACTATTTTTCCTCTTAATTTTTAAATAATGAAAATTTATTATTTTTGTAATAAAAAGATAAAAAATTTGATTTAAATCTGTGTTTTTAAAAATGTGTTTTTAATGTGTATCGAATGAAAGAGTTTTGGTGGACATTCAATGTCATCTTAAAGTAATTTTATTTAAACAAAATTGCATGAAAATTTAATTTTCATGCGATTTTGTTTAACTTTATTGGTAATTAAATACCTACTTAAAAGTAATGTTTGAAATGGTTTAAAACCTTTAAAATTGACTTTATAAGTAATGTTATGAATTAACTAATTAAAGATATCATTTTATATTTTACTGTTATTTAAAATATTGGAGATATAATTTATATATATATATATATATATATATATATATATATATATATATATATATATTGCTTTATCAACAACTAACTTAATAGTAACTGAAATGTTAAAGTTAAAAAATATTCTAAGTATTTGATTATTGTTGTTTAAGTCTCTCGGCCATAATATCTTTGGAGAAAAAGGAATGTTAATGACTCGTACCAAGATTTAACAGAACATTAATTTGAAATATTTTCTGTTGTGTGTGAAATTTGAGATCGCATTACGTTTAATAAATAATTATTAAAATACAGATTATGGAAATATACAGTTTAATTTTAGTAAGTCAAACTAGAGTTATACAAAAGAGCTGTTACAGATGGCATATATAACGGCAAATTTCGCCCACAGTTTTAAGCATATGTATCGTAGCATTTTGCCAAAATTATAAGAAACATTTACTAAGCGAAGTTTAAAACCATTTGAACCAACCACATAATTTACAAATCTCCGAATTCACATAATTTTCCTGAATATTTCGTGAAATAGTAGAACCTATCTGTGTTCGTTAAACACTTGTATATTCTATCCAATCGACAACTGTACAACAATTGCCGAGTCAAATTGCGCCTAGAAAGCAGACGTGAGAGTTCACTAGATGTTCACGCAATTGTTGGCGGAGACAGATAAACAAATCTTTGCAATGCCACATTTAGAAGTCAATCGCCTTGGTGAGAAATTCATCCCAAACTCGACATATCATTCGCTAGTGCCCATACACCCTCTACAGCACGCACAAGACGTTTCACGTACCCGACTGGGGCAGTGCCCCCCGATTAATTTTTATTCAAGTATGAAGGATTTGTATTCAATGCAGTTCAGTTTCACTCTAATTGAAGTAGTCAAAATTAGTGATTGTATGGTACATTTATTTTTAAAAAATATTTCAACTCTCAGTTTTAAATCTATAATATAAATAATAGCTCTTCTGAAATATTTAAAAAGTTATGGAGTTGGTAACATTTTATACTCGAACACTAGTAACACTTTTATTTGCCTGGATTTAGCCAATTATATCATAACCAGAACTGAAAATATCTCTGATTTTGGGATTTTCAAATTCAATTATTCTTTCAACATTCACTTAGTTTATGAAAAAAAGTATGTATATTTTCAATTTGTATATGCATATTTCTTTATCAGTTAATTTTCCATATAACATTAACTATAATCCAATTCAATATAACTAAACAATTGTGATTTTTTTAAAAACAATTTTTCTTCTAACGTTTCGATTATTTAAAATTTGTTTTCCTAAATCTATCGATGTGAAACCATTAACACCAAATAGTAATCTAAACGCAAAAAAATAATAACGAATTTATTTAAAATAAGAACCATCTTTTAATTTATAAAAGTTGAATTAGTTTAAGTGAATACGATAACACTTCAATTTAAATGGATCCACCATGAGCGAAACATCGTTAAATATTAAATAACTCGAAAATGCAAGAATCTGAGAAAAATCAAAGAATGATACATCTCTGTGATACAACTTTTTACACGTTTCGTTCAATACATCCATTCAATTTGAAAATGAGATTTGCGAAGCTTTTTATTGGAAGTGATATTAGTATTGCTTAGTGAATCCATATCTTTGCTCTGTAGAAAAGTGAGTTGTGATCTGATATGTAAAGTGATATGTAATTACTCACAGAGACAATTTCGGAATCTTAAGATGTTTGAAATGATTAAATTAAATTGGATTTCTTCGAAGTTATTAAAATATCGAAATGTATAAGCTAAGTTTTTTATTACTAGAGAGTAGTGGATATTGCATAACGACGAATTTCCTTTAAAGTATTGGGTTTCAAGTAGTTTCATTATGTTGAAATTGTTATTTATTAAAAGTTTTTTTTCTTCATAAATTACTTTGTTGAGATAAGAGTAGTTCCCATTTTTAATATAATATTCATGATTATATTGAGAGTAGGAAAAAAGAAACGTTTCTTTCCCTTAAAAAACTGTTTTTTCAAGAAAATATTAAACATTGGTAAAAAAAGTAAATAATTTTTAAGGTTTGAGCATTTGTTTTTAGTTCAATGCATGTAAATATGGTATCAACAAGTATTGGGCTAATTTAATATAAATGTAAACATTTCATAACAGGTGTGAAATAGATGTTAATGAGTGTATGTAACTTTGTAAATAATACCTCAAATACATTTAGATTCAAGTATAAGTTTCAGCGGAAATAGTTTTTTTATAATTATTTCGTTGAACTATATTTTTTTTCTATAACGCATTTTATTTAATTTGTTTTGGAATACTTAACAATAATATATAAAAAATACTTTTGTAAAGCAAGCTTTTTATAAATGTACTAAAGAGTAAAAAATAAACTATCGTTCTAAATTGACTAAAATATAAAAGTGTGGATCCCACGCAGTACGAAACTTTAAAGCCGTTTACTTGAACGCCCTAGAATTTTATTTTTAGTTAAGTAAGAACAATAGTTTATTTTATCGTATTCCTTTTGGAATAAATAACAGTAATATATAAAATACTTTATAAAAACATGATTCTCATGAATTTCGGTGAACCTTTGATAATTACTTTTCTGAGGGTTATTAAACCACATTTTTATTTGAGAAATAATCGCATGTTAACTTACTTTTAGTAAAGAACATTGAATACTAAAAAACCACTTTTCAATTTATACTTTAAAAAATTCTTTTCCTATCTTATCATCAATCTACTTTTAGCAAAAACAAATGACATTTTATATTAATTATAATCACTCTTTTTTGGATGTAATCTTTCTTTGTACATTAACAATTTTGATTTGTAAATCTCCGCAAAATTATATATAAACTTATAATAAAAATAAAAACAAATCATTATTATCTCAAAAAGTAAGATATAATATATCGACGACAAAATATTTCTTATGAATTATAGGAGTCTAGGATTAGAAATGAATGAGATGCATCAAACATAAAAATTTAATTTTGTTAATTTGGAATTCTATAGGGCTTTGTCCATCTACTATCTTTTTAAAGTTTTTAAAATAAGTAATTTATTTTTATGTTTATGCATTACTAAGAATTGTAATGTACTCCAAGAGATGTATTTAACCCTCAGTTATTTTTAAAAAAAGTTTATTCTTAAAATGATAGTTTCCTTTTTTGAACTTCTTCTTCATAAATAGTTTTTTTTAAATAACTTTTCAGTATATCAAAGCTAGTTAGTCTAGTAAATTAAAAATGTTAGTTAATGGATAATTAATTAAATGGATAATTCCCTTTTTGAACATTTTCTTCAAAAATAGTTTAAAAAACACCTTTTCAGTATAGAAAAGTTTAGTTGAATGAAAGTAAAAAAGTCAAATGATAATCCTTTTTGAACTCACTCTTCAAAAATATTTCCTTACTTTTTAGTACAAAAAAGCAAAAGAACTAAATAACCCTTTTGTGCCTAATCTATCAAAGTAATTCCTTATTTTTGAGTTCAATAAAGCTTAGTACAAAAAAGCAAAAGCAATGAATAAGGTTTTTTAACTCTTAAAAATATTTCCATTTTCCCTAGTACAGCAAATCAGCTGTAACTTCATTTCCTAATGAAGATTTTAATAATAAATAGTTTTTCTTACATACCTTTCATTAGAGCGCAGAAGAAAATCCCGAAACAATTCAATTTGCTAAATGCCTATTAATAATCGAGGGAGTTACGCCACTTTTACGTGGATCTGCCCTTCTTTCGATTTGATGCCGCTTCCTCTGACAGACACGCGAAAATAATCGATTAAACCTTGTTAATGGCTGCTTCGAAAAATGCGATCGACTGCTGAACTTTTCCGATAGTTTGTTTCTGTTGAGTTCTGTTAAGCACATAAGCACATTGATACTTACTTGTATTGTACACTCAAACAGCAATTGCTGAAAAGGTCGAGTTCGTTTCTTTTTCCCTGTTAGATCCGAGGGGGAAAAAAGAGGCAGGGTTGTTATTTCGGAGTTGGGTATTGGTTGTTTCAAACAAAAATTCTCTGGTTACGTAGGTTCGACTTCAATACTTAGGCTCTAACTAACCCCGTCTTTGTTCGGATTTTGTTTCTGGGACGACAAAAGAGGAGATTTTTTTTTTCTCAGTGGTTTTTCGTTAAAGTCACTTTCTTTGAGTTTATTGAGATCTTTAGTTTAAAGAAAATCGGTTAAATGTGACTTTTATGTATGCAAAATTAAAAAAGTACTAGGTGGTCTCAAATTATTGGGCTATGGTCAATGTTTCGCTGTTTAACTACACATAATAAACCATTATTTTTTCTATACTTTTTTTTTAAATACCCAAGACATGTCCAACTCAGCTTAAAAAAACCTGTAGAGCTACTGGCATGCCCAGGAAAGAACAAAAAAAGATACATAAACAAAGCTCAACACCCTCGTGAGCGGAGAAAAAGCAAAACACAATAAAACCAGTTAACACCAATTACAATTGACAAAAAATACACATACAAATACAAAAATGCAAATCCAAAAAGACTTAAACAAGAGAAAAGGAATAAATAAAAACACAAATGAGTGCAAAGCTTAGTGTAAAACACAAATTAAAAACAGAAATATGACAAAAACATAACAAAAGAATTTTAAAAACACACACACACACAAAGTGCTAAACATAACAAAGAAAGCACTCCCCCCCCCCCCCTAATCAATAGACTTACATATTTCAGCAGAAATTTTAACACAGGTAACCAATCTATATAATGATACCTTGTTTTGTAGAATATTGTCCAACCAGGCTTGAGCGTTGATTGGAGAGGGTCTGGTTAAATGAAATATTGTGGTAAATTTGTATTCAAAAATATAATGGTCAGGATCGCCAACAGGAATCTATACTTTAACTAATTTGTTTGTAGCTACTAAAGCTAAGCGACTTGTATAAAATATAAGCGAAGTATTTGAACAATAATTTTTATTATGTTAATACAGCCAAATAAGAAACAGCCAAACAATGACCACCTCTCAACAATTTGTGACCACCCTGTACATGTACAAATTAGTCATCACTAAAAATGACTTTTGAATAAGTTTGAGGCGTTGGTTTGGTTGAAAAATAACTTAAATAGTAATTTGCTTCTAGGAATCAGTAAAAAATTTAATAATAATGTTTAGTTAAACAAAATATTTGAAAATTTCAAATGTAGTTAGTTCAATAATAAAATATAAGTAATAATGAACTCTCAATGACCAAATTGGTTGATATTATATCCAAATACTACTTTCAAGTTATCAAACTGTGATTAAGCAAAAGGTACACAGCACCTTTATTAATATTTTTAAGTTTATTGATATGGTATACTGATACAGGTCCTTTTTACTGTTCATTCTCATCCCACATACTTTAGTGGCTAATGTTTAAAAAATTTGAAATTAGAGTACAACTATTAATTAAATTAATGAAAGTTGTAACTCAAGTAAGTATACTAAAATATCAGTGGCCAGCATTATACTTTTGAGTGTTAATTTGACAACAAGGTGGCCACGTTGGTCTTGTTTCGCGCCCAAAAGATTTTTTATATCTTAGTAAAGTGATAATATCTATCCAATGTAAAGGATATCTCATCATTAATAATTATTTCAAATTATTATAGTGAAAGAAAAGAAATAATCTCTCCTTGGGAATTTATTATAAGTTAATTTAGGTGACATGATGGAAAATTTATCCTTTTTCTAGTACAACTATCAGATATTTGTCGTGATTAATTACAATGAGTTTAAAACCGCATTCATTTTTGAACGTTTTCTTTATGAAAGGGAAAATAGAATTTTGTTTAATAGATCAAAATTAATTTAAAATATTAAAAACTATAAAAAATAAGTAAGACAAAACAGTTTTGGTTTTAGATAAATATATCTGTTCCTTAAAAGTAGAAAAATGTTTTAAGAAGCAAAAATTGATATGTCCTAGATGTCAAACATTTTTTTTGTATAGTTGTGAAGCATAAATCTCGCTATGCTATACTATTTGGTTTACTTGAATACATATGTTAGCAGTTTGTTAAAGATATGTCATGAAGAAAAAAATGATATCAGGAATAATAAATTTTACTATGAGTGATTGGTACGAAATCCTTTACTCCTGCGGAAAACGTTTTATTGTCAGCATTCCTGCTTGGACGTATTCCAAAATATCAAAAGTCGGCTTTAGAAAAGCTATATATTATTTCTAGAATCAAACCTCCTTGAAAATGGAAAACTGATTTAATAGATTGTTTGTTGAATTTTATTCTTGTTTTAATTTTGTTTATGAAATGTCTATACTTTACTATAAATACCTACTGAAAGAATAGGCACTTAAATGCAATGATTAAAGGTTGTAATAATGTGTTTCAATTATAGTTTGATCATGTGCGTTTAGGTTTTATAAAGTATTCTTGATTGATTATTAAAATACAAATACAACGTTAAAATAAGCAATAAAAATCGATGAGATCTGGACATGTTTTGGGAGATACACATCCTTTCATCAGCAAGAATATTCTTAACGCCATGTTCTATGAGGCGAGTTTTTATCTTATTCTTGATTGAGTTTGATTTACTAGCCAATTGTATGGGGTGGGGTAAAATGGGTTTTAAAACTCGATTTTTTTTTTTACGTTCAAAGTACAATTTCTCTCAGGAATTTTTCCTTTAATTACAATTTTTTTTAAAACGTTCACTTATTTATTGGAAACATAATCGTATATTTTTATTTAATTCTGAGGTTTATATGTATTTTTAATAATTATTTTTGTTTTTGATTTAAAATTGGGGAAAATGGGCATTTTATGGACATGAATTTTTCTTGAAAATATTGAAAATATTTTCTTGTATTATTAAAATAAATTGTTTTGCCAAATTAGTAATTTGAATAAAGTGGAAAAATAACAATCAACAACTCTTAAAAAAAACCTCGGTATATTTTATTATTAAGGGGCAGTTTTTGTAACAGCTTTCTAAAAGCAATTCGACAATTTGAAAAATCGACTTTTTTATTATTTATTATCTTAGAAGAAGAACATCTGCTTGAATAATTTGTGGTTTATTTTAATTCAGGAATCTTTGCTGCATTGACGTTATTTTTATTTTGTTCCTCAACGATTTTTTTATTTCATTTTAAACATTCCGTTTATATTTTAATGAATTGAGCAAATGTCGTCCATTTTGTAATCTAAATAAGTTCTTTTTGTCAGTTTAAAAAATTAGGTATGTAACTTAATTATATGAACATATAAACAGTTTGAAATATTTTGCAGTTAATCTTTTGATTTATAAATTACATATTTTGTAGAATAATTGCACTTTTTTCGAGGTTCATGATATTTTTCCAAATTTCCAATCCTGTAGCATTAAAAAATCGTTATATCCATTTTTGTCACATTGCAAGGAATATGGGTAAAAAATTCGACTTTTTTAGTTTCAATTTAGAAGTTTTCATGCATCCAACTATCATAATTTATTTTGTATACTCAAACAAATATTTTTGGACTTGAATTTAATTGCACATAAATTAAATTTTTTGTTGAATTGTTCCCCATTTAACGAAGTAAATTTATAAAAAAAGAACGTGATTAAAGCATAAGTTTAACAATGTCTAATTTACATTTATTTTCAAAATACCCATTAGCCTTTTTCCACCACCTTAATCTACGATCCTGTGTATGATATTTGAAGCAATACATTTTACGGATAATTACAAATTAAAATGAATTTTCTCTTTTAATATGTTTATACTATTTTGCAGCTATCAGTTAATTAAAAAAAAGTAGTTGTATTTAAATTTTTTTAAAGTATAAAAATAAAGGGATATTTCTAAAAATAAACAAAATTCAATTGTTAAACGTAAGTATAATTTTAATATTTCATTTAATTAATAGATTTAGTAGATACACAAAAATACAAGATATTATTTCAATTAAAATATGTGAAATAATTTATTTTCCTAAGATGAAATATTCAAAATCTTAAAAATGTTTTAATTTGTTTAATAATTTTGTGCAATAATTTATCTAACATACATTAAGCATTTGGTATTTACGATACCAATTGTCTATTTGTTTTGTCATGCCTTATTTTTCTTTCGATGTAAACTTTACAATCAACTGCATTGTTACAGTTTCATAATAATTCTCTCCTGCTCAATGTTATTTGTCAAAACATATAAATAAGTTTCTAATGTGAACAAAGTTATTAAAACTTGTTCAATAAGGTATGATAAATAAATTAATATTTTATTAAATTTTTTGTACACGGTTGACATTTCTAATTTGAGTTCGTGCATCACTTTTAATAGTAATTTTTTTTATCTACAACTAAATAAATTACTTTAATATTTAGTATTCCGTTTGTAAATAATATACAAGTCGATGTGAGCTATTTCAGAAGATGAATATTAATCCTTAATTTAATGAATATAAATTTATTTTTTATGTATTACGGATGTTTTAAATAAAAAAAAATCAAGTTTATTGATATAAAATGCTCAGTTTACTAATTAAAATGCATTTAAAATTAACATTTAGACATGTTATTATAATTTAACATTATACTTATAATTTGTGAGAAAATTGTTCGTGATGGAATTTTTTAAATATATTAATTTTCCAGTAATCAGCATCCAAACAATTATAAAAAACAATAATTATATTTAAGACAATTTTTTCATCTGATGCTCAGTTTACTAATTAAAAATACATTTAAAATGAACATTTAGAGATTTTATTAACATTTAACATTAAGTTCGTTATTTACTCATTAAGCAATATATTTATTAGATGAAACGATATTTTGACACGGTCAAGTCATCACTCCTCCTAAATTATAAAGACAATTTTATGATTAATGTGTAATTTGAAATAGAGAGAACTGTAGATGTTCCAACATGTGTTAAAACTTTAAAATATTAAGCTTTTAAATATTTGTCAAGCATTTAATTGTTATTATCGTGGCGCCATATGCATATCAAAATTTGAACTTAACAACGATCAGGGGCATTAAATAAATGATGACCGTATTTTTACGAAAATTATTATATATAAAAAAAGTTTTGTAAATTTTTGTAACTTACGGCTAATTCCTTCTTTAAAAGTTTAATATAAAACAAATATGTACAGATCATGGAAGTTTTCTTTAAGATAAAACAGTATTGCTGTGTGTTGCCGAAAAGTAAAGATAGGGTAATGATTTAATATTAAATGTTCTATGGATAAGAAAGGCTTCCCATAACGGATTTCAGCCTCCATATTTTGAATGCGCAGCAAGTCATTGTTTGGCCAGCCATTAATGCACACAAAGGGAGCAGCGGTCAGAGTCTGGTGAGCGTTAGCGAGCAGGGGCGAAGCCATCTGGTTGATATTAACAGTGCATTTTTGGAATAACATAAAAAACGATTAAGGTCCATTTTTGGTTGAAAATATGATAGTTGTATCCATATGCAGCTCGATGTAAATTAAATGAATGTATTGATTCATTCAGAAAAGAGAAAAAATATCATTCGAAAACGTACAGGTGGAAATGTGAGTTCAAATGCCTACTTTTGATCAAAAAATTAAAAAAAGTAATGACAATTTATTTTGATCGTTTTTCGGCATCATATTTCACGTAATTGACGTAGTTAAACGATGTTTTTTTTAAGTTTATCTGAAAAATTTCAGAAGATGAATAACACTCGGTAGTCTCTCTCTCTTTCTATCTATATATAGTACACAATTTCTTTTCTCTAAAATGCCGGAGGTATATTGACAAGCATAAACGAGCTCACTCTCAGTTTAAGGCGATAACATGGCTTTGGACATCCGAGGCACAATGGAAGAAAATGTAAGACTTTGTAACCAATCACTAAGCATTGTAACCACGCCGGATGATATTGACTATTGAATAGAACAAAGGGATGATAGACGACGCTGTTTTTCTTTGCATTGTTGCCCTACGATTGCAGTCAGACAGAAAATCATCCAGTTTTGTATTGCATACTGATGCAATATTTTAGTCGCATTTAATCATTTTTATTATAACAGTCCTCTTGAAATTGTTCTCCTTTTTTCCTCTTGAAATATAAACTTAATACTTTGTTTAATATAAATCTTATACTACATAATTCCATCTTAATTAGTTGAATTTAAAAGTTTCAGATACATAATTAAAATCTATTGTTAATGCAGTAGAAAAGTAAAATAAATTAATTTTAATAGTAAATAAATCATACATTGGTTTGGGATCAATTTTGGTTTTATGGATAAATATATAGTTCTTAATACAGTACTTTATAAACAGAAATTAAATTTAACAACTAATTCATTAAACTTTAACTCTTTAAAACTTTATTTTTTTCATATTTTGTATAAATTTATTTAAAAAAATAATTTTTGTGTGAAATTTGAGTAAACTTTCATAAACTGTAGCATTTAAAATAATGAATTATGCAGTTTAACCTTCATGAATTCAGATTTTTAATAGGTGTAGAAATAGTTTTTCATGTCTTTGTGTACAAAATGGAAAGGTTTTGTAATTGATAAGGTATAGAACATGAAACTGCACCCGAAAAATATCAATTATGAACTTTTAACCGTAAATATATATGAAAATATTTGTAAAATAGCATTGTTTTTAATAAAGATATTTGCTGCTAAAACTGTGAAGTTTTGAGACTAGTTAATAAATAAGTAAACTAGTTAATAAAAGTCTTTATAAAGTAAAAGTATTAATATATAAATATGTTAATTAATATATTAACATGAAAGCAATAAAATTATAAAATTGTATAAAGAATAAAAAAATATGTAATATAAATTTAAATGTAATTACGAATTTAAAATTATTATTTTTTAATTTTATATTCTTTTAAAGTTACTAAAATTAAAATAACTATTTTTTTCAAATTTTTTTTTTTATGTTTTTATAAATATTTGATAAAAACACCTTCAATCAACCTGTAATTAAAAATAATAACATAACCTTTTGATTTTTTTCAATGAAAACGCAAACAGTTGTGTAAAGTAAATTTACAAATGTAAATTAAAAAAAAACTTTATTATTCAAGAATCTGTTCTAGACAAAGTGAATAATAAAAACGCGAAAAAGGAAAATTTATCAACAGCAATTTAAATCATTCCCCCTTTGCATTTTATGGGCTTTACTAAACTTAAAAGCCCCTATTCCAGCTCCTTTAACCACCCTAAATGTTATTTATAAGCTGCGTCTGGAAACTGTTTGGAATGGTAAACTTGAGGAATAGCTCCAATAAAGTGAATCTCTTTCTCATTTAGAGGGCTATACTCACTTTAATGCAACATTCCACTACAGATGACATGAAGACTACCTTGGCGATTGAATCCGCCATTGTTGCAGCACGAAAGAACCTCGGAGAGATTTCTCAGGAGACGCCATTTTTCCTTCTGCTTTTGATGCCTCACTTGTCTTTTATTCGTCTTATTTTAGTATTTTTTTCTTACTCTGATTTATATTTTGGCAAAATTCATTCACTTTGGGTCTTTTTATATCGTCACTTAAACGTCTTTCAGTCGTGATATAGCCAATGAAAACTTTTGCTTTTCTATACTTTTTTTTTTAACGTTTAAAACTTCTTTTTGGCGTGGTTTTATTATTTTCTTGGCGCGTCGTCGCCTATATAAGAAATGTTTCTGATTGTAATCTTATTAAGTTCGTGTATTGGGGTTGATGATAAATGTAATGGGGTAAATCGGGTTTAAATATTTGAATTGTAGTTCCGCATTGAACTTAATTTTTTTTGTGTCATGTAATATTGATAAAATCAAGATGAAAGTCACTAGGTTGTAAGTTATTAGGGATGACAGTTAAACTTAGTGTTTAAAGTTAGAAATTTTTGATGGTTGACATTTGCACGTTGAAGGTCCCTTTTATCGATTAAATAGTTTTTTTAGTAATTGAAAACGTGGGTGTAAGAACCAGAATTCTCCAGTTTTCGAAATCGTACAGGACGGACGAGAAACACTGAACTTTTCTTGCATCATGTGAGACAAAAGTACATTTCCCTTTTTATTTCTATAGAAATTGATATAGGCTGTTTGGTTCTTGCACCATCAATAGATGATTTTTCTTTATAAGAATAAGGGAAAAATTATAAATCAGAAAAAAGTGGAGCTGTCTGGTTCTTGCACCCACCTTTTCAATTGAGAAACAAAATATATGACAAATGGATATTTTATGAAACCAAAAATTTGCATACAATATAATAGACACGTACTTAGATTAATATAAAAATAGACATCAGGAACATGCGAAAAAACAATTTCAGTTTTTTTGTAAAGCAAGCAAATATAAAAGGACTATATCTCTTAGCCAATATTTTAAAATACAGCTTGTGTGTTATTGGAGTTTTAACTCCAACGAGAATTATTCATATGTCTAAAAGTTTAAATTGAAATATACATGTAGCAAATAATTTGTAACTGATTATGTCGCTTAACAATAAGCAATAATTTATAATTAATTCAAAAATTAGCAAAATCCAAAATATAATATTGAATTATATAGGGCTCAAGAAATTTACGAGTTATTGGCACTTATTCACAATTAATTCATAAATTTTGAATAAGTGCCAATAACTCGTAACTTTCTTGATCCCTATATAATAGAATATTATAGTTTGGATTTTACTAATTTTTGATTTAGAAAAACTAAAAAAAGAGAATACTCCATAGTACCGTTGATCCCGTAGTACATGAGTAAATATTTAAAAAAAATACTCTATAAACTAAATTTCAATTGAAAACATTATATTATAACGTACCTTATTAATACATTATCTTAACCTATTTTCTGTAACGTTAAGTTTTTTTTGTGCCATGGGAATTTATCTTTGAAAATAGATATATTAAATATTTGTTTAACTATAACACAATTATTAGTTTGGCAGAATAATAGATTTTTGTATTAGTAGAAATAGTATTTTGAAACTTAATATTAGTAACTAGCTGCATAGCCCTGCGTTGCTAGAGACCTGTTAAAGTATACTTGAATTCTAGGTTGGGATTTAGTAGTCCGCTTGTAATAATAAGTAAACAAACATAACTATAAAATAATAATTAGTTTATTTATATGTGCAAAGTTTCAGGCCTTTTAACGTGAAATTGTTATAATAAATAGCATAAAGTAAAAAGCATTCAACTATTCTGTATTTAAATAGTTTTTAGCAGTTTTGATGACCCACTAGATCAGATTCCTTTTGTAGTTGATGTATTCTAATTCTAGGGTATCTAATGTTTCCTCTTATAGTTTAAGGGCAGATAACGAATCGCATAGTTACCAACGCAATTTCTTGTACGATAATTCACAACTGCATCCGAAAACTTTAAGAAAACTCCCATTAATTCAAAACGACATACATCTCTCCCCAGAAATGCTGGAATCAAAACTAAAATAAGCGGCACTTTATTTCCTATATAGGAAACCATCAATACTTATTGGTAATGACCATTCATCTTCAAGGTGAAAATAAAATGGGATGTCATGTTAACAAATCAAGGTTTCCGATCCATGGACCTATTCTGTTGACCCACCAGATCGAAGAACTCCCTTTCCCTGCATTGTGGAATGGGAAGAACTTAAGGAGTAGTGGGGGGGAGTATGTGGCGAGCAGTCTAAAATGAAGTGATTCTCGTCTGCCGAAATCCCTTCCTTCCCCATTCTCAGCATTTGTCGGCCTCAGACATTAATCATTTGAAGAGCATCTCCGTTTCGCTGACAGGCATCGAATTCTTTCTGCCCTTGTGGCGAGCAATTTTGGCGGCTTAGTACTGCAATTGGCTGAAAAAAGGATTGTATTCCCGTTTGAATGCAAAATGAAAAATTGGCCGTCTTTGTTTTCGGTTTGATCAATAGTCTTTTTAAACATCCCAAGCAAATACATTGGGGTGGTTTATAGGGAATGGTAGGGGAGTGGGCTGTGAATAAAATGTTAGTCAAAATACTGTCGCGAGAAATTTATCTAAGAATATTAAAAGCAAAAAACACAACATAAAATACTTATATCATCTTGAATTAATTTTAATTTAATTTCACATTTCACATACGTTTTTATTTTAATATTAAATCTATTATTCAGTTACTGAATTACAGCAGTAAGTAATTTAGGTATTTGAATATACTATCATACAAAGTTCCCGCAATGTAATAAATAAGTTTAAAAAAATTAATGTTCTTTTAACATATTTAATGACATTATTGAATACTTATCTGAACCTTTGGAACAAAGTTAATGGAATAAGACATTTCTAGGACTTCAGAGGATTGAAAATGTCACAAAAGTTGAAATATTCAAGAGAAATAATTTTTGCAAGAAAGAGCTTTAGTAAATGGTGGTTATTTCGGTAGTTACAAGGTGACACATAATTTCGTTGTATAGAATCATTTTTAATAAAACTATTTTACAAACATTGTTACAGTTTAAACAAATATTGATAAATATTTACTTCAAAAGTTTTTATAGTCATAACGATTATTATAAATCGTTTTAAATATCCACGAAAATAAAACAATTATAACATAGCTATTTTTATTTTTCGTATTTTCCTTTGAATTATTATTAAATTAATAAATGTTTAAATAAACCGGGAAAGACAAAATGGAATAAAAATGTTTAATATTAATTTTGAACCCAATCTACAACCATTTATGCGTATTTAATGAATAAAGAAATTTAAAACATAGTACAGCTTCATAACTTCTTAAATTATGACTTTCCGTTTAATATAATACTTTACTACAACCATAATTGAGTGATAAACGAACATAACACAAGGAATTACGATACTACAATAAATTCGAACCAACCCTACATACGCAAACAATGCCTGAAGATCACAAAATCAGTATAATGTCCTAACGGCCATGCTTTACATGAAAATACAAGTGCTTCTCCCATAAACGTTGATAATAAATATGTCCCTCAGTGTGACAATAAACGGAAGAAAAACACCGCCGAGCCCGGTAGGTAAAACCCCGATTATCGCGGCATTTCTTAAGTTATGCCTGAGGTAAGTTCATTTCGATCCTGTAAGAATGTTGTATTATTTGCACGCGATAAGACCCATCTCTGGTAATTGAGGGATTGTACGGGGTCGCGGACGGGTGGGCGCAGATCCGACTAATCGATCATTTTAGATGTCAGAGTTTGACGCATCGCACATGGAGGTTTGGATGACACTGAAAATTAGACCTCCTGCTCTATTATTGAGGTAGAGAGAGCATAATGTATGAGTATTTCGACGGGGATGATAAGAGTTTCTTATAAAACTGTTCTTTTTAGAAGGTATTTTTTTGTGGTTTGAGTTGTATTAGTAAGGATGGATTTCTGCTACGAAGTATATATTTGTCTCTTTTGTAGATGTATAGGATATTTTGATATAACTAATAAATACGTTGCGATTTATTAATGTATTATCTATTTATAAAAATGAAACTTTTTAATAATTTTATCAATTCATAGATAAAATATTTCCTATTAGTATGAAATATATAATTTTGAAAAATATTTTAATAAATGTATGTTTTTATTTTGTTTTATAAAAATTTAGATAATATCATCATAATCTATTCTTACTAATCCCACTATGAACTATTAATAAATAAATTTTAATTAATCAATTCGTAACAAAAAAAGAATAATCTTACTTAATTTTTAATTTATATTTAATTTGTCATTTTCTAAAATTGTGATTAAATTTTTTGAATTTTTGAATAATGTACAGCACATGTGTCCTTAAAAAATATTACTGGTAATTAGTATTGCTATTTATAATTTTAACTTTATATATACTTTTCATAATTTTACCACGGGTGTAAATGTGATCAATAAAAATGTGACTTGATAAGAAGTAAGAAAATGACTGGGACGCATCAGAGGTTTTTATTTTTATAAAACATTTCTCTTGAAAAACAAATTAACCAAATTTCTCGATATTCTTAATTACAATTCCTAAAATATTATCATTTCATTCAGGAAACGTAATTACATAGGTATGTACACTTATTTTTTTTAATTATGTATGTTTTGGTTTACTCTTGCTCCATCTTATCTGACAGTATGTGAAACTGTAAACCTGGAGTCCATTGTAGTTGTTCTACCTGTCTAGTTACCATAATAGTTAATTCTCAATTCCTAGTCATATCTCATCCAAAATAATATATCCTAATCGGATAATATTGACAGATATCCATACAAAATTTGACTGACATAAAAAAAAGAAGAGAAATTGCTGAATAAATGAGGCCCTCCATAAAATCCGATATGCTCCGATTAAATCCTCACCTAAGACACTCGTATTCCGAAATGTGTATTTGCGAGGATGATAAATTAAACGTGCAAATGAATGACTCTCAAATTGAAGAGTGATAAAAGCCACTGGAGTGTGATGCTGTTAGTTGCGTCCTACAGGGCATAATGACGCAAGGGAATCGATCCCTTTAATCGTAAGCAAGGCATTTGACTTCCGATAAAGCGGCGAGCGTCTTTCTTTTTCGGGTAAGTGTCGATATCATAAGACGAGCTGCGCCGTCTTTGTCGCTTTCTCGTATGATGGAATAAATGACTTGTGAAATAGTATGATTGCGATGCGTGGGGAGAAATTGGAGCGAAATAACTGCTGTCTTTCTCATTTTGTGTGCAGCGATCGAATGTAATTTGCCGAGGGTCCTTGAGTTTCGAAGGCGAGTTTGGAATATTTTCGTCATCAATCGTTGCGAGAGCGGAAGAGTTGTAGTATGAAATCATAAAGTGCTGCCCTTTATTTGAGATGGGTTTCCTTTAGCGGAGTAAACCTTTTCCTTTCTTTGTAAAGATATATATATTACTATCTCAATACACATAGTGTGTGATTATAATAATAATAATAATAATAATATATATATATATATATATATATATATATATATATATATATATATATATATATATATATATATATATATATATATATATATATATATATATATATATATATATATATATATATATAATCATAACATTTATAATCATAACATTTATAAATTAACATTTATTTTTCATTCACCTTATATATTTTAATGTAAAATAAAGATAAAATTTGTTACATAAATTGAATTATTTTATATAAAATAACATTATTTTTAAACTTAAACTATTAACAACATGATATTTTTTTAATAATTTTCTTGAACGTTCATTATCTGCAATGCATTTTTTTTTATCCCTAGGGCCCTTACTTGCAAACGCTGATGAGCGCTCACTTTCTCGATAAAATAATTTACTTCAACGAGATTAAGATTATATAATATGATGCATACGCACGATGAAAATACGATGAAAATCGTTTTCCCATTTGTAAGATAAAATTTGACGTAAAGTTGCGCATTTTTCATTAACATGCATTTTTATAGTTTAATTATATATCATTAAAAAGCTTACGACCAAATAAATAATATGACAGAAAATAAACTAAAAAAAATAAATATTTTATGTATTTAATGGAATTTGAAAAAAAAATTTCCGAAAATTTTGCGAAACTAAAAAAAAAAAATATATAACTGTAAAACTAATAAGTTTACAAAAGTTTGATTGACACAAATTTAGGTATTTGGATACTTTATTTTAACCAAAACTTATAATTATATTGTGTTTATTTTTTATGTGTTTTTTCCTTCAATGCCATACTTAGCTATTTTTTGAGATTTTAATCTAAATATATGAAAAAGAAAAGACAATGTGAATATCCTACAGCGGTAGTAGTTTTTATTTACAATAAATAAGATTTATATATATTTTTTCTCCTCCATTTTGTTATTTTATATCATTGAATTTATTCATTAAACTTTTAGTTCAGTATAAAAAAATTTCGCTTAAAGATGTTATTAGTAATCTTATGATTTAATTTGTTTAAATTAAATTAACATTTAAAGAATTTAACTTCCATTTTGAAACTAAAAAAAAAAACAGAAATCCTTCGAAATATATTGTGTAATATTCTACATCTTTGGTTTCACATTTTCTAATTCCCCATAATTTTGTTTTTTCCATCAATTATAATTTTTATATCAATCTGCATAACTATTAGAGTGACTTATAAATAACATCATTTACATTAAAATCAATTTACTAAATCCAGTTTTTGAATAATATAAACTAACGCTATTTCTTTTCGATTTATAAATATCGTTGTATTTGAATGCTCTATCTCGCACCGAATCTTGCCAGTATCATCTTTAAATTTCTTATACCGAGTACAAATCTTTAATAAAATGCAAAAGAATTCCATCTTGAAGCTATTTCTTTTATAATAAAAACTTGTAGAATAATAGAAACTTGTTATGTGGAGGACCAAAGTTTGAACACTAAAGATATCGCTACATCTTACAAAGACATGTTTGGATATAGATACATTTTCCAAAGCACATACTCCTTTATATAGAAGTAATCCTTTCTCTAGAGCAGATATCTAGTTGGAAGGAATTGCTGACACTTTCTGGTACGATATTACAAGATGATGGATAGCTAAATTTGCCTGGCTGTGTAATAAATACACGGCTGCTTGGATAAACTGCCAAGTGGAACTAGAATGTAGTTTAAGGGAGCGCTCTATATATTTTAATATGAGAATGTTTGGCATGTAAAAATAATTATTTTGAGTTATTTTAATTGCGTTTCTTTAAACTTTTTGGATACTTTTGATGGATATATAAAATTTGTTTTCATTTTATTCAAATAACTTAAATTAATAAATCACAGGGTAATGCCTATAAACTTGTTTAATTAAAAAATATTTTTTAGGTAGAGTACCAACATTTTTTTGTGAACCTTGTAATATTTTTATAGTAAATATAGTTTATTTAAAATATTTTAAAAATAATATAAACATGGAATAATTCAATGGACATCATTTTAATTTGCAATAATATGCCGCTGCAATCTTAAGTTTGTATATTTTTATTAATTTTGTTTCTTGATTTTGAAGGTAACCGAATCGTAAACGTATAAATTATTTTCATATATGTAATGAAAATACTTCAATGCTCATTATTATTTCTTAAATGTATGAATTGTTTTTCTTAATTTTTCCAATTTTTTTTTTATTTGCGAAAGTTATAGGTTAAAATATTTCATATATACTCGTAACATTCTCGAACTATATTTATGTTTTGTAATGAGTTATTTGAGATTTTATGCTGGACGATGTATTATATTATATAGGGAACGGAAACTTTATATTGTTTTTTTTTCTCAGCGTTCGGTTTTCCTTGATATTAAGTTTTTCGAAACGCTAAGGTTTTTATTATTATTAATGGAGATCTGAATAATATTTTAAGCATTTTATAAGATATATGTATATTATAAATTATTTTACGAATTAGCTCTATGAGTGGTAACTTGCTTTTTAAAAAAGTGCTAAAATTAAAAAAATAAAAAATAAAAATAATGCGATATTTATGTACTTTAAATATTTGGTATTTTGCATACCGCTAAATAAGCATAATCTAAAGTAGACGCGTTGCTTTAACAACTTATATTTTTATATAATTTTAACAAACGCTTTGGTTTAAACATATATATTATGGTCGGTAGATATAAAAAGAAAGTTTTCTTGATCAGATACTATCTAGAATATAGTATATATTCAACTATATTCGTATACTTATATACCGTATTATATTTCAGTTATATCTAATCTTAAATCTTTAAGATTATATATTAAATATCTAATTTCTATTTACTTCTATGTAATTTCTATAAGTAACTGATTTTATATTTAAGTATAATTAAATAATAATAATAGTTTGAGATATTTTTTAAATAAACTATTTTAGCAAAAGGAAAGTTACCTGTTTTTATTATTCGATTTTATCGAACGTGTGAAGAGTAGTTTGGATTGTGCTTTCTACTCAAATGAAAAAAAATCCAAAACCCTCTTTTTATCAATTGTTTGTGACTAATTTAATAAAACATATTGTTTTGAAGAAGCAGCGTATGTTTTAATTATTCATATACTTTTTTAACATATAATTACTATTCAATGGCTGGACCACTTAAAGTTTTAATTTGAAGGGCAATTAAAATTCACTACATTTTCAAAGGAAGCTGATACTCATTGTTGAAGGAATATTCAAATTATAGCTTGAAGATGCGAGACAACATAAAAAAAATCCCGATACATTCTTTTCGAAAACTATCATTTGAGGTACTTAATATTATAATTTTCATTTGCGCTTTTCCAAACAGCACTCAAACCTCAAACGACAGACATAATCCATTCAGGATTAATTATGTCCCCGGCCATTGTGTGTCTCTGAGTTATGAAGGATAACAACTGCAACCTGAACCGTGTCACAATGTTTTCATTTGCGCAAAGCACTTGTTGATTGGTAATTTTCAGCTCCTCATAAATCACCCCCGTAATTAACGATCTCAAGTGTTCATCGTCCTTAGCACAGTAGACAAGCTGCAGCGGCTCGACAAAAAAAAAGCACTTTGGCGAGTTTGGCGATTAAACTGCAATTTTTTGTGTGGGTGTCATCTGCAACCCTTGGAACCCTGATGGAAAAGTAATTAGGGTGGTCTGGGCTACCCTGAATTTCGTCGGGTCATTTTCAGGGGGAGAATAAGCGTAATTTTAGAGAAGAAGTGATCTCATTTTCGGCAGAGTTAAGTGCAGTCTGAATCTTATTCCTACTCTATCTACTGTAATTAACGTTCATCTGAAACTTCGAGATGATTGTTAGTATTTCACACTTTCATGTGCATTTGAAATAGGATTTTTCCCCAGAGGAATGTTTGAGAATAACTAGTTTTTAGTTTCTATTGTGTTAGTTGAAGATAGTTTATGTATTCTAAAATGTTATTTTTTAGTGTATTGTAATTTAATAATGTAGGGGTTAATTTGTATTTTCTTTGTCTCTCATTGTTTAGTTATTTAGTTAAAGTTTTTTACAATGCTTTTTTTCTGGTGTAGTTGGATAGCTGAGTTAATAAGCACTAATAGTATATCTGTTTTAATGGATTTTGATATATTCATTCGAATGTTTTAATACGTTTACGAAATTGATTTATCTTACTTAAAAAATATTTAAATATAAATATATAAAGTATGGTGAAAATCTTAAAAAAAATAATAAAAATAATAGTTAACCATTACAGTACATGCGTTATTTCAAAAAAAAAAAATAGGCATCTTTTATAAATAAATTTAAATATATACGAGTTGCTTCGAACAAGGAGCTTTGTATTCATTGCTGGCACTCTAAGGAATACCAGAGAGGTTGAGATTTAAAATCAAGAGGGAAGGGGTTGGAGGGGGATACATGATTGGTTCGTGGGCCTCGGATGTAAGAACATTAATTTCTGGTTAGTAATTGAACACACTCAGCAAAACTATCTAAAGCTAAATAAATCTACCATGGCTAAAAAAAGAGGATACATGACAGTTACCTTAATATTGCTATTTACTTCTAGTATCTTTCTTTATTACTATAAAAACACTTTCTATGTACGAATATTGATAATTTCATAGAAGCTATTGTGATTGAGTGTTTTTTATAGTGCATATTTATAAAAATAAAATAAAATACAAACGGATATATTTGTGTTGTATTATAAATTTTTAAAAATTTATTTATAACAATATTATTTTGCCTGGAGTTAATTTACAGAACAAAATGAAGCCTATAGAATGATTTAAATTATAAATATTTTACATTAAAGTTATCATGCAAAACTCTGCATACTTGTTAGTCATTAACTTATTTAACAATTTATTGATAAAGGAAAATCTCTTTTTTTATACTAAAAGAAGTGTTTCTGTAAGCTATGCTATTTCAAATTTTAAATCTCCTTCAATTATTTAAAAATATTCTGTCTAATTATTATTGAAGAAGCTAATAATATTTCTAATTAACTATTTTTGCAAAAAGGATGCTATAAAAAAAAGTTCGCCTAGTTCCTTTACTAGCTTTTTGCGATCATTTTATAATTTTTTACCATATTTCGAGTACCTTTTTAATTATAAATTTTAAATTAATCCTCCTATGTCTCGTTTTAACCAATTTGTTAAACTTATACGTCAATCTTCGTATATGAGAGTCTGCATTACTCTTCAGCTTATAAAATAACAAAATGGCGCCCCTAACAAAACAAAATCCCACCCAGCACCATATCATCCGAATCCTTTTGATCCCACAAAACAACAAAGGATCGGCGTTTCTTCAAAGCACTCTACTCCATTTTACTCCTAATTAAAGGACGACGGTGAGGTTGCAATTTTTATAAACACAATGCGCTCAATTAATTTTCAAAAGAGTATTCTCTTCCCCCCCGGCAATATTCATTACCGTAGAGGGGGTGTCTTTGGTTGATCGCAG
Source organism: Troglohyphantes excavatus (assembly GCA_963932185.1). Taxonomy (NCBI): domain Eukaryota; kingdom Metazoa; phylum Arthropoda; class Arachnida; order Araneae; family Linyphiidae; genus Troglohyphantes; species Troglohyphantes excavatus. The sequence continues at coordinate 24,582,308 of OZ010672.1, read as the reverse complement.
CAATCGGAATTTATTTTAATAGCCTTCTATTCCGCTTCATTTTTCTATGTCTAGGGAATGGAAAAAACCCCAGCGGCAATGCAATGTCTTCAAATCGGAAATTCTTTAAAATGTCTTTAATTAAAAAATAATTCCTGTTTTTTTTGAAGGCTTGAGCTTTACCTCTGAGTGAGTTTGTCAGATTTCGTGACGTTTTATTACGGCTGACTTAGCTGCCAGATTTTATGTAGGTATCGAGGATTTAAAATGTAAGAATTGATGCGATGAAAAAATAAGTGATTCGATAGTGTGCTCAGCATGTGATAAAATACACTTAAGTGGCCCTTTCTTTTAATTTATATCTTTATTCAGGCATGAATTGAGTTTTACTTTATTTGAATACTGAATTACCAATTAGTTAATGCATCATGAATGTCATTTTATTTGATGAATGTCTATATATAATTTTTTATTTCAATTAAAAGAATGGAGTGTAAATGCTTGGAATTTAAAAGTGCTTAAGTTAAAATTAATTAATTACAAAAAAATGTTTTATTGAACAGTTTTGTTAGAAAAGTGATTCATACGTATTTCAATTTTATAATCCAAAACAGTAAATAAAAAACTTAAATTCCAAAGTTCACAAATTAGCTGTTTAGTCCATAAAACTCAATAGAACCTAGTTTTTTAAATACAAAATAATAAATAAATAAATAATCAAAATAATAAATCACAAATATTAAAATAATTAAAAATAAAAAAAAACTTCAGATTTTGAAATAACCTGATAAATTGGTCAAAATATACAATTTTTCAATTTTACGTAAATGAATAGTATTGATTTTTTTTATTTCATATCAAATAGTGCATTTTGATTTATATAAAAAAATTACACGATGCATAAAAATAACTATAATTTATGACACTTAATTTTAAAATTGCAACTAAAATGTTAGACAGTTATAAAAATGACAAAAAATTTGTATAAATAAAGTTAATTCTTGTAACACGATGGTGAACTGTTTTACCTATGACTTTTTCTACACATTATTTAAATATAGTTTTGAGTGTTATAGATAAGTAAAAAATGAGTTGTTTTGATCTTTGTTGGATGTGATATTAATGAAAATAAAGTTTCTACAGTATGCAGAAATAAAAATTAAAAGTTATACAACACATTATCATTATCATATAAGTTTACAATACATTTAAAAAGAGAAAATTAAATTGTAATAGATTGCGAAATGTATCTTATATGATATTACGTTGTATTACTACGCGTTAATCATAGTTATATTTTGATTGTATTAATCTAACTAAAAAAATACTAAATTTGAAATAAATGTTATATTTAAAAAGAATATTTTAAAAGAATATTTTAAAACAATTGTACAAAATACATTATACACTCAAATTATTTTTTAAATAATAAAACCCCATCACAATTACAGATCAAAAGTGGAAACTCAAAATGACTGCACTTAGATAAAAAAAAAGAAATCGGAGATTTAGGAGATAGTTTTCGAAAACACAAGAAATCAATTTCAATTAAGTAATAATTTGCATACGACTGAATAAATTTCAACTGGTAAAGAGCATTGGAATGCTTAAAACAAGCGAGAGTTTGTTACTTTGAATAGTATATGTAGTTTAGTAGAGAAATAATCCACATTTGAATTTCAAATCGCAGCATAAATATCTAAGGGCGCAGAGATGCAAATCTCCCACCATTTCACCGCCATTGGGGTATTCTAACTCATTTAGGCAGGGTAATTTATTAGAGGAGAGTGTTTTTCAGTCTTGTAAATAAGAAAATTATGGTTCTTCTTGGTAAATATTAATGAGATTGTATTCTAACGGCAAATTACAAAATACTTTTTGTGCCAGAAGACACATTTATAACAATAATTTAAATAGTATTTTAAGGATTTTACTAGAAATACTCTTAATGTCCTGTATTTGAATATTTGATTTTATTAACGGTGGAAATGTTTACTTTTTTAAAGATATATCTGAAATCAGATGAATAAACGTAAATTAATATTAACATATCGATACAAAAAACTTTTTTAATATTTTTTAGATGTGGTGCAGCTTTTACATTTGTATTAGTGTACATTGATTTTATTTTACTATTGATAAGTAGGTTAAGGTGGGGTAAAATAGGTAGAAATGTGTGCCCTTTTTTATTCAAAGCTCTTTTTTACTTTTAAAAAGGTTATTAATACGAAATTATTTTGGGTGCATTTATGCAATGAGTTTCTTGAAATCCCCTTTGAAAATGTTTCAAATTTTTTCATTTTAAATTGCTAAAATGTTTAGTTTTTTTCTATATCCTTTTTCAGCCACAGATGGGGTGAAATGTGTAGTCAGTGGATTGTTTTCATGCGATACTTATCGCTCGGGCATTCCAGTTTGAGATAAATGTGTAAATGTAACTCGTTTATCGTGTCGAATCTGAAACATTTTACTGTAAAAATAAATGTATCGCTTAGCCATTTAAATGTTATTTTATTAAAGCGTGTTTTACCTTTTATGGCGATCGATGCAAGTTATGAACAAATCCAATTTATTTTTAAACTACGAATTTGTAGTCGATCCCCAACTTTGCGAATAGACATCAGCCGGGAGTATCAAATCTTCTTTCGACGCATGAGGAGATGCAGCATTACGTTTAATGAAGCAGTTTAAGAGATACCAGTTTGAAACAAAATGGAAATAAATAGCGGAAAAATGGAGTAAATTGAAAAGCAGATAAAAGAACTGTTTCAATGATTACAAATCAAAATGAAAGAAGTTATTCTTCAAGTCTTAAAGACGTTTCGATTTACTCAGCTAGAAGGAAACTGAATTTATATTAAGATATTATTTTCATTTACGATCGTCAAATGCTTAGAAAAAAGTACAGGAAAATAATGATTTGACGTGAAAAGAATAGAAAGAACATTTGATACGTTATTGTAATAAAAGGCAATTATCTTGCCATTCGAGCATTTTTTTTTAAATTGAAAAGATTTAATTTATTTTTTATAAATCAAAAAGTTACCTGAAGATTAAAAGCATTTGTTTCAAATATATCCGGTGTAATGATATTTTGAGGTAAAACAATTATTTTGTTTTACTTTTATTATTTTACTTCTATTTTACAATTATTATTCAACTTATATAATAAGTGAAAATAACGGCTTAGTAATAACAGTATCAAGTTTCGACTAAGTATATTATCTGTTTTCAAATAAAAAGGAAATAGATATTTTTTAATTTGATGAATTTAACATAAGAAAAATATAAATATTTTTAACATGTATAGAAAGTCACAGTTTTGAGTACGTGATCTTAGATACATTTTTGTTGTTTTGATGAAGATTACAATTCTTTTTTTTTTTTAACAAATTATTAAATTATTTTGTAGTTATTTTATGAGATGAATATTGAAACGGTTACAATTGTTTTAAACAATACATTATAGAAGTTGCATTTTTATTTGTAAAGTATTTAAAAAAATTACTAATTTCTTTTTATTGCTTAAATTTTTTGTATATTATTCATAGTTAAATATACATATTTTGTTCAATATCTAAGTACCTATCAATAATAATTTAACAAAACTAAAAATTACAAATATTTTCACAACTTAATTACTAGTAACATAATTCATTTTTTTATGTTTGATGCATTTTATGAAGAATATCAAATCCATAAATAAATACTGAACTAACTGTACATATGGTCATACATCGTTCAACATTGCCTGGTATCGCATTATGTTGTTAAAAGCCTTTGAATTGAGCTTGCCATCCAGGTAGGGTTAATACTAGTTAATGATTGTATTATTTTTTTTTATAAAACCCTATAAAATATTAAAAATGTGTTTTCTGTTCTTGTTACTTCAATAACCACTTATATTTTTAAATGAATAAATGTTGAAATATAATGACTATGGCCTATTTTGTGGTTAAGAATAGAGCTTTGCCCGAAGATGCCACATTCAAATTACGTAGACTTAATACTTTTGTAGTAGTTAGGAAAACTGTATAAGAGATAGTTGTGTTTCAATATGTTAGATTTACATTGTGTAAAAAGGTTATAGTTACACAATAAAATAATCTTTTAAAAGTTTTAATACACTATTTTTATTTAGCACTTTTATTTTGAATAAATTTAAATATCTTTTATTGGTATAAAACTATAATACAAAATTATTTATAAATCAACCATATGCCCTATGTATTCAAGATGCGGTTAAATAGTCTTCATGCTTTAAACTTTTATTTCCACGTTGAAATATAAACTATATACTTTAGAATGGTGATTGTCAATTATAAAATGGGGATTATATACTGACCATTAGCAATTTGAATGCTTTATAAAAACACCTATTTGTTTTAGTAATATAAAAAGTACTTTATAAATAAGTTCCGTAGAATATAAACTACTTTTATCTCAGATTTTGTTTGAAAAATACATTGCTGTAACGATGCTAAAAAGAAAATAATCCGCGTCAAACTCTGATATATAAGCTCTACATACTAAATAAAAAAAAATTCGCGCACAAACAAAAACGTTTTCATAAGGAATTTTTCAAATACGTAGTTAAACAGCAAAAAAAATCTAACTTCCTAATCTCATTTCATCTTTATGACACATTAAGGCCTTAAAAATGTTTCCTTCGTATTTACATCTTTTTTTGGTCTTCTCTCCCATTAAACCGGTACGAAGACTCTTTTTCTGTCCAAAGTAAACCTCCTTTAAAGACTAAAGTTCTCGGGAATATTTTCAAAATCAATCTCTGCCTGATTTAATTTCGACGTCTAAATTTGGAGACGACCTGCTTTTCCCAGCGCTCGATTATTGCTTGATTTCCAAAGCAAAGTCAGCCCTTTCTTAAGCAAACACCTTAAAATCCTTTTAATTTAATTTCGCCCCTTTTTCAGACTGGTAGAAAATCTGTAAAGCAGCGTTGAGGTCAAAATACTTCGGTATTTTGGGATGTTCACAGCGATTGCGTTCGTATAAAAGCTTTACTTAGGATGCGGGAACAAAAAAGATTTTAGAAGCAGACGCAGCAACTAAGCTCGGATAGCTTTGTAATGTTTATAAATGTAATTGCTCTGAGTAATCGGATATTCAAATTTGCTTCACTTAAAGCAAATTGATTTTACAGTTGTATTCATTTAGAAGACTATTACTTTCTTTACTTACTCGATTGTAATTTAGATTGTTAAAGGTTTTGTTATATATGGATTGAATTGTAATTTCGTAATCATTTAATAATTTAAGTAAATAATATGTTAAAATACGTTGAAGAATGTGTTATTAAAACATTAGGAAGCTTTTTTGATATAACGAAAAATTCACATTACCTGTATGTAAAGCTTTCTAATAAAATTTAAACTTTAAAACAAAAATACATTTTCTAACAATTGCGAACTGAGTCTTGAATAGATATATATAGAAAATTATTTTAATTGTAATAACACATTATGTAATTCAGTAGTAAAGAATAAGTGGTAAGTCAGACTAGTTTTTATTATTGAGTCATTAAAGTAAAAGTCGTTTGAAATTTTCCTGCACAAATTTAATTGCAGATGATAGTATGATTTAAATGTGTTTGATTCAAATGAACTATAGTTTATAATAAATATAAGAAGATAGTACCTATTTTGAAATGAGAAACACAAATTTAACTGTAATGGAAATTACTTTTTCTTTGATAAAATAGAATAAAAATAAATGACAAAATATATTTAAAATACAAATTTCATAGTACACATAGCTTTTAAATATTTAAATAATTTAATTTTAGAATAAAATGTGCAAATTTCCTAAGTAAACACTTTTATTGATTTAATTTAAGAAAAACAAGCTCCATTGCGTTGCAGTTAGGGAGTTTAATCCCATTTTATTTTAAAAGTTTGAATTATAAATTTAACCGAAGTCGTCCAAAATACTAAGAAATATTCTTCTTCAAGTTCTTTGAGCTGTTAAATGTTGTTCTCGTTTAATTGATCTACATGCTAAAAAGCTCGTTCGAAAATCTATGATCAAATTACACTTTACTTTCTCAGATATCTAACTTTTCGAAACTTTGAATTTGCACAACACTCGATGTGTAGGGTAACTTTATCTATTGCTTTCAAACTTAGTAATTTGCATACTTTGTTTTGAACTCAGATTCAAATCGAAATAAATTAGATTCTTTAAGCTTGGACTAATATATTCATCAAATTGAAAGGAACGTTTTATCGTTTCAGTTTAGGAGTGTAAAATATGCACATAAATTTCGAGTGTAAAGCCAGTTTTAATTCAAATAAGCCCACGCAATACAACTAAATCAGCTTAAAAATACGAGCTCATTATTCAAGAAAAAAATTACTATTTTATGCACAATAACTTCATTAGAGGGTGAATGTTGATTCATTAAAAGTCACGGATTTTCTAGCATTTCATTTAGGAGGACTTTTTTTGAAATATTAACAAAATTGTATGTTATAATGATTTAGATTGTAACAGCTACATCATGAATTAAAATGTTTAAAACGATTATTAAAATAAGTCTTCTATGTTGACTTGAAAGCAAATATTACAGTATAGGTGTTATTGGAAATATAAAAATTATATAAACGTATTTTCATGTTAAATTTTCCCATTATAGTTTTTTTTTTACATCTCGTCGTTTGGTTCTATGTGTCAATCATGCATTTTAAATAAGTCAAAGATCCCATTTATCTCCAATCATCTCCCATAACGTTTAATATAAAAATACAAAATTACGACATAATAGGAGGAAAAATAAAGTAAAACCACAGGCTGTTTGACATAACCATTTGAAAAGTTATTCAACCATGCCCCGGGTAATATCTTGAGTATGTTTGGGTTGAGCTGGGTTTGGTACGCCCTTTTAAACTATTACTTAAAAAACATATGGATTTGTTTTTGTTAGTGTCTCGACGAGTTTATACAGAGGTTGGGCGATGGTCATTGCTTGGCTCTATCACATTTAGATGTATCGGCATAATAAAACATTATTTTTACCTAACTACTTCACTTATATTTTAAGCAATTAGCTTAGCTTTAGTGGCCACACATAAAGTAATTAAAACATAGCAAAAATAATGATTTATTATGTGTAGTTAAACAATCACACAATGACTATACCCCAAATATTTTTGACCAACCTGTATAATAGGCATATCACTTGAAAATAACGCATAATGTTATGTTAGAAAAAAAAACTAATCGAACTCGATTTCTTACTAAATGTTTTATATAGTGCGACGTTTATTTCATACAGTTAGTTTAGTTTCTACATTTAATTACTATAAATAAAATACCTTTTCAAAAATACTGACATTTGTAACATAGATTCTATATTAAAATTTAATTTACTTTATTTAAATTTCAATTGGATTCGTCCACTCTTGATAACCTCCACCATTGCTATACTAGTAAAAAAAATATTGGAAAAAGGAATCCCTTCAAGTCCAGAACTTTGCGTTCTTCGCTTTATCTCGAATAACTTCCGAAAAGAATTTGAATGATTTGACACTGGTGATTTGTAACGCACAATCAGTGCGTGAATAACGATAACGTATTGCGTCTTCTCGGCTGTCATCTAATGCATCAACTGAGATTTTTTCCGAGGTGCTAGTGTAATAAATGAGATATTCAGCGTTCATTTTAGCATCCATTCGTTTACATCCTCTTTTCAAAGCAATGAATCATTGTTGCTGCAAATGCAACTGTGCATTTCCTTTTGTAATTTCCATGTTACGGAGAACCTTCGTTATTGTCAAAGAATGAAGATAAAGTGACTAGATAACAGTAAGTTCGTTTCTAAGCTGTTACAACATTAATTTCACTAGATTTTTACTTTTACACAAGGAAATGCTATTTTAGAGAGAAGTAAAACTTTTTTTGTTTTTAATCTACAATTTATTAAATTGTTCAGTTTAATTCTCAATATATTATATTTTTTAATCCAAATTTTAATAAAATTGCATTTAAATAAAATTGCATTTAAATTTTTAAGTAGTGCATATTTGTTATCGTAGTTCATAATATCTGATCTAATGAAGAACAGTAATTTAGTTTATACCAAGCTATATCTTTCATTAATTTTTCCTCAAACGTCACACAAGACAATAATGAGTGTGTGCAAAGTCATTACAATTTTTTCAATTAGTTGAGATGAAATGTTTTCCTTTCAAAATCTACACATTACATATTATAAAATAAATTCATAATAATTATAAAATTATATTTTCTTTGCATTTAAAAAGTTTAAATGGATTTAAATGGATATATATATAAACATTAATGTACTAAAAACAATCCTAATTTTATATAGCATCAAAGGCGCAATCTGTTAAGGCCTCGTGCATGAACACGTGTTGGTGGTTTTGCCCTGAGCAGTGAATTGGTTTTAGTTTTAATCTGAAAAAATAATCGTTGAGAGGGCAATAAACTATATATTTATTTTATAAGTATTCTCTTTATTTTAATTTCAGGAAAGAATATAAATATACTAAAGCCATTTTGTGCTTTAATTGAAATGCAAAACAAATTTTTTATTTAATTTGGTATAAATTAATACAAAATGGCGCCTAAAAACTATTTTCTTGAAAAAAACGTTTTTTCGTAAAATATTTCTTTTAGCGCAGTTGGTTAGAAGTCTTTTTCTGATGGTGCTGGATCGAAACATTTCACTCTCGAATTATTCAATATAAAATAATACGTGTTATTAAATTTTATTAATTATTAAGTAGTTATTACAAGTACATATTGTATTGTCATTATTATTATATAAATATTTCGCGTTTGAAGTCGACACGACATTTGAAAAGGATAAAGCTTGAGTTGCAAGATTTGAGCGTGCAACAACTATTAGATTTAGTTAAATATAATTTCTAAAAGTAACGTTTTCCAAGCAATCTCTGTTAAAGTGTTAATTTTTCCACTTATTTAATTGCTTTAAAACTCAAAACATAACTTTTTTTAATGTACAATAAAACAATGATTGTCAAAGATTCTGTAAAAGAAAGTATTTTGTAAAGTGCTGGAAAGAATGTTATTAAATTTAAATGTCGCTAATAAAGTTAAATAAATAGGGTAAGGTGGAGTAAAATGGGTATTCAAACTCAATTTTTCTACTTAAAAAGTCTAATTTTACTTTGGATTTTTTTTGTAAATTTACAATTTTTTATAATTTTTTTAAAAGTTTTTATTAAGAACAGATTCCTTTACTTTTTTTTTTTTTAATTTTGAGGTTTATAAATAATTTTAATAATTATTTTTCCTCTTCTATTCTTTTTAGATTAAAGGATGCGAAAAATGGGTATTTTTTCAAATTATAGGAATTTTCACGAAAAATATTATTATTAAAAAAAATGTTTTAGGCAAATAAGTAACTTTTATAAAATTGAATAAATAGCAATCATCAACTTTTAAAACGTAGTACATTTCATTATTATTATGGGACTGTTTTGTAACAGTCTTTCTAAAAGCGAGTTGTTATCCGCTATTTTGAAAATTCGAGTGGTTTATTATGTATTATCATCGAACAAGATTACCATCTAGTATAATTTGTAGTTTATATTGATTCAGGAATCTGTGCTGAATTTACGTTATTTTTAATTTGTTCCATAATTAGTTTTTTAATCCATTAATCCATTCACAAATTTTAATTCATGATCTAACGGTCAAACCGAATGGCGATCATTTTGTTATCAAAATGTGTTCCTGTTGACAGTTTGTTTAAAAAAAACGGTTTTGTAACTTAATTATATTAACATATAAACAGTTTTATATATATTATATTTCATTTGTTATCATTTGTTATTACATTTCATTTGATCATTTTGTTATCAAAATGTGTTCCTGTTGACAGTTTGTTTAAAAAAAACGGTTTTGTAACTTAATTATATTAACATATAAACAGTTTTATATATATTATATTTAATTCTTGTCATTTATTAGCTTCGAAATTTATGTTTTTGTAGAATATTACACTTTTTCAAAGATCCCAAAAGTTTACGATTTTTCTATTGTTTGGCATTAATGATTCGATTACCCATTTTTCCCACTTTGCAAACCATTTAAAAAAGCTAAACAAAGAATAGTTTTTAAAAATATTTTATTGGAACATATTAAAAGGTTTTTCTTTTATGCAACACCAAGGAATATTGTTCAATAATTCGACTTTTCTAGTTTATATGAGCCGTCTAGTTTCGACACCAGATAGATTCAAATGTTTGCAAAATTATTTTTAAAATTATTTTTCCCGAGTTCTACATCACCTTGCAAAGCGATATTGACCAAAAAAAGTTTGATTTCCGCCTAAAAATGCATTCGAAGTCGTGGGTTTAGAACCAAAAGTACGTGGCTGTCAATCGGGTTTGGCGGTTCCTGTAAAATTTATGAAAATGGATCAATCTGGGTTTGAAACTAGATGGCTCATGTTTAGAAGTTTTCATGCATAAAACTATCAAAATTTCTTTTCTATACTCAAAACACAACTGTTGGACTTCAATTAAATCACCCAGAATTTAATGTTTTCTAAAATGTACTTCATTAAACTTTGTAAATAACAGAAAAGAGAACGACATGAAAACATAAAATTAACATTGTTTAATTTAGTATATAATTTCAAAATACCCATTTACCCTACTTCAAAATTCCCCTCAACTTATCATACCTATTTTTATTTAAAAAAATATTCAGTTTAGTAAGATAACTTATTATAGTGACGTATTTAATTTAAATTACTTAATTCAAATTATAAATTACAAATTATATTATTCAAATAACAAATAACATCTTTTCGGAATCCTTTGAAATTACGAAAACATATTAATGCGATTTAAAATGCAACATTTTGGAATGTTTGCTTTTAATTTACTAGGTAATTAATAAGGCAGGGCGAGTGAAGTTATAAAAATTAAAATTTACAGGAAGGAAACGTATAGAATTGTATTGAGTTGTTTAATAAGATAATTTTAAAATAAAGTTAATGTTATTTTATGTAGTGTATAAATCAGTTAAAATAAGTATAATTAAGATGAATTGCAGTTAAAATATTTATAGATACAGTTATTTTCATATAAATGTTTTCATATATGTTTGTTGAGATATCTAGTTCAAATGCAAATTTGTATGTGCATAATAAGAATTTAAATTCGTCTAGTATTAAAATATGAATAAAACTTTGATCGTGTATATCATTTAAATGGGTCAATTTCTTTAATAAAAAAACATTCCATTTAGTCTTATTTGATTACATTCACATGTTTGCAAATGTTTTCTAGTTTACTATAAAATTTTAGTTAGCATTAGTTTGGGTGGTACGAGCCGGAAGACATTTTCCATTTAATAGAGTAATTATATGCAGCTGCCAAGGAAACCTAACCGAAGCTTTAGTATAATGTATGCTATTAATTTCTGGAGGACAATTTACAAAATAATTTAGAATTAAAAAAATAATAATAAATGTTTTAATGTGCAATCCAAAAAGTCAGACACCTAATCTCTGTAAGTATGAAACCCAACTCTAATTAAAGGAAAACCAACAGTACCTTAAAAACAATGTTCATTTGACCAATACGCTTATTAGTTTTGTGTATATAAAAACGTCAAAAAATTTCTCATTCTTAATGCCAGAATAGAAGAGCAATATTAAAGAATGGTTTCTCAATTATATTTCCCAAAATACTCAAAATACACTTGTGTTTTATTGTTTCACATTGTAGTTCATTTATTTAAATGAAGAAGTGTTGTAGAAATTCACAGTTTTACACTTAGTGGTCAAAATTTTGTAAGTGGCCGTTTGAGATAATCCTATCTAAAACAATCCAGACAGAAACTTTCAAAAGATACGTGAAACAGTTCATGGTTTTTTTTATGAAGCTCACTAAGGGTTTTATGCCTGCAGACTGAGAAGTGTTAATTTCCTGCTGCTGAAAACAAACCTATTGTTTTTGGAAGTATAATGAAAAACAGTTCAGATTGCCGTAAGAATCCGGAACAAAAACTGCAGTTCTAAATGCAAACTGTGAATTTCTGTAGAGGTCAGCTATTTTTTCTATATATAAGAGAGTCAATATACTTCAATTGGTTCTCAACAACGCGTTGTCAAATTACTGCATATCATATTTTGAGCTAGTTCTGAACCAAAAAATGGTCAACATTCGGTTTAAATTTGAGTTCGGAGTTTGTATATATGTAAAAGTAAAAATAAATTCCTAAATATTCTATCTAAATTTAGAAAATATCCTTGTATAGTACACTATGAACCAGATATCCTCTTTTATCAGGTAATCTCAAAGTATTTACATAGTAGAAAAAAGTTCGAATAATAGATTTGAAATATGTTTTTGTCCGTTTGTGAAATGGGATTGTAAGTATGTGTTCTGTATTTCCTTTTTTACTGGAAGATAAAGATAACACAATAAACTAAATATTGCAGAAGAGGACCGTTGCAGAAATTTGAAATCCGCATGCATATTTTTTAGACTGACTCTTCCACAAATGGAAATCACGATGCTACTTTTAGGAAGCTATAAATGTACAAGCATTTTTCTGTAGATGGACTTATTTTCACTTCTTGAAGCATCAGTTTTCCGTGCGGGAAATACTAGAGCCTTGTAATGCAATTTTTTGAAAGATTCTGAGGTCGGGAAATACATTTTCCGTCTATGGAAAAACCTAAAAGAAATGTTTTTCTCAGAAAGGGAGTGTTTTGCATAACGGTATATTCTAAAGAATGCAAAATTTTCTCTTCCGAGTTAAAAATAGTTCCCGCTGAGCTAAGCTAATCGATGATTTCCGTATCTGAGATTTCTTTCTTTTGTTTGTCGCTTGTTTCTCTTTTTTTTTTCACAGTCCCATTTTTCCCGTGTCACAAAACGTTGAATTTCCTGGCGTTTTACCAAGGGAGGGAGTGCAATGACAAACGAAAAGCAGAGAACTGAATAACTTTGTAGGAACAAAAACAATTTTATTATCACTATATCATAACTTTTATTTTTCACTACTTTTGTTGAGGAAAAAATTTATGCCTTCCGCGTCGTTTTTTTTAACATTTATTTCTCGTGCTATTTGCTAGTTTTAGTGTAACTCTGTATGTGCTACACGATTTTCAAAACAAGAAGTGTCTGGAAATTTTGTTTATAAGCAATTAAATATGTAATTTAGTTAGGAAAACTTTTTTAATTAAACCTGCAATGTTTTACGTACGCGCGTAAATATGTGTAGAAAAAACTATGTTAGAATTATCTTTACCACTTGAACTAACCAAGTATTAAATCAATTGATAACCTTTCAAGACAATTTATAATTTTTAAGTATGTTTATAAGTTTTGTTACCAACAAGTTCTATAATTTAATTTTCCCAGTTATATGTGAATCATTCGCCAGTTAGTAATTTAATATTTATAATGTATATAAATAGCGCGCATTAAATACTCTTGAATTTCATGCTTTAAAAGATTATATTTATGTGGAATATTGAACTCTATTTTGAATAATAATCAATTAACTCTGCAAGGAAGATAAATTATGATTACCTCTTGCTACCCTTGCAGAAAATATTTTACAATTTCAAAGGGAATTTTATTAAATGTAACCCTATTATAAGAGGATCAATAAGTAGATACCTTTTAAATTTAAATAAAATGTATTTTCAAGAGAGAAAAAAGGTTACTTTTGATGTTACCACAATTAATTGTTTTTGTCGCCCAAACAAAAGTACACTCCCCCATTAAAATTCTCCCTAATTTGCATACAATTCCTTTACGAAAAGGCAAAGTCGGGTAGTTAGACTGCCAAAAAAATCGCGGGAAAATGACAAGAAAGTACCCAGGGAAGGAGAATCCGGCACAAAAAAACTTGCAATGGGGTGGGGCAATCGAAGCAGAGCATCAAGAAGGCGCAAAATTTCTTCAAGTGCTGCGTTTCTTTTTCCTTAAGTAAACCTTGAACAGATAGACGGGTATAAAAAGGAGCAAAAAATCGATCCCTGAGATGAATCTTGCAACGTAAGAACAAAAAAGAGGACATATATGAAGGGAAAAACTAAAAAATAAAGAACGAATCGTTAGGGCTCAGGAAAGTTCGATTCGACGGTCGCATCAAAGAATTTACAAAAAAAAGTGAAACAGCCTAAGCGGCAGAAAAAAGTATTTGAAAGACGCTAAAAGTAATTTCTAAAACAACAAATTTTTTTATCGAATCTTCTAGATAAATTATTAGTTTTGTTCATATTTATTTTTTATTTCATTTTGCGTCGCTTTTATCTTGTGTCGTCTTTCTGTGCAGCATTTTTTCGCCTTTAGAGCGGCTTCTTCCCTTCATACGATTGTCTAGGGCGCAAAAACATAACTTATCAAATCAGCTTTGCCGACTTATTTTACTTTTTCAAGTAGACGATAATGATCCTCATTATTATGGCTTGTTCCCATTAGACCAACTTTTTCTTTCCTTCAAACAAATTCGTTCTCTTCAGAAGGACATATCTCAGAATGGATTATCATCATCCTTTTGCTGAAGATAAAAAAAATTATAAAAATACATGTAAGGATTCTGATTCTTTACTGTAAAATTTTAATCAGTGATGGAAAGAAGTGCAGATGTATTATTAAATGTAAGAAACAACTGTCTGATTAAATTTTTTTCTAATGTATTAATAAATGAATTTAAGTGTTTAAATATAGCGGTTAAATAATTAAATGCCGATATAAACAGAAAATAATACATAAAAGTATTATTTACATTGTTTTTATAAGTTTTATTAAAATATATTTAATAGTTTTAATGCTAATTTATTATATATAATTAGTATATTTATTAACTTTAATTAGTAATTATTGAAATTAAATTGTTTTTCAAATATGCATTAATTTTTGTTATTATCAAATTATTAATTTTTTATTAAAAAGATTACACTTTTAATGTTTTTGAGAATATGTATAATGTTTTTTTCTCTATTGCTAAATATTATTAGATCGCAATTTAATAATTATCTTACTTGAAAACAATTTGCAACAAGCAGGGGAAGGGGGATGGACTATTAATACACAGAAACATTGATTCAGTTTGTATAATTTCAAATATGTATAATGTATAAGTCCAAAGATGAATGAAGTCTCATTGAACTAAAACTGTTCTTCTCACCGATTCATTTATAAGTTTTTAATTTTTAATTATTTATACCAGAATTAGTATGAGATTTATATAAAAACTTAGTGACTTTCTAGTAGTTCAAAAAAGTGTATCAATGATTCCTATCTTCTCCTACTATATTTAAAGCAAACGTTTAATTAACAATGTAAAATATTTATGTATTAATAAATATATAATAAAACAAATGTATAATTTGTTAAATAAATGTATAATCTGAAAATTTAAATGTTTGAATATATAGGTTTAACGATTATAGTTTTAAGCATTTGTATTTCTTAAAATATTTAAAAAAAATGAGTTTTGTGTGAAGTAAAAAAAAACTAAAAAAATCCTCTTTAATCAAAACAAATATAATTCAATAAAAAATTATATTTATACTGTTGATTTATTTTTCTATTCAAGAAAAGTAAATGTTTACTTTTTACTATTCGAGATATATAACATGACTATTGTCTTACCCAGAAATACAAATGCACTCATGTATTGAAGTTCACTGGTCATATATTTCCATTTCTTAAAATTAAATATTTAGTTGAAAATCATTTTCACACATACAAAGCTTTAAGAAATTCAAACAAGCTGACAAATAAACTTTCAGAAAGGAATATAAACGGATATTGCGCTTAAACATATGCAAAATTAATTCATTAGTTAATTTAAAAGCAAACGAACATCAGTAAGCAACCTTATCGAGTTCTTAAAATGTGTCTTACATAAAGAAAAATCCTAAATTAAAATCCTATCTAAATCATGTTGAAAGTTTTTAAAACACAGTGTTTATCTACATTCTTTTAAAAACGCCATCCATTATGACACAAACTCAAAGAATTTCTTAAACCCTCTTTAAAAACCACCGTCTTTGATCATTGATTTTTGGCGTTATGTTAACATTAATGTCCTGAAAACTAATTACTTAATTTAAGCGTGACACGGCTTTGGTACACACACGAAGAACATCTTAAAACCATCACTTTTTTCGCCGCCATTGTCTTGCATAATGGATAAACCGCTGAATAAAAAACCCTTTCTAATTTCTTTTTTTTGCCATGGTATAAAATATATGCGAAGGGGGAAATGATTCCAAGGGCCGTAATAACAGTTATGGCGGCACTTTGAATACATTAACATGTTTATACGGAATGACGAAAGTATAGCTTCCTTCCTAGTGTTTACCTAGTACGCATTGGACGAGTGATCCGAAAACAAATATTTGTCTAGGACAAAACTGAACACATTCTCAAGTTCTATTAATTCGCTGGAGTTTCTGTGGCGAATGTTTGCTTTTGTACTGGAAGTTGTTTTCTGGAAGGCAACAGGCAGGGCAAACAGCTATGAATGAGCAGTGGGATTTGACACGAGGCAGTTCGCAGATTTACTTTGGCTTCAGTGGAGATTCCTCTTAATCCTCCATCAATAGTTTCTAGAAGAATCTCGATTCCTTTGATGAGTTTACTCGCTAGGAGTTCTTTAGGAGGGAATTGGAAATAGACTAATATTATGCGTTGAGCCTAACACATTTAAAATTGAGTATTGAAAGCCATGCAAGGAGATTCAAATGCAGATCTCATTCTTTGAGATTTCTTTGAGATTCTTTGATTTCAAACGGTAATAGACTTTTCATTTCTAAGTTTATATGATTGTGAATTTTGGAATTGCTTAGCAGTCAAACATGATTCCGCATTCAAATATTGAGACATTTATATAGTTAAAATTCCGTAAAGGGACGGTTTGAAGTTAAATAAAGTTAAAGTAAACATCACGTGATGCATTTAGTAAAATAATTAAAAACATGGGATATCTACAGGAATCCAAATATTAGTTTATTTGTATTCTAATTAGTTTGGTTGTGTTCTGTACACTGCTAAAAATAGGTTCTTGACAGTAAGTAAAATGTACTCATTTTTGATTATAAAGATTTACTAATTGTAATCAATTCAACTCAATATGACGATTTGATTTAAAGGATACTTATATGGTTCTGAATACATGTTCAATTTTGAAAAAGATGTACTCAAAAATGAGTACAAAGAGTAAATACTTGCCTACATAGGCTGCTTTACCTCATTTTACGAACTTGTCATTAATATATAATACAACATAAATAATTTCCAATCAATAGGCATACAGAAATATCAGATGCACGATTACAAACAAGTCTTATAGGGAATCGAACCCAGATCCTCAGCACTGCAGTCCAAGGCCTTATGCGTTGCACTATCAGGACTTATAATCAGAATGAATGTTTAAAAAAACGGTAGGCTAAGATAATTGAGTTATAAAACTCAGTTTATATTTAATCAATCGATATCAAATAAAAGGAAATCTTTTTCTGAATTACTATTTTAAGTTTGCTAAATTTCATTAAGATCGCTTGAACAAAAGCTGAGAATATCGATATTTAATATAAGTGCTACTTTTGAGAAAATACGATTAATAGCATTTGAGTATGTCATACGCTCGTTTACGATGCAATTATACTTAAAGAAAAACGAGTAAATTCAGATACTTATTTTTAAGTGCTTTTTTATAGTGTACTTTCGTCCCGGGTTTAAACGAAATTCGGGATTCATCAGCCCTTGAGTGGATTATTGTTTACGTACAACCGTAAATTAGAGATACCGCTTTAAATTTATGCTAGCATTATTTTGGCATTTTAAAAACAACATAAGTGGAAAATATTTTTTAAATATTTGTTTTTTATATAGGAAAGTATTTGAAAACATTGAGCATTGTACCAAATTAATTTGTTTTTGTTTACAAATGATAAACCCTTCTCTGTTTTTTGTTTAAGGATTAGTTTGTAAATAAAATTTATTTTGACGGCCGTTTTTTTAACGAGTGCTACAAATGCAGTGTTAACGTTACACATTTTGATTGTCGATAAACGCTTTAAAAAACATCTATTTATCGAGTGTTTATAGAGTGAAGTAGTATTTTTTCATCATTCTTATTTAATTAAAGTTTAGATTAAAAGGGATATTTGATATTGACATCATTTAACAAATCTCCATATTTTATGTTCGAACAGTTTGTTACATATCATGCTGATTGTTGAAAACTTATACTTAGTGTGTGTTGTAATTTGTGAGGCCATGGACATATTTTAAATGCATTTAATTTTCTGAACACGACGTAACGTAACAATACTAATAAGATAATGTACAATAAATATATATGTAAGCATTGTTTATTCGTTTTTATTATTCTTTTAAAATCAATAACTTTCATTATGAAATTGTAGGAAATTTTCATAAACAAATTCGGAAGTGCGTATTATTGAATGAAATGAAACATTATTATATTAAAAATACCTTGCAGGGAGAAATTAAGGAAAATCCATCAATTTTTTAATGAAGATTTTTTAGATTTCTCAGGTTTAGATACGTGTTAACATCAAGGAGGCAGGTTTTTTAATAGAGCTCCAGTAGGAACTAACATTCTTTGGTTATTGCCTAGTAACGCTAAAGAAGGATAAATTTCTGAGCCATTACTTTCCGACGCATTCAATCAATATTTTGCATATTAATAGTATACTTAAGAACTGATCATAATTTACTAAAGCATACATTTTCTTTCTAATCCGAAATACCCTGAATATAAATGAGAAATTAACGTTGGATTTTTCTTAGTTGCCTTAGTTATAGCGCAAAGAAGATTTCTTATTACACAATGAAATCCTTGATGACAGGCAGAATATTAGACATAAAGCAAAATCTAGACTGTAACTCTTCGATGGCATTTTCCGCAATCACGTTTAATGAATTTTTGTGTAAATATACAAGGATTTTCGATTTTTTAAAAAAGGAAAGTTGGTAACATGAATTCCAATTCCACTTCGCTTTAGTTTGATTGATTCTTATACATGTTTGTGAAAAAATACTTTTATCCGTTTTTAACTCACTCTGTTGTTTTGACCTCATACCTTATATCTCAATTTTAACACTCTTTTAAAGGTCATGTTGACTTTTAATTTGGCATAGTTGAGAATAACGTTGACATAATAATTAATACTTATTAATAAGATTTTTTTTATATTGATGAGTTAGATTCGATCTCAAACCATCAGGAAAATGCTACGTACGCTAAAATGCGCAAAGAACCAGCTTTGCTTCAACTAAATAGTTTTTTACAGCCATTCTGTACTCATTTACAAAAAATTATATTTGAACATTGCATTTAAATTTAAGTATTAAGTGAGAAGCGATTTTTTATTGATATGTTTTACAAAAAGTAAAAACTCAAAATTCTGCTGAAGAACAAATGTGGTTTTATGACTTTCAGACGGGTAACTCTTTTTGATTATAAATAAAACAAATTCGGGATTAAATCCCCAAAGATACAGGCATGAAGTGTTAACCAATTGCGCCGTTGCAAAGCTGTATGTTTAGATATGATTTTTAGTATATTAATAAATATTTGTCAATGAAGTTTAAAAAATATTATTGAGAAATACTTTTTAAAAACGCGCTTTTATTAAATATACTTAAAAGCAAAGAAATAAAAAATATATTCTTAATTGAATAACAATAAAAGAGAGGAGTGCTTAAATAAATGACTTAAGAATGTCGCAATGTATCACCCTACGCTTTTAATTTTAGTCAATTAACAACAATGGTTTATTTTAATTTTTAGTGCATTTAATAAGCTTGTTTTTGTTAAATAATGGTACTTGTTTGATTTGGGTTTTTTATGAAGATAATGATATATATATGGGGCTATCCTTTAATATGGAATCCCTAAAGTGTATAAAGTTAGTCATTTGTAATGTGGCAAATAATTAAAAGCTACAATTGGATATAAACTTTAACACTGACAGTACTAACTAGTATCTTAAGAGTAATAACTCGTTGGTTGTTCGTGTTGATGAGCGTCAGTTTGAGTAGCGAATTGCGTGTTTGTTGTTACAACGTAATGTACTAACACATGGAGTTGTTATTGTGGTTTCCTTCTGTGATTTATATGAGGTGAGTTCAAAATAAATGTGGTTGATGAAAAGGAAATGCAAACTTAGCTGACTTTTGTCTTCTTGCGGGAAAAAATTGCAGTTATTTCGTGGTTTGATATTGCATATTAATTTTGTTTGTATACAAAAAGAAAGTCACATGAGTTGTGATTTTGATAAATTTATAAAAATCTTGTGTTGGCATTCTTATAACAAATATCTTTTCAAATATCTTGATATTTACGATTTAAAATAATTTTCATTAAAGGATGGGAGCAAATAAAAATAGGTATTTTTAATACTTAGTTCTGGAATTATCTATCTACATAATATTTGTATGTATAGTTTGTCATATTTTAATAATAATTTATTCTATGTTTAGAGAATGAATGAATACATGGAATGGTAACTCAAATAATTAGTGTCTATTAAATAATGTACATTATGATAAATGTTTAACAGTTATTCTTATATAAACATATATTAGAAAATTTCTATTTGCATTACAATCAAACACAATTAATAAGTCAATAAAAATAGGAAATAAAAGCTTATTACTGCTTATGAATCAATTTGACATAAGTGATGGGCTGTCCAGAATCAAAACTTAAATATCATAATGCGAAATTATTGATAAAAAATGAAATATTGTTTAGTTACAAACTATGTAAATCAAAACACCTTCATGTAATGTAAATTGTTTTTACTCTTTTATTTTACGTATGATTTGTCTGAAGTCCATAAAATAACCCACTTCAACAACCCCAAACAATTCTGCAGAATTTAATCCAACTTTCGTTTGAGGAAATTGATTTCGAAAGCGTGATGAAGGGCTATCAAATCCTCTCGCGCACTCACTTTTGTTGTCTCTTAAGAGCTGTCGATTTTACTTTGGAAAACTGTGTCCACATTTCTACTACTTTTCACTTTATTTTTTTCTGGGAAAACTAAATGAATAAATACGAACATTCTAAAAACAATACCATAGTTCTTTTTTTTCGAGGGGGGAAGAAGAGCTAGCGTTGTTTTCAATTTCGAGTTTTTCAACAGCAAAAGCAAAATATCAGACTGACTTTCTTCTCTTGTTTGAAGGGGAAAAAATCGTAAGAAATACCATTCTTTTCCCAGACTAGTTATCTGCAGCAGGAGATGAAGTCGCTTTGATACGCACCTTACACGCGCAATTAATCTCCTCTCTAGCCTCCCTTGTCAGGAATGGATTTCTTATTCAAGCAATCCTCTTTCCTGTATTTCTTTGTCAAGATCAATCACCTCCTCCGAATCTCCAATTTCTCCTCCGATTGATTCTGAAATACACTTTCAAAAGAAAAATGGAGCTTTTTGGAATTTTAAAGAGGAATTTTTATACATAGGGAGTATGTTAAATGATAAGTGAAAGGTTATGGAATATTTTTATTGCCATTTTGTTTTTCTGATTGCTCTTATTGTGCGATGTTGCAGTTTCAAAGTTTTCAGTTGGAATGTGAGTCTATTTTTTTTAAAGAAAGAGAACGGTTTAATGGTTGTGTGCATTTAAGCTTGATTCTCCCCAGCAGAAATAACTTTTTGTTGCATTATCTTGCTATATAAATTGAAATTTGACAAAAGGTAATATGAACATAAGTTGAGATGCAATATCTGTGTAAGAACTAGTTTGGAAAATATCTTGCTGTACTTATGGAATTTTATTACCAGTGTAATATCACTTAAAAAAGTAATTAATAAGTTTCATGGTAAAAAATATTAAGAATATGTGGCAGTGTGTTATTATTAAAAGGATTACTGATCGCTCAGCTGTCTTGAGGTATTCACTAGTACGACTGCTAAGCCATTGAAAATGTCATTAAAAAAACCCACTGGGCACATCTATGAAATTGACGAAAATGTCTAAATATCTTAGCTATATAGAGAAATTTACAATTACAAGAATAAATCTTACTGTAAAAAATAGAAGTAAGGTAGGTAGATTTTAAATTCAGATAACAAACGTAGCAAATATATTTTTAGGTTTAAATTAATACGTCAAATCTGAGTATCATCCCTTCTCAGCATAGTTCTAAGGAATGCATGGCCTAGACAATCGCCCCTGCTAAGTAATTCTTGGAACGCTCATTAATCTCTCTGAAGTTGAACCGCAGCATCATAATCCCTCTCAGTCAGATAGAGGTAGGCCGCAGATTCTATTCTTTTCCATTTATTCCCAATCTAGCGACATTATCTCACACCGAAGCAATGCATCTTTCCAAATAGACCTGAAATCGATGCCTATTGTACAGTGGCTGTAGAAATAAGACTAAAAGCAATGGCACGGGTTAAGGCAGCGTCTATTTCGGAGTGAGGGCAGTATCACGTTCAATAGATATCCATGAATACCGACAGTGATGAAAGAATCTCAAGTTAAAAACATTGTAAAAATGTCCCAAAACTTATATTGTAATGAAAATGACAGGTGACGAGATCAGTTATAAACTAATATTGAGTGTTAAATATTCCGTCAATCATTGAAAATATGACTTAATATTTCGTATATATTGACATTTAATCTATTAACAATAAATGAAATTGATTTAATATAGAGCTGTTCTTTTCTAATTCTTTAATACTTTTAAAATTACAGCTAATTGTATTGTACTACAATATTTACAAGTTACATTTTAAATACGATATTTTTTACTTTAAAATAATTATTGTTTAGGAAATGATTGTTAAAGCTTTGTTTTCAAAGTGAAACAAGTGTTTAATCAAAGTTGAATCAGTAATACATTTGCTGTCTGTACACCTAGAAGTAATTTTCAAGTTTAGTTTTCAAAGTGAAACAAGTGTTTAATTAAGGTTTAATTAGTGATACTGCTATTATACCGAGTAGAAACTGAAGTCTTAAATAATTGTTTACAAATAGTAAACAAGCCAGATTTATTTATTTTTACTCAAAAATAGTATTTAGAGTAAATAAGCCAGATTTATTTATTTTTACTCAAAAATAGTATTTAGAGTGCACGTGTTTACACTCTATTTGATTATACACTTAAGTTTTATTACTAATAACAATGTGCGTTTTAAAAAGAATGTCATTTAATGCAGTATAATGCTTCAAGCCTATTTTTCATGCTCTTTTAAGAAAAGTACAAATGAGGATTTGTCTCGTAGCCTTGAGCTGCTTTTAGGAAATGGAGAACCTTTTAAGAAACCCTTTCTAGCCTTAAAAGCTTTGCACATCTAATATTTGTTGAAGTTCTTTTTAATACATGGTAATTGCAGTACCATGCATAAAGTGTCTCGAATGACAATTAACTATTCCTGGAGTGTTTAAAAAATTTAATGTTTTCGCAAAAAAATATATGTTTGGTTACTGGTATTATTAACGTGATGAAAATTTATATGAAATAATTATTGGTAAAAATGCGTATTTATCGTAATCATTTTAGGTAAAATGCATGGGGTCGAGTATTGAATGTAAATATATTATTATCTATTCGACAAAGATAGATATTTTACTTTTTGTTGAGGCTTGCATGTTGACAATATACGAGAAGCTTGCCGAGTATTATTTAGGAGGAGGATATTGAATTATGAATTGGGTATGTTTAAAATAAGAGATTCATTGAAGATAAAAATTGAGATTTTAGCGATTTCAGATGCTAAGAAAATCTACTCATCTTTTAATTATTTAAAAATCATTAAGATATTAGCTATATTTTTGTATTTTAAATTAGTTTAATTCGATATGTATCGTAAACAAATAAACATTCTAAAATCTAAAAGAACAATCATTGTAGGATAAAGGTGGGCACACTCAGTTTGACAGTATTTTAAAGAATATGAACGTGTATTTTCTAACATGAAAGCAATATTATCATTTAATACCAAGGTTGTGGAACTCTTTAGTGCATTTGTAACTTATTTTCTAGGCATTATTAGCGTTACATTTTTTTTTAGCAAAATTTACTTGGCTATTGTTTTTTTTATTACATTTTTTACACACAAATAAAATTATTGTATTTTTCTTCGCATCCGACACAAGCCTCGTGTATCCAGCGTAGACGGCTTGAGCACCTGGTCCAACATTAATTTTCTTTGGAATTAGTGGCCGTTCCCACTGTGCCTCCCTCTTTGACGCCATTACATAAATGCGACTCTACAGGCTAAACAACTAATCCTAGTTCTTACTTCACAACAAAGATTTGAAAATTAAATCCCATAGTTTTTAGGGTTACTGCTAATATTATGTATCAAGAACTTGCATTTAGTTATAATAATTATTTTAACACTTACTTTATATCAGCATGTTGAAAAACACGAACATCTTGAATAATTTCCGAACAAGTGGTGACAACAGTTCGGAACTCCAGTATGACAATGATGGCGAACTAACGGTTTAGTTCAGGAGTTTCCTATTTAGTGGCAGCATCGCACGGGAAGAAAGTAGCCAGTAGCCACTTTGCCCGCCTTTACCTTATGTCCATTTTTTTTGGCCCATATGAGATATTGGTATCAATGTAAAGCAGGAGTTTAGCTCTTTCCTCCTGTGCAAATATTGGTATTTTACTTCTAAATAATGATTTTGTGATGCAGGTTTAAAAATTTTGAGTCCTAAGTTCGAAAAAGGCCCAAGTAAGAAATATTATTTTTGTGTTTTTCGAAAGTTTACAAAAATCGACATACAATGATTGTGTCTTTAGTTATTGATGTGTATGCCAATAACGGTTATATTCTACTAAATCAACCTTAGTTGGTTATCCCACATTATGAGCAAAACCTTAAGATTTTATTATTTTTAAAATTGCAATTGGTTGCTGATTAATAATTAAGAAATTGTCATTACTCTATTTGTCTTAATCTTTTGTGAGAATAGAAGTACTATGAGGCTTATTTCAAAATTATTCTTTTTAAAAATCAATAAACACTTTCATATTTATATTAACGTTTTTTTGCTATAATTTTTATATACCAACGTTTTCTACGTTTATTTTCAAATATATACATTTGTTTTATACTTCACTCGTGCATACACACAGTTAATATTATTGACAATTATTATTTTAGAACTTACTCGAGCTAAATTTTCATGAAATAAACTGCCACTGTTACAGTTCATATATATATATATATATATATTTCTAAATTTCAGAAGGACTTACTGCATGAAAATACCGGAAAAAGTTAACTCAAAAATAAAAAAATTAATAAGAAATTGTAACTGAATATAATAAACATTTTGATTTGTTTAATTTTTTTGACAGTTGATAATTCGTAATTTTTTATGATATTGATGCATTTACGTAACTTGCATTAATCGAAATTTCCATAACTATATATTTTATAATCGAAATTCTTAATTCAGGCGTTTAAGTTGATAATTAAAAAACAATATTCCAAATTATAAATTTAAGCTGATGCTATACTAAACAATCAAACTATACTATATACACAAATAATTTTTTTTTATATAAATATAGAGTTACAATTAATAAATTATTAAAGTTATAGGTTTGAATAATTAATTTTCAGTGAAATTTAACTTTTGTTCATGATTTCTAACACAGATTTATATACTTTTAAATATATTCAATATCAAGGTAAAATTTATTTTATGGAAAGTTTACTTTATTTCATAAACCGAACATGTCGTCTATTCAGTCAAAGAAAAATGAAATAAATACGTTTTTCTATGTAATGAAATATATATTTTGGTAGATGTGTAATCCTTATTTATTTTATTACGTGTTTACGTGGTAGCTTTAACGAGTTCTTTTTAATAATGATTATAGAGTTTAGTGTGCGTTTTGTTTTACATCTCCACTATACATGAAATATACAACATTTACAAGAAGTAAAAGCAGGAAAATAACAAGAACAATGTGTAAACTGTCAAAAAATACCAGAAAGTGTGTTTTGCAGGCTTTAATTTGAATTAATATATGTTTTAAAATATACAATTGAAGCTTAAAAGAATGGAATCGTTTTATGTATTTTGTTGCAGATTGCATAAATAAGGGAGTGCAAGCAAAATTGAAACTAAACACGTCTAAATAACAATCACGGTTAATTTTCCGTTTTTAAAAGTGAATCAAAAGGATTTTCAGACAGATTACATATGTTGCAAATCCTGTAGCTTTGCAATAAGAAACATGGCATACGAACACTCCAAGGTATTCCACCTTCTTTCCTGGCAGTGTACTGTAAGTCCCTTTCAAGCAGCTTTCGGTTGTGATTGATCGCATAGAGACCTAATATCCAAATCTAAGCCGTTTATCTGGAACCTGCCAGATGCAGAGGTCCTTTTATATTCTTGTATATTTGGATTTGGCTTCCTATGAATTGACTTTAACATCCCTACATAAATTGAAATATCCGATATAATCTTTTATTGGATTTCGTTATTAAAATGAAGCTATCAATTCGCAAGCCTGAATCGAATTGATTGTGAGTCAAGTAATAACACTAGAAAGGCTGGGGAGTTTTGGAATCGGAGATTTTGATACCCCTTGTCTATCACAATTTACTGGCTATTGTCTCTTTGGCAATGTTATTCTATAGATGAATATATACTAGAAATATTTGAATTAATATATAGTGATATAGATATTGTAACTATTTTAGTAGTATTGGACCTCAACTAGTAGAATCATATAATCAGGTGGTTTATTAAGCAATCACCTAATCAGGAATTTTGCGTGCTCCTTTCTGGAATTATTTAAAATTAAATAACGATATGATACAACGATATTTTAAAATGAATAGATATGCTCAAAATGTATACCTTGCTCCTAATAAAGAGTTGTTTTTGTATTATCAAACACAGTACCTTTAAGTCTAGTACAAATAAAAAAGTTTTAAAACAATATTTAAAAGAATTTATTAAATATTTTTATTAAATATACACATTTAGAAAATCTATTAATGATATTTGGACTTTAAATTTCAGTGTAAATTGATAGGTATACCTAACGTGACCGTTTATTTTATACCTGAAAATTGGACTAATTTTTAGGTTATAGTATGTGTATAAAAAACCCGCATATTTCTTTCTAATTTTAATTTCTTAATAAAAAGAACAGGAATGAAAACGTGAAAAAAAATTATGTCGTCTTACATTTTCCTGAAGGACAAATTTGTTTAAGTATATTTGGTGTTGATTTAAAATAAAAATGAAATTCTTGGAAGGATTTCTTTAAAGTTACTTTGGTAATTAAGATTGATTTAAGTACTTTGACTTGCAACTTTGTGTTTTTTCTCGTCCCCAACTTATTCATAAGAGTAAGAACATTTTCTGCGGGTTGTACCTGGCAGACATAAAATATATGCGAACATTTTACGAAAATTCAACGACTTACGGTTAAAAGATTTCCCAGTGTTCCATTCTGTCACTTTTTGAAGTGTAATATACACTGTTAAAAATAGGTATTAAAAAAGTAAGTAAAATGTACTCATTTTTGAATACATTCGATTCTTATAATGACTACGAATACATAAGTTTCAATTTTGAAAAATTCTTGTACTTAAAAATGAGTACGACTGGTAAAAATGAATAAAAGTAGCAGATGCTAGCCTACATAGGCTGCCTTCATAAATCCCTTTCAGTTAATATCTACAACTACAACCAAGACTTAACCGTGAATCGAACCCACATCTGCAGGCACCGTTGTCCAGAGACTTGTCCATTAAGCTACCAGAGCGTCGTGAAGAAGAATTAAAAGATGTAAGAATGGGGAGTAAGATAATTGAATTGTAATAAATCAGTTTCTATGTAAGTAATCGAGATCAAATAATGTGGGAAAACCGTCATAATGTTTTAAGTTTGTCAGGTCGCTTTGTTAAGATGGCTTGAACAGAAGCTGAGATTCACAACATTAAATCCCAATGCTCATTTCTGCGAAAGTACGATTACTTAAATTTGAGTACGTCATCGCTCATTTACGATGCAAAATTGTACTCAAAGAAAAACGAGTACGTTCATGTACTCATTTTTAACACCTTTTTTTTACAGTGTAGTTAGAAATAAGCGAATACTCATCAAATACTTCTGTATAATTAATAAATTCTTTTTCACTCAATACATCCATTGCACTTTGAAATTCTTCCCATGTAGGTATTTTGATTAAATTCACCCATTCAAATATTTCTAATTCTTAACGTCGGATTTTGTAATTTTTTTGGGGGGGATTTGTCGAACTTTTTTTTAAGGAAAAAAAAGGAACATTTAAGAATTCCAAAGCTGTGCTTGGGAACAACGGGATATGTTATCTAAACGGGTCACATAGTCACGTTATGTATATTCCATTGTGAGTTTTTTTTATTGAAATAGGAACATGGCACTTCGATTTTGAAAGCGTATATTACAGCAATACTTGCTCTACTTTCCCCAAGAAGTATTATTTTTTTATGTTATAGACATCAGATCTGTTTGGATAATATCTGGATACTTTAATATTACATATAAACCGAACATTTAAATACGTATTTTATATTTATCATATACTGACATACCCCTTTTCAATCTTTATTATAAAAAAATAATAGCTCATCCAATTGAACTTAATTGGAATTTATTTGTTTGAGTCATTTGTGCATGAAACATGCTCTATGCATATTTAAAAATTTTGTGCATTAATTTTTTTTAAACATTTTAATTGTCAGGACAGTAATTTTAAATCATACAATTCGTCCAATACAATTTGAATGGCCGGGGGGAAATAATATGGGTCCACTTTTTGTAGAAATTGATATCTCAACGGCTATATGTTAGCTACAGAGTTGTACTGCCAATGCACAATGCAGCAAGTTGTTAAACGTTAAGACGATGATGATTGTCAGAAATAAATATTAAACTATTAGTATGTTGTGTACTTTGTTTTGCGTTTTCTGAAAAATCACTCTGGGTGGAAATTCATCGTCACCTCTTTATTTACAGCATTTTGAATCAAGATTTTCCCCGTTACATGGACGCACAGAATAAATTCATGCTTTAAACTCACCCTAAAAATCTATCGATGGATCCAATATTTAAACATATTTTAATTAATAGGGCACATATCGTCGTAAACTAATGTTTAATGGATTATACGTTTGAAAACATGCTGAGCCCGGATTTCTCGTTGAACCGCACGTAATCGATGCTTGTTTCAAACTGGTTGCCTCTCCATAAGCATTTAATTGCAAGAGTAATAGATCTATTATCCTGCAATGAGAGTTTAACAGCTTATCCAATTGACGAATTTTATAATCATGATTTTTCGTTCTGGGGCGACTGCAATAGTTGTGCATGTTTGAGCGGCTCTCTCGAAAATAAAACCCGTACTTGATCCAATCTCTTCTGGAAGAGGTCCAAAAGCGTCCGGGTGACCACGCTGCGTCGTTAATATGATGGATGGGGGATTATTTCTTTTCACACAACAGTGGCGACAAATTATGAATTTCCCGCTCCAATGACACCCGAAGCTTCCCGCCCGAGCATTGCTCATGCTTAGGGTGCTCATACGAGATGTGCGATTGAAGGCGAGGTAATAACGGGTGAAGGACTCGTCTCATTCGTTCTTAGATATGAAGACTTCGACTGAGCTAATTGGCTTTTAAAAACTCCGGCTTTTCTCCAGCTTGGATGAATATTCATTAGCGAACATTTTCTGCTGTTGGGAGATATTTATTTATTTGTTTCCGACATTTGCATTTTGGGAGGAACAGCCAAATGGTGAACATAATGAAGACTCGCATTCATTTATTTCAACTAATGCGGCTGTTCGAATTAATGTCGTTAATATACTAATTGCGCTGAATACATAGCGCAATTAGGGGGTTCATTTTTTGCAATTTGGGAAGATTTCTAATTTTAGTAGTTCTTTAAGATGCTTTGATTCGGGCTTGTAGTAATTAGAGTGGATTAGATGTTGGATTTTTTTATGAATGCCTTTAACTAGTTATTTGACTTGAATCAGAATTTTTTGATTTATATAAAACTACTCATGCGTTTAAGAAATATAAAAACTATAAGCTGGATTTTCTTTGATTGCAGAAGTTTTTTTTTACCACCTTTTCAGATTCCGAGGTAATGTGTGTAAACGTTATTTAAAAAATATTATTTTTTTAATACTTCTTTGCAGCATGATGTAAAGTAAAGATGGTTCGGTTCCGGATTTTCTTTAAAACTCTTAAATTATAATGAATATGTAATTTAATATCTTACGGTTTTTTTTGCAGAACAGATTTATAGATATTTAAAGTATATTTTTAATACTTTTGAAATAATTGTATCTTTATTAAAATTTGTCTTAAATGTATAACATTTCAATATATATAAACACTTAATAAATGATATTTAGTGGTAATATATTTGAACAAAATATATGGAGGCTAATATCTCTTTAATAACAGCTGAAAAATTGTGCTTTAAAGATGAATACTTTTAACTATTTTAGTTTTCAATTTGTATAGATTTTAAATGGTACATAATAAAAATTCTGTTTTATACTCTTTTAAGAAATACGTGTAATATTTAGATTATAATTATAAAAACAAACGTCTTTTATGGACATACTTATGATTTTACATAAAATTTCAAAATATTCAGGCAATTTATGAAAAAAATAGAACATAATTTTGATTTCTTCTGGGATTAAAAAAAATAATATTTAGAAAGTGTTTGTAGTAGTATAGAACATTTAGGATAACATTTTTTAACGTTTTTTAAAATAGATTTTGACAATAGTCATCTTGCTTTATATTGCTGGATAAACACTTAATTTTTAATTTAAAGAGTTGACCTTTATTCATCTACTAACAGATATATAACCACAGCACATCAGTTTAGTCCTACAAAGGTAATTGTTAAATTGACATTGGAATAAAATAGACCTTACGATTAGAAATTTTCATATGATATATAATGTTTTCTCAAATATATTTTATTGCGATCTTCTTTTGAGAGCATACATTACTATGCTTATTATATGTTTTTGTTTTTCGAGTTAAATATATAATGCATCTTATCATTTCTATTTATTTATCAGCATTAGAATGTCATTTCATAAGCTTACTTGAAAACCTTTGGCCTAGAAAATTGCCTTAATGATTTCCACGAAAAATGATGCCCCATACCAGATGGTCATTTGGAATACCCTGTCATGATGGAAAGTCCGATATTAGAGGAATTCACATTAAAAGAATTCACATTAGTCAGGGTGTGTCACATCCCATGTAATCGTTTAGGAGATCTATAGAATTGTTCCTTCCAGGGTAAGGAAAAAACACTGATTACTATGAGAAGTTTCTTCGAGCCCAGACATCTTTGAAACGTTTTCATTTTGAAACAATGTGTTTCTTTTCTTAGCTCTTCAAATCTATATGCCGAATGAAATGATTATGGAAGATAGATGGATTTAAAGAGATAAATCATTTTTTAGAATGTCTTGTTATCTTGTTAATTGGGTTGAGATGAATAGATAATTTAAAAAAAAATATCAATTGTATTTCATGAAGGTTTATTTACTTTAAATAATATAAGTGAACAAAACTTGAATAACATTTCTTGATTAAAATATGCCACAGTAGAACCTCATTAAAACGAAACCTATTAAAACTGAATAAAAAAAATATGATAATAAAGAATGCTCATTTTTGTCTGACAAGTTTTAAATTTCCAAGCAAGAGATTAAATAACGAACAGTTTGAGTGCCGATTTTGAAGCAGATAAACTATTTAGGAAAAAAGCCTGAATGATGTAATTAAAAATGAGGGTAATCAATTCAGCGAAATTTATAATTTTGACGAGACTGGTTAGTTTTAAAGAAATTTACCTGGAAATACACAAGCTTCAAAATCATATAACACTATCTCTGGTAGAAAAATAAGCAAGGAGCCTGTGTTAGCTTTGTGAATGCAAATAGAACACATTTGCTTAAAACAGTTATCGTTAATAAAAGTAAATATCCTAGGGCACTAGAAAACATGATGATTGAACGTGTTAACTGAAGAAATAAGCAGCAAACAAAGCCAGCAGAGAATACATTTATTTTTTAAGCTACTGGATGTACAATCAACATGATCCAGCCTTCTTGTTATGTTCTAAAGCTTATAACAGTGTATACGTATACATCTTTTTCAGTTCAAATTGTTAAAGTTTTTATTTGATATATAATAAACGCAATTATAGTTAACTACTGTACTTTCATTGATGTACACCCTGTTGTATTATACACGTATAATTTTTTTTTATAAACCGGACTTTCATTAAAAAAGACAACCTTTAGCCCTTATTAGTCCTTTATAAAGTGGTTCTACTGTATTATGAATGTATGCATTAAGGTAACTTCATTTGTACATTTTTCTTTTACCGGAAACTGGATTTTAATTTTAATGCGACATTTTTCGTATTTTAATTACGTTTTGGAAGAAAGTGTTTTTGGAAATGAAACTACATTTTTATGTTAAATGCACTTTAAATTAAATATTTGTAACTGGCATTTGTGCAATTTAGTTTAACTTTTTTGATGAGCTAATGTTGGTTGAGAGTAGTTAAAATAGTTTTAACTGGTAAGATTATTAATATTAAAGTGTATTTTTATAGTCATTAAAATTAATATGCGTTTCAAAATAGTTATCTATTAAAATATTGTTTAAAAATAATTTTAATAAAGTTTTTGTTATCTTAAATAAGCGTTTAATTTAGCTACCATATATATTTTTCACAAAATATTTTACATATTTGTTGAATATAGTAGTTAACTTATTATTCTAAAAAGCTCTTTGTGTTTTTTTCTTACTTGTATGCACTATCTAATTGTATCTTTTGAGAGTCGGCGGCTTCACAGAGAAGATTGTGAATAAGTTGGGTGAATGTACTAGTTATCGAACACTTATAAAAAATATTTAACTTATAGAATATCATATTTTTGCTTTAACCCTTTGCACTCCGATGTCGCCTCTCAGGCGCCAACATAACGACGTGTTCTTTTTGGTTCCCTGTTCTTTAAAATAAACGAGAACGGCGTGATCTTGTGCTTAAAAAACATCGATTTTTTGTTCCACACGTTCTCTTGCAGATCCGAAACATATTACGATTTTCTGCCCTCTATGAGCATAAAAAATTGTGGGTAAAAGAACAGAAACATTAATAACTGTTCCGTGGAAAGAACGCAATGTCAAAGATGTTCGCGGAGTGCAGATGGTTAATTGTCCCTTCAATCAATGTCAGTCAAGGCTTTTAAAATTTAGATACATTTCATTTTACAGTCTAATCCTAGTTCAGTGATCACAAAGATTTTTTTTATGTGTGACATCGGTTAAAAGTTGGTCAAAACTGGTCGGAAATTAATACATTCAATCTAGTATAATTTTATTTTTTGAAAACAATAGAGGTGACAAAAAAAATTGAGGAAAGTTTATCGCTAAAGATTAATAGTTAATAATATATTTTGATTGAATATATTTTTATAGTTAATATGTATATAAAAACACGAATTCTCCAATTTTTATGTTTTCAAAATAGTTTTTGTACGTTGTCGTATCTGAGAAAAATGCAGCTTTTGGAATTAACTTATCGATTATGTTTTTCCGAGTCGTACTTGCGATGGTGGGGAAATTTATTCACAATTCTTCAACAACCCGGAAATACAAACGTGCTATTTCTAAAATCTGCCTGGAGGGAAGCTGCATTATCTGCGTCAACTTCGCCCGCAAAATGTTTTTATCGTTTTTCCCCACTCCTCCGTCCTCCCAGTGTTGAATTGATTGGCAAAAATCGTTGAGTTTCTCTTTTTACCGCGCTGACATTGAGAATTCCAGGTTTGGAAATTCTTCAGATCTTTTAGCAGTCTGTCTCTTCTCTCGAAAGAAGTGCTGCTGCTTTTCTTTCTGGAGGTTTTTTTCACAGGGAAAGAGTCGGAGGAAATCGATTGCCAGTGTTTGTTTATCACTTTGATTTTTATTTGAACCCTTAATGTTGGGGGGTCGGATTATTACTTTGTGTTGTACGTTTTATTGTGACCTTTTTGCTTGTTGCTCTGATTTTATGTTCCTGGTTTATACTTTTTCTTGAATTGGCGCGAAATAGAAGATGGCATCCTATTACTTTCGACAACTGACACCGTTACATTTGAAATGTATTAAAACGGGCAAATTGAGTGTGGTTTGAGGTCTCTAGGAATCCAATAACTTGAATCTGTAAGTTTGTTTCAATCTGAAGTAACTATAAATTTATTTTTTAAATGGAGATGCAGTGGTCTTATGTCTAAGAAAATAATGTTTATTTACCCCATCTAATCTATTTTTATGCCGTGTTGGTCAGTAATAAAATGAACATTAAAATGTTCCCTCATATATTAATGAAAATTAAATTTTCTTTTGAATTGTTCACGTTTAATGATTGACTCTTAATACAATCAACTATTGCTGTACAATTTTGAGTTGACTCTTCAGAAAGTATTAAATATCCTTCAATTAATTGAACCAAAAATCACAGGATTCTATATGTTTTTTTTTCTCGTTACTCTTTAATATAAATATCAGAGTTCTGTTTTTTCTACTTTCATACAGAAAATTAAGATATAGCTTTACCTTATAATGATTTTTAAAACTGCGAATAAAATTTTTATTCTTAATATTTACACAATATTTCTGGTATAAATTTAATTTGACAGAAATTATTCACGTTTTAAAAATATATTTTTTGTCTTAATAATTGATTTTAGCACAGCGCTCTCTTGTGTTGTATTTTAGAACAGAATTAAAAGAAATCCTTTAGGAAAATATTTTGTTAATTTACATATTTTTAAATTAAAAGATAAAACATATTAAAATAATTTTATAGTATGTATTTCTAAATTAAAGAGTATATAAATGTAATTTTTACTTTTTTCTCTTTTTAAATAGTAATACTGAAAAGAATGAATTATCGACTTTCTTTTGCTTTAAAAACATTAAACAAAGCAATATTGTACTAGAAAAATCCTACAATTGTTCTCTACGTTTTGGCTCGTCTTTTTACGCATGTTTTTAAATACTCAATCGCCTTTCAATACATCTTTTCACATTCGTATCCCAATTATGAATCCTTTATTAAAACCCACAAGCGATGTTTTTATCTGAACTACTGATTGGAAACACAAGATCTTATCGTGTCTAACACATTTTAAAAAGCAACATTTGCCCGCTGACTCTCCCAAAGCATATGCCATTGATATACGAAGAAAATGCTTTGGAATCGAACAAAAGGGCCTTTGTCCTCACTCTGGGATTGATTTAACAGACGATTTGATAAATCCGTTTAGTGAGTTGTCCCTTAATGAAAGCATACATTACTATTCACTGGAGAGCGTATCCTATTTTCTTTGGACTGAAAGACAAGCGAATGAGGACAAAGAGAAGGAAAACTCAGCGAATTTCAATTCAAGCCCAAAAGACTGGGGGTTGGGGGGATGAAGGGGGGGGGGGCGCTTTCATGAGGATCGTTTGGAGTGGAGCGAGTGAAGTGATCTGAAGTAAACGACCAACCTGGTTGGATTAAAACGTCGAATTGCTGTTGGAGGCGAAAATAGACAAAGAATAGACGAGATTCTGAAAAAAAGGTCCGGTTGTAAGGAATTCACGTTAAAAAGATGTGTGGTCAGTTGTTATGAAAATGAGTTTGGATTTGTGTTAAGACAAGTTAATATCTAATTATCATATTTGTTTAATTTATATGTGGCTTTATAATTTCAGAAGAAAATAGTAGATAAATAATTGAAATGTTGTCTAGTGGGATTTATTCACTGAAAATTACGTCATTCTTAATAAAAAATAAATAAAGCCAAACATAACTTGCCAAACTTTATAAACTAGGATTGTATACAATGTATTGGTACTAATATATTGTAAAAAAAGTTCTGATATAAATTGTATTATTATTAGATAATGTTTTGACGTAACGAAATACTGTCTTTAATAGTCCAATCTCACATATTCTGAACATATATTTAACAGTAGGATGTGTTGTTGTGATCAACTGTTTTAACATAAGTTTAACAAACTTAGTTTAAATTGTCTATATTAGTAATTTCTATGTCAGTTAAACTAAAACCAGCTGAAACAAACGCTATTTTATTCATAGTGTATTCTAATGAAAGGGATATTTCTTAAATGAAGATACCACACATTTCACGCTAATAAATAGTATTAACACGAAAACGTTAAAAAAAACATTTAAATACATTTTTCTAATTTGTGTAAAATATTAACATAAATATACGCAAATCACATATGTTACACATTTTTTGAACTAGAAGATTGTGGCGGACATTTGAACATGCATCGGAAGTAGACTAGTAGGTTTCCATAAACAAACACAACAAATACATAAACTGGAAGAATGAATGCTGAAATGATGATGGGTTTAATGGAAAGCAGTATTTGATGTAACAGACGGCAGGATTGAAATGTCTTATTGAAATGAAGAGCAAAAATGGGTTCTAGTAAAATAAATAGGCAATATTATTTTAGAAATATATATCGGTGTAGATGATATATATTTGTACGAGTTTTCACCCCGATTTATAAGAAAAAATAATAAAAAATTTAATAATATCGACATTTCAACCGAATATTAATCTGTATTTTAGAGGTTCTAGTAAGCGTCAAACTTTTTTATAGAATGTTTAAGTAATTTCCATTGATTTCATTCCTTTATGTTTTAAACATTTAAGCTGCATGTCACATTGATTTTAATCAAATAATTAGGCTATTTAAAAAGTAGTAACTAAATGGGACTTTTCAGGAACTATCTGCGCATGTATGATGGGTGCCATAAATATGTATTAATATGCTCTATTCACATAGGGTGATACATTTTTTTTATCAAATGACTAATTATTTCACTAGCAAAATCTTAAGTGCTTCATGAAATGATTAACTATTCTTCAATCAAATCTGACTTCTCATATCACAATTCCCCAAAAATTACTTTTCTCAAAACTACTTCATCCAATAAAAACTCATTGAGATGTTACACACAAAACTTCGCCTACTCCATTCTTCTTGTCGAATACGAGCCAGTCAAAAGATGGCAGATCATTCATGAAGAATGTCTGGAGAGGGGATCGACAGAAGCGATCTGAAGTAAACGGCTGACCTGGTAGGATTGAAACGTCTTATTGCCAAAGAAAGAGAAGAAATCGCCGACATCCCGCAGAAAGAGGTCCTGTAGTAGGAAAATGACATCGCCCGGATTTCCGGCCAGTCCGTATTTAGACTTATGATCCGGGGACTGTTCAGAAGTGCTGTAACCACTTAGTTGGCGTCCGAAGGATCATAATGATTTTTCCTGTGTGTGACCGAGATTAATGGTCTAATGATTATTGATGTTTTTCGGGCTACAGAAAATGGATAACACTGGTGATTGATGGGCTAAAGGATTTGAAATAAGTGATTATTTAATATTTTGGTTTTGTTTATGCATTATTACTCAAAGTTAATAATCGAAATGGTATTTTTAAAAGGAATATTGTTAAATGGGTTACATTTTTTAATACTATAAATTTTAAAACAGTCGCACATTGCATGATATTATTTAGGCCTACATGAAGATGAATTTGCTTAAATTTTAGTCGTTCTAATTACGTTTTTCAAATGACTTTGTAACACCTGAATAAAATGCCATTGTAGTTTCTTTATTAGCTATTTTAATGTGATTAGTTTCGGGGCAGTTTTAAATACTATACCCATATATTTAAATCTTAATAACGGAACTACTAAAGCTAAATATTTTGCACATTTAATAAAAACTTATAAGTAAGTATACATCGGTTTTGCTATGGAATCTATAGGTGGGAAAAAATACTTATGAGTTTTGCGTTCTAAGTCCAATTTCTCTTTGGAAAAAAATTGTAAAATTACAATTGTTTTATATTTTTTTTCACTTTTTCATTGGAAATAATCCTTTGTTTTTATTTAATTCTTTGGTTTACAACTATTTGTTATAATGATTTTTCTAAGGTAACCTATATCGATTCATAGATGGGGTAAAATAATTAAGCGTGGAAATCGTGTTATTTTTAGTGAAATAACGCATCATTAAAAAATTTTTTTTAGTTAAATTAGTAACTTGAATAAATAGTAAATAACAACAATCAATTCTTAAAAACTCAATATATTTGATTATTAAAGGACTTTTGTTTATAACAGTTTGCCAAAAAGCAAATTATAATTTGCCATTTTGAAACATTTACTTTTTTATTACTTATTCTCTTAAAAAAAAACCTACCTGATAATGAAATTTGTGGGTTTTTTTTATTCAAAAATTCTATGCTGTATTTTAAGTTATTTTTAATTTGCTTCAAATATGATTATTTAATCCATTTAAAACTTTGTTTAGGTTCTAAAGTTTTCAGCAAATGCAGTTAATCAAAATGTGTTCTTATTGACACTGTTAAAAAACATATATGTAACTAAAATATATTTATATATAAGCAGTGTTAAATATATTTCAGTAAACTCTTGTCATTTATAAACTTCAAAATTCATATTGTTGTAGATTATTGTGCTTTTTTTTCAACGATAGTTAAACTTTTCCAAATTTTCTTTTTTTTAGCATTAATAATTCGATTGCCTATTTTACTCCAGTTTACAAATCGTTGAAAAAAAAGGTAAATAAAGTAGAATTTGTTATCTAATTTTTTCATAGGAATGTATAAAAAGGTTTCTCTTTTATATAAAACCCAGAAATATTTGTAAATAATTCGACTTTTTTCAGTTTATATATAGAAGCTTTCGTGCATCAAACTATCACAAGTTTTTTGTATATCAAATAAATCGACTGCTAAACTTAAATTAAGTCATCCAGAAATTTCACTATTGTTGAAAAGTAAGGAGCGTATATGCAAAATCAAACATGACAAAAATATAAAACGTAAGCTAAGCATTGGATTTTATAAAAAAAAACGATCTCTATCCGTTTTTGCAAAAATATGAAATATTTCCAAAAATATCATTTTCATTTTAAAACTTGAAATTCTGGACGACCATAGAAATACATATACCTACCAAACGTTTTGCGGCTTTCCTCGATTTTCAAATTTATGTCATGTTTGTTTTTGCATGCATGCTCCTCAAATGAACTCCATTAAATATTGTAACTTTTTAAGAACGAACAAGATCAAAGTATAAGTTTAAACATGCGTAATTTATATTAAATTTTATGAATTATTTATATACTTTAAAAATTATATTTAATTTAATTAACTGGAAAATATGTAACATAGTCACACTAGGCCGTGAAACAATTCCAAAGTCATGCTGAAATGGATTTTATCCTTTTTTCGGTCCGAATTTTTTGGTTAATATTCATTCAAGTAGAATCCCATTTGCTTTTATGATAAATTTTACAAGATAGGGTAAAATTGGTCATGGGGTAATATGGGGTTTTTGAAATTAAATATTAAATTACACATTGTTAAACTTATGTTTTAATCTCGTTTTTTTTTTTAAATATTTGTTTAATGGAGTTCATTTTAGCAAAAATTACATTTATAGGTAATTTAATTTATGTCCAACAGTCTATTTATTTGAATATACAAAAGAAAACTTGTGATAGTTTTATGCATAAAACTTTCCATATAAAAACCAAAAAAGTCGAATTAGATGCCAAAATTCTTAGGTTTTCTATAAAAGAGAATCCTTTAAATGAGAAAAATATCAACTTCTATTAGCTTTATTTTCAATGTTTTGCAAAATGAGAAAAATGGGTTTTCGAATTATTAATGTTAAAGAATAAAACATTCGTAACAATTTAACGTGCAATTATTCTAAAAAAAATAAGAATTTCAAAGCTTATAAATGGGAATAATTGACTGCAATATATGCAACACTGTTTATATATTAATATAATTAAGTTATATATATGTTTTTAAAAAAACATGCAACCAGAACATATTTTGATAACAAAATCAACGCCATTTGTTTAATTTAGTAGAGCTAACAGAATGTTTTACATGAAATAAAAAATCGTCTGCGGAACAATTTAAAAAAAAATGTCATTACAGCAAATATTCCTGAATTAAAATAATCTACAAATTATACTGGCATTTGTTCTTTTTCAAAGATAATAAATAATAAATTAAGTACATTTTTCAAAATGGCGGATTGTAACTTACTTTTAGAAAGATGTAACAAACACAGTCCCGTAATAATCAATCTTTGAACTAAAAAATGAATCAAAGAGAAAAATAATTATTACACATATTTATAAATCTCAGAATGAAATAAAAATATACGATGATGTTTCCAATAATTAAATGAACCTTTTTCTAAAACGATTGTAATTTTAGAATATTTCCTGAGAGAAGTTAATAAATATTTAAATGATAATTTGTCCCTTATCCACTTAATAAATATTAATGTTTACTTATATAAGATTGTACATTTTTAAAATAAAGTCTGATTTATTTTCATTTTATTCCACAGAGCACCTGCAATTTTTTAAAAAAGAAATTTTCGTACAATTCAGAACTTTGGTCGAAAACTTTGCATTGTTTCGAAAAATTAAATTTTATTTTCAAATTTTATCATCCTAACTGTGCAGTAGTCTAAGATGCATTTTTTATTATTTATAAAATTGAATTACTATCACTAACAGTTTATTGAGTGGTTCCTTTTATATTGTAATATAAAGTTACCCTCGTATGTTATTCTGAAAAATCGGTTTAATGAGTTTAAAAGTTAATTTAGAGTGAATATGTCTTTTTAAAAATTAAACATATACGACACATTCACTATTAATTTGTAAAAAGTAAACATTTATAATATAAAATTTTATAAACAAAAGGAATTTAGAAATATCAAAGATTCAACTATTATACTCATTCCTTTCTGCAATTTGTGAGTAATGCACAATAAACGAGTTGAGTTGAAAATTCTCAATTAAGAAAATCCCAGCACCTCTCTCCGAATGATCCCTAAAAGCAATCATATCCCAACCACCATAGGTGTGTAGCGAGATTAACCCATAATCATTTTAGCGCCTAAAAAGTCAAATGTTTATCTTTTGATCATCTTGCATGGTATGTTTCCAATTAAATATTAATTCCAGTGAAGCTTACTTAATTTAACGCTTGAGCAAGACCAATTCCTCTGCGGTAACTGGAATCGCAGTAGCTGCCGTAGGGACAGGTGGAATGATTTCTTTAATTGGAGGGCGTTTTTACGCAGAAAGGAATCGAGAGATAAATGTACGCTTCTACTAAAAATAACGCGCTTGTAAATATATTAAAAATCTTAAGCTAATGAAGTCCTAAGAGGAAACTGTTGTCTTTAACTTTTTTGTTTGTTTGGGGATTTGATTCGACTTTTTCCTTATTAACTGGTTAGTTTTTAATTCAGTGGAATGCGGAAAGCAAATCTCAGTCTTTCTGATAACGACAATCGATTAGTAAGAAGTTTTATGAAACTTAATTATCCAAATGTTTTTTTTATTTTCTGATATTGTATAATTTAATTTGTTAATGTTTGTTTTATTTTCTCCATAGACGGTACATTTTTGCTATTTTTTGGGTTTATAAGACGAAACAAAGGCGTCTTTTAAATTGGGTTTATAAGACGAAACAAAAGCGTCTATTAGATTGTAATCCCAATTCGTAAGATTTTTAGCTTACGTATCTTATGTTACTTTTAAATCTTAGCCAGATAAATTCTTATTTTAAGCGTAGATTATCGCTTATAAACTATCATGCCTTTTACTGTCTTGTATGCGGATACACATTTGAACTTTAATTATTATATTTTAATTATACTTATCCGATAATATAAATTCATGTATTGTACTAGACAATTTTACTTGTGTATTGCAATTATATTTGAGAATCAGCATTAATTGGAGTAAAAATGTAGGAGGAATATATTTTATAAACTTAGTGGCTGCTGGATATGACAAACAACTAAATTCATGAGCTGTTTGTTGGAGTTAAATATAATTTACTAAAAGCTCTTAATTTTTGTTAAAATCCAATCGTACACCCAAACAAATGTGTAACATAATAAAAACAAAAATATTAATCAAAAAGATCATAACTGAAAATACACACGGTTTCATTGAAGAAAGTATGTTCAACTGACTTATTAAAAATAAAGTATACATAACTGAATAAAAAAAACTGTATATTTAAATTTTTAAAAGTAGTTAAGTCATATTATTTCTCTCTTAAATATTTTTTTATGCTGAATTTATACTATATTTTGTTTTTACTTAGTAATTATCAAATTACAAACTTAAAAAAAAAATTGAAATAACACTTATTAAAAAAATAAAGAAAAATACTTTATTCATTATTCTTACCTGAATCACTGTTGTTCTTATCACTGTATTTCTTTATCAAACATACACGAAAGTGGCCATGACAGAACAAATCATTTCCTTCGAAGCTTCTCTTTTACTCCAAAATGTGCGTCGGATTTGACATTCAATGCATTTTCTTTTTATTAAACAGGGACGTAATGACACTTCACGTTCATTAAAGAAAGGAATTGTACGTAAAATCGTTTCATAGAATCGACTTTGTCGGGATTTAGACTAATGAGGGACTTGATTTCTCTAATTAAATTTAAAAGAACATGTTATTTAAAGGAACGGAAAGCTTGGGATTAAAATATTTAAAAAAATATTTTTATTCGCTTCATTAAAGTGATTTTCTTGAAATTATTTGTACTTTGCAACGCTTACTATGGAATTAAATATTTTTAAAAAAAATATTCAATAGTTTCAAAGCATGTAATTGAGTACTTTGTAATGATTAGTTAGAACCTTCAAAAATACAAATTGCGACACTGGACACTTTTAAAAATTGATTACATGGCAAACTCTTGAAACCTTCAATGATAATAATGATCTAAAAAGCATATTGCAATGAGTGAGAATATTTCCTCAAATTATACATTTGTTGTTTTAAATTATGATGCTAAAATAATAAGCTTTTGAAAGTGCAATTAATTTGGAATTCTTAAGATATTTAACACAAAAAGGTGTGTTTTATGATAATAAGCGTTTGTTTGGTGGGGATGGTTTGACTAAATTTGATCATAAAAATAAAGGATTAAATAACATTTCTATTTTATTTTTTCTAATTTGTGGTTAAATATTTAACAAAGATGTTTGTGTATTGATAACAAGGATGTTATAATACATTATTAGTCATCATAGCAAACTCAATTCAATGTTATAGTTATATGATAAAAAAACCTTTTTACACTACCAACTTAAATGTTAGGAAGGTGTGACCGAGCCAAGATAACACAAACATTTTATGCTCTAAAATCGAAGTTTTAATTTAAAACACTGCATATTTTACGAAAGTTTAAGGGAGACCCGAGCCCCAAATCCTAATTTGTTTATTAAAGAATTCAGACATACCATTTTTTTTTATATTATTAGAACATCTTTTTCTAAACAATAATCAAAAACAAAAATATATTTAAAAAAATTATTTTTGTTATTTTTTGTATTTTTTAAGCTTAAAAAGACTTTTTTTAAAAACACTACTCCTCTTTTAATTTTTGATGTTTTTAAATTTTTTTAATTGATTAAATAACGTCAAAGTGCATACATACTATAGAGTTATGCATAGACTTTTGCAGATTTGTGTTTTAATTGTCTTCAAAAATTTATTTTAAGTTCAAAACCCAAAAAATATTCAATTTTTTAAGTTTAATAATTTGTAAAAAAATAATTTATAACTTAATTTAAAAAAGCTATACATACGTTTATAAAACAAATATTAGAGCTTCAAAAACTATTAACAGTTTAGTTTTAAGTTAATTATTAACAAAGCCTTAGCATTTTAAACATGACCAAAATTAAAAAAAAATATTTTGAGTAAATGACGATTGTTGCAGACGAAAAGTATGTAGAGAGATGATAAATGGTATATAAACATCTAAACAAACATATGTTATGTTTCTTTTACCGTTTTGAAATTTTGTACACACCTTCTTAAGCACGTTTAGCATCGTTTAACGAAAAAAAAAATTTAGCAATTTTTCCGGATTTTGGGGCTTGGGTCCCCCTTAAATTAAATAGGGCATTTTCTGAACTCGTACAGTATATTTAGCTTAAACAAACTTTTGCCGATTACTGTTCAGATATTTGTTACAATTTCTTAGAAATTAAAATGTGTTTTATTTT
Source organism: Troglohyphantes excavatus (assembly GCA_963932185.1). Lineage (NCBI taxonomy): Eukaryota > Metazoa > Arthropoda > Arachnida > Araneae > Linyphiidae > Troglohyphantes > Troglohyphantes excavatus. Next base: position 24,538,077 of record OZ010672.1, on the reverse strand, counting down.
GGAGACAAATATTGTATTTTGTATCATAATATACATTAGATGATAGTATACCTTCAAACGGGGTAAAACCACTCTGTGTACGTTTCAAACGCAAGGTTTGAAGTAAACAAAAAATATCAAAGTAGCAGAGATATTAAGGAAAATTGGCAAGTGGTTGCTGGACCTCTTTTCTAATTAGTGTAGGTGGCACCACTGTTTCTGTGGAAACTCTCGTTTTAAATGTTCGTAAAAGTAAGATCGAGTCTCATTTGGGAAGCGTATCCTAGCAAAATAAAAAATATAAGTTTTGTAAAGGATTTCTGTTTTATCAGAGATATTAAATATAAACCAACGTTTTTGTATGTTAATTTAAAATTAATTGTGTGGGATGTAAAAAAAAAGGAAATTTGAGAAGTGAGAAAAATACACATATTTTTTAACAAAAAGGAAATCAAACCTTTTCGTTAAATTTTTTTCTGTTTATTTTGATGGATTTGTTTTTATGTATTTCAAATTAAAAAGAAGATTCTGATTTTGACTGAAATTAGCAAGAACAAGTTGCAAATGAACTGGTGACGAAATTCTTACCTATTTTCCACATTTAACTTTTCAAGAAAACTTTCTAAACTTTGCTCTATGATATTTGACACAACTCTAGTGCTTTTGAGATTATTGTCATTTATAAAATGAAGCTTGATGCAATGTTTCAGGCTGATACATTGGAGGTCCATTGATCCGTAAAGTTCACCATTGTACATTCTGGATAAATATTATAACCTTTGTCCGTCGTTTTCTTGCAAAACATTTAAAATTGTTCACTTTTGTCAAATTTGTAGTATATGGTTTAAAAAAACGTGATTTCTTCTTTTTGGTTTTTCTTTATTACAACCTCTTCCCCAAACAAAATTGTTTGATAGCTTCAAAAATAGAAAATATTTAAAGTGAAATTGTGTACCATTAAAAGTTACTACAATGCGATTTTTATACGATTTTAGAAAGAATAATGGGGTGGTACTTTCTCATCCCATATAAAGAGTGATAAAGTGCCTAGAGGGGTGAATTTTCTTTTCATTACAACTTATTAAAATATTTATATATTAAAACTAGCTTCAATAATAAAGCAGATATCCCATGAAAACTTCAAAAGTGGCACTTACGATATTTACGGTTTGGTATATATTACGGTACGGTATTTCACACTAGTGAAAAAATATTGATAATGAAATTAAAAAAGAACTACTAATTGACGTTGTTTTATAAATTAATGTAAATATGTATCCAACCTATTTTATAAATCGTCTATTTTATCTATAGTCTATTTCGATTATAACCAATTCTGCGAGAGTCCTTCCAAAATAATTTTGAAGTTCACAATTTTGTCTTTAATATAAAAATCTATTTGTGATGTTTTATTAATATAGCAAAATTTAGCTTCTAATTAAGTGATTGACTATACATCAGCTAAATCTTATGAATTAAAAAAGTATTAAATACTATTTCGGACAAACACAAAAAAAAATTACGATGATATTTGTCATTTTGAAATTAATATTTTTCAGTATTTGTAACTATGCGCTTTAGGGTTTGCCTAAGTTTTCAAATTTTGAAATTATGCAAGACAAAGTTACATTTAAAATATTTCTACCAATTTGATTACTAGGAATAAAAACTTTTTATATTTTTGAAAAAAACTCTTAGAATTTAAATAATATATTACTTTACTATTATATTTAATATGTATATTACTTACTAATTATATGATATATTACTTCAATATAATTAAAAATAAATATGATTACTGATTCAATATGTTAAGTAAAATGCGTATTCTATCTCGAGTATTGTAATTAGTTGACGAATTTAAAAAAAAAAAAAGTTTACCTTTCGACACAACCAGTAAATAATACATCAAGTTTTTCTTTCCAAACTCCTCATATAAATCAATAAATATTTCGACTGTACATAATAGATCATGGCCGCTTCCCGAAACGTGTTTTTTGTGACATTCCATAAATAAGTCTCAAACGATAAACTCCAGGAAATAAAAAGATGAAAAAAACCCAGTCTCCAGATCAATGCATAAAAATTCCGTCACCCTCAGAAACCGTCCGTCCATTTCGCTATTTCTATCTACCGCATTTTGATTTAAAACACGTCTCATCGCTGTTAGGAATGTGAAAATCGTGACTGGATTTTGGATTATACCTCTGACATATGTCAGTCTTCTGGGGTTTTATTTGGGTCGTCACTCAACTGCATGATTGTTTAAAGAAACATTCACTCTAACTGTTAAATAAAAGATGCTACACTTTCAATTTTGGTGTTACATTTGGAAATATATTGGGCATTATTAATGTAAGTTATATGAATACATCCTGACATTATCTTCATGCCATAGTTTTTTAAAATATTATATTCAATTTTAAGGATTTTTATATTGATTAATTTATAGTGATTTGATTGTACGCTTTTGAACATGATAATGTTTTTTCGGTTTTGAAAAAACTTAAAAATTGGTCCGTGCTCATCTTTATTTTGAAATCAAGTTCATTGTGGTATGGGTAAGTTGGCATGTGGTATGTGTAAATGTATTACGCAAAGCTACTTGGTAAGTCCCAAACACAGTTTTAACGTAGTGTCAGAAGTTTCATGTATATTTTTTAATCAAGATTTTATTCAATTTTACTCTCAGAAACAACACTATCAATTTTCAGCATCTATTGATGGGAGATTTAACAATCCTTACGTACCTGAATCACGTGATATTTTTACGAAACAAAAATCCTCCAATTTGTAACATGTCATTTACTCCGATTCCTTTCTTCTGGTATTAACTCATTCAGTTCTTACGCGCGATTTTCTAGCTCTATTGGTAGCACACACGACCTCGAACCAAGAGATCTCTGGTCTGAGTCGCGCTGTTTTTTTTTTTTAAATGCGCCTCATTTTGGCCGAAATAAATTTCCTGAAAACACAGACGAAATAAATTTCCTTAGCATTTCGCACAACTGTTTCGCCTAAATTTATTAATTTTTCTTCAAAAATGAGTATTTATTTTTAACAGTAACGAATTCTAAAATTTGCCATGAATGTATTCATTCAACTGAGAGCCATGAAAAATTATATGGATTGTGATTTGTAGAAAATTTAAAAAAATCTTATAATCTGTAACTTAATTTTTTCGATATACAGTATTTTGAGCAACGAACTTGTATATGTACTTGCTGGAATTGGAATATACGTTCTTCTATGTTCAAACAATTATTTAATGCAATTAAGTATAGAAAATATCTGTTTAAATAATGGTTTTTGATAAAAAAAAATACGTTATTTAATTATATTTATTGATAACGTAATTTTCACTTCAGGTATTTAAAATTTCATATTTAAAATACTAGAATGAATGACTTTTATTTAGATAATGTAATGAATATTAAGAAAATGCTTGTGTTAATATGCATTTACAATAAGCACTAAATAATATTCATAAACTAGATATCTATTAAATTCGTCTTTTGTCATTTAATATTTAAATACGTTTTACTATATTGTTGTGATGTAGTAGATTTTTCATTAAACTTAAATAAGTTATTTTAAAATGAGATTCTTCTGTAGAAAATCCATACAATAAGACAAAGACAACTTTTGTATTTTTCAGTATTTATTTAGCCTTTTTCCTTTAATCATCAACGCTGTACAAACAATCGGAATCAACTGTAATCTTCCTTCAGAAAGAACAAACATTTCGTCTAACGTATTTGAAAAAGAAAATGTCCTTGTATAAAAGAAAAAAAAATAACAAAGTTTTTTCACATTAAGTGATAAAGGGGCGTTTTTATAAACAAATTCAACTGTAAAAGTAGTGAAAAATGCTTAGCAAAAAATTTCTAAATTAGGCTAATCTTTTTGCACATTTTGAATAAAACATTCTATATAAATTTTAACCACAGAAGTATTTCACTTAAAGGTTTTTACAAACAAATGCTCTCTATTACAACAGTAATAATTATATATAATAATATAAAATGCATTTAATAATATATCCTTTTTTCAAATGTTTTGATACTCTAATAAATAACATAATTTTTTTTAATGTGAGTTTAAATTTTGGAAATTAAATGTCTTAATTATTATTATTCATTTTCCAATAACATAATTTATTAAACTCTATATCAATTAAACAGTACATTACTGAAATATATATATACTTCATTATTGATTTACTTTAATAAAATTTTAAAAAGTAAATACAATGTTATTTTATTTTAAATATTTATCTTCTGTCATTAAATGCAAGAACTAAAATAACATTTTAACATAAAACTTCTAAAACATAAAAAATCTTAACATGTAATAAATAGTAAATTCAATTGTTAAACATTAAACTTTGCATACTCATCATAACAGAAAATAAAAATAAAAAATTAACATTAAAACATGAATCTTGGTTAACATTCATTTCAATATATACATTGTATAATCAGCAACAAAATAACTCTTGATTATTTTCTTATAAAAGCATTGTACTACTAATGAAACAACAAAAACTTTGTAAATAATATATTCTATTTTGAAACTTATAATAATATTGAAAAACACCCAGTTTAATATAAAAAAAGACATTTGAAGAGTGTTAGTAATATTTACTGTTTATTTTTATTAATGGATATTTTATTTTCTAAAGTAAAATATTGGTATAGACATTTACCAATTTTTTAAACTAATAAGTATATTAATTATGTAATAAATTTTGTATTTGAAAAAATATATATAATAATTTATTCAATTCAAATAAGGCCGTTTTTAGATTTGATATTTTTAAATTTTCCTTATAAAATTAATGTTACAAAGGATTTTTTCATGGATTTTTTTTTAATGTTATATTGACGATGGATAAACTCGCGATTTACAATCAATTGCTTTACAGAAATTAATTAAAATATACAAATACTTCCTGAAGTATTTATTAACAAATTTAATTTAGGTTACTTTTTATTCGTTATCACACCTAAACATGATTTTTTTTGTAGGTAAGTTATTTTATTTTTCTATTTGAGAAGTAGCTAAGCGACTTTCTGGTATAAAAAAACTTGTTTATTTGAATAATTTTTCTATTATTTTAAGGCTATATTATTACGAGATAGCATAACGACAAATTATTTTAAAATATGCTACAATTAAAACTTATAACTTAGTGTTGCGTATTTTATTTCACGTTTGTTTACATTTATGCAGTTAATATTTTTAACAAAGCATTCAACATGGTTTGAATTTATATATTTAGCAAATTGGATAGTCATTTTTTACTATATATAAATACAATTATGCCAGGCAACAACGGAATGAACACTAGAAAATCGTGATACGTAAGATTTATAAGCACAATTATTGCATATTTAACACACTTTAAACGGATTATAATATTTAAACGTCATGTCAATTGGATAGTAGAGTTTTTTTACTCTTTTTCAAATTTTGAATTGAGCAAATATTTCAGGATGATTTCTTTCGTTGAAATCTTGTTCGTAACCATACAAAAACCGTGATATCGACAGCAAAAAATTGTATTTCAATGCTAATAGCAAAACAAATTTAAGTTTTAAGGCTAACAGAAGACATTACAAGGGTATCGTTAAAACACTAAGTGTACGGCCACACGAGCGTAATAAAAGCATTTGTTTCGTAATAAAACAAGTTATTTTCAACACTCGAAGACTTTTTTTCTGTTGCATTTTAGGCTAAGGTGGAGGAAAATGAGTAAAAAAAACCCTTGATTTCTTCAGTTCAAAGTCCAATTTCTCTCAAAAAATGAAGTATAAAATTAATTTTTTTAATAAAAAATGTCGCAATTCTTTATTTTTATTTAATTCTGAGATTATTTATAATAATTATTTTCCTCTTTGAATCGTCTATTTCATTCAAACGTGGGGGAAATGGGTAATATTTTGGCTATTGAATTTTTCGTGTAAACATTACTAAAACAAATTGTTTTGTAAAATTAGTAAATCGAATAAAACAGAATAAAATCATCAGCTTTTAAAAATTCAGTATATTTTATTATTAACGGACTGCATTTGTCAGTCTGTTATAAAATCAAGTTGTAATTTCCTATTATTTTGCAGTAATAATTCGATTACCCATTTTCTATACTTTGTGAAACATTGAAAAGAAGCTACATTGGAAAGTATTAAAACTATTCTCTTCTATACAAAAACCAAGGAATATTTGTAAATAATTCGACTTTTCTAATCAAACTATCACAAGTGTTTTAGTATACTCAAACAAATCGACTTTTGGACTTGAATTAAATCACACAGACATTTAATTTGTTTACTGAAATGTACTCCATTAAACGAAGTAAATTAAAAAAAAAACGAAATCAAAGCAAAGTTTAACAATGTACAAAAAATATTTTATTTAAAAGATCCTATTTTACTTTATCACCGATTTTTTCGCACTTTACCGTATTCATTTGTTTTGTTTCACATACTTAAAACATATAATCTAATTGCAATACCATGATGTAAAATTAGCGTTTTATGCAAACAGAAATAAAGAATAGAATACAAATATTTGTAACATTTTGCATACAGTCTTTTGTACTTCGAGCATTAAAACTGACAGTTAAGTCTAAAAAAGGGCATGTTATACCAATATTTTAAATTTTTAATGAATTGCCGTAATTTCATTTGATCTTTTGAAATAAGCTTATTTTTTAATTATAATTTTCCGAAAATTAATTATAAATAGTTTAAATTTAAATTTTTATCAGTGCCGCTCTGTAATAGATGCTAGAAGAGAAAGTAACTCATACTTTAGAGATAAATACGATTTAGTCTGATGTGTAATTTCTCAGTATACTTCAATATTTCCATTAATGTTAGTTTAAATTAAATAATCACGTATTAGGATACTACTCCTGCCCCCCCCCCCCACCCGCTTTTCTCGGTTATGAGTTTTTATATGCCTTTTTAACTATAAAAGAAGCGCAAAAAGCAGGAGTTCTACCGCTCGTGTGGCTGTACATTGCGACAGCGCGGTCATTATCGCAATATTCGAGCTCAATTTAATACACGTGTGGCCGTATGTCAACAGGCGAAATGACTGCAAGAAAGAAGCATTCACAAAGACGCGTCTTATCTAAACTATCTAATATTTACAAAATATTTTCGTTTGGGCTTATATGAACTTCATATAAACTAACATCTATACAAATACGATATCCTCTATAAGAGGAATTAGGCTTGCGCGCGTTTTAAAATGCTAGAAAAGAAAGTAATAAACAAAAATTAATGTGTAATTTCAAACAATAATTTTAAATTAAAACTTAGTGATTATTTTATTATTTGTCAATAAATAATTGGTTAGTATAATTTTAATAACTGAATGCCCAGTAACTAATCCTCAGTAATCCCCAGTAACTATTAAAATATAATTATTTTGTAATTCGTAACTGATATAAAATTTAAAATAACGGTTTAATTTATTAGTATAAATTTATTATGAATATATTTCATTTTAATAACAATGGGTGAAAAATTAAAGATAAATATTTGCGTATTTAAGCTATATCTAAAATAGTTGAAAACTAATAAATAGTATAGACGAGGGTTTTAAACACACTATGCACTTGATTTAAATATATACTACCTATTCACTCTACTTGAACCCTGGTACCCGACTCAACATACTTTAAAATGAACAAAATTAAGTAAATAGTTGTAATTTCAAATTATAAGACTATTTCTACAATAAATACTTAAAATAATGGCATTTTCATAACAGAGATATTTCAACATATACCTATACAAATATTAAGACATACTTTGTCACTTTACTTGAACCCTGGTACCCGACTTCAGAGTCTCAAGTGCTAATACTAAGAAACATCTTAGAAGTACTCTACACATTTGGGGAATATATTTAGTGAACACTAACATCAAGTAAAAGAAATGAGGACAATATGTACATCATGCGCATTGAGCCGAAGAAATACTAAACGTTGCTAAAGGTTAACTGACTATCAATTTGCTTTGTGATTAATAATTTATATCAGGATATCCTACGTTAAAAAACAAGTACTAAATATGTTTGCACGTATCTATTTTATAACAAGTCTTAAAATTTTAATAATATTATTAAGTCTTCACTATAAAATTATTTTTCTTATTTTATATTTCCACACATTTAGGTAGTGATATTTTTTTCTATAAATTGCTGAAGTGTTACTTTAGAAAAGGTGCATTGAATGAAACACAAATTGATTTTTTAGTCTAACTGTACATGTTGTTATTCTACATTTTCTAATAAATATTTGTAAAGAAGAAACGTATTTAGTTTAATAAGGTTTTAGTTTAATTGGAGTTCAGCATTTAAAAACAATGTAAGAAAAGTTTTTTTAAAAGCAAGTTGAAAAAAACGAGCTTAGATATCATGTTTGAATAAATCTTGCAAAACGAAATTTTAAATTGTATACAGATATTACTCAACACTCTTCAAATTATAAGCAATTTATGAAATGATTTTTATCATAAAAGCAAAATTGTATCTAATATGAATATTAATATTTCATACTATGTTATATATGCATTTATAAGATTTTTTTCCAATAAAATACCATTTTAAAAAAGTTAACAATAAATAGTAAAACAAGTTTTTATAATTAAATATAATACAACGGTATTATTTATACAAATAAGTAATTATTAATTATGAAATGTTCGTTAAAGGGATACATTTGCTTTCTTATCAATCTTTTCAGCAGTTTCAATTGGCACATGTGAACTTATAGAGTTACAAAGTCTGCTCATTCACTCTAAAGAAACAATTTTCAACAACAAATCCACTGTCAATTTTACATATAATACCACAATTTCTTCTTCAACTGTAAACCATATTCCTGAGCAGTATACAGTTTTATGGTGTCACCTAGGAATTCATTTGTAAAGTTGTATTATTAAACTGACAATTTGTTTTTTAAAATAGCAAGAGTTATTAAGCTTCTCAGAATAAAAATATAATTTCCTACATAAAACGTTCTGGGGTTAAATAGGTGTCCCATTAATCATAAAGTGTCTTCTCTCGACTTCAGGTTTAAGATAAAACCAAATGAATAAGATAAACCATAAATGACTACTTACATCCAATTACTAACAGAAATGAAGTTTTTAATGCGTTTTTTATATTTTGTTCGGACCATACTTTTATAGTTGCGGTAAAATACTCGCGTTTTGATGACTTTGACATTCATATACTTTGCAGGTGATAGCTGTCAAACTACTACTGCTCATCTCCGGTATAAAACATTATACAGATTTAAGCTAATAATCGCGAAAAAAAGCTTTTTGTTCACAATCTCCACAAAACACATTTGAGGACGTGGAATTTATAGTTACAATTCGCTTGTGGACATGGGGACAGTTCTTATAAACCGCTGCACAATACGACATTTTGATATATTCTATGTCACATTATTATAATAATATTTCTAACGAACAAAGCGGGATCTCAGAAACTGTCTGTGTCATACAGTTATAATTAGAACTCAACTACTACCATCTGCTTTGATTATAACAAACGAACGGTTTTCTCGTAAAGACTGAACGTAATTGGTAATGTATGTACAAATACAAGCGCGCTTTTGTAAAGAAATCTTAGATTCCTTCCACAACAGCTGTACGTTTACAGAATCTAAGATCTAGCTCTGTTAACACAGGTTGAGAATTTGGGCTGATTTTGACGCAACTCTTTTCCTCTATCCATAACTTTATGAGTTGCATCTAAGTATATATATTTATATATATATCGCGCGGTAACACTGGCACCGACCTCTGTACCACCCCGGTACCGGACGATAGTTCTACCAACCACATTGCAAAGGTCGGGCCGTATTGGATAACAAACAAAAACTTACGAACTACATATGAACTAGTAAGAAAAATGGAGGTATCACAACTTGTACGGAAAGAAATTATCACACAAGCTTGAAAACAATAGGAAAGGAACACGATTTTCATAAAAACAGATGAATAAGGATAGAATCCATGCATATAATTCATTACATACGTATGAGCACATACTTGTTGCCCCTCATTTACAAAGAGTAGGCTTTGATATTCTCTGCTTTACTCCAAAGTAACATGCAATCTAAACTACCAATAAATACTTATTGCTTCATCTGAAAATGAAAAGCAAATACTTATAGTTTCGTAAGCAGTCGTTTTCGGTACTGTGATCGACTTGAGTTCGTGGAAAGTGTGTAAGCCAAGTTTTGCAACCAGCACGATTGCTACCTTGTAAGTTTGGTCGGTAGAAAACATGACCCGGTACTGGGGTAGTAGCGAGTAGAATCCCTTTGGTTGCAGAAATTGGCTTAGCACGAGAAATGTTCTTTTGGCAACTCTAGACGCAGCCATTACGTAGTCATTGAAGAAAGGTCAGAGCCATTGTTCCTATTGAAATAGGCTCGAAAGAAGAGGTTCTGTCTTCATGAGAAAAGTAAATCTTTACTAATATTTGGAATAATTGCGAAATCAATGGTTGAGTTACGTTTTCTCAAATTCAGTAACTTTTGTAAATAGTTTTGTTCATTATAAGTACGTTTAGTTATATAGTCATATTTGTCGGCAATGCTACAGGTACTAATGTTTTAAAAATTTGTTTCACTTTAAATTTGTATTTTAATTTTTTTACTACAAAGTAAAAGCTTTTTAGCTATATCATACTGACGAAAATATAACATAAAATAGATATAATTATATGAACAGTCGCATATTGTTTACAAGAATGAAATTTCATCACTGCCAAAAATGATTAGATTTTATTTAAAAATTACATATCGATTGACCACTGAAAAATAATAACAAATTAGCGAAATCTTTTGTTATTGGTTCTTTATATATTAAATCTTTTGAATTAAATTCAGATCGTCACTTATTTAAAAACCTATCATGGTTTACATGAATAATATGTATGTTTAAAAACACATTAGGACACATGTGTACAAATTAACCATAAATAAAGAATAAAATAAGCTCATTTCAGATTAGTGTCCTATTTATTGTATGTACGTCAATAGGTATGGCACTTTAATTCGAGACATAAGCCTTTCTTCGTGTTATTTTTTATCAGTAGCCAATAATATAAAAAATAGCATTAAATCTCGATTACATGAACAATTTGTCATATCTTAATAATTAAAATCTATAGATATAAAATAAAAACATTACTATCCATACTGCACATTGGAGAAAGTTTATCTAAGATTGGTACATGACTTGCATAACGTCGTTGATAGCGCAAAAGGTCGTATGTCTAACCCTAGGGATTTCCAAGAAAGCAAAAAGAAGAATTGGTTGCTTATAGAGATTCTATGGTAGAACCTTTTTTTATTTGGTTGTGTATTTTTATTGGATTAGCTGATGACATCAGGGATTTTGGCACCTGGTGGAAATCACAAAGTGCTACATATAGCAACAATAAAAAAAAATGATGTTTTTTTACATACGAGGTTTTGCACTGTCAACGACGATAAACGATTCATTGTGTTTCAAAACACTTTTAATTTAGAAGTATAAGACCAACAAAGATGGGTGATACATGGAGAGATGCATACACTCACCAAGTTTCAGGTACATACTACAGATATTACAATACAAATGCAACGTTAAAAATACGCAATAAAAATACATAAAATCTAGACATGTTTCGGGAGGTATATCTCCCTTTATCAGCCAAGGATTAGCTAGGCTGATGAAGGGAGATGTATCTCTCGAAACATGTCTAGATCTTATCTATTCTTATTGCGTATTTTTAATATTGTATTTGTATTTTAATTTTCTTAGCGCGTCACAGCAGCAGCGATGTGTTTCTTTAGTTCTTGCAGTTTAGTCGGTTATTATGAGTACATAAACTCATCCCTTTAGACCCCACAGGAAGAAATGACATGGTGTGAGATCAAGAGACCGAGGAAGACTATGGGAGCAAAGGAACATTCTTCATACCAACATGCCCAATGCATCAGTTCTTCATTGAGACAGGCACGTATAAAACGAAACTGGATTACCGTTTAGGCGTGTGACCAAATACTTGTAGCATGTACCTTAAACTTGGCGAGTGTATGCATCTATTCATGTATCGTCCATCTTTGTAGGTCTTATACGTCTTAATAAAAAAAGTTTTGAAACCTGATGAGTCATTTGTGTTTGCTCAGCATTATGTTTGTTGTAGATATACAGCAGTATTAAACATTAATTTGTTCTTTTTAGTCTGATTATTAAAAACTATCTACTACAGCTGAGACTTAGATATGTTAATTTTGTAACCGAGATTTAACCATGAAAAAGAAAAGTGTCGGAAAAAATTGTTGGCGCTTTCGTAGTGATGAGGAGATTTCCTAAAACATTTTGATAAAACAATTCTCATGTACTTTGCAAGTACGTCGACTGTTAAACTTGTGACTGCAGTTAATATTACCAATATACTTCTATAGAAGGGCTAGCAACGTTAGATATATCTGAGGACTCTAAACCTAAAATAACTGTATAGCAGATTCCTTCTACTAATTCTGGGTTTAACACATATGCACGAGAAATGCACAGCATCAAAGCGCTTAATAATTGACTAATATTGATAGGATGTCTGACTGGTGGTAATATTAAACCTAATATTATTAAAAATTTTATTTGTTCACCGATCTGATTAAGGTTAAAATGGAACTGATTTCTATTTCCGATAAGTAAGACAAAAAAATATAAATTGTGCAATGTTAGAAAAGTGTCACAAAATCACATTTAAACACTTGATAAATATACGTATTTAATGTGCGAACACTTGTAGTAAATGTGAAATTAAAAGTTGATGAATCCGTTTTGGTAGATAATTTACTCTGATGATAACGCGATTACCAATCCAAAGTCATTTGGCATTTCAACGCGCAATTTTTAATTATTATTATTAGTAGTAGTAATAGTTTCGTGTCTATATAGAAGGAACGTTACGGAATTTCAGATTTATTTTAATGATTTGACAGATATACAAAATCCACTCTTTCATTCTACTGTTTCCTAAAAATCTCAAAGCTACGCATTCGTCCAGCACTGACGAAACTCACTACAGAAAACAGAGACTATACATATTAAGATAGGGAGCGCGTCGAAACAATCAATGACAAAATTGGCACTCAATTTGATATTTCTACGACAGTCACCATTTCTGTATTTTTGAAATTTCTAGAACAATAGAATGATTACTCCCTGTGGCACAATCGACACACTTCTGAACGGGTTCTTTTGACACGTTGTCCCACTGTTCTTACCCTGTTATCCTGATCAATTTACATGTTGTAAATAAAAGATTAATTCAAGACCAACACTATCTCATGGTGGATAGAATGGTGTGATTGTATTTTCACTGTAGAGAACAAAGCGTGAGTATATTTATCAAGGTATGGAAAATGTATCGATTGCGTTTTTCATAATATTAGATAATGCTGGAAAATGTTGTGATTTATATTTTTAATAAGCATAAATATAAAATTGGAATAGAAGAAGAATCTTACACTATAAGTGTGTTTTAATTTGAATTAAAAAATTTAATTAATATAAAAATATAAAAAAAAAAATTGCGATTTTTTTTTACTAAATGACAAATCAAAGCAAAAAATTGTGAAACATTACGAATTTATGTTCACTATAACAGTTTTGTAATCTGTAAATCATGTGTAATTGATAAACCTTATGCATCACTAGCTTTTAATTAAAATTTCCCCCTGATTTTATGAGAAAAAATTTACAATTATCTTCTTTTTACTAGACGTATTACTATATTATTTATATTTTGTTTCAATTTTCTTTCGTAGTATTAGCAATTGTTTAATAAATTTTTAATTAGTCGTGCTTTTGAAATACATCATACATAAAGCAGTGGATGCATTAAATTTTAATATTTTTTTAATTATTCTTACCATTTAAATACCATTAAGGCCTAATATATATCTGTATAAGCTGATATATATTATAAGGCCTATACATATCTGTATACATTTAAATAACGATTGATATTTAGTAAATTTGAATTAGTTTAATCCTTTGAAAATAGTACTAAAAATTAAGTCATACAGAAACTCAATTTTCTCTAAAATTATTACTTTTAACTAAATTAGATTGTGTTAAAAGTTCCAAATTATTGTCCAAATAGCTTTATAAATTTAGAAAAAAGGTTTTTATTGTTTACCATACATTTAGCTGTGATTTTTATAATCTTACTAATTATATTATATTTACAAATAAACATAATCACGAATTATTGATATATTTTTCTGTAAGGAAACTTTCTTTTTAAAAACTCTTGTATGTTTCAATTTTTTATAAGTGTAACTAAGTTTATAATTTGACCTATTGTTAATATTATGAACAAGACAATCAATACTTGTTCTGGATATGGAAGTGCGTGCAAAAGATCCCGTTCTTTTCTATTTATATAACTTTGAACTTGTCAGCAATGATTATAAATCTAATTGATGACTTTAGAAGACTTGATAAGCGTCCTTTAATTATGTAAACCATTTTATCTGAGCAATTCTGAGATAGTCAACTCAGTTCTTAATACACTTTGCGTCTTCTTTTTATAGTGTCTATGAAACTGTCAATTTTTCAGTTTATTCTTTCCTTTAGGAAAGTAGTTTACTTGAGACTTCATATGAAAAACCCACTAAACCGATATTCGATAAAATTACAAATCGGTAATTTTTCAAATTTATCTCGCAAAACAGGCATTGAACTCATCTATATTTGAGTTCAAAAAAAATTTCCCAGGATGTTTTCGTAATGTTTCCCATGTGGGCATAAACAAACACCTCTATTCAGTCCAATGAAAATTTTACTGCAAATAACAACCAAAGGCCAGGATGGTTGAAGAAACCAACCAAAGGCTTAACAAACTCCATCGTTCCAAATACTTAACCAGTCGTCGTTTTATCGCGCTTTTGACTATCCCAGAAGGGTATTCTAATTAAGAAGGAGGGGTTTTTCACACGAGTTCAAGTCCTTTGTTAGACGCTTCTTCATTTGGGCCATTTTGATCTGCAGCAGTTTGTGACTCTTTACTCCTCCTTGTCCTCCCGGAAGAGGTAGGTGGTCCAGTAGACGAGGTTGAAGAGCGCGAACATGAGTGGAAAGAAAATCCGCGAGATCACATCGATGCGCTTGGATCGGGAGGGAAACCTGTTCATCCACCTTCTGCAGAAATTCACCTTGGGGCTCTTCATGTGCACTTCGCACTGGCGCATCTTCTCGGCGTGCAGGTCACCGTGATGGTGCACCAAGGGCTTCTGGAAAGAAGGACACTTTAGCCTGCAACTCACACCCACACGCAAACCTCACTCTCGGAGTCATCTTTCACTCTGCTTCATTTAACACATGTAGCACACTAAAATAGGTTACCTTTCAAAACGGTTGTTTTAATATATCCATCTTTTTTCACTTTTATTTATCATTTCTAAATCGTTATTGTTCCCACATTAATATCTGTCATTAACTATCTCACCCAAGATAATGCTGCACAAATCACGAAACATAAAATGGTGTCGATATTTCTTTCTCGCGAAATTAACTTCCGTGTTTTACAAATATTATATTTATTAAAATATAAATACAACATCTTCTCGGCGTGCAGGTCACCGTGATGGTGCACCAAGAGCTTCTGGAAAGAAGAACACTTTAGCCTGCAACTCAAACTCACAGCAACCTCTCGGAAAAAGGATTCATCTTTCACTGCTTCATTTAACATATGTAGCACACTAAAATCGGTTACCATTCAAAACTGTTGTTTTAATATATCTGCCTTTTTTCGCTTTTATTTATCATTTCTGAATCGTTATTGTTCCCACATTAATATCTCTCATTAACTGTCTCACCCAAGATAAATGATGCACATGTCCTGAAACATAAAATGATGTCGATATTTTTTTTCTCACGAAACTAACTTCAGTGTTTTACAAATATTTTATTTATTAAAATATAAATACAACATTGAAACTACGCAATGCGTATTTTAATATTCTTAACGCAATGTTCTATAAGACGAGTTTTTATATTATACATATTATATTTAATAATAATACAAATACTAAATGTTTTTAATTTAATTAAATGTAATTAATTTAGTTTGACGTGGGCATTTGTAACACCCAACTCTTTGTATTTCGTAGCCCCCTAGTTTTAAGTTATATGGATAATGACCTAAACAATGTTGTATAGTTTTATACTCAAGACTAAATACAATACCTGGAAGTTACTTTTGTTAAGATGAAAGAAACTTCCCCAAAACTACTTCAGTTTACTTTCCAATGTATGTGGTATTTGACCAATGAAACCAGCATCCTTGCCTGCTTTAATCATTAAATAAGGTTTGTTGAAATAAGGATTTAAATCTATTGAAAACAGACAATAGAAAGAACAAATAGAAGCTCTATTTTATTATATGGGTAGGTCTGAATATAGTTTATATAAGATAATATGTTGATACCTTATTATACAAATGTAGTTAACGTTTTAGGTTTCAGGACAGCCATTTGATATTTTGCAGCTTTATGGTTTATTTGTAGGATTGGAAAGCCACAATCGTTTGGGGGTTTTCTGCCAAATAATAATAGTTTCCCATTTACCCCCTATAAAGTACTGAATATATTAAAAATTGAGAATTATATGCAGCTATTAACCACAAATTTACGAAAAATGCACTTGATACATTAAGACATCGACGTGTTCCTTATCATAATAGGAAATGCAGTTACCATAGCAAAGGTCGTCGCTCCATCTTCCAGATGATCAGCCTCCAGAGCTGCGTGTTCCAACTCCCACTGCTTCTTCTGCTGTTCTTTGGCACTCTTCTTGTGCGCGTCACTACGCGAAGCATAGTTGACCAGCGCAAACTCCAGTAGTGCCCCGAAGACGAAGGTCAGGCAGACCCCCGTCCACACGTCGATGGCTTTGGTGTAAGAGACCGGTGGAAGGGACGCGTTGATGCCGGACGTCTGGGTCGCCATGGTTAGCAGTGTGGTAACTCCGAGAGATACTCGAGCGGGAACAGCATTCTGGTCCAGCCAGAACGACACCCAGGAGACGATGACCAACATACAGCAGGGGATGTAGATTTGGATGAGATAGTAACTGAATTCCCGTTTGAAGAGGAGGTCGACTTTCAAACAGCTGTATTCTCCTGCAAGGTGAAATAAACTCACGTTGGTTAGATTCATTTACATCCAGTTTGAGTTTGGTGGTAATTGTGTGGCACGTAATTGGCGTTCTTATTCAAGTCTCTAAATCAAAGGAGCTATTAATAATCAGATAAGGAATTTCTTGTATTGACTGTAGAAGCTGTTTAGAGTTAATTAATAATTTTGGATTTTATTTTATTATTTGAACCGATGAAGACAACGGTTGAAACTATATATTTTAAAATAATTTGTATATCCATGCCTTTGACTTAAGTGGAACTCATTATAACATTTTCTAAAGAAAATAAAAATGTTTACCTAAATTTATTAATTCAACTTTTTTTTATAAAAACTTACTTTAGAAAATATATTTACTATGATAAGTATGCCAATTATTTAATTTTATGAATATTCTATGTTTAAGAGAAATCATAAATAGGAAATGTGAAGTTATAAAATATCTCCTCTTTACGAATTATAAAGTTTTATAATCGCGTCCAAGTAGATTTTAATGCATCATACAACATTAAAAGCAAATATTATTGTGACTCATAAAAAAAATTATTCAATGATTGTTTCTTTACAACGGTAATTAATAATATATTGGAAATTATGTTGTATTGGAGATTTTCTAACATTTGAAAACAGTTCATATCAATTACTTACACTAACTCCATTCCAAACATTCTAACATTATCTTCATTTGTAAAAACATTTTTAAGCGTAAAATTGATTGGATTACTTACCATGATCAACACTTCTCAACTTTTGGTGAAAGGTCAAAACTCTAAATTTTACTCCATTAATAAAAATATCACACTACTCACCTTCATGGATATTGTAAACTTTCATTAAAATATGACACACATATATATTTTTTTACAACAATTGAGTATCAAACGAGTAACGTAATGTGAACTAGGTAAGCCATCAGGACTATAAGAGACTCGTAAACTAGGCAAACCATGTGAAGTAGACGAGTCATTTGAACTCACCTGTATTTGTCCGACTCGTGCAATAGTCGGTGAAGAACCGTTCCAGAGTAAATCGTGGAAGGTGAAGATTCTTAGTCACTTGAACTGGGTCACCTTCTTTCCAAAGAAAAACTAAATCTTCAGTAGTATAACCGTCTAAAATAAAAAGAAAGATATACAGTAAAACTTTTTAAGTCGAATTTTGATTCATTCAGATAAAGCAACCACAATCTCTCAGTTGAACTCTGATAACTCGTAAATAATTTTTTTTAAATAAATAGTGGATTTCCGTTTTTATTAAAATAATATACTCTACTGAGCATTAAATAAAAGTGTTATAAATTTTCTAACAGTTTAAAAGCTATCTCGTCTTTCAATTGCGAATTCGACTTATCAGAGTTTTACTGTACTTCTAAAACAAGACGACAAGTGAAGAAAGTTTACCTCAAAAGTGTAACACATGGACCCCCAAAACTTAAAAAATAGTAAATTGTTTAAATTATAATGGGTGGTATATTTAATTAAAAAAAATCATATAACAGAGAAAAATTAAAATAACGTTATTTTGAAGTCACATTAAAATAAATGTAAAAGGCTTTAAAAGATAAACTTAATTAAAATATATTTAACGAACATATATTTTTAAATTTGAAAGTTGAAGTTGTCATAATAAAATAAATATATTTGAAAAACTATGTTTTGCAAAATCCATGCATAAAAAATATATTTGAAACATAAAACTTATCTTGAACTGTGCCCTTTTAAAAAAAAAAGGAAATTATATTGTTGTGGTTTATGAACTTACCTTAAGAAGCTGAAACAAATTATGCATATAAAGCACGTATATTCTGCAAACATTATTATATTTGGTTTGGGTTTAATATTTTGAGGCTTTTTGATAGATAATTTTTGATAGATAATTTTAATGATAAAGTAGTATACTAATATATTAATTAGCTTTAATAATATTTCGGATATTTCAATCTGAAATTTCGGAAAAAAACGAGTAATAAAACACACATAAGTTTTTTAAATACTGCAATCATACATATTTACATATAGTTTAATAGTTATAATATTCTGTTTCAATAAAATATTATGTTAATTAAATGTAATTGTCTAACATAATTCTGTTATGCCTATGTATTTTACTTCTAACATACATACATTTGCCATATGTGATATATGATCAAAAATACGTGCCTACATTTAATATTTTAAAAATAATTCTTGTTTAAATGAATTAGTCCTGAATAAATAAATGAATCTCGAATAATATGATCGAAAATATGTTAAATATGTTAGGGAGATTTTATTCCTTATGTGTAGCTTGTTAATGTTAATGTAAATGTAATGTAAGGTAATGTTAATGTAAACAAAAATTCAAATTTTATTAATGATTGTTAAATATTATGAAAATCTAAAATTATATCGCAATATAATGTTTTTTACATTGGAAATACAGTGTACGAGGTGGATAAAAGATTTTAAATTAAATAACGTTTTGACATTTTCATATAAAAGTTTCTTAAAAAGGAATTAACGATTAAATTCACAAAATTACCACAATTATCATCAAAATTAATAAACCTGCATTAATTATACTTTCCTAATATTTTTATTAATCAGAAATCCTTCAATTTTTATATGTAGGTATGGAATATTTTTTTATTGTTATTGTAACATACTTTTTTTCGATTAAAGTCGTATACAGAAATTGCTATGATAAACTTTTTAACGATACATGTTTAGCGTATTTTGAGTTCTATTGTGGCTTTCTGTGTTCACTTATCTCTAATATAAAAGAGAATAACGTGTTTAATTTCCTTTCTGAGATATCCTACACATTCCCGCTTCGCTTCCAAAAACAAGTCTTTACAAAGCGGAAAAAAGCCCAGTTTCATAGGATACACACATAACGTACACGCAAATAAGTAAAATAAACACAAGTTCCAATATGATGGAAGAAACACCTCACACACACAAATAGCAAAAAAAACAAACACTAAAAATATTCACCATAACGATCCCAAGCAACGGTGACAAAGCAAAGGGGAAAGGAACCAAGCACTAAACGCCTAGTGGGGAAATCAGTAAAGTTAAATAAAAAAAACAGAAGATTCTCGTAGGTCTTAACCAGGTTCGATTTTTGTGCTAAGACGACAACGCGGTTGCTTCTAGGACGGGGGATTTCGATTTTCAATAGTCGGTTCTCGGAGGCTGTGCTCTTGAGTTCCAGGGAAGAAAGTGCTACAAATCGAATCATAATCATCTTTGTTGAATCGAGAAAGGGAACGGTAATTACGATCTTTCTCGTTTAATAAATAAATTCGAATATAATTTTAAGCTTCAAGAGGGGCTAAAAGAGACGGGGATCGATGCGTCGAAGTAATTTTGTGCGCAAAATGCATCCTTTGTGCGCTGCGCTTTGAAAATGAATCAGCTTTTCCGAAGAGGGGAATGATTCGAAGGGTTTGCTTTATAATTATTTAAGTTTTTCTGGGAGTTTTTTTGGTTGGATGTAAATTGAATTGATGCATGTGTGGATTTTTAGTATTTTTAGTGTGTGTTGGTATGTAGTGATATCGGTAAATTTGGGGATTGCTTTTGAAGTTGAAGCATTAAAATAGGGACAGTTCGGTTTGGATTTAAGTTTTAAGTGTTAGTAATAACATTAAGCATAGTTTATGTTTTTGACGTATTACATAAACAATCTGTACTTATAAAAACTAACATAATTAATTAATACTTTGGTTGATAAGTAAAATGAATACATAAAAAATAGTTATAAAAATATTGGGAATTATCTATTACTGTCTTCATGATGTCTAATTTCTATCCGGGTGTAATTAGAAAAATAGATACTTAGTTAAATATAATTTTTATATATTTGTATCCTCTTGTATTCAATCGGTTATTATTTCAAATTATTATATTAAATTAATGATTCAGTTATAAGTTTCATTAAATCGTATTTGTGATATGATGGATTAATTTATTTCCAAGAAAATTGAACAATCCTAATTCTTAGACACTTCATTTCTCTTTATTTTACAATTGATAACTGTCAAATATCAAACATATACAAAAATAATAAAATAAAATTATGTTATATAAATAAATATTATAATTTCTTTTAATAATGAAAAACATATAATATTTTACATGTAAATAATTTTAACTCCTTCTTGGTCTTGAAAATGAGTGTAACACTTTTTTTAAAGAATTAAAAAAAATTATCTGGCCGATATATATTCTAAGTTCTGTTCTGTCCTCATAATCTTCGATCTATCATCTAATAATATGCTGCTAAACTACGTTTTTCCCTGCTAATATTCCTTCTATCATGCTCATGGTCTAGCACGTACAGTATCCTGGAGATCATGCGTACCAGACAATATTGAATGTATAGCATGCGATGCTGACCAAGAATAAACAAATAATAATCCAACTGTTTTGGTTTCCTTAAATATGGTAGTATTTTTTTAATTCTAACTCGGAGGCTGTAGAGTTGTTCTGATGAATTCAATGCACAGAATTTTAATAATAATGTTTTAAAATTGTTCAATATTTAGTAACTCTTGTTTATTGAGTATAGAATGCATCTCTCGCATTACACCAGAGTTTTTATCAAACCAGTTGGTTGAGTGAAATATAATCTAACTCTTTACGCGAAATTTATCTCAGATTCAGGTAATTACAACAGTTTGAAATGTAAGGGCATTTATTCTCTCCCCAGCATATTCTGGTATTCCGCGACCTGTAATAAGCATTTGGAATTTAATCGGTAGATTTATTGGAGGAGTTAGATGATAAACGATGTCGTAAATTCTGATTCGTGCTCTCACTTAATAAACGAAGGTTATGACTGCTAAATTATGCGCAAATATGTGGGTTCAATTATGCCCAGGAAAATACTTTTCAACTCGTGATAGAGGGTGTTTAACACAGTCATTAGAATATGCGTGATATACCATTCATTTAAAAATAATTGAAAGACACTTCCAGAATTTTTTTCATTTTGTAAAAATTCTGCAGTAATAATGACACGTTTTGTTTTATTCTTTATTTTGAAATAATGTTGTATTTTTATGTATGATATTTGTAAATTAATTTAATTATGCTATTAATAAAACCCTTATATATGGATTATTTACTCAATTTTTATCCACCAATCTGTTGTAATTAATAAAAGGCAGTACGAAATGTAGAAATTTATTCAGTGAGAAGGATACGCACGAGACTATATATGTATATTTATTTCCGTAAATTGTGTGTCTAACAGGTGATGATCTATGATATTTTATCTATTAAGGCGGTAAATCTTCAGGAAAAACATATTCCTGCGTATTGTGCCAGCAATATAAATTTTTCAAATAGTATAGTAGTAGTTTTTTTATATGTTCACATATCATTTATCATCTGTCTACCTACTTTTCGTCTGCAACATTTGTCATTTACTCAAAATAATTTTTTTGACATGTTTAAAATGCTAAGGCTTTGTAAAAAATGTACTTTAAACTAAACTGTAATTAGTTTTTGAAACTTCAATGTTTGTTTTATAAGAAATATAATTATTTAATCAATTAAATTTTTTTAAAAATATTAAAAATTAAAGGAGTAGTGTTTTTTTTTAAAGCTAATGTATACTTTAAAAAACGCATTTTTTTTCTTTGATTATTCAGAAATAGATGTTTTAATAATGCAACAAAAAAATTATATTTTTGAATTCATTAATAATATATATTAAGATTCGGGTCATCCTGAAATAAATATATGAATTTGTAAAATATGTATCCGAAAATAATGCAATTTCAAATATGTACATATGAAATAACACCAAACCGTTTATTTTGAAAGTTCATTCAGTCTGACCCTTATTAAACGGCAATGTTTCACTTTCCAATAATATTTTGAGTAATGCAACGATGACACAAAAATACCCAAACAACATCTTGGTGTGCAACTGTTCATTAGCCCTTTATATCCGAAGAAAATCCTTCCTGTACTAATAAATGCATAAATATGCAATTTTATTTTTTTCCCCGGTGTTTAAAGGTTGATTGAATTAGCTAAAGCTTAATGAATGAATGTCCATTACTGTGTGTACAAGCAATTAATGTCTAGAAATGGAATCAGCATCAACTAAAAGGATGAAGTATGCAGATTTTTTTGAAGAATATGGTTAAGCAATTTACTTAAAATATCAAACCAACGTATTATAAGTCATTATACAAAAATTCATTTAACATCGCGCAATTTTTGCTTTTATTAGATTATAGATATTTTTGTTAACAATTTAAGTATTCTCCTTTAAAATAGCTATTTTTGTTTTCGAATATTTCTAGAATGAAATATTTTTCTGTTTATTACTTCACTTACTCTCATAGACATGGGACAGAATACCATGGTTAGATAAAATGCAGGTTGTTCACTAAAGTCTTTTCTCATCCCATAACTTTTGAAAGTTATTATCGTTTCTCTTTCAGCGTTTTGTAACATAACGTAACAGTCTTAGAAATCATTAACAAACACACGATCGCTGTACCCGTTCTTTTTATAGCATTCATGCGCGCGATGTATTTTTTATAACTAAATCGATTCTGTTCTACAACATTGTAATTGACTATGTTCATGTATTTTGTATCGTTTATGAGATAGACATGTTGACTCTTGATTTTTCCACTAGGGGCCTGTCATCGATAACGTAAAGCCACTTTACTACTTCGAAAGAATTGTCAAAATTAAAATCTCATTCTTTTAAAATATTTTAGACACGTATTCCGTAGTGTAATAACTATTTGTATTTTTATTCACCTCATATATTTACTAGTACACAAAAAAATATTTGTAATGAGATGGTTAAAAAAGTGGCAAACACACACTAAAAATACCAAAAGACTTGGGTATCGAAAAGGTCAATCGCTTTTCCAAGAAAGGTTAATAGATTACTTTTTTTTGTCAAATAATTTATACCTTTGACTTCAACATCGATCAGACGTTTTTTTTAATGATGTTGAAGGCCGCAATTATTTTCACTCGTGTAGCGTCATACGTGGAAAAAAAAGCTCAGTAATAATTCATGCAAAATATAGCTGAGCTAAAATAGAATGATCGGCCACTAATTGAAGCGATTAATAGGAGAGCACTCAATCGTGTGATGCTCATAGCAAGAATGTACTATGATGACCCCTTTTATGAAGGATGATTAGTTAGTAAGGGGTTTTCCTCTTGACGAAGCATGAAAACGTAGAGAAAATTGTAGCGAGAAGCTATTTGAGGGGGCTAAAAAAGTTTTAAAATTATTGCCGTCATAAATGCGAAGGACTCAATGATCTTCGCATGACCTCCCCCGGCACATTTTTTATTAGGATGTGTGTGAATTGGACCCCCCCCCCCCCTCCCAGAAAAATGATCCCCTCTAATCACAATCGAAAGAAATTAAGTGTTTAGCTGAAAGCGTCACGGTTCTCTTGCTGGTAGCTTCATTAGAAATCCCTGGCAGTATAATTACGAACACGCACATTCAGAAGGAAAAACTGGGCTCTAATGAAAATCCGTATAAAGAAAATACTTTTAACTGTAATGGAGCTAAAAAGTCAAGTAGGGGCTTTTTTTGTTCGCTGTTCCTGAGAGTTCTTTTTAACAAGGGTGCGTCGTTATCGAGGGCTTTTCATCGATTCTAATTCTGTCATTAACGGGTGTAATATAATTTAATTTCAGAGATTTTTTTCGCTAGCGTGAACAATCAGTAATCCAAGAGCCAATGTTTGCAGATGGGCTTTGATGAGATTACGGTTTACTTCGGAAGCTGGGAGTAGAATATGCCTATAAATTATTTTGTTCGTGGATGTTTGTTAAACAAATTAAGACGCTTTAGGAAAAAGGGAAGTTTCCGGCTATTGCTATTTTAATACAAAGAAAAATTGACGTGATGTGGACCGAAGTGGAAACTGAAGTGCTTGGTGAATTACAATATTTTAAATTGAATAAAGTTTGAAAAGAAATTAAGTTTAATGACATTGGACAATTCAATGATTATATATATATATATATATATATATATATATATATATATATATATTGATAAAACCTAAATATTTCTCCGAACTTTTAACATGATATATTACAACTAATTAATGTTAAAATATAATTTACAAAAAAAAATAATGAAAATTAGTCGAATAAATATATTTTTATTCATGACATACTTTGCATTTTTTTTAGCAAACTATGGAAGTTGATTGGTTATTTTTAGTTAAAATTATTTTAGAGTTGTGATATCTGAATTGATTATTTAAAAAACCTAGTTCTTTTAAAACATGAGGATATATTTGTTTTGCCTTAATCACAAGAAATTTAGGTATATGAACAAATATCTCTTAATTATTATTAACTATTGCAATTCTTACACGATAATTAATTTTGCCTAAATGAAACATATTATGAATTTAGTATACTAAAATAAATTGTCAGTCAATTGTCTGAAAAATCTTTGTAAAAGTAGGTGGGATCCTGTTACACTAAGATTAATATATGGAATATAATAATGGATTAATATAATAATGGAAAAACTGAGTAAAATTATATTCGAATGTTTAAAATATTGTATTACAAAGATAATTTTCTGAAGGGCAATGAGCTTTACACACCTAGTAAGGAAGACCGGGATTGGTTGGGATAAGGGGTAAGTTGACCATCAGCTCCTGGTTCCCACGTGACCTTTACTACTTGCCCGACCCTCGGCAGGTCTTTTTAGTGCAATCCCAGCTTCAATGGTGAAACTGTACCAAAAGTTTTGTTTTTTGATTTGGAAAGTAAGTTTTTTTTGCATTTCAACATTTTTTTCCCTTTGGTACAAATGGGGAGATATTGTTATTTTCGTTAGAACACCTGAACTTGTACCTAAGCGCTTGATTTTCATTTATTAGGTTCTACAATTTGAGATGCTTGGTCACCTCTGCAACCATTTTTATTCGAAAATCATGCTTGGGGCATGCTGACTAACTTAAAGCGAGGTAGGTTGGCAAATGACTATGCACAGCTAAGACTTTTTTTGTATGTTCTTTTGTTTTTTTGAAATGTCTACGTTTGAAATATTATATTAGAAGGTTTAAGTTGTAAAAAAAGAGCACACACAATTTTGTTTAAAGAGGGAAAATCAAGACTGATAGACAAACTTTTTAAAAACTGAATTAATGGCCGATTCGATGACTAATTTGTTCTACTATGTTTGAAAACATTTTTTGAAATCACAGAAGTGGTGTGCCAAGTGCTTATGGCAACCTACACCGCTATTGGGGCTGTTTGGTCAAACTTGACGACTTTCAAACACTCTCAACGTCTGAGTGTTAAGTATTCATGAATGACAAAATACCATAATGTAGCCTCATAGATGTAGTTTCTATGGACATAATAAAAATTGTCATAACTAAACCACACTTGCCATCAAAAACAAAAAATAGCTAATTGTTGCTAACCAGCTCCGGTCTTCCCTATACAAAAGAATAATTTCTTGCATATCAAGAGATAAAATTGAGAAATAACTTTCTTATTATGTGATTTATTACTCAAATTAAATATTAAAGTTTGGGTTATTCTATATTATTATTAACTAGAATCACTGCTACAAAAGGATATATGTGGCATTATCTTTGAAATTTAATATACGTAGTAGAGTTCGATTAGAAACAACATTTGCCCTAACACGCTTTCAAATAATTTTTGGTATTAAAAGGGGGTAAATTTTCAAATGAAAATAGTGCAAACTTAAGAAAACTTCTACTTTATTAATAAAATTTCAAAAACAACAGCTATGCGTAATAGCAATACGATTGATTTTCTTCAAATTAAATTAAAGAATGAAGTAACTCTTTAAAGTAAAATTTAAATATATATATATTTTGCAGTCACACTCATATATTTTTAAGTAATACTTACAACTAGCCATAACAATGGAGCATGTTTGCTTGTCCAATGGGTAAAACTTTAGATCCATGGGACAGGAGAGAACTAATGATATTCTGCAATTAGAAATAAATACAAATAAGACATTTTGATAATACTTTATAGCCAAAATATAATAAAGTGATTGATAGTAGGATCGTAAGTATAATCGGGAATTGGTCAATTACGAGAAAATTGACATTTTGCACAATAATTTGCGGAATGTAGTTCATATTTAAACAAATACACTACTGGGAAATCTCTAAGCAACAAAGACATTTCCCCTAAAACTAAAACCAGACATTGGTTTAAGAAATTAAACTCGTTAATTATTTAGAGGAGGTACTGTTGTGTCTTTAATAAAACAAAAAATGTACAAATTCCGAACTAGGAAAAATTAATATAACAGCAAAAAAAAACTGTTATTTTGAAGATAATATTTTTATGAGACATGGCATTTTGTGTATTGCTCTTTCTGCAAAAATTAATCAACTTGGACAGTCATCATACTTCCCCTGGACATTTCACGTGTAATTTAAACTAAAAATTCAGTAATCCCAATTTTTAACTTTATGCTAATAACTAATTAAATTGAAAAACATAATCCCTTAACATACATGAATAAAATGTTTTCCTAGATCTCGTTAAAATATTTCGAAACTGGAGCAAGTCTCACTTACCGAATACTGTACAAGACATCCCCGTTTGGATATATTCGTAGCAGGACGTTGGGCATAATAATGTTGTGAAAATGGCCTTCTTTCTCGTTCGAGAAAAACAAATCTGGTTTCCAGATTTTCTCCGGGTCTGTCAACGTCAAGTACCGAACTTGACCACCCATGTCATCGAACTGTAACCGCTCGTCACGCCATTGTTCACGGAATGTCAATTGCACACTGTATTCCTACATTGGGGGGAAATAAATTAAATTAATATATTTGGTACACAACTTGCAGATGGAGTTCTTTTTATTTATTTTAAATATTATGTAAGTTTTATTTTGTTGGAAATGAAATGCTTAAAATGAGTTTCATATTTTGTATTTAGCAAGGAGTTTAAGTAGAAGAAGGTGGTAATAATGTATAAATAGAGAAAAACTCTCGAAGTTTTCAAGTTGGTGGCTAGTAATTAATTTTTTTCAGAAACTCTCTACAACACCAAAAATTACTGCTATTTAACTAATTAGAGTAGTATAAATTATATTATTAGTATTATTATTATTATAGAGTAAAATAAATTCAACACAACAGATATGCCCATAGTTCATAATAATTGTTCACACTATTTTTCGCATGTTGGATAATGTAGGCAATGTACTAAAAATTGTTAAACGTATAAATTTATGTATTTCTCGTTTCATTACGAACGATAAATAATGTGTTGTGTTTATATATTTTCCAGTAACAATATATTATCAAAATTATTTATTATTAATTTAAAAATTTATTTCAAGTGAACTATTAAAATGATATGAAATACATTATAATTCTTTATAATAGTTAATTATTTGTTGTTCGTTAGTATGTAGAAAAAAAATATTATTTTCTGCTTAGTTCTCAAACAAATAAACTTTTCCTAACCGATAAAAATATTTTAATTGAATTATTGGAAATACAAATATAAAAAAATGTCTATAAAGTTCTTATGTTGGAAATTTTTTATATCTCTAGTTTTATTAACTATATTAATACAAAGACGACTGTATAGTAATAAATTTAATCATTTCCAACTGATTTCTCCACATGGAGTTCAACTATCGTATTATTAATGTCTAATATTCCCATGTTGTCGACATATTTTGCGAACAGAATTTCCACTAAACCATAGGGCAATTAGAAATGGATACTAATTGTTGCTTCGATTGAATGAGATACTATCACATTTCGGCCGAAATAGTAGGGAATATTCATCACGAATTACTAAGTTGCTGTTGAGTCGTTTAGAAATCAGATTCCAGATCAAATAGTAGTTCATGTATTAACATAAGCGAAATACTCTTTACGCTTAAATTGTTATTGTAATTGGTAAACATTTACACAATAATAGTCTCCGTACTGTATTTGTAATTTGAAGTTCAACTAAGCAATATCATCGTAAGGAGATTCAGAGATAATTTGTTATCTATAAAAAAAATTGTATATTCTAGAAACCTTAATAATCACGGGTTTGAAATGTTTCACAAATTATTTTGGTTAATTAGACACTGAATAATATTCATGTTGTGGCACTGTTTTGTATTTATGCTGAAAGCAGGAGTTTGTGACTATATTTGAAAAGGTATGATGTATAAAGATAATATTAGATAATTGTTTTTATGCGACTCACTAATTGAATTGTTTTTAAATATTGAATAAAATTGAATAATTAATCACAGAATACTTTTAACATGTATTCAAGCTAAGAGAATATTTTTTTCCCGTCTTGTTCTCAAAAGTCACTCATTTAACTTTCTTTTTAGTTTGTGTTTGTCAGTTGTGATCAAAGGTATATATTTTCTCAATACCATGGTATTCATATATTGTTTAATAAAATAAGATGATTTATTAATATGTTGTCAAACTTTCTGTGTAAAATGTAAAAATACTTCACAAAGCGGTTAATTTTAATTTTATTCGAGGCACAAACGAAAGTTTATACCATAGAAAAAATCTGATTTTTTAAAAAAATATTGATGAATAACTCTAGCCAAGATTGACAATACTATGTTAAAAATGAAACTATGTGATACAGGAAGGAAATCCTTTATACACTTAAGGAAACGTCTGTAATGGAAAAATAAATTTGTGTTGATAAATCGATTGTTGCATTTTTTGCAAGTTGCTTGACACTGATTGATCACAGATTCTAAAGCGAGTTGTTTTTCAAAAATGTATTTTTCACTTTAAAACCTTACGCATTGTCAACTTAAAAGCCTAAAGTTGAATTTTTTGTATAGTTTTACTTTACGGAGTTAAATGTAAACCATTCCAAATATAATTTCTCATTACAGAATTTCAAACAATAGAAATAGCAATGTCAAAACCTAAATGCTTTTACGAAATAAATTAAAAAATACTGAATATCATTACGATTAGGTTTAAAATTTTTTTGGGAACATAATTTATCGTATGTATAAAAATGTTCCTATATGCGTGTTTTGTATGTAACTTGCGTGGGAGGTGCGAATTAAAAAAAAAACTCTTGTAATGTATTTGTTGAAGCATACTGAAAGGGTTTTATGGTTTTGATGCAGTTAAAATTTAAAAGTAAAAATTATAAATAATCCTTATAAATTAAAAGAATTATGCGATTATAGGTGTTACATGAATAATATTTTCATACAAAAAAAATAAAAAATATCTATATTTATTGCGATAAAGAATGTTTAAATGATAACTAAATTAGTTTTTGTATAATTAAAAAAAAGTTTATTTGTAATTGAATTACGTGTTGAAGTGCAAGTTATTTTAAAAGTTTAATATTACTTATAAACATATACCTTCAAACAAGTCTAATGGTAAAGTATCAAGGCCTGGTTAATAAATGTCATCACATACGTATAATAGTTCGTTTAAAGTATAAAAAGTAATGCTATGACCGAAAGTTGTAAAGTTTAGGACCGATATTAAATTTTTTAAGTTGGTTTTTTCAGCTTTTATTGGCGAGGCGGCTAAAAGTCGGGACGCAGAAAAATACGCGTCTTAAATCTTCTATGATTGGGTTAGGAATGCACTGAGTATCAGGATTGTCCAAGAGGTCGTTGCCAACGTGAAAACAAAGTTAGTTTCCCCAGCATAGGGTTGAAAACATCTCTGAGGAATGGAGTGTGATTTGCGTGAGATCGATGCGCAGATAAAACTTAATAGATATTTAGGACGTCATTATGGAAAAAAGACAAGAGCTTTAGGAATGGATGGATATATATATATATATATATATATATGTTTGTTTTGTTTTTAAATGTCATCAATATTAAGTTATCTTCATCTGTGAGAATATGTCTCGTAGAAACTAACTAAAATATTATTCAAACAATTACATTATTCTTAATATTAGTCAATATTGTACCACCAACATTTTGTATTTTTGTCTTCGTTTAGAACACATGCGACAAAGTTTTGGAATACATACTCTTTCAACACATATAATACTAGCACACAATTCTCCTTAAGATGTTATGAATTTAGATATATGTATTGGATAATTCTATAATAGTGCACATTATCTATATTATACACAGCTTTTATAAAATAATATCTAATACATAGAACAAAATGAATTTTGTATTTCTAATAACTTCCCGCCTGTACAGTAAAACGTTGTTTATTAAATTTTCTTGTTGTGGCTCGTTTACTTTCTAATATCTATCTTTTTAGCTCCTTTGTCCCCTTTTAATATATTTTAATAACTTATTTAAAACATAAGCAGAAGGGAAATACTACAATTTGTCAACCATCCACAATTTGCCCGCTTACAACCTCGTCCCTTGTACGAACCTCTTCCTCTGGAGGGCTCGAAATGCACCTTACATTCTTTGGTCTAATACTCGAAAAGCAATGTCAGTGCAAACCTGATCCCTTTCTCTAATTAAGACTTCATTAACCTTGAGAACCCTTTTCACGCATCTTAAAATTAAATATCCATAACAGCGCGCCAATTTTAATTACGACACTTTGGGAAAAGCTCCCCCTTTTGCTCCCCCCCCCCTGATATGAGCGCTTCCCCCTTCTTGTCCTTCGGGGAAGAAAGGGGGAATACCATGTAGATGTAGGATAATCTAGAAATAATGAAGGATAGGGAGTGGAGCGGCCAGCTAATTCGTCAAGATTAAGCTGCGTGATTTTGTCAGACGGTCTCCCCAGTCGGCTACCAAGATTGAGTTCTTTCCCTCTACATTTGAAACATTTCGAGCTAAGCTCTTGTGTCAACCGATGTGTACATGCGGCACCAGGGGGAGGGGGGGATTTCAGGAGGAATGAGAACTGCGGTGAGGGTAGGTGGTGATTGCTTACTCATGTTTTTAGAAGTTGAAGATAGCGTTTCCTGTCATAGCTGTCTGCATCAACAGATGGAGTAGTAGAGGAAGTTTTAAGTTTGAAAATTTTTATTGTAATTTGACGAATAAATATGGTATTAAGGCAGTTTAAAAATGAATAAGTGATAATTTGTTAGCGATGTTATGATTAACAGAAATGTCATTTCTCTTTAACCTTTTCAGTCCCGTTCTACCACTGAGCTATAATAATCAATGGATAGAATACTAAGCGTGCACGACCACTTTAAACCTTTTTGAGCCAAGGTAGAAAAAATAGATTCCTTAAAATACATTAAATGTTACACATTTAACGTTTTTTCATACTTATTTTCTTACTTACAAGAAAAAAAGCAAAATATTAATCAAATACTCAAGACCGGCGCAACACGATTAACTGTGCAATAGCCAAGGTAGAATTACTTTCCGAATAGTATTCATCCGCGTGGCACGGTGAAGTACATTGTAGCCCAATGGGATTGCTCACTCCAGTGTTTATATTATTAGCTCAGCGAGTGCTACTGAACAACTCATTTCGATTAACATTCAACATGTCCAATTCCAGTGAACAAATGTTTTATCATGTTTTATAAGGGTATATGAACACAGTAATATTACCTTAAACCTAACTTTAATAAAAAATTACAAAAAGTTCAATCCTAAATTTATCTGCTTAGTATAAATTAAATTGTTTTTATTCATATAAGGCAATTGTGTTCCAAATAGTCAGATCATTCGAAGATCAGAAACTCATTATTTAACAGTTTAAATGTAAAGTACCGACGTATACACATACTTATTATAACATCTAATTATTAATAACGAGTTATATTTCCACGTTTTATTACATTTAAAATAAGACTTGCAACGCTAACCAATAGCTGTGTGTAATTAGGTTACTTTAATGGCATTACTTAATACTCTCATTACTTAAAAATGTATAAACATATTTAAATGTGTAGTATTTTTTAAAAATATTTTTATTACATAAAAACAAAAGTAACTTCTTGAAATTGGATAAATTTGTAAAAAATATAATAGAAATAACTTAAATTTACATAAATTTGACTATTCGGTATTGAAACTAAAAGTACACTTTAGAAAAAAAATATTTGAATGTTTAATGTTCATTGGTGACGTCACTAATATCTAAAAATGACGCATTATTTAATCTCGATATCAAGTCGTGCATAAGATCCATTAAAAGAATTTAAAAAATAAATAAAATATTTACATTTTAAAATCCTATAATTTTACAAATTTCTGTGAAAGCCATGCAATTTTTAAAAACACATCCCTGCTTTTTATCACATGAGCACAAAATTAATTCCATATTACTTTATGTACACGAAAAGCACCCTGTCTAATAATTTTAAGTCGGCCCCCTTCACCCACCGTTATTAATTTCAGGACACAGCCGTTTTTAAAACCGGAAAATGTGAAAGCTATACGGCTATAAATCAGGCAATGAAAGCGCGGTCTCATTTTTAAACCCCCTCCCATGTAGTAACTAAAATCTTGAGTTATCGACGACCCTTAATTGAATGTCACATTTTCTGTTCAGGTGAATTAATGTAAAGGCCCTTAGATCTCTCCCGTGGAGGAAAATTGCAATTTATCAATAATTTATTTTTGTCAAGTGAGCCTTGAAGTTTCAATAAAAGGTAATCCAAGTACACAAGGCCTATCGTGTTTATAGGGATGCGCGAAGCGGCAAAGTGCTCTTTTCCGTCCTGATTTATGACTGCCGATGTCCACCCCTCACTACTCTAGAAGAGGTAGGAAAGGGACAAAAAGGAGGTTAGGTTGCTTATTTTTTTGCGTTCAAACGGTAAGTCCCGTTTTATAAAAGATATGGAATATGTATTCAATTTCATAGTAATTTGTCAAAAATACTTTTTTTGTAATCGAATTCAAAGTAGTGTTGATAATGTTTTTGTTTAATAGTTAGAAGTATTATGTAAGTTTAATTTTTTTTTTATGAATGCCATAAAAGTTGTTTTTATTTAATTAAAAAATACAATTACATTTTTTTAAAATCTTTTTCATTAATAAATTATTTTGATTAAAATTATAATCAGTTCTCACATTTTTATTAATAACTAACTGGGAATTTTTGATAGTGTAAAGTGGGGGATAATGGGTAAAAAAAACTTAAATTTTACGTTTAAAATCCAATTTCTCTCGCAAAAAAGTTAAATTATTTTTTTTAATAAAAATATTGACTTTTTCATTAGAAACACAATCCTTTATTTTTATTTAATTCTGGGTTTAATTCTTGAATAAATAATTTATGAATATTTTTAATAATTATTTTTCTCTTCGATTATTTTGTTTCAAAGGGGGGGAGGGGAGGGTGACCATGTTTAGTATTAAATGTTTTGTATAAAAAGGCAATATTGAATTTTTTTTAGTCAAAGAGCAACTTGAATAAAATAGGATAAATAACAGCCATCAAATCTTAAAATTTTATTAAATTCGAATATTATAGGATTGTTTTTGTTACGGTTTTCGCAAGTTGTAAGCCACTCTTTTGAAAAATCTACTTTTTTATTATTTATTATCTTCGAAAAAAACACATGCGAATATAATTCATGGCTTAATTTGCTTCAAGAATGTATGCCGTATTTACATTATATTAACATATAAACATTGTTAAATATATTGTAATTAATACTTGTCATTTATAACCTTCAAAATTCATATTTTAGAATATTTTGCTTTTTTCGAAGATCGTTATATTTTTCCGAATTTCGTATTCTGTAACATTAATATTCGATTACCTTTTCCCCATTTTGCAAATCATTAAAAAAATTCTAAATAAATAATTTTTTTTTTATTAAAATGTATTTAAAGGAATCTCTTCTATTCAACACCTTTGAATATTTGTAAATGATTTGACTTTTCTAGTTCATATATAGAATTTTACACGCATCAAACGATCACAAGTGTTTTTGTATACACAAACAAATCGACTTTTGGACATGAATTTTATTTAACACCCAGAAATTTAATTTTTTGCTGAAATAATGTCTCCACTAAACGGATTTTTAAAAGAAAACAAGATCAAGGCATAGGTTTAACGATTTGTAATTTATATTTAGTTTCAAAATACTCATTTTACCCCATAATCCATTTCTCCCCACCTTACCTTATTAATAATAATATTTTAGTTTAATATTTTTTAAGTATTAATCTAATTTTAAATACTTTTGATTTTTTTTTTCTGAATGCTAGATCCACGTCTGAAGAAAATTAAGTTTATATGAGAAATACTCCTAACATGCATTTATGAAAAATTTAGAAGAGTTTTTTTATATATCAAAAATTAGTTACATTATGTACACACTTTAACAAATTATTTAAATTAAAATTGGTACCGAATCTGAACTTTTTATCAATAAGTAAACAACTCCTCACGTTTGAATCGAATTTTGAGATTAGATGGTGTTTGTGAAAAATTTTATATACATTTCTGAATACATAATTTTTTTTATATGTTCAGAAATTAGAATGTTTGATGATTATTTTTTGATTGAAAAATAAGTTTTAAATTAATATGAAGGTTTTTCGTCGGAATTATAGATAGACGATGTCCATGAGGCTTAAATTTATCCTAATTTTATGTGGAAAGGGGTAAAAAGTATTTTTGACCTGCTATTTCCGTTAACATATCAATAGTTAACATCTAATTTTAAGAGTACATGTATTAAAAAACTATAATTAGTATTTATTTAAATAGTGTTATGACAAATATATATATTATGTTAATCAGTCATTTATTTCTTGACGAAAATATAGCCTTTATTTAAAGAATTTGTATTGCAATTTGACTAATCTTCACATGTACCAATGAGGTTTCTTAATTACCTAAACCATTACACAGTTAAAGTGCGGAAATTTTATCCATTAGTATGTTACAAATGTAAATGACAATATGTTATTTTAAATGCACACTTATATAAAATTATTTTATATATATTTAATAAATATCCACTCACCATTCTCACGTCATCTATTTCACTGATGCTTCTTATGTAAATGTTTACTCGAACCAAGGCAGGGCCGTCTAGATAGACAAAAATTAATCATTAATTCAACGCAAACATAATTATAATGCTAAATATGACTCATGCCAAATATCATTATGGTCACCATTGACATATATAAATGGTGAATTATCATAAAACATATAAATATATTCTTTAAATGTTGCAGACGAACAGAATATGCGTTTCAAATAACATTTTCAACGTACGAATAAAATGTTTTCCTCTTTTTTATGAAAACAATCATTAATTTAGAACTGAAACTTTAGATTTTATAAAAGTAAGTAATTATACAAAAAAAAAGCGGTTGGAATGTGACTATTTTTCTTGGGCTTTGACAAAGTAGTTAAAACAATACTAATCTGTAACATTCATTGTATTGCGTGAGTCACAAATATTTAAATTTATAAGTTGACAATATACTTAATAAGCTTATATAATATAGTTAAACGTTTGAGAACAGTATATGATAAAAAATTCATTACCAAAAAAGATATACATATTTGAACGAATTATCCACGTTAAACAAAATAGATTTATCTTTAAAAATAAATTTTAAGTGTTTTGCGTATTAGAGAGAAGAATATTATTAAAATAACCATTAATAATTATTTAAAAGATGTATAACTATAAAGTATGGGTTTTATAAATATGACAGTTCAATATATATTTTTTAAAATATGACAAGGAAAAACGTAAACGTTTTAAACTTGTTTAAAACATACTCCAAAATCGTATATTTTCATTCACAATTGAAGATTTTTAAAGTACGTAAAGTGCGTACTTTAAAAGTCTTCAAACCAAACGTACGTACGTTTGGTATAAAACGTGCCAAAAGTACTTAAGTACGTTTGCCGTACTTGTTTATATGATTCCAAGCTATTGAGACAAGTGAAAACATTGCAAAGCAGAATCATATAAACAAGTAAAGTAAATGAACTTACGTACTTTTAACACTAAAGTATTCATTTATTTCAATTTTTTTTTTAAATCCAATTAAATGTCCATGTTTTCTTATTCGTTTTAATTCATAAAAAAAACGAAAACATATAACTCTTTTTGATTTATCACTTAAATGTTTTGTAAATATTGCATTATTAGCCTAACAAATTTTTAAATGAATTTCTTTTTAAATGTTGTTTTAGTTCTAGCTTTAATAACAATTTATGAAAATCCTGATTAATATTTAGTTTTTGTTCTTTTAGTTTGTTAAGGCATTATTTCCTAATTTTGCATTTCAAACAAATGTTGTGAAACAAATTTAAATAAAAACAATTTAACTAAAGTTAAGACATTTTAAATTTTGTTTACTAATCAATGTTAAAAACACTATTGTTCTATAGCATATTTTTTACAAACGCCGTAGTTTATTTTCTTAAGCTGGAGAAAACTCATCCTTCGCGCAATAATTACATTATATTTATAGTATAACATAATTAACTCTATTAGGTTTTGTACAGTTTGTTATGGCCAATAAGTATGATTTAAATATAAACTAGAGGCACAAATATAGCACTACTTTCCCTTGTATTGATAACAAATTTAACATTTGATCATATATTATTACGTAATACATCGTATATTTATCATATTTTCAAAATACTATTCAAAGACTTCTTAAAGTTTTGAAGTATTAAATAAATTTTAAACAAAAGCTTAAAAAAAACTATATGTTAATAGTATTTACTTTAATATTCTGAATAGTTTCAAATAATTATTATTAATTTTTAAGAAAGCCAATACATATTTTAAAAATTTGATAACATTTAATATAACATGTAATGCATATTCTACTATTCTACTTAACGCGAAACGATTTTTTTGGACACTTTATATACTTATTTTTATATTTACTCGATTTTGCCGCTAATTATAGTAATAATATATTTTAAAACACAAAAATACCCTTATATTATGTATATTACATTGCAAAAAATAAATAAGCATCTGAAATAAAACATTTTAACATCAGTCGTGATTGATTCGTGAACATTTCAGCTACCTGATACAATTTTACTTTGCG
The DNA here is from genome assembly GCA_963932185.1 of Troglohyphantes excavatus. NCBI lineage: Eukaryota > Metazoa > Arthropoda > Arachnida > Araneae > Linyphiidae > Troglohyphantes > Troglohyphantes excavatus. Next base: position 24,499,880 of record OZ010672.1, on the reverse strand, counting down.
AAAATGAAAACTCCCCTTATACTTTATCATACATATTTGCAAATCAGGACCAAATTAATTGAAAATAGAGAGAATGCGAAACAGCTATAAAACATTCTTAATTTCCCTGAAAAACATTACAATTGATAAATGAACTCTCTCTCTCTGCATGCCTAAAATGTGAAAGGATTTGTGAATGGCTCTCTTTTTTCCACTGCTTCTCTTTCCCATTTGTCACTGTCAAATACAAATGGTTGCAGTAAATCTAAGATTCTACGATAGATGGCAGCATGCTGATTTTATTGAATCTTATTTATTGCTTAAAAGTGCATTTGACCAGATTTTATAAGTTATATCTATAGGTTTGTAGACTTGTAAACTGCTATATATTAAGCAATTTTAGAGAATCGGTAAATCAAGTAGTTTTTTTATTTGCAACTTAATCAATTTTATGCAATACAGCAGAACATATACTTTAAAGGAATTGGAAGCATCTTAAAAAGTAATAGTGTGGCTTAAAATGCTTTATCTAATTTTCTGAATACGTAATTTGAATTAGCACTTGTAAAATGTACGGAAAAACCATAAATATTACATCATACCTAAATTAAAATTTGCGTGTATTAAAAGATTTTTGTTTCTATAAGATTTTTTAATATTTTGAAATCATTGTCTTTATTCTCTTGTAAATTTTAAGTACTGTTTAAATTAAGAGTAAAATAATCACGTGATATCAAACTTTACATCTCAGAACATGTATATTGACGAAAAATCCATCTAATAAATCAGTGGTTTGAACGTATTTGTATTGTTTATTCAATAATTTAACAGATGAAAATACTTTTGGTTTTATATAACAATATTTTTGCATAAATAATTTTATTAATATTGTCGCAAAAATTATTTTATTAATATTTTTGCATAAATAATTTTATAATTTTTTTTTATAATGCAATTTTATATGAAACACAATCCGCCTTAAGGCATCTGATGGAAAGTGGCCGGATGCACGGTATTTCGTTGTAATGCCTCTTCAATCTATTATTTTCCTTTTCGCCCCCTATCATTTACAAACTACTGCTTTAGAAGGAACAATATCATGATAAACCGCAAAAAATAATTAAAATTCGTTAACACATGGAAAGCAACTGATACGACGACATAACATGACAAGACGAGACAAGGCACACACAATATCGCTTGTTGCCAATACAAAATTATAATCATCTTATTTAAATGAACATCAAGAACATAAATGTGTATTAATAAAATACATCAAAACAACTAAAGAAAATGAACTAATAACCTAAAGGTGGTTGCAACAATAAACTTCTGTTTATGGTCTATATAGTAGGTTTATTAACAAATCTAATAGAAAGTTTACGCAAAATTATGACTTAGTCATTACTAAAACCGTTTTTTTTTAATGTAAACTATTTTACTAATACGATAATACACATATAAAGTAAATAAAATATATGTATGGGGTTTGTTCTACACTTTTCATACCTTTTTCAAACATGTATATGAAACACTGTTTAAAATATGCTACTGGGTAGTATTCGTGGTCGCTTGTTTGTGTAGTGAAATCAATGAAATAGTTATCTAAGTTCCATCTACAAGGATGTTATTTAGGAGCGTTAGTTTTTTTCTCTGCGATTGGTGAATACAAGTCACGGGGTTTATATTTACCAATCGCAGAATCATCTGCAAAAGTTAACGTGCGTAAATAGCGTCCGTGTAAAGGAAATTCATTATAAAATTTATTGTTATAAAATCTTGTAAACCGAGACATCATAAAAATATTTTATTTTATATATAATGCATAAGAATAAAATATTGATCTATTATTAGAATATATTTCTGTCCGAAGTATTTTGCTTGTGTTTTGTTTAGACATTTTAGATACATACTTAATTTTTTTTAATAAAATTATGACCTAACAGTACTTTATGAATTAAGATATGGATAGCAAAAAAAGTGTAATCTATTTTAGTGGATATTTGTTGTATTTTATATTTTCGTATATGTTCCGTTTCAAAGTTTATATTTAATAAAACTACGTTCTAAATAAAAAAAAATCCTGACTTTTAATAAGAATATATTTAAAATATTATCAAGAAAAATATATTTTAAGAATTCTTATCACATTTCTTAATCTGAAATATATAAAATCGTTGATATGCATCTAAATGAGATAAAAAGAGCAAGTATCTAAAAAGCTGCCAGTTTGATACTTCAAACTATGAGGGAGCAGTATTCCTTACTCGGCGTTTAGGGACTTTGCAGCCAATGCCACTTTCATATCGTATATATTTAAATAAGGCATCAAGGTGTCAATTTAAAATGCATTTTAGAACTCAACTTAAAAAGTAAAAAAAGTAATCCATAACTTTGTAAGTACTCGTAAAATATATAAAGTAGCTGCTTCTTTCGAATATTTTAAGAGTATCTTGGTTTAATATATTTTGAGGTATTTTTAGTAAATATTATTAATATTTCTTAACTATTTTTTTATATATTTTATTATTTTTAGTTTAATGTTGCTGAAAATATTAATGGCTTTGCCTAAATTAATAATTTTTTTAATAAGTAAAAACACTTTTATTCATTTAAATAATATCTTTTATATTGTATTTTAATATTTTGATAAAAAAATTAAGATTGACATACGTTGAAAAAATTAAACGTTGGAAATTGGACTGTATCCAAACGTGTTTATATACTAAGCTTGTACGAGATTTTTTGCAATATTTAATGGTGAGATTTTACGTTATACTGCGCGAAAGTTATAAAAAAAATATAGTATAACAATTAAAATTAAAGTTGTTTAAAATCCTGTATTGTATATATGCTAGTCATTTGTCTATATAACTTTTATTTCACAGTATATAATATATATATTTAATAAATCAATGCAATGTTTGAGTTAAGTGGATTGATACATTAGGATTTTAATTTATACTCTAAGGAAAATTTCAATTTAAGGGTTATTAAATTATGGAAAATTCATTTTTAGCTAATATATATTTACAAAATTATTACTTTGTTAAAAGATAAATAAATTATTTTCATATCAATAATAGTTAGTGTCCTTTGAAATGTTATTATTACTATAAATAAAGAAATACAAAATAACACAAACTTTCAGACTTTAAATATATTCTGTATTTAAAGCTATAATATGTAATAAAATTTTATCACTTCACATAACTGCAAAATTTGAATTTTAAAACTTTAGTTGACAAATCTTATTTTCGAATACGTTACTGCATGCTATTTTGTGACTATCAAATTCTATAAAGAATTTATGCGTTTCCATTTAAAGAATTGCACATAAATTGTGTTTCCTTTTAACAATGTTTTATTTGAATTTACATACGGATGTTTAATCGTCAAACGGATGATTATTTAGAAAACCTTTTTAAAATTTGAAGAAACTTTAGCATTTATTACATAGTACCGACTTTTAATTTTAAAACGTTATTATATACAATTTACATTTTGGACACCCATTTCACACTTGCGCAGTCTTTGAAAACACAATAACACATATAACCTCATATAAACTGCCAAATTTCTCATTCACATTCGACACCAAATGAACAACAAAAAAGTACATATTGATTGAACGAGTTGTGTATCAGTAAGTAGATATTTGCATTTTTGAAGCATATTTTTTTATCGAATAACCACATCCGAAAAAATGACAAAGAACTCAAACTCAAGAAGAAAGTCAGATTTGATTGTATAGGGGAACTTCCATCGAATAATTCGAGCGTAAATGTGCCTATCCTAATTCCCGAGCAGTTGTAAGAATTCTCTCTTGAGTGATTCCCCAAAACTTCCAGTTTTAAAATAGGATAACATGTGGTGATCTTTTAGAAGAGAGAATCTTCGTTAAAAATATTTATTCAAAAAAAAAATCTTTTTTAAATTCAGTTTTCAAAGGTTCCAAACTCGACAGCAATTGGCTGATTATTGTGTCATTCCCAAAGAATGATCGTTATCGGAGAAGAGGATGCTCTTTGAAAATAGTTTGAGAGGCGGCAGCTGTGACCATTTCGTTGCTCTCCATCCTCCATCCCGCTTCTCTTCATCCTCCCAGTACACAAAGGGGGCTGCTGCATTGGTGTACGCATTTTGTTATATTATAGATTACTTACAATTAGGTTTGGCGAGTATCGCTTCGAGGGGGATGTTATAGAGATTCATTGTAGATGATTTCTTTTTGAAAGGCTTTGACAAATAGAAAGTGCGCTATTACGCAAATGAAGCGCATAATTTAGGGAAAATGAGCATTTTGATGATAATTAGTTACTAATTGTTTGTAGAAGGATCTCATGGTATAGGGTGTTTGTAGAAGGATAGTTCTGTCAAAAATGTACGAGGAAGTTATTCTGTTTGGAAGTTTCGTTAGTCAAAAATGAACATTATAAGATTCTCTTGGAGGAATGTGAGGCTATTCAGTGATGAAGATATCATATTGTATTATTAATGACGAAAGCATTCTGATATTTAATTAGAATGAAATACAAAATTTAAGAGCAAAATATCATTCGTAATTTTACCTTAATTATATACATATATATATATACATTTCGTGTAATATGTTTTTTAATTTTTTTAAAGTTTAATTTAAAATAATCTAATTTCAATATAAATGATTCTTAGGTTAAATTAGTGCCTAATTGAATGTTTTGAGAATGAGTGTTAATATACACTTTGATAATATAGGACTTGATGGCGCAAATGAAGTGACAGTTGGATTGCAGATTACACATGAGTTTTTGTATAAGTATAGTTTTTAAGTAAGAAAAAAAAAGTACAAATTGGTTGTTATTGTTCAATTATCATGCCAAAGTGAAATATATAGTTAGGTATTAGCAAGAAAAGTATAATATTCTGTGATAACGAAGTATCGCAGGTAATAATATTTTAATTAGAACGGTATTATTTTAATACAAGGGTGGATGAACCTCTATATATTTAAAGTAAACTCCTCAAAATCAGTCATTTCTCAATTATATTACAAATACATATGTTATTAAGGACTCAGTGGTCAATAGTTAAGATACGTAAGTAAAACTACAGTACTTTGGAAATATTTTTTTATTGCTTACAAAATCGAAACTATTATAATTTATGTTTTTATTTTGGAAAAGATCAAAATTTATAAATATGAATAAATCTACGTAAGGGATATTTTTTACATCTAGAGCTAGTCTAATTCTGAAGTTTAAAATATAGTTTTTTATGAAACTTGCTTAATTTTGTAATATTTTAAAATACTAAAACTACTTTTAATAAATTGATTAAAATGTATTATGAGTTATTGCTAATTTATACTTTTAATTGATTTTTTAATATTTCCTCAAATCAAAATGTTTTTTATTTTATAATTATAATATTTTATCCACATTAATTAACTTAATTACTTGAACTCAAACAACTATGTATCGCCCAGTTCGAACCGTAGCCATTGCAGGGCATGGATAATATACACTCGTCTGAATTCAAGGTCTTAGAAAGACATTGCAGAAATTTCATATAATAGAACGTATCTAAGCCTCTCTATTCGTATAGCAGTATAATTACTTCTCAAAAGCTAGATATTGGCGTGATGAGCAATCACTTTCTGAGCAGCCTGTTTCAATTAAATCCCTTCCTGGATGCAGCGTGTCAATAAGGACTGCGGCTGTCTAATTAATCCATTTACTCTCAAAATGCTGATTGCATCAGGAATTGAAAACAAGTGGATGCGGGCCATTCTTCTGTGTACTAATGTTAGCCAAACGCGATAATCATTAGTTAAGCTGGTATTGTGTGCTGTCTCTAGAATTTCTGTTGTAAATATGGACTGACTTCAAGTGACTTAAATATGCGGGTTTGTATGACATAATTATAATTAATTTATTTAAGAGACTTAGATAATTAAAATTAATATATATATTTTTTAAAAAACGAGGTGGGCGTTCAATATAAAAATTTTGTTCATGCTTTCTTGTATATTATATGGTAAATTTAGTACTTAGTAGATTTATTAATAGTTGATTACTAAAATAATTAATGACTATTCTAATTCATAATTGTTAATTATAGGATCTGTTGCTCAAAACATAATTGTTTGTTAAATTTAATATATTTTAACGTAACGAGTTTTTTAAGGTACCTTAATACGTGTTTGTTATGTATCTAACACGATGAAAACGAATTTTATATTGTCTACCTAATGTTTACTCCGTGAAAGTAAAATTATTATATTTTAGTCAAAGTTGTTGACTATTTATAACATTGTATATCTTTAAGATATATATTTATATAAAACTTGATATTTAAAAAAAATAATACAGAGATAAAAAAACAATATTATTTATCAAAACATATAGTATTGTAAAAAACTAATATATTTCTAGATCAAAATATAACACTTATTAGTATATTAATATAAAATCGTTGTTGTTATTTCTGAAATTAAATGCGATTGTTCAAAATGTATTAATTATCTGCTATTATATTTGAACTTGAATTAATTAACTTCTGTGTAAAAATGCGTAATGAAATATGAGATAGACAGGAAGATAAGATGCATTTAGGAATCTGAATCAACAGTGTTAATCAAAGATACAACTGAAAAAATTCACGAGAAGAACTATAAGGTAATATACGGAAACTAGTATATGAAGTTGATACTTTAATGAAAGCTTAATTATACTACGATTAAACTTTTCATCAAATAAAACGAAATGTGGTCGTCATGCATCTCTTAATATGAATACGAATTTACTACCATTAACTAAAAAATGGGGGTCAGCGAGTTTTGTGGTAAAAAAAATGACTAAAATTTAAACCTAAACAAATTTGAAAATAAAGTTTTTTTTGGTCAAATTTAAATAATTATTATTTCAAAAATAAAAAGATGTAACTTTTTATTATTTAATACACGTTTTAATATATATATATAATAATAATATAATAAATAAAATAATAATATATCTCGTTAATTGTTTGATCAATTATTAATACTATACCGAATTAGATTTAATTATTATTTTATAAACCCGTCTTCAGTTATTTTACAATCTTAAAAAAATAAATAAAATGGATGTATTTTTTTTGTTAAAAACCATCTAGAATAATTCGCTCAACCCTAACAAATAAAGACAAATTTTACATTTTATGATATCAACCTTTCGGAACTTCGATGAAATCACTTGGAAAATTCAACTCATCACCTCTCCAGTCTCTCCTTTTATATAGAAAAAGTGAGTTACTAGAGAAGTCAAGTTGCCAAACGGAGTCTTCTTTGAGTGAAAAGGGCTAATGCGATTCAGTAACAAAAGCTAGAATAAATATAAAAAAAAGATCCTGGTTATGGTAATGCTGGATTCTTTGGGCAATTTCTCAGGCAATTCTTCTCTGTCAGATAGAGGCTCACACTTGGCTTGTTCGTTCAATCCTCGGTTCAAAGTCTGTTTCCTTTTCGGTTTTTTTCCTGTTTTTAGTGACGTCTTTTCCCGCATTGTGTCCCCAAGCGTCCAACTGCTTAGTATTCAGCTTGGGATGGTTTATTGTAATGAGCGCCTATCGTCTTCCACCTATTTTGTTTCCTAAACCAAATTTAAGAAGTCTTATCTGCCCTGCCATACGAACAAAGAAGGCGCTTGGATATTTATGGGGAATACTAGTCTTCAGACAGGATAGTTGGACCCAACGTGTCATCTCATTTATACTTACAACTACTATAAATGGGGAGAAAATGGTAATGGAATATGTAGTTGCATTTTTCTAGTAATGAGATTATATTTAATAGTAAAAGAATACAACATAATAAACGTATCATTATTAATCCAATATTATAGTTGAAAGGTACAACAATGCGCCATTTTTCAATTAAACTAATTTTAAGTACAACAGCTAAAGTTATAATATTTATATTATTATTAATTGATAATCATATATGTTAATGATATTATTATATTAGTATTTAACTGATCATATTTTTAAATAGTTTGAAACACAAATTTTTATTTATAAAGTGGACTAAACAACTTAAAATTAATGTTGAAAAATTTCTTTAATTTGACTGCTCTAAATGCAATATTTTCGACAAAAATAACAAAATGTCTTTCACCATGAATCGACTACAAATGACGTGTGATAATTAAACTTTTTTTATAAGACGCATCATTAAATTAGAATCTTTAACAGAAAGAATATACATTTTATTTACAAACTCGGGTTAAACAAGAACTATAATGTAAATATAATTACTTACAAAATATAACTGCAATATTGCGAAAAGTTTCAAATTGCTTCAATATCTTTTTTAATTTGTAATTAAGTAATTGAGGCAAATTTAAATCGTATGCGGTACAACTAATAAAAAGGAAAAATTGACAATTGGTTCTTCTTTATTTAAACTTTGTCTTCATTTTTTTGCCCTGTAGGATCCGTGTTAAAATTTAAGGGGCATTGAATATATATCTAGTTTAATTTATCTTCATTCTCTATCAATGAGTATGCATTTTTGTAGATAAAACATTAAATATATTTACCACATTAATGAATTTTTCTGTGTAATGAGTATATACTGATAGATAACAATACTCTTATTTGATATCTCTATTGAACAATAGAATAAAGATTCAAATGCTCTGGAGTAATCGTTTTGATAATGGTTATGACACATTGAGTTTGTATTGCATCTCGCCAGATTTACTTTCTGTTTTATTGAGTTTTCTTTCATTCAGGGGTTTAGTCGTCTACATATAACTATTACAGAAGACTAAACTTGTATAAAAACTATACTACGATATGTATAATCTCATTGTCATAACGTCACCTTGGTGGTTAAGTGTTGTAATCTATTGAATATAACGTTTGGTTAAAAAGCATTTTGAATTAGCAAATCTCTCTAAAAACATATAAGTTTTTCATTGGAAAGAAGAAATAAACTAAAATAATAATTAGTTTTTATTTTTTAAAAATACACACTCACATAACGGTAAGCAAAGTATTTGCTTATAATAACTACACACATTGGGATTTGAAACCATTAGCTAATTATGCATTACATGGCTGGAATGTATCAACGACTTAAATCGTTTCGTTATCTTAAAATATTTCAATACTTTTTCAAGGTGGTGTAGGGTTATATTTCCAAAACAAAAAATGATGGCTTCAAATGTTTTTATCACCAAGGCATTGATATGAATCATCAATATCATATCGATCCATACTTAGTTTGTTTTCTTGATCTTGGTGTAGGGCTATTTTACCTAAAGTACATACTTGAAACAGTCCACCAGGTAATTTTTTTAAACCTTTGGTTGTACTATTAAAAGTTTGTGTCTGACTATTCTGTACAACCAAATCCTCAAAGTGATTCTTACGACGGAATTGTTTCTATATCCCTAAAGAATCCTCAGCAATCCTATTACGAGTCTACAGACGCTCCCTACCGTGATGAGTGGGAAACATTCAATCTCGCCTTTTCTTATATCCCTCCAGAGTTGAGTGAAAAATCATTTTATTCCTTCTCCCAGGTCCTAATTCCGAATGTAGACCCACCCCTTTTCCTCTTCAGTCAATCCCTTCCCCAAAGTCTCCTGATTTTAAGAAGGGAAAAAAAATCGGATATCGAAGTGGTCCAAGCAGCCGTTCTCCTCTGGGCATTGTGAAGGCTACTCAGTCTAGCAGATAATTATAGAATCATCTGGAGCGCCTTTTTGCGCTCGCGGATGATGAAGCGCCTAAGCTAGGCGTCCAAAAGGTGAGCCGAAAAGGCGGTAACAAGTGGAGCGCACTGATCCGCTTTCGGATGTCAGATATAAGCTGACGTCACACGAGTTTGCTCGAAGTCTTTATTTCACGGATGACCAGGCTGGCCATTCTATTCCCCGACACCTTCTATACATCAGGACGGCTATTGTGGAGGCATCCTTTGGCGCGGAGGAGGCAGCTGCAGGAACAATGAGGCAGCCAGCGCTTCTTCTGCGACGGATTAATAACGAGGCGCGCTTCTTCTTAGAAGTATCAGTAACACTGTGCGGGGGCTATTGAAAAGCTATTCAAATCCCTCGCCTATGCACCGAAATTAGGGAAATAATAAGAATAGCCATTGGAATATTTATATTTTGATAACTAATAGGCATGTTATTCTGTGTTTTTTTGGGACAAAATGGCGTCTATTGCTTCTACTGCGACGCATTAATAACGCCGCATGCTTCTTCCTCCAAGTCTCAGTTGCAAGCGTTGGGGACTATTGAAAATCTAAAGAACCTCTAAGAGTTAACTAGTTGGTTTAGTGAGATAATAAGAATAGTTATGGAAATATTTATATTTTGGTAACTAATATGCATGTTGTATGTGATTCTGTATTTTTTCTATGAAACAAAATGGCGTCTATTGCTTCTACTGTGACGCATTAATAACAAAGCGCCGCTTCTTCCTCTAAGTCTCAGTTGGAAATCTCAGCCCTATTGGAAAGCTAAAAACCTTTAGGGGTTAACTAGTAAGTTTAGCAGTACCACATTTAAGAGAAAAGGAATTGGGATCAAAAACAACGATTGATGTAAAAAGGGAAACTGAAAAGACGAATATAGTGTAGTATTTGCGGTTAATACCAAAATCTTTTTATCTCATGTTACGCAGTATAAATTTCAGTATGAGGCTTTTTTTATAATAATAACATTCATTCATTTAAATGTCTCATCAGACTTATTATGTGTCTATATATTATTTCTGTATTAATACTTCAAATATAAACAATCTTTAAAAACAGCATTGAAAAACAAGTCGTGATCTAGAACATCCTCTCTGCTGGAATTATAACAATACTTTGTATTGTTGATGTTTCATTAACACTTTCTAAGTGGTAGAATGTGAACATTACAATGAATAGAAAACAAATATATAATTCAATAAGAAAATTTTAACCCTCATAAAAAAAACAATTCATTTTTAGTATCGTAACATTTTAAATTAACTATATATTTTACATTGAAGATAAATTGCGAAAAATACATATAATAGCATTTGTTGCAATGTTGGAAAAATACTATATCCAGCACTTTTATACTAGATAAATAATAACAATTTACTTCATCAAAGCTTCGTTAACGCTCGTTTTTTATAATCATCAGTATAAGACAAATGGAAATAAATGTCATATAAAAGCTCTTAATAATAGTAAGGAAGACTGAGGGAATGTTGTCATACAGGGTAAGGTCGCGATAAGTACTGTTTTAAGCAATAGGAGGATTTGTCTCAGTATCGTCCAGGTTGATTAAAGCAGTGTATTTGTTGTTGCGGAAAATTTTATTTACTGTTCCCTTCTAATTTTTTATTTATATATAGTTTCTTTCTTTGTTAATTTATAGTCGTAATTAGTGTGTATTCTTATTCAACTGTGTCATAATTTTTATGTGTAAGCGTAAATTAGAACGTCCGCCATTTTTTCCCACTAGGGTAATGTCGTCATTTCCTAACCAGCTATTCATCCGTTCTGACAGGAACACCCAACGAAGAAACATTTTGAAGAGTCTGAGGCTAAAAGGAAAGAAAAGGCAATAAAAAATAAGTCAGCTGATGAAAGCGCTTAAGCGTTTTGGAGCAAAAGCCAAGTTTTTCAGCAGCTAAAGTGAAAAATATTAAGAGAGAGAAAAAAGGAAAACAAATGAAGCTAAAAATTATGGTTTTCAAAATAAGACCTATAGTCGCAAATTAATATTTGAAACATCTTCTACTGATGATGACGGTTTAGAAGAAAATGACTCGTGCGATGATAACTCAGATGACAATGCTTTTGATATTTTTTCAAAAGGAGTTGAAATTTCCATAATTTGTAGAAACTATGGTACAAATGAAATGTTATAACGGTGCTTTTTTGTTGGAACTGGGTGTGTACATATTGCAGAGGGTATGACTCTGTATATAATTATAATGTGACTTTTATCAGCCAAAATAGTTTAACAATAAAAAATTTAATGTATACACCAAAAAGTTTTTTAACGTTTAAGGAGTCTGAAAAAAAGCATTTTGTTTATTGTTGTAATTTATAAAAAACAGTTGCGTTAATATTAAAGCGTAATTTTAATTGTTGTTCATTACTTCCAATTTTATCTTAAGTTCATTGTTTATAGTTTGCAAGAGTATAGCGTTATAACCCAGAGAGTGCGGTGGGATTACTCCGGTACCAGAGTAATCATGTAATTGCATAAACGATTTGAAAATTAGTTTTTAAATAGCGATAAAAGCTTTGTAAACGTATTTGTGTAATGCGTAAGAAACTATAAAACTAAATTGTCCTGTTATTTAAAGTGCTATGCTATAGAAAAAAACACTTTTCTTAAGGTGGTGTGATTATCCCGGTGTCCTCTATATCTCAATTATTTGATAATTTAAAGTATTAGTTATTTGCATTTCCATACAAACTCAAATTACTAAAATGTAATAAATCTATTTTCCAAAATCATCTTACATTAACATACTTTGTACTAATCAATTTTCCATATGGCATGCGCATTTTTATGAAAAATATATACCAACGAATTTCTATACAACAAAAATATTCTTTCATTTATATTAATAATACCAAGAAATAATAGTTAAAAATGGATAACCTTCCGAACATAAGACTATAAACATTTAAATCGTCAGTAGAATTTGTAGATCCCTGCCAAAACGGGATATTTATTACATACTTGCAAATAGTTTTGAGTAATGGTCCTATTCGCCAATTATATCTGTCGCATATGAACAGCTTCCGCTTGCTCAGCGTAAACGAAATGTCACGTTTCAGTTGTTGAGACCTTGGATTCGATTTAGGATAACGGATTAAATTTAGACCAGAAGGCTTTACCATTTTCGCTAATAGCCTTTAGAAAACAAGTAATATATTTTCATTTATATTTGTTAGAAAATAAAATAGATATATATCTACAGAGATAATAAAATATGTGAAACTTTAATTAACCATATTATTTTTAAACGCATTAGCAATTTCTAATAGTTTCAAGACAATGATCAAGAATGAAAAAAATAGTAAGAATAAGTATTTAATGAGAAATTGAAAAGAAGCGAAAGATAATTCTGTGATTTTAAAGTTTAAATTAAGAGAGGCTTAATCTTATATGTACTTATTCACTGATCATTGAAAGGTTTACCAGATTACCAAACATATTACTATTATATTTAAAAAAAAATATTAATATTGCTTTACAAAGAATAGGGAATTTTTTTTTTTTTTATAAAAACAGCAACATTCTAATAACTATATTCGTCAAAGTCTATCATTGTCAAAGTAAATTATATTAAAATGTTTACCTACAAAACTATTATAATATCTCCAAGATTACTACATTGCAGTTAACTACAATGACTACATTGACCATGGCATGGCACCTTCAGTAATAATCAAAATTATTTTAAATCGATTTTGTTCATATAACAATGAAAACCGCAAGAATAATTCAAAGATTTTCTATTTTTTTATTATTGTAGCGATAAAAATGTCTGAAATGCGTCTATGTACTTGTAAAATATCATTATAACTTAGAATTAATCAAAATGATTATATATATATATATATATATATATATATATATATATATATATATATATATATATATATATATATATATATATATATATATATATATATATATATATATATATATATATATATATATATATATATATATATATATATATATATATATATATATATATATATATATATATATATATATATATATATATATATATATATATATATATATATATATATATATATATATATATATATAATCATTTTGATTAATTCTAAGTTATAATCAAGCAGGTGGGGAAAATAGTACATTTACATTTAATATTTCATTATAATTAGGTTTTATGTAAAAATAAAGATTAGATATATCTTATATATATTTTTTTGTATATATCTTATATTTTACATATATTTGTTTATACTTAAAAATTGCCGTTTCGAAACAAGCTAATTTTTCCTAGATTAAGTATGAAGCGTTTGGTTCATGGATATTAAAATTATATAGTATTTTTTAATCTACGAAGGCATTTACAAAAGCATTATTAGCTCTTTTATTACCATTGATATGCTGACTGAAAACCAACACTTTTAATAAGAATCTCACTTTCAGATTCCCCATTGTTAAATGACTATCCATCTTATCCATCATCAAAGTATCCGAATTTTATTTATCGAACCCAACCGATCAGCAAAACTCCAAACCCCTCAAAAATAATGTCTTTCAAATGCGAAACCACTACGCGCCTTTTTTCTTCAGCGAAAACAAATGCAAAACTACAATCACCGTCATTAGAGCGATGTGGTTAGTATCCCGAACTATGTGTTTATTCGCACCCAACATTAATAGCGTCCCTATAGGGCTCCGCAGCTGTCACTAACGCTTTTCCATCGCCCTTCCCAACCCTTCTCCAAATGAGAGATGCACAAGTGCTCCCGAGCTTCGCTTAACGACTGCAAGTATGGGGAAAGCCGTAATAGAATGCAAGATTTCGCTTATTTGCGTTGTACCAGTTGGGCGGCCGCATTCCCTTGGAAATCGATTGCTTTCGACTCATAATCTTCTGCATAACTTAAGCCTCTGCTGTCCTAACGACTATTAAAGTATCGCCTCCCATGTTTTGTATCTGGGACATAAAATAGCTCCATGGATTATTTAAGAGGGAACGCTGGCGAAGACGTCACTTACACTCTTTCAATTAGTTCCGGATTGCATTCACACTGAACGAATCAAATAAAGTGGTGCCAGTGGGAATTTTTTTCGGTGTTGATGCTTTCAGCTACTTTATGGAGGTTTTGCATTTCTTGTCTCTATTAAAGGAGCGGAGTTGTTGGAGAGTTTGTAACAATTGTTGAAATATAATCTTTGAACAAGATGCAAAATACTTTGTAAGGGTTCCGGGATAAAGTAATTCATATTACTTGTTTTTATAATAACTTTTACTCTAAGGATTTTTCTTTTCTATGCATATTGCCTTTTGAGGTAATATTTGCTTGCTGTTATAAAAATCGTAGAATTTATATATGTTTTATAAAAAAAATATTAGTGAGTGTGTTATATACCCATATAACAGTATGCAACTAGCTTAAATAAAAGGTTGAGAGTTTAAAGCTAATTCCGGATAATTAATAAGTACCCCCACCCCCTAAAGAAAAAAATTAACACATTCATTTTGTTAGTATTAAATTATGGCAAAAAATAATTTTATTAATGAATCCTTAAACTGCTTTAGTAACTACAAAATTAAACAGAAAATGCCCTCAAATATTTAAATTTGCACTCTGAAGTTCTAATATCTAAATGATGATTAAATGGAGGTTAAATGTAAGATATAAATAATAGTTAATAGAAACTACGCATAAGACATATCAATGACATAAAAGATAGATATATTTTAAACAGAAAATAAAAAATGGATTCAGCTAACGAAAAAGAAAATATAATCCCCCCGTTATCACTTCTTGGATTTTACCAAATGAATACCGAAATTACAAAATATATAAACACAAACCCTAAACACATTTCTACTTGCAACAAAAAATCTTGATACATTTTGCCTAACCGACCCTTTTCCTATGACCTGAATCCGTTTTCCATTCTGATGACAGCCAGATTAGAGGCCCCGCATCCATGTCTGATTACTGCGGGATTCCCATCGCCGTTTTAAACCTGCCAACAATGCACCCGAGTCGAACAACGCAGTTCCGAGTTAACAGTTTAGAGACGCCAAATAACAACTTCTATTCATTTGTCTCTTCCTCCGGATAAGACCTTTCCACCAACGCTGGAGACTCTCGTTATTTTGCTTCCGCTGGAGAACAGAGGAGCTTCACATACCCCCTTCCACAAAGGGGGGAATGGGGGGACGGTGCACTTAGAAGTCATTAGTTTTGGACCCAATCCAAAGAGTTTTCTTCCTACAATTTATTTATTTTTTCGCGTGTTGGTGGGCGTTAGAGGAAGACTGTGATTCTCCCCCCTAAAAACTTTTATTTGAGACTGAGTAGTGTGAGGAATGATTGGAAAGACAATTTAGATGGATTTTTAAAGTGAAATGGAGTTGATTTTTTTTTTGTGCTGGGAAGAAGAATTATTTCAATTAAAAGTACTGTTTACAGCAGTGGACTTGAGCAGTGGGACTAGTGTAGAGGATCCAGTGGACCGTGGCGGGTTTCTTTGTCTAAGACTAGGACTCAGGCGACTGATTTAGGATTGGTTAGATCTGGTGGAGGGGTAAAATGTTTAACAAGTTTTAGTGTAAAGAACAAATTAAAGTTATTTGTAACTTTTTTGGATTTTGTGCATTGGGGACGTAGCATATGTTATGCAACTGGTAGAGTGTTTCTCTTTTGGAATAAATCTTCTTTTGTTATGTAATATTTTGTCAAATGATAATTTATCAATTACGAATCCAGAAATTAGTAGGTGATTTTGTATTTGATTTTTTAAATTTACTATTTGCTTAAAATCTATTGTAATTAACTTGTAAAATAATTGTAATTTAAAAATATAAATATAGACAACCTAATTAACGTATGAGGGAAAGCAAATTTAAAATAAAAATCATAAAACCAATAAATCAGACAAAAGAAAATACAAAATATTTTTTTATGAGATAAATTTCCTTATAAAATAGTTTTATTAATTATTATGATTATATGAAATGTTTATGATAAGTTATGGTTTTATTGCAAATATAATTGTCCTTGGAAGAGTGGTACATAAACTGCTAATGTTGTATTTTACTAATAGAAATACAATCGGAGAGAATATTCAATATATATTTTTTAAAATGTAGATGCGAGAAGTTCAATTTTTTTTGCAAAATAATAATGTTCATTCCTAGACATATTTAATTATTCGACCTTTAAGTTGAAAAAATCTGAATTTTGCTATAACTATGAAACGTGGTCATTTTTGTAAAAGTCTGAATGAATATAATACAATTATGTTATTGTTTTCAAATTTGTACAATTTTTAAAAAAACATACGAACTTGCAATTTTTTTACATCCCTGATACTTAATATATTTCGTAAAAAAATGGGTTACTACATTATGACCACAGATTTTAAAATATAAAAATACATTTGCCTTTTAGAACTTATAATTATTTCCAAATATTTTTTTTATAGGATTTTTATTTAAATTTTATTACTTTGCCTTTTTGAAAAATTATTATTTTGGCAAAAACTGAATTTTTATTTTGAGTTTTATTTTTAAATGAATACGACAAATTAAATCTCGCATGCAATGTCATGAGAACAATAAATAAAATACATTATTAAAACATGATAATTCGTAGAACATAAGCCGCTAAATTTTCTATAGTGGAACTATTTTAATACATTTTAATGTTTCAGGATAATGCATTCCATTAAGATCATAAAACTTTTATAAACCCTACAGAAAATAAATTTTTAAATTCCAGTATAACAAAAACCGCTTTTTATACGCTAAAATAAACCCTTACGAAAATATCTTTAAGACAAATAAAACAATCTTTAAATAAATCACTCAAATTAAATTCCTCCAACAATTAAAACTAAGAACGGAATTCCATTCCCATTTAATCATGGTAAAAGACTATCAATCACTTAACGAGTCCTTGCAAAATACCATGAAACTTTTAAGGATCATCTCCGTATGAAATTCACCTTTTAAGTGACTCGTTCTCACAGTGGCGGTGCTTTTAAATACGTTAGCACTGTGCTTTTCGAACTACTCCAATACGTCCTTCCTAGGTTAAGAACTGAGAGCACCGTTGCGTCGAATACGTGATAAGGGCGAGGGCAAATGCATAATGGCGGGAAATAGGACTCATTAGTACATCATTAGTTGGGAATTTATGCACTCTGAAGAGAATCGCACTGAATAGATCTCGAATCTCTCTGGCATTTTGAAAACTTTAATGTCCAATCACTGCCCTTTTAAAAGGATTAGGTGCGATTATGTAAATGCTGCTTTGTTAGGGCCTCGCACTCAATCATAAATCTATCGCTTTTCTTGTTGGAAAATATGAGTTATTTTCCGTGTTCACTTAATTTTTTTTTTACCAGAAAATAGAGAATAAGGTGCATTTATAATTTATTTTCATTATGGTTTAACTTTTAATTTTTATCCAATAAAAAATGGATTATTGGTGGAAATGAAAGCTAACAAATAAGCTTGTGTACAACGTAACTATGAAAAAAAAAAGGAATTTTTGAAGAATACACATTTTTACTAAAATTTAAGTTCATGTACAAATGATATATATATTAGTTAGGATGTAGATGGGTCTGTTTGCTCTTCATAGCTTAAAAATTGATATACTGTACACTTTGAGAAGTTGTATCTTTTGTTTTATTACCAAATCAACAATAACACAATCCAATATTTGGACTCTAGAATATTTAACGTATGGCAATGTTTAATTTTTTTTGCTTTACTTTAGTATAAAAAATCCAAAGAAAATGATCGTGTGTATATTTTTCTATTTTAATATTTTTTAACAAAACTGGTTTGTATGGCATAGCTGTCTAAACTATACAAAAAATACCAATAAATTTACAAGGAAAGTGTGAAAGTATTTACAAAGAAAGTATAAAACACTCGTACCATTAAAATTACATATGTAAATAAATGTCAATTAGTAAATAAAATAAGAATTAGTCTAATTAAACAATGTAGTAAAACATTTAATGAAAAACTACAATTAAGCAGACATCGAATTGTTTTTACTCAATTAAAGAATTTTTTCTCCTTAATACTAAACGACAATAAACAAACAATTTGGACACTGACTCCATTTAAAATGCTATTATAGAGTAAAATTGCAAAAATCGATAGTAAACAATTTTAACTTATCATTAACGAAATATGTTTTAAAGCTATAAAACTCTTCTGACGTGTTAGTTAATGTATATAAAAATAGCTAGCATAACGATTAATTATTTAGGATATTAATAATTTATCAAATATTCAGAATTTATTTATTGCATTAATTTTTATTTGATCTTTTTATTAATTAAAACGTATTTAATTAAAAAATAAATTACGAAATAATATCTCATTCAAAAACAGTAATTAGGTTCTTAAAACGCTTTCAGAAAAAACTTATTTCCTAAATGTAACCAAATTACCATAAACATAAAAAAATACCACTTAATATTTACTTTTCTTCCTACTTTTAATATGAAGTTCCCACCCACATCACAGTGATCTGCGAACGAATCTTGCCAGCCTACTTTGCAATGAAGAGACCACCAGCCTATCCTATATACAAAACTCTTTTGTAATTCAGAACGCATTGCGGAAACGTAATTTGAAACCACTCAGTCTTGCAATTCCTTGCGGCCACAATGTGCCGCAGATTGCCCCTGGCTGAAAGTCTTTATGAAACTGCTGCAGTCAGCAGACGTGCCTTTCTGGTAATGTCAAATAATACACAAATTATGCTCTCGTTAATTATGGAGAGATTTTGTCACAGAATCGTGAATTCCCACTAGAATCTCTAGCGTACCGGAAAATGATAGAAATCCTAATTGCATACTTGCTTCGTGAATTAGTCTAGGAGAGAGATTATAAAAAAATAATTTTATCCAATGTTTCGTTACTAAGCGTTAGGTGTGAGGTACATGTGGCTAACGAAATTAATTAGTGATAAGTATAAAAATATTTTTCAGTTGAGTATTGTGCTTAATTCGTTATATTAAATGTAGCGTTTCAAAATGTGATTTAAGTATCTTAGATTGTCAGTAATTATAAGACGCCTTAGAAAGAAAAGGCTTAGTTTAGAAAGTAAAAAAAATCAGTACAAAAAAACGTTAATAGTTAGTTTTTATATAGTGTGAATCCAATTTTTAAAAATCCGGACAACAGTTATCGTTTTTTATTTTACATTTCCTTCAACTAAATGAGCAAATTAAAGTAAAATCTATAGTTTTCAATGAAACGTTACCTATTTTATATTCTACTTGAAGTCGATTGGATATATAAAAAATCATATACATTTGTTGTTTAAATATTTTTTTTGTTAAAAAGTGTTTATATTTTAAGATGGCTTAAAAACCCTAATAAGTATACATATTTTAAGTTATATAATTGTAGATACTTTAATTTGGAGAGACTTATATTTTCTGTTTTATTTTAATGAAATATGTTAAACTTAGTTTCCATAATAAAATAGAATATGGTTCTACAAAACCATATTCCGATTTTACATTATTTATAAAAAATAGCTATATTTTATTATATTATATGGTTCTACAAAATCACATAATATAATAAAATATAGCTATTTTTTATAAATAATGTAGAATCGGAATTCGGATTTTGTTTTGTTTAAATCCCGGCATTACCGGTTTTTTGGCTAATATTTGTATAAACGGCGATTCTTTAAACTGCGATGCATCTCTACTTATAAAAACAGACTATTTATTCTAAAAGCAGAAATTCACCAATATTTTTGAGACTTGAAATGAATTCAAATAAATCTTCTCTAACGTTTCCTTTTATTTTTGAAATTCGTGCAATAACATTTTAAAATCAACACATGCGAACAGAACTCCCAAATAATCAGAGCGGGCCTGATAGAACACATAGGGCATTTTGAATTTAGTTTATTGCGCTATAAAACAGCGCCGTCTTCGCCCAAAACGAATTGTTCTCATGAAAGAACAGAAAGGGAAATTCTCAAACCGAGAACACTGTAGTTCATTAGTATTGGAATCTAATTTTAGAAAGTGAAAACTCTCAGACAATGTCTTTTGGGATTCAGACTTGCCAACGGCATTCTGGGGGAGCCTTCTACTTGAAAGGAATGAATGTTTCCAAATGTTTAAAGTGTGTTAGGAGAAATTCGGCCTCTTCCAAGAAAACGTATGTAAATGTGCTTTGGGACTGTACGAATGCTTAAAGTGTTTGCTTATAACTTGATGGGTTTTATCCTAACCGCTAGTACATTTATTGGGTAGAAAAACCCAGCCTTGCATTTTAAATGGAATTCATATTTTGTTTTACCTAAATCCATTCCTAGTTTTGTGTATATATAAAAATGAAATATTTAATTTTTTTTATAAATGCTTTTATAAATTTTTGTGGTAAATGTATTGTGTTATTATACGAGAAAACTATAATACCAGAAATATATTTCGAATTAAAAAATTGGACAAGAAAAATTCAAAAGCTGTTTCTATTTTTGGATATATTTAGAATATAAATAAATGCATTTTAGGACTTCCATCAATAGGTATTGAACTTTAAAAACACTTTATATATTAACATGTATACATATATTCCAATACTTATATGTGTATAAATATATGTATAAGTATATGTGTAAGTTATGAACATATATGTATACTTATGTGTACGTATATATCTGTGCCTTGGAGGTATAGGGCAATATGTCCATTTTTATTATTTTACAACACATGTTATCAAATTTGTATATGCCTGTAACTTTTTATGGGCATAGTTTTATAAAAAATAATTTCTTTTTGATAATTCATGCAAGTGATAGCGTAACGTAGTGTAAAATGGGTAATAAAGTAAAATGTGTGTATTGAAAATAAATATAAATGACACTTTGTTAAATTTATTATTTGATCACGTTCTTATTTAAAAAAATATATACTTCGTTTAATAGAGTTCACTTCAACAAAAAAAATACATTTCTGAGTTCAATAGTTGTTTTGTTTGAGTTTGCAAAAACAATTGTAATAGTTTGGGGCATGAAAACTTCTATATAGAAACTAGAAAAGTCGCATTATTTAACTATATTTTTGGTTTTTGTAAAAAAAAAATCTTTTTTACATTCCAATGAAAATATTAGAAAAAATCCATTTTTTTGGATTTTTTCCATCGATCTTCGCAAAAAGTGCAGTGTTCTACAAAAATATTATTTTGAAGCTTATAAATAAAGATAATCAGTTACATCATACTTAATACTATTTATATGTGAGTGCAAAAAAAAAACTGTCAACAAGAAAAAAACATTTCGGATAACAAATCGGACTCCATTTGTTTGATAAATTAGAAGCAAACATAATGTTTTGAAGGGGAAACATCGTCTAAAGAACAAATGAAAAATAACGTAAATACACCATAGATTTCTGATACAGAATAAATGACAAAATTATACTAGCTACTAATAAAAAGTCGATTTTTCAAAATGGCGAATTATAATTTTATTTTAGAAAATCTGTTACACTGACGGTCCCTTATAATCAATAAACTGAGTTGTTTTTAAGAGTTGATGATTGTTATTTATTCTATTCTATTCACTAATGTGACTAAACAATTTGTTTATTAATGCCTTTCATACGAAAATTCCATGATTCCCACTTATTACCCATTTTTTCCCACATGTGGAGGAGAGTGGGAAGGGTAAGGTGGAGTAAAATGAATAATGGGGTAAAATATGTATATTGTAAATTAAATATAAATTACACATTGTCAAAATTATGATTTGATCTCGTTCTTGTTTTTAAAAAAATACTTCGTTTATGGAGCACATTTCACCAAAAAATTAAATTTCTGTGTGATTTAAATCAAGTCCAAAAGTCGATTTCTTTGAGCTTGCAAAAAAAGTTGTGATAGTGTGATGCTTGAAAACTTCTATATATAAACTAGAAAATTCGAATTATTTTCCAATGTTCCTGGGTTTTGTATAGAAAATAAAGTTTTTATTACATTCCAATGAAATAATTAGAATAAATATTTGTTTTATTTAGCTTTCTTTCCATTTGAAAGGTGGGGTAAAATGGGTAATCGAATTATTAATGCTGAATAATCGGAAATTTGAAAAAAAGTGCAATGTTCTACAAAAATATGATTTCGAAGCTTATAATGCCAAGAACTATCTACAATATATTTAACACTGTTTATTTGTCAATATAATTAAGTTACATAACTGTTTTTTAAAAAATAAATTGTGATCAAGAAGAATACTATTCAAAAGCAAAAATATGCCATTTTTGATTTCGTAAGAATATAAAATCAAAGTCTTGAATGGATTAAAAAATAGTCTGCGTCAAAAAAATATTAAAAAATAAGGAAAATTGTTTCTATCTAGTCAAATGTCAATATCTAATTAGCAATTTAGGATGTGTAGAAGGATAAATCAATTAATTCAGCAGCACATGAGCATTCCGTAACACTTGAAACTCTCAGAAGAGGGATTGTTTGAACTCCAACCCATGGAGGATTTGGTTACTATACTAATCTTACTATGGAAGAGTAGAATTGAAAAGTACAAAATTTCTATTTTTATCCCAAATGGTTATACATTTGATCGTCAAGATCACATTAATGTAGTTGAACAATATTATTCGGCCTATAAGAAAACTAATAATAAAAACTCTAGGCTTAGAATGGGCTAGAGATTTCGAAAAAAGGTGGACACAACTAACGAAAAGAAAACCGTAATTGATATCGAAAACAAGTATTTTTTTGAGTAATTGACATGAGTATTGTCAAAAGTTGGTAATTTATCATTATGTTAATAAAAAATATGATTTGCTTAAAGTTTTATCAGTTTTATTACATTTTCAATCCATTACACATTTACCCCACCTGCCACCCATTTCACCCTACCTATGGTTAAAAAAGAATATATAAAAAAC
This sequence comes from Troglohyphantes excavatus, assembly GCA_963932185.1. NCBI lineage: Eukaryota > Metazoa > Arthropoda > Arachnida > Araneae > Linyphiidae > Troglohyphantes > Troglohyphantes excavatus. The sequence continues at coordinate 24,476,244 of OZ010672.1, read as the reverse complement.
CCCTTAAAATTTTAATTTTTTTGAATTTTAAATTAATTTTTTTTAAACATATTCAAAGGTGATGTGAAAGAACTCATTGCATAAATACAAAAAAAAGTTTCATATTAATTACTTTTTAAAATGAAAACTAAGTTGGAATGAAAAATTGGCACTTCCCTATCCATTTTGTCCTACCTTAGCCTAGTATTTTATGCCCCTCTAAACAGCGTAAAAACCCATAATATCGGAATTTTAAACTAAAATCGAAAAAATTGACATATTGTCATATACCTCAGTATTACAGATATGTATATACTTATACGTAAATATGTATATGTATAAATGTACGTACATATGTTTACGTAATTGTATGTTATGTAATACAGTAGAACCCATCTGAATAATCGATTATCCGGATTGTTGGATAATTTACGAAATAAAGGTTATTTTTTAGTAAAAAACATTAACTTTGGTATAGTATGTAATGTAATTTAATGGTTATTAGAAACAATGTCATTCATCTCTAAGAAACTTTTAAAATGTGGATTTTGCTGATTTTTTTTTCTCTCAAAGCGATCATGATTCGGATAGTTAGCGACTCGCTTTGTTTGATCCCGATAACTGGATTTCGCATAATTGTAGTTATACTGTACATATAAACATTCTAAGGGCATTTACTAAAAATAAAAAAAATAATAATAACACATTTAGGATTGTAAACGAAACTACGATCAATATAACGGATATGCGCAAAATACTTTACCAAATCAAAATGAAACTATAGATGAAGGGAGACAGATAAATATCTCCCTTAAAGAATTTGTTTGAACAATACCAACGAAATCCAAATTCACCACTTGGGATCCCATATCAATTTCTTTGGGCGCACTCCCGATGAAGGAAATTGAGATAAACGAAATATCCTCCCCAATAAGGAAACCCAAATTGAAGAGGGAGCTAAGTAATTCCTAACCTATTAACAATTCGCTCTCTCCACGAATCCATTCTGTTATTCGATTCTTTGCAAAAGGACCGAAGTGTTACTGCTTCCGATGAAAAGCGGAAACTGGGTGGGGGGTCTAGTGCTTGAACCCTGTGACGCACGTCCGGTTCTCTATCTCCCCTTCTCGTCAAACAGGAACTATTGAAGCTTCGGGACTTCCTTTGCAGGAAGATCTGTTCTGCTGCTAGCCCCTCGTCGAAATTGCTTCCCGGTATGAATAAACGAGCCACGTTCCACATCGTTTAGGATTCCTTGTGGAGACTCAAAATTGAACAAGAATTTAATTTGCTTTTGCGTTTTGGAAAATGGCATTTTGGGATAGGGTTTGGTGTTTTGAGTAAGAAAAAGTGGAAATGCCATCCTGTTTGAAGATTCTGTAGATGATAAAGATTGATGTAAGAATTTTTGATGTTATGTGTTATATACATTTTAATTATATGATTTAAAGTATTGTTACCATCGTTGGTTAACTGTTTTTCTCGTTGTTATAAAATACAAAGGAATAACATAGCAAAAGAAGAATTCTTATGAGTGTTTATATTTGTAATTTTATCAATATTTTTCACTAAACTTTATATACTTTATATTGTTTTAATAAGTTTAGTTATGTAAATTATTTGTGATATTTGTAGAAAATTACAATAAAAAAAGTAGTAGGTTGTTTTTGTAAATGGTTTTATGGATTACATGTTTGTCTGCGATGCTTCATTTTTTTGTTCTCTTAAAAAAATAGAGTTAAAATATCTGTACAGAGTTTCTTAAAAAATTGAATATTATATGAATGTTATATTATATTATATTAATATGTTCTATTTTTTATTGTAAAACGTATAACCCTTTTTATCTCGCATTTGTATAAAAAATATTATGAAAATGTACTTAAGAATAAATTGGTACACAAATAAATAATGTCTGATATTTTACTTGAACCTTTTTCATATTTTTACAAAAAATAGTCCGCTTTAAAGATGGAGAAGAGTAATTTAAATCTCTTCTCTTCAAGCACAATAATGAGTCACCTTTCTAGTTTTGTTGTAAACTCTTGATTTGCTAGTGCAATTGTTGATTGAAACTAAATATGAAGAATTATTTGTTTGTCAAGGTAAAATATTGTAATTTTCTAGGGTAATAAATGCAATTTGAGTTAGATTTTCTTAACTATGAATATATACTAATAATATAGTTTCCAAGAAAGTAAGCCTTGAATCTTCATTTAATTATCATTTTTAGTTACATGTTTTAAAAATACATATGATAATGTAATAAAAATCGAAACTTTTACATTGACGAAATTTATTCACTTGATCTTCAAGACTCAAAGTCAACACAATTGACCTTCAAAGAGTCGATTTTGTTTCACCAAAACACACAACAATAAGAACACATACATTCCCAAAATTCTCCACATTTCTAATATTCCCACAACTTTATTTCCAATCCAGTCCCATCTCTCCATCTCCGTTTTGAACTCCACTCCATCCGAAGATATATAGAGCAAACTGATACGAATCCGGAGAGAACAGTGGAATGACTATCTCCCCCCATATATCACGGCCAGTATGAAATGCCTTTTCAACCTCTACCACTAAGTAAAACAGAGTGCTTCCCCCCTTTATATTGCCTGTTGGTTCTGTTTTGAACGCCCAGGTTCGCACTGAAAACACCCTGAAATATCCCGACCTACTCGAATTTGTCATTCTCCCCTCCCTCCCCCGTTACATTGAGGGTGATGTGCCACCCCCCCCCCCCCCTCTGTCGGAATAAACTAGATGAGGAGGGGGATGCTCAAAAGGCCTGATAAGGGAAAGAAAGCGAGACCCGGAAATTCTTTCTTTTCGCTTTCGAGTTTTGCTCTTTCTTTCCTGTATTTCTTTTCCCTTTTTTTATGTATAAAGTCTACTTGGGAATTCGACCGCGAGATTCCTTGGCCGCTTCGGGTGTCACATTTGGTGTTGGTGGATAGTGTCCTAGATGTGACTGTCCTTTGATGAATACAGGACGAGCGTTGTTTGTTGCGTGTGACACGCTCAAATGAAATGTTGGTACCTTGTGTCTGTCACGCATATTAGGGTTTGAAGTATCACATCGTGACTAGGGTACTTAATAGTAAACATCCATGGTTTTCTTCACATTCAATTCTGCTGTGTATATTTCTGGTAGCTACTTGAATAACAGCTTCACAAATTGAAATTTTCCGGAATTTTTTTTATATTGAAGTAATAAATAATATTAATAAAAAAAAATATTTTTATAAGTATAAAATTTTCGATTTTTAAAGGAATTTATAAAAGTAAAAAACGCAAAAGTTATTCCAAAAAAGATGTTTAACGTGGATGAAGAGTTGTTTTAAAGAAAAAATATACATTATTAGGAAGAACTTATTCCTGAAACATTTTGGTTTCAGTGATTTTTTTTAAAGACCGGATTTTATAAATATTTAATTGTGGATCATCTCAAAATTAGTACTTGGATCCTTCCCATTTTTATATATAAAGTCTTTCCCCCTTTTTTATGTATTTTTTGTATATTCCTTTTCCCTTTTTTATGTATAAAGTCTACTTGGGAATTCGACCGCGAGATTCCTTGGCCGCTTCGGGTGTCACATTTGGTGTAGGTGGATAGTGTCCTGACTGTCCTTTGATGAATACAGGACGAGTGTTGTTTGTTGCGTGTGCCGCTCAAATGAAATGTTGGTACCTTGTGTCTGTCACGCATATTAGGGTTTGAAGTATCACATCGTGACTAGGGTACTTAATAGTAAACATCCATGGTTTTCTTTACATTCAATTCTGCTGTGTATATTTCTGGTAGCTACTTGAATAGCAGCTTCACAAATCGACATTTTCCAGATTTTATTTTTTTCTATTGAAGTGATAAATAATATTAATAAATAAAAATAATTATTTTTATAAGTATATAATTTTTGACTTTTAAAGGAATTTATAAAAGTTAAAAACGCAAAAGTTATTCCAAAAAAGAAGTTTAACGTGGATGAAGAGTTGATATAAAGAAAAAATAGACAATATTAGAAAGAACTTATTCCTGAAACATATTGGTTTCAGTGATTTTTATTTAACACTGAATTTTATAAATAATTAATTGTGGATCATCTCAAAAACAGCCTTATTAGTGCTTGGATCCTTCTAGCTCAATTTTTAAATATTATAAATCAAAGTGTGTTTCAGTCGTCAACTTTAAGTGTATTTATCTATATGTCAGCCAATGCGTTTACATATCAGCTCTGCAAAAATATAGTAATGGTGTTATGACAATTGTTTTGAATAATTATATGTCCCCCTAATCTAATAACAACTAACACGTGCCAAAATGTGTATATTATATAAACAAAACACACTAATAAGTTCATTGAACTAATAATATTTTTTATACTTTATCGTTCAACAATCTATATATTAATAAGTCAGTACATGCTATTCTGATATATAAACATTGGAAATCCCTTTCTTATGCATTGATATACATTTAAACTATATAAAAATATAAAAATTGGTACTCTATATATTTTTTTTAATATAATTCATTTAAAATGTAACAAAAAAGTTCTTTGCTCATAATTAGTGTATGCCTGTTTGGGTATGTAGCCGAAAAATTTATATATTTCGTAAAATAATTGCATGTTTCGTAAATAACTCAAAGTAGAATTTCTGGTGGTTCTTCAAATGTCTTTTCAAAAGGTTTTGAGAACGTTTTGACACTAGATGACACCCATTTTGCTCACGAAACGGTGAAACTTTTCCAGTATTGTGAATAAGTACCAAATTATTCACCGTCGTTATTTGACGGGCAAAATTATTGTATCCATTTTAAAAGCAGAATTGGTTTTGTGTTAAACATACTAAATATCCTTCTGTGGTTGGCAATTCATTAACACTTAATACTATTTTAATTTTTCCACATAATATTCCTTGCTCTTATCTATCAGAAAACAGTAGGCTCCTGTAGAGCAATGCGGCAACTCTGCATTGCCCTCTGGCCACATGTCTAGAGAACTATATAAATATATGAACACTAAAATATTAAATTTTCAAATATAAAAATACTTCTCTATATCCAATATAAACTCATATCCCATATTACAAAATATTTTAGATATTAATTAAATTATCAAATAAATATATTAAATATTTTTTTTTTTACTTTTACCTTTTTAATTTTATTAAATTATACAATCTGTAGAAATTTACTAATTATATATAACCAATGTTTATGACTTTTGCATCAAAGTTCAGGATATTAACATAACCCAGATGAACAACTTACTTCAATGAAATGTTTTGAACATTTTCTTGGCTACATATAACACTACATTAAAATCCGGGTAAATTAAAACTTTGCTTAAAAATATTAGTTTCCAAAATTTGTAATGGCTTAAATTAAAGAGATTAATGAGATAATTGGGATACTTATAAGGTTACTTCTTGTAAACTTTGAAAACATTTAAAACTTATGACAATGTTTCAGATTTTTGTACTTTCTTACAATAATATTATATTTTCTGTTACTATACTAATTTTATAATTGTAATACGTCTTTGCATATTTATATTATTGTTAAGGTAAACATACATTACAGATTCCATTAAATAGTGATTGTAATAAATTATTAATTCGTAAAAGACACATTATTTATTTCTTTTATCCCAAACTATTAATACAATATTTAATTTTATTGTAATGTAACAATAATATTCCCCCATACCAAAAATAAGTATATAATAAAGCTGCATTAACTAAGGAAATCAGTTACTTTTCCATTCTGTAGTTATGATTAAATTAGAAACATGATGTAAGTAAAGTTAGATGATTTTGTCTTGTTTTTGAAATGATTTATTTTTTAAACAATGCCCTTTAACAACACATTTTTTCAATAAAATTTGCAGATGAATATATTGCTCTTTATTAAATAAATTTATAAAACTAAATATAAAAGCCTAACATTTTTGTTAATAAAAATGCTTGGTATTGAATATTTATTCAAAACCTCTGTACAATAAACCAAAATAACCCCATTTACAAATCAATGCATTTGAAATTTTATAATGCAATTTTGAAAACGCCATATGAGATTTCCATAGCATATAAGAAATATACCCTATGTCAAAGGTTATTGCTTCCTTAGAAGAACTATTATATTTGAAGGAATCCTATAAAAAATACCTTTCATTATAGACGAAAGAAATCTTTATCTTTCTGAGCAGATGAATTTGTCGTACATGAGAATTCACAAACACCGCCATTGTACATAATGGTTTTCGTTTGAAATAGGATTTCAAATACAACAGTCTACCACCTTCAATATCATTGTGAAATATAGATAACGGAAAATAAATACTAGGTAATATACTAAATAATACGGGGTATGTAAGAACTATATAAAAAAGATCACACCACAAAAGCACACGAAATTCAGTTATATTTCATTTCAATATTCTGAGTCAAATGTATTTATACTAAACACTTCTCTAAATTCTTTTACAATAAATGAAAAGATAATATTAAAATAAAATATTTTCTATTTAACAGGCATGTTTTTAAATTGATAAATAAATAAATTTAAATAACTAATAAAATTAATGTACATGTTTTTACTTTAGTCATTTGACGATGAAAAAATGATGCTGTTTAAACACAAGAATATGCCGTTCTCGTTGATTTTAAAAATATGTGAGTAAAAAAATAGAACTAAGGTCCGTTTGCTATCTAAGGAATAATAGTTGGGAGAAAAAAATATTACTTTCTACTTGTAACTGAAATTTTGCGAAAGTTTGTCGCTTTCTTATAATCATGCAAACAGACAATTATGCGCATGTTCCCTATTATTCTGATTTTAATAACTTTCTATTATATATATACGTGAGTTTCGATCCTAAATTATTTAGACTCTTTACTTCTAACTACATAAATATGATACAATGTTTGCTAATTCCGTGACAGAAACAAGCTAATTAACTAATATTTAATCACTTTATTAGTACTAATGACATACATAATGCTAGTTTATCATGTACTTTAAAGAGGTGCGTACTTTAATTTGACCTTTTATTAAAGTAAAAATATTGCATTCTGATTTATATTTAACTTTTAATATATGGCTTTATATTATATATCGATACTAAGCAAGATACTATTTTAATGATAAAATAATATTTTTATTTAAAATGCTTATTTAAAAATACACAAGAATATATTCAGCTAAAACTAAGCAAACATTTTATGTGCAGAGACTTTAGAAAGATTAAAACTTACGTTAAAAATGTAAAATATTTTTTTTTTATAAAATAGTTTTAACTAAATGTTAAACAAGCACTATTTTGAAGCAATTTTTAAGGTTTGAAATATATAGAATTTCATGTTTCGTTTAAAATAACTATTTTTTTTTAATTCAAAAAAAGTTTTTTAACTATACTGAAAAAAATTATATATTTGAATTGTTTTATATGACTCAATATTTTGTCGTACCTTCTTTCAATTTTTATTTCTTTTGATATTATTGATTGAACCAGTAACTATACAAGTACTATGCGTATATCTTTTGTACTAAAATTTATAAAAATATACTTATAAATTAGTTGCACCAATAAAAAATAAATTTTTCTACAACTTTTAGTTTGCACAATTACGTTATTAGTGTAATGTTACATTTCAAATAAAAATTCAATTAACACTCGTAGTAAAATTATAAAAGTTTTATAAAAAATATCTTTAACAAAAAAAATGATTATATGACCATTTATATTCACCCTAACTTCAGTTGTAGTGAGGCACTTATCACTAACACAAAAGCTATTTTGCAAGTCATCCTAACGTCTGATAAGGTTTTTTTGGAGGCATTACTCTAAATGCAAAGTAATCAAAGTTTCCATTAGTTTTATTCTGTCAAATCGAAACAAAATATCATGTCCATTGAGACACAGGTCGTTCCAGGGCTCGAAATCGACTGCAATTGCATCTCTCTCCCGAATATGCCATTTCACAAGTTTTCTGAAATGTCTGTTACGACTTCAATTCTTTTTTTTTTCAAGTTTTTTTTTTTTTTTTTTAGATTCAATGCAAATCGAATCAACGTCCCCAGTAGCATTTTGGAGATAACCCCATTAGTAAAAAAGGCGAATGGCTACACTTCTTCCCTTGAGATTGGGGCAAGGGGTGTGAGAGGGGGGCAGTGGCATGTCTAATAAATTAAATTACGTCAGAACACTTGACGGCACCGAGCGAGTGGCGAAATACTTGGGCGCCTCCGACAGAGAGACAATAAATCACGACCAAGCCAATGGCGAAGGGGTGGGGGCTAATTGCAAAGCAAGCTACACCACTAGAGGGCGCTACTTCCCTAAACCCTCCCTTTCAAAAGGGCTTAGATAACAATCATACTTCCTCACTACTATTTTCCTCTCTCCTTTTTCGATACCACACTCAGATGTTGTTACGATTTTTTTGTCTTTCTTTTCTTCTTTCTGTTTCCTTATCCTCCACCCCACAGATTTTCAATTAATTCTTTTGTTTTATGAGAAAAGGTAGAGAAGAAGGAGAGGGAGCGCGAGTCACGAGATTAATAATTCAGATTTTGTTTATTTAATGTCTCTATTTTTTTCTCAATCGTGTTCGCGGGGAATGTCATCAGCAGAAGGCAGCAGGAGCGAGAGGATTTTGAAGATAGTCACTGTCAGCTGTAATTGTTTTTGTTTAAAGTTATCCAGTTTAAATTTTGTATCGTGTCAATAGATTCGTTGTGTTTTAGAAGATCTCTAAATAAATTCGTCTGTTTGTTTAAGTATAATTTGTAATTCCATTTCGCAGTTGTTTTTTGAGTAACTCAATTTTGGGCAACTTCATCGGAAATAAAAAGAAGTATATTTAACAGTTTAAGGTATTATAAATCGTTGATCACGAGTATAACTTCTTGAAATTTCATAAGTAAGGTAGATATTTAAATGTTGAAACTGCAAGCTCTATGTAACAATAAGCACGTTAACAAAAAAAAAATATTTAACTTGTTCATGCGCATTGTATCTAATAAATTTTGAAGGCAGATATTTAAATACTTGCACATTATTTAAAACACATAAGTAATAAAGTAGAATTCAAATGTGTGATAAGATTTCTACACTTCGTTCTTCGCTTCTACACAATAGATTCCAATTCCAAAATTTTATTAAAAAGTTTATTCTCATTTTGAAAAAAGAGACATCATTATATCGGAAACGCTTTTACTTTTGTTATTTACAATTGATAAAAAATAAATAAAAAAAACTTTCTTGAAATGTTTATAAATAACTAGTATGAAATAAATAAGGTTCCAAGTATTGATGAAGTTTAAATGGACCGTGTTACTCAACAACTAGTTAACCAACATAATGTTTATTTTAAGAAAACTGGCTTTAAAACAAACCACTTAATAAAAAAATCCATGCTGCAACAATTTTTTTACATTTCCAGTGTCGGCGCTATATGTCCAGTTTCGCTACTAATTTTTTCAGCATAGAAAGTAAAACCTTGGAGTTCCATTTATGTTGAAAACGATTTTTCCCATTTGTGGGTTAATCGGTTTTTGCAAACCACTGTTCATAGGCAACTCATCATAACCATATACGTTAATATTTGTTACTACTAAAGAATTATAGGAATTACAAAATATACTTTTAAATTCAATATTTTAAAAGTATATTGTATTAAAAAAGAAAACATCAATGTATGTAAACAAATTTTATCTTCATACTTATAAAGTTTTTTTTTTAATCTATTTCAGTTTTATCCGTTACTTTGGAAACAAAACGCATTATAATAACCTTACGAAATAGTTCTCAATAAAAAAAATAATGGTCATAGCGTTTTCTTTAAAAAATAATAATAATAATCTTTAAAAACATAATTAACCAATGACAAAAATGCTTAGAAAGAAATATAAAGAGGGCGAGAAGTCCTAACTATCACTGTAAAAAACAAGATATTAAGATTTGTGTTTAATTTGTAACAGACATTTGCATAAATTGTTATTCTTATTGTTTTCTTTAAGATGGTTACACTAATTAGTTATTCGTATTTTGTTTTTATAATTGTTTTAAGATATTATTAAAAATTAATTTTCTAAAAAGATAATAAAATTTTACGTGTAAAATAAATCTTTTAATTGAATCGCAAAAATAAGATTTCAAAATACCTAAGCTAAAAACGCAGACATTTTTTGAAAATAAATTAACTTAATTAGACAAATTTCATTCGTATTTTTTACATGTTTGAAAGAACCTTAGGCAGTATTTAAATCAGGACATAAAAAAATTAGATTTCATTAAAAATGTGATGCGAAGTTTGGAAACATTTATCTTTCATGAGCATAATATAGTTGGTCATCAAGCGTAAGATATGTGACGGATTCAACCAAACCATCTTTTAATTCATTTACAATTTTTTTTCTTACCGTGAACTAAATTAGCTTCTGCATTCATCCATACGATTTTAAATGCATGGCGGCACCGTATCACCTAGTTAAAGTTTGCGGGCAGAAATTGCTTTGCAAAAAGATCAAAATTCACGGTACAAGCTCACTGAGAAAGGATTTCCAACTTTATGGCTTTATATCCTTTTTTTTTCTTTCTTCCCCCTTTCTTTGTCTGATATTTAGAAGCTGCCTTTTTACGGCAATTACAGATTAATTACCTGTTTAGAACATGTGTTCAAAATGAAGACTTTCTCTTCTAATTCATAGAATCTTTCGCGTATAAAAAGAATCTAACATAAGAGAATTTATAAAAAATATGAGTAAAAATAGAAAAGGGGGAATGAAACTAAAAACTGTGTTCAATTTTTCCGCTGAGAGTTCCCTTTTCTTATTTAGCCCGAAACTAATTTTCACAAGCATTTCTTTTACATGTTTATGTGCAGAGCTGCCGTGATCATTTTGCACAAATGCTAGTCATAAAACGTTGCGAGTCTTATTCTTTTGATAAGGATTCTTCGGGTGGTTTTTCTTGTGTAATTTTAATTATTCATTTTCTCATTAGCGGGGTGTCAAATTGGGTGTTTTTATCCCGAATTTTGATTATAAGTTTAAAACTGAAAGTTATAATGAGAATGAAAGGTGTTTTTTCTTTTTTTTTATTGTTAAAAAAGTGTGTGTGTTTTTTAGTAAATGTTGAAAGTTCAAGTGGTGAATTTTTTATTACGCTGGGATTATTTCAATTCTAAGGAGGGCGACTAAACCTTTCTATAAAAATTAACCTTTCTGTTTAATATATTGTCTTGTTGTTTTATTCAAGGGCGTAGAAGTTTTTTACGTGCTTAAGAGCCAAGACGATTGACATTTTATTTGGTTTTTTGCAATACTTAATAACCAATTTGTTGACATCATTAACACATATTTTCAATTATGAAATGTAGTTTGATTGTATTTTTAATACAAACCTCATTAGGTTTTTTTAATATGCATTTTATTTTATTATTTGAAAAAAAAATGTGCATCTTATTTTTTGAAAAAAAAAATCCAATTTTTATTTTTTAATTATAAAGTGCTATTTTACCCCAAACCGTCACATAATTATATTTTTCTAAAGAAATGATTTTATTCTTTTCTGTTAAACAGCTTTATTTAAAAAAATAGTTTGAAAGAAAAATATGTAATTTTCAAACAAAATAACTATAACTTAAGACCTCATCTTATAACTCACTGGTTGAGGAACTCTAATTATATACTTCAGTTACCGCGTTGGTTGTGTGAATTGATAATTATGTGTGTTCCATGTGTTTCCGATTCTACTTAGGACATGTGTATATATTATTTATTTCATATTCAAGATAGTTGAAATAACGAACTCTTTAACTTTTATATTTATACATACAGTTTACATTTAATTTATCCACACATATCAATAAAAATTCTACAACTATTTAAATGGAATTTTATCATCCATCCATGATTTTAGTACTGAGAAAGTCCTAGATTAACCTATACCTAAGACACACATGTAAAACCTACTACTGAAACGAAGCATGTCTAGTTTGTTTTAAAATGAATAATAAAATATGTTCATATATTCCAATCAAATCATCGTTAGAAAACTATTAATCGCTTTTTAGAAATTTGGATACTAATTGATGCAGCCTGTGTTGTTTTTTCAAAATAATCAGGTAACCGGGAGTTTCACTGCTAAAATAATCATAAATAGTATTTTAAAATAAAAATAAAGCCCAGATGTGTATTGATTAGTCAGCGCAGTTTGGACTTGTTTCTCTTTAAACGCAATCTAGAATTATAAACAAAGATTCATGTTTAGGAAAAAACGCTGCGGTTAGTTGAATCAAAGTTGAAATATAAACACCCATTTTAATAAACACATCAACTAAACATCTATTTTTAAAATATTCTAAGCCACCCAAACCGACTTTTATGTAGCATAAATAAACCTATTTTTGACATAGCACCTAAAAGTGGCGTTTGTATATTCAATTGCAGGCATTTCTACCCATTCCGCAAATGGAACGCACAGCCACATCCGCCAAAGAGCAGACGCCAAACTCCACATTCTGCGACGACGTCCAAGTGGTAAGTAGATTTCTGGATTCAAATTTCCGTTGTGCAGTCTTTATGAAAATGCGGATAATCTAATTTCATTACTCGCGCCCCGTTTGACTGCTCCAGAATAAAGAGTCGCAGCCCGCGAGTAGTTAACCCCACGTTCTCTGGAAAAGCTGACCCTAAAATCCCAAAAGCAGGCCTCAGTCGATTAAACTCCCCCCCGCAAGCCCCCTCCCCCCAAGAATGCATTAATCACTCCGTAGGAAAAGGGAAATTTCAAAAGTTTAATTCCCGAAATTTCAAAACAGTCTGTTTCCGAATAAAATAATTACTGCAGAAGAAATCCCATCTGAAGTCTGAGAACCTTCTCGCAAGGAAGAAAAATCACTGGAGCAGAATCTTAGGGGTCCCAACTTTTATCTAAGGCATTAACTCTGCATAATGCTTTGGGCTGACGGCTCCCGATAAGGCTGTCGTTTCGGAAGGAGTCTTTAGTCCTTGCTTTGCTAAATGGGCTCTTCTGTGGGGGCCATTTTATTTCAAATGGCCATGTATAAAGATGTGTGAGGCACCGCTTTGAGTTATTTCCATCGAGCACGCCCTAAAGTGGAACACAATTTCGCTGCTTCATGTTTTAATTAGGAAATCGATTATTACTCGAGCACTGAATTATATGGTTTTTTTTATCAAAGCAAATGTGTTATTTTGTGTTGATAAACAGATGTCAAAAAAGATGCTTACGCGTTTAAGGTTTTTATATTTTGGTGATAGGTCAACTAAAACTTCAAAAATATTCAAAATAAGATAAGAAATTATAAAATGACAATAAAAAAAATTATAAATAAATTTTGTTCCGAAATTAAAATGCTTAAAAAAAATTATGACACCCTTGTGCCAAAAATTAAATACAAAATTATGCTTTAAAAATAAATGTTCATGCTTTAAATTAAAATTTGAGGATTTTATTGTAAAATTTAATATATGTGGCATTTTAAAAAAGCATGTTGATTTAAAATGCATTGCACAATCAGGTGTATATTCCTATCATTTGGTTACCAATTTTTTAATTCGTTTCCCTTGAAATATGTTCGTTTAGTTAAAGTATAATCATAAACGTAAGAATACTTTTTTAATTAATAATAAAATAATTTCGCACATGTACAACAATTTTACTGATTTTATCCAAATATAAATGTAGCATAAACCATAAGTTTATTTACAAAACATTACAGATTAATCAAATTTAGAAATAGATTTACGGACTTTAAAAAAAAATACGCAGCCAACCAAAACGTTTTGAATATTTATAAAATTTGACACTTTTACCTATCTGCAACATGTAAAAAAAGTAAATCGCGTAAATACTTTTTTGAATATCTTTCCTTCCAAATGAAATTCCAAAGTTATATATTTTTAGATTAGCAGTTGTAATGATTCTAAGAGAAGACTAATACATCACAACAAGAAAAAACTAATGCCATAATTTTATCACGTGATTAATATGCCTTCGGTAAAAAAGACAGTATTATCCATATGAGTTCGGAATATGTTGTTGAACCCTTCCTGAATTCAGCGCTTTTAATACGCTGATAAAATATAAAATACGTATATAACTCAGTTTTAATATTGCGGTTTATTGATGGAATTTTATTTGCGAAAATATTTAATTTCTAAACTAAAAAACCAGTCTTAAATTCATCGGTTAACTTTTTACCCTCCCTTTTAAAGTTCATTAATCTTTCCTACTGAAAAAAGAAATTTTTAAAAGATTTACGATTAGATTGCTTTTCAAACGAGGTTTTTAGGTTTTCCGGATTTTTATTCGAGACAGTGTTTTATTTATCTCCTATGCTTCTGTATTTATGGAAAAAGTATGCGATTAGTTTGGTTGAGAAGTTTGGTTAGGAAGATAACGTACAATTACAATAAGCAATATGGATTATATGAAATACATATGACATTCCAATATATACTATTATTCTATTACTAAAAGTAAAATAATAATAAAAAGTTAAAAAAATTAAAAAGTAAAAAATTAGTTAATTATAAAACTATGCCAATATATGTGCTGTTAAGTGCATAAATAGATGCGCATTAGTAATTTTTTAAGGGGGTCCGATACCTTCGACATTTTTTTCTTTATTTTTATACTTGTACAATCCAATTTTTTTTCTCTTTATAAATATGCATAAAAAACCATTTTAAGACGCTCAATTTTTTTTTTAAATTGCACATTTATTTTTAAATTAAAATTTTAGTAAATTTTTTAACAATTTTAAAATTCCTACTCCTTTTTTGTTTTTCAATATTTTGAAGCAATTTTTTTTATTTAAAATCTTGAATAATATCTAAATAGATGTATGCATTCAAATTTTGATTCAGATACATCACTTTAAAAAAATAAAATATATTAGAAATTTTGGAAAAAAAATTGACGAAAAAAAATAAAATTCCATTTTAAGTGGTTTTAAAAAACAAATTATGGTAAAAATAGGAAATCTGAATGCATACATCTATTTAAAATATATTTATCTTGCTATACACACAAAAATTATGATTTTAAGTATAATAGTAAAAAAGCCTTAGCATTTTTAGTGTTCATTAAATTTCAAAACCACGAACAGAGATATTTGCTTTTAAAGTTTACATATGATACAACTATGTTATAGGAACACATCATTAAAACATTCATAACTAAAAAAGTAATAGGAATTTTTTGAAGCAGTTTTTTGTGAGTTATTAAGATAAGTTTGAATATTATTTTTTAAATATAAAAAAAAAACGACTTTTTTTGCGAATTTTGGGTATCGGACCCCCTTAAGTGTCTAGAATTTAAGCATGTTATATTGACACTTTGTCGTCCAACGGTATATGTGGTATCATACTGGGCTACAACGCAGTGAACCTGGGTTCGAATCCCGGCTAAGACATGGATGTAAAGTGTCATATCATTGGATGTTAGTCTGTTTGAATTTGCGTGCATGAATATAGGTATCATAATTATTATTTACCAAGTTTTTACGAGTTAGAGAGCATATTTTGTCAAAATGCTTTTATTTTGAGAAGGATATCTATAAATTAGTTCCAGGTATCTTGAAAGAAAAGGGAAATGGTTATTATTCCATTATTACATTAAATGGACAACTAAAAAGTCATATATCTTGATTTGTAAAACTTTAACGATATACTTGCGACTAAACTGTAAATAATAGTACGTACATAATAGTAAAATTGCAGTTTGAAATGTGAGATTGTAACAACAATTATTTGTTTAAGGGTCCACTAAGTTGCCATGACTAAGAGGGAAATACAAAGTAGACACTTAGGATTGTTATATCGAAACTAATGAAACAATTTTTATATTACGCAAATACTTGCTAATCAGATCTTAAAACCATTCGAATAGAACAAATAAAAGATATTTACAATAACTGTACTTACAAACCTTACCATTAAAACCCACACACAGTCCAATACCAGCGACAACCCATAAAACGAGCAATCACAGTCGCAATTGCTCCTACACATTTATGTACTAAGTTTCCAGGAGATAGGAGAGCAATTTTACGCCAATCCCTCTTTCCCGGACCGAGTAGACATTGGGGAATGATATCCGGGAATTATTAAAAGAATTTCGGGCTCTAGGAATGAGAGACCAGGAATTACTGTTCCATCTCCTCCGCAGGGGCGCAATCCCTAACAGCAGTCGGCACACCTGCGCCCCGTATTGATTAAAAGACCACATCTTCACCTTTATTATGCATTTGGTGGGAAGAAAGCGATATATTTTTAACGAAGGTCTAATGTTATGGGCGCGACGTGGGGCTAAAGTGGTAGTAAATGGTAGAAGAAATGCAATAAACTTGGCCTTTTCATTCGGGTCCACGTGGCTGTGATTTATTTTGATTTTTATCTGGAGCGGGATTTGTTTGGGCTTAAAGTGAGGCATTTGCAAGGTTTTTGATGCAGAGTGAATTGGGGAGCAAATAAAATGATTGAAATGGAGTGGAGTGTTGTATAAAGTCTGTGTATTTAAAGTATTTGTCACTTTGATGTTTCTACAAATTTATGTGTTGAGATTTTTGTTAAAATTAAACGATGTTCAAAGGAATGTTTTGATATTTTGATGTAAATTATATATTTTAAAAGTATATATATATGTTTTTAGTTTCTAGTAAATTTTCTTTGTATTTAACTAAACTTTATCTATATAATGTGAAATTTTTTTTCACATTTTGCAAATTTCAAACTTAGATGTTTACATTTAATTTGTTCATGTGAAATATTTTATTTTAGTGAAATATTATTTATTTTATTACACTTTATTTTACTCGCACAAATTCTATTGAATACAGTAAGACCTCATTTTGGAAGATAATTTTCATTTATATTTCAGATTTATAAGGTTAGAAATTTCTTTAGCGTTTACTATTTATATTCAGATAAGAATAATAATTTTAATTGACATGTTAATTATTTTCAAAATAACGTTTTTTACAAAATGTTGGCGTAGAACAGAAAACGACATGTTTTTAAAATAGTTTTGAAAAGTTATATAAATTGCATAAAGACGATTATGAAACGATTTGCTAAATTAATCTTATACTGCACAAAAATTTACAAGCTTGTATTAAAGTATAAATTTAAATAATTGAATTGTGACTTATCATTACTTATTAATTAATATTTCTTCCTCCTTTATATATATATATATATATATATATATATATATATATATATTATACATTATGCATATATATATATTATGCATATATATATATATATATATATATATATATATATATATATATATATATATATATATATATATATATATAAAAACTTCAACATAAAGAGTTCTCGACATCCTTAAAAATAATTTATTGCAGTGGATTCTTTATTTAAATCCTTGAAAACTTCTAACAATTTCAAGAAAGTCATCAATTATTTTCTCAATATATAGAGAAGTTTATAGTAGTACATTAGATTAATAATAACTAGGTTTCGAACTGAAATTACAGTTTTAAATAAAAATGGCACACATTACCCCTTTTCGATCCATAATTTATTTAAATACATTTATTTACACCACAACAGAGTAATGAATATGTTACAAATTCACACAACTTTTGCGTAGAATAAACGCATTTATTATTTGTGCAGTATCGTAAATCTTATAATACTCTTACGAAAAACTCGATTCTACCAGTTCGGCGTGTATTGTTCAGTTTCAGTTAATGTTCATAATAAGAGCGGCGTTCACGCTGCATTGCATACATATGTAAAGGTCAAGCGGGACCATTGTATAACATCCTTGATGAATTATTCAATACACGTTGAACCAAGATCGGAAGGCCGCATCACATGTGCCATAAGCTTTTCTTCAGAGATCGTTAATAAAGGATATCAGATAGTAATGATATATTATTCTCATCGGTCCTATAATGCTACTCAACAACCGAACCGTAGGAAGATATTTCATTTGGGAAGCTCTTTCTGACACAATTACCTATTAAACAAGCAGTTAATTTAAGATACAAAATAATATTATTGGAAGTTAAATTTAATTTAAGTAAATTGGTACTTGCACCAAAAGAAGAAAAATATTGTGATTTATATATGTAAGCTTATTTGTCTGCTTGAAACAAAAACGGAATGTTTAACTAGGATACATATTTCATTGATATATAACACGAGTGTAAGTCATAAATCTAAATTTAGTAAGGAATTTTAGAAAAGTTTTAGATTAGTGACTTTTTGAAATTTTACAGGTGGAAGTAGCAAATGTCCCCAAATCTGTTGTTTGGTATGTTGTGCTATATAAGAAGGGATATTTATAATGTTTTATATGAACTAATTATACATAGTGAATATTAACATACATTAACTCTTTTGTTTAACGATTTTTTTTTTAAATTAAGGTTACATTCATTTTTAAAAATAAATGTAACCTTTGTATGTTCTATTTTAAATTATAATTGTCTGACCCGTAGGTCTGTATCATTTTATCTTGTATCATGTCTGTATCATCCGTCTGTTCTCTCCTGGCCATTTTATGGTCCGTATTGTTTAGAGCCCATAACGCAAAACATATGACATGCGATGCCGACCAAGAACTACTGCGCAGCTGCCCCTTATACATAGCGATTGAAATTGTAAATATTTTATACGACTTTCTAGGAGCGAATTTGGCAACCCTCAGATCATAAGGTGGCTACAATTGTCAAGTCTCCTTAAATATCCGAACACGCAATCCTCCAACTAACTAACCGGATACTGTACACTCTCAGAAATAACACTCACATTTTTGAGAATTCTGCAATCGTCAAGGCTACTTTAGTTATATTTGGAAATCATTTCATCATTGAGCCACGTGGCTTTTGACAAAACAAGAATTCTCAAATTTTGAACGAAAGTCATTTACTCGGATCCATTGTTGTCCCTTTTCTGGGTCATCAGTTCATCTTTGGTACTGATAGTGTCAGAATTTGAACGAGCCTTCTTTGCCGAGTGGATAGGGCGTTGGACTCTGGAATGAGATTCCACGGTTCGAGTTAGCTCGTCGATGTTGAATTATTATATTATTGAAAGTCCTCCTCATTTTTGAAGAAATAAATTTCGTTAAAAAACGACAAAATTAATTTCCTTAGTTTTACGAAATATTTAATCGGATCATATAGCAAACGCCTGTTTCGTCAAATATGACAAAAGTTACTAAAATGCATTTTTAACAATGTATCACTAGCCCTCTGGCGGAGCTGAACGACTTAAGTCGGCTATGAATTCACAGTTTTTCTAGCAATACACATAAACTCTAAATTCATAAAACTATTTGAAATTGAAATATTTTTCAAATCTAAAGCTTTGGGTTATTTTGTGGATGCTATATCTGTTAAAATAATAACAATTGAAACATATATATTACATACAATCATTGGATATATAAAGTAAACTATTTTGCAAAGAAAACAACTTTACAATTTTGCCCTTTTTCTAACTGCTCAGAGGGGTTAGCAAACCGTGGCCCTTATAGATTTGAAGTAGGATACACATACATATATATATATATATATATATATATATATATATATATATATATATATATATATATATATATATATATATATAATAATTATTCTTTAACCAATTTTATGCGTCTCCGAAATTTAAACTAACAAATTGTATAACATTTATTTAAACCGGCTGTTCAGTAATTTAGTTTAATGTAAAAGGATTCTGTGCAAGGGTCGTCTAATATGCATCCTTCCACCCTCTAGTCATCTTGTCAAGATTTTAAACAACCTGAGACCAGGGGAAATTCCTAGGACGTAATTAAGGGGTTAAACATGGGGCATGTGTTCCCCTAACACTGACATTGACTAATGAGTTAAGAATGGAACGATGAGTTATATCCGAAAAATGGAAAGCTGCTTCAAGGGATGCAATTTCTGGAAATTTGTTGCCCTTATATTCAAACACAGATTACGGCGCCTGAAATGCAAGTCATCGATAGCATTAAATCTGTCAGAGTTGGATTCGTGATGACTAGTCATATGCGTTACAATTCTGTGAAAACGGCAGAATTGTTAGAATGGATGATGGAGATGTAATGCGCTAATTTTAACCTTTATTGTCAACTGCATTTCCTTTGATTAAGGATTTCGAAATATACTGCATTCGAACGTTATCGCAGCTTGGCCACATTTGGCCCTTGCGCCATTAAACACCATACAACCAACCAACCATCGAACGTTATCGATTATTTTTTATTTGTGTGGTTAAAAAGTATTATATTTTTTAACTAGTTTGAATGTTCTCTGTTTTACGGTGATTTTCTACTGAGTATAAATGTCATGCATTAAAAAAACTTGCTATTTTTATTAAATTTTACATTAGGTGCATTATATGCTTGATTGTATGAATTCCGATCGGTCACTTCCTTTAAAATTGTAATAAATGTCCGATATTTTTTATATTTAATCATACTAATCGCCAATAATTTGCAGTTAATTTATTAACATCCAGTAAATTTGTGTTATTATTTCAATATGAATGAAGTTTTATTCATACTGGGTAAAATGCTTTGTAATTTAAAGAACGCTTTTTTATATTAGTACATTACTCTATACTGTGATTGAAATTTAAGATAAAAAAATTAGATTGTATTAATAACTAAACTTGGGGAAGTATTTATTTAATTTATTTATAATACTTTAATTATATTAATTATTTTAATTTATTTATTTCACAGGAAATATTGTAACTGTATTTAAGTAAAAAGTTACTTATACCTTTTCAACATGAAAAAATTAAAAGCAATTAAATAAAAAAAAATTACTAAATTTCCATTCAAGAAAAAGTTAAAACATACAGAAATATACTATTTAAAAAACATAACAATCAAAGGGAAGTAATACTAAAGTTTATAGTACGCAATTATTATAATTGAAAAACTAGTACAAAAGTGCTTTAAACGATGATAAATAATGCGTTTGAAAAAAAGTCATATTAGTTTTATTATTTTATTAGGAAATGATAAATAAATGGCTATAATGTGCTAAAACAAATTGTAAAAAAAAAGTTGTTTTTAAATCACAACATTTATACATTATCAACTATTATATTAATGGCTAAAAGTATAATCATTGTATGCCAAATGATTATCCATTGGACAAACAAATGACTGGCTTTTAGCCATCGATATATTCTAAACACGTATAAGAATTTTTTTGTACTGTTAAGTTTATTATTGAAGATTAAAAATATTTAATTTTAAATTCATAAATGATTATAGATTTTTACTGTTTATATATTATTTTTATAACTTTTCATATAATTTACTTTTTCATGTTATAATGTTATAGTAATTATTTTTTTGCGCGTGAAATTTCTCTGGTTTATGGTAAGCATTGGATATTGAAAACTTTGAAAATATTTCTTCCAAAAGAATGTTAAGGAGAATGTTTGTTACATCCATGCATTTGCTTCAAACATACACTTCTCAAAAAGGGGAAAAAACTTTCTTCCATTCCCATTTCCTTTTTCGAAATTCTTTTCAGTCGTCATAGAGATAAAATTTTGATGCTTCGATTTGGCTAGACGTCAAATAAAAAAGTTAAAAAGTTTTTTTTCTTCCAATCTCTTGACGAAAAGTTTTTAACTTTGGTCAGCGCTCAAAAATATCTCAAGAAATGATCGTTAAGCTAATTATACAAAATTTAAAATTTTAATATAATGGCATCTTAAATACTATTTTATAAGTAGGGGAGACTGGGACTGGTTGGCAAGGGGTAGGTTCGTCATCAGCTTCTGGTTCCTGCCAGGTACCTCTCATGGGGAGATAGGTGTGTTGGGTGGGGGGGGGGGGGGAGAGGGCTAGTGTCGATTCACATGACGAGCTTGACCCTCGACAGGTGATTTTAGTGCAAACCCAACTCTGATAGTGTAACTGTAAAAGAATTTCCATTTTTCGATTTGGAAAGGAAATTTTTCTCGTTTCCAAAATTTTATTTCTGTGGCAAACATATGGCGGGATATTTTTAATCCCTTTAGCACAGCTGAAACTTGTAACCAAGCGCTTCAATTTCGTGTATTAGGTTCTATAATTTGAGATACTTTTGCCGCCATATTTATTCGAAAATCCTGATTGGGGTTGGTTGGCTAATCACTATGCACAGCTAAGATTTTTTTGGGGTTTTCTTTTATTTAAGTTTGAAATGCTATAGTTTGCAATCTAATATTAGAACGTTTAAGTTGTAAAAAAATTAAAAAAGAGCTAAAATAATTTAAAGAGGAAAAAATGAAAACTGATAGAACGCATTTTTAACAACTGAATTAATGGCCGATTTGATAACTAATGTGTTCTTCTAGGTTTAAAAATATTTTTTGAAATAAAACATTGACAAATAATTCGTTTTGGAATTGGTTTCTTACATCTTTATCATCACAGAAGCGGTGTGCCAACTACTCCAACTACCCAAGTGTTTATGCCAAGCTGGTTCGCCACAAACCAGCCCCACTAGGACTTAATGACTTTCAAGCGCTCTCAACGCCTTAGTGTTAGGTATTCAGGATTATATAATATATATATATATATATATATATATATATATATATATATTATTTTGAAAACTAATTATATTTACTTACGAAACAAGATCAATTCTACCACTTTTAATTTTTCTACTGATTTTAAGTATTTTATCAATATTAATATAATATTTATTTCACATGTCTTTAAATTTTTTAGTTGAATATTTTTTTTAAATAGATGTAGATTATTTTAATAAAAGTACCTTATAAAAATACGCCAACTCATTTGATTGGAAAAATGCTTTAACGTAAAGTTTTTATGCGAATTTAATTTGTATATGTACAGCGGCTAAAGCTGGAGAAAAGCACAAAAATATGCATCGCTCTCCTTTAAGTTTATCATTACTAAAGAGATGAAAATTACACTGATAGTAATAATGTACTATTAATAGCATATTTAACTAACATGCAAATTACACGAAAACTATATTATCAAGTATTTCGAAGTTCTGTTTAACATAAGCACTGAGTGGCACAACGCAAATGAAACAAGCTACAAGAAGTATGAGATTTGCACTGAAATGACCGTTAATCAAGAGCAACTTGGGAATAAGCGTCATAAAATAAAACTCAAAGTACACGATAAATGCATTTGTTAAAGAACTAAGTGACAAAGCTGTTAAACAACGTGGTCTTAAAATTGGGCACTTTACCAGACTTTCATTTCAGCTTGTACTTAATTAACAGCTGAACAAAACACTAAAGCAATATTTTAACGAACTAGTTATGTTACATTTTTTTTTAATTTATGTATTTAGATGAGGTTATATGTAGATGAGGTATAAGATTATTTGCAATGAGGTATATTTATTAGATCTTTTTAAATAATAAACATAAGTCTAGTTTGTCAATATTAAGATTCTCGATTTAAAATCAAAGAATATTAGACAAATGATTTTAGTGTTTATTTATTAAGCAATTTGTCGTTAACACGTTGAATACCGACTACGTACCTTATGCGTCGTATTGGTTATTACATTGAGGCCGGCAACGCAGATGGTGCGTGATACGTTCTTTAGTATTAAACCTTATATTTAAGAGTCAGCTTGACAGGCAATCAGCTTACTTCGTGGCGGCAGTCAACGCATTAAAAATAAATGGAATTTATCAAATTTTATACAAATTTATTGAAATTCTAGCTATGTATAATATTTTAGAGTCTTGTTGGAATTGTTTAAAAACTAAATCTAATTTTGTCATACAAATCACGTTACTATTTCAGTAGTTATAAATAAGGCAGTTATATGAACCCTTTTAAATTTAAGAAATTGTGGTGGTATTAAGAGATCGTGATTGTCCGTTTTTGTACCAACTTCATTTGTTACTTACAAAAAAAGTACGTAGAAACTTTTTTGAAATAAATCGAGGTTGAAAGTATAATATAATCATTACATGAATAGAGAGCAATACATTATTTTGTATGGTTTGTTATAGTAACTTACACAAATTACAGTTCAATAGAGTTTTTTCAGCAGAATACCTCTTTAAAGAAGTCCTGGAAATATTTTTAAAATTATTATATCTTTAACCGATTCACTAATGTGTTCAAAAATAAAAATATGTATAAATTTTGAATTAAAATATGATTTTATTATAATTACGCCAATATCAAAATAGCATTTGTCTTAGCACATAAAAATATCTGTCTTAGCATATATGTATTACGTAAAATTATCAAATTTATTATCGCAATTTCTAGTTATCAGGATCAGTATTATCACTTATCTTCATAAAAGTAACATAAAAATTTACACAAATCTTCTGTAAATCCATCAGTATAAAATATTTATTTATGGTATTATTGATACATTTAAAATAATTTCTTTTATGCTGGATACTTAATTAAAGAACCAAATGAGACTTAAAGCAGTTTCCAAATTTTTTAGTGTAATTGCATATCAAATTATATTTTTTTCAAAGAATTCCGAAATCCTCCCCCGTATTGAAAAAATAGTACTTATGCTAAAGAATATTCACTAATGAAGGTTTGTTCTTCAAAAATTGATTCACCAGAGAAAACTATTAATAACAAGAAACATCATAGTTTCTTAATTAGTTCTCTTCATTTCAAATTAGAAAAAAAATAATCTTGAAATATTTTTACATTAATTTTAACATTTTTAATGATTACAGATTTAAAGTTTTGAAAGCCACTTAAATTTTTTTTTATTATAATTTCTTCATTTTAATTATAATGCTTATCAAATTGTATATTTTCTGAAGAAAATATTAATTTGAACTATGTTAAAAAAATCCTTTATAAGTTTATGTCATGTTATACCAAAATACGGAGAAAAATTAATCATTAAAACAAATATTTGAAATTACCTCTTATATGTACGTTTCCGCACTGCGTTACATTTTACGATAGTTTAATAAATCTGTATATTAAAAACATTATTATTATGGCAGGAATGAAATGCAATCACAATAAGTCGAATTGCTGAGGTTAGTGGTATGGAAATATTTTTTACTTTAAGGAAATGGCCGTGTCTTTGGAAGTTGAGTAGGCTTCTAAATATCTATTTCTAATCGTTAGAAAACTAAACATAACATTTAATGATGTAATGCATTACATTTATTCAATTTAGAAAATAAAATAAAATATTTGTATACGTTAATAAGAAGATATCTTAAAAAGTATTCAAGTCCTATTTTAATTATATTTATAATGAGTCATGCGGTATTGCTTTGGAAGTAAATATGTGTTATATGATTTTATTCAATTAGAAGTTAAATGTTTATGGAATTACCTTAATGTCAATACTAATACTAATTTTTAACTTAAACATTGTAACTTAAAACATTGTAAATTAGTGATAGAGTAATACAAATACAAATACAAATAATGTCGAACAAGTACAGGCTCTAGGCCCAGCAAGGTTGGTCCTGTCAATCCATCATCCTCACGATTCCCCAATGCCGATCCAATTGTTTTTTTTAAAACCACCCACCCCTTAAGAATTAACAACATACTCAGGCAAACCATTCCATTTGTCAATAACCCTATTAAAAATGACTCTGATGTTTTAAATGATTCCGACAGTGTATTCTATAAATACACTTATCGAAATAAATACATTCCTTAAGAAATATCCCTAAAATTAAAATAATTAACTAAAAAGTAAAATAGTTTTAAACTAGGAAAAGCTTATTTTAACTATAAATATTATAAAATATATAAAGTTTCAACGATTCTCGAGGTGTGATATTACTTCACATTTTCACCATGAATCTCGAGTTATATCTTGAAAAATTTGTAAATATTGTTTTTTTTCCAATGTGTACTTTTCCGATATGTGAATGAGTACACCAAATAACAACTAACGCAACGCACATATAAAATATTCCTCATGTTCTACTCATCAATACCTCCCTCGATAAATTGAAAAGAAATACACACCCCTCCATTCCTCGCAGATTCCAAAACCAGAAAACAACGATAACCGAATGCCCCCGCTTGCATATATTCTTAAAATATGAGAGATGACAGAATATTCTCGGTCGGGATCCACCTAAATAAATGGCCGCCCGGCGAATATAAACAAAAGATAGCGCTCTGTGGTAGCCAATAAATATATTTCCCGGGGTTTTATACGGGAAAATAAAAGAGGTTCGATTTTGAGCGGGAAACTAATGGATTTCAGGAAGCGGGGTCCCATACTTTAGCGCGAGGTACACATTTTATTCCACCTTTTGTATACCTTCCTGCTATACCGGAGAGATTCCTGGAGTGTTTTGAATGCTTTGCGGTGTATTGGGTCAGAAGTTGGAAATGCGATGTCTTCATTGGGTTTGGAAACTTCGGAACAGCATCTTTCCATGCTAAGTACTTGTCTCAGTGGGTTCAGAAATATCAGTCTGTAGTGTAAGAAAATGTTAGGTACCGGGTTTATTTTTTACGTCTAATTGTATTATATATGTTTATGTAACTTTATTTTTTATTCAATTTTGAAGGATTTGTGTTGGTTGTTTTTAACATGTATCTGTATAATATTTCAAGATTATCATTGATGTCGTTCTACCAGATGCCGTTTTGTTATAGCGACTGTTATCACAACATTGTGTTGAGCATGCGAATTTGACATTTGCCATTCTCCAATTTCAAATATAAAAAAGAAACTCATTATTAATATAAATTATTAATTACTACCAAATATTATTATTAAATATTGTATTGTAATCAATATTACGTAAATACCAAGTCAATATGACACTTGGAAGGAAGTTTAAAATTATGTTCCATCATTTGCTGATACTACGACAACAAAGGGAATTATATAAAAATCGAGAAATAATAAAAAATTTAGATATTTTTATTGAAATAACAGATATTAGACATATTTAGTTATCTAATAGACTAATTTACTTATTGAACAGACATTTACTTATATTTTAACACTAAAAACGCCCGGGTGGGAGGTTGCTAGTGTTATTAAAAAGTTTATAAGCAAATTGTATATTATGAAATATTTATTGATCAAGCCATTTTTTAACTATATTCTATTTTTTTTACTTGTAATGTAATTCATTAGTCATTGATACATACAACTTGTGTTTTTTCTCTTACGGAGGATTAAACAAATGACAATGTAATATATCTAATAGCAAAAGTACTACCTGGTGTATTTGTCATTGATTTTTAAAAAATCTCATATTTTTTATAATTTCACATTTCATTCTACGCAATATTCCATGATAGCAAAAACATTGCACTTAACAAAACACATATTCGGTTTTAAAATTTCATATTTAAAAATGATGCAGGGAAAGAACGATGACGGTTTATTTCGAGAGAAAGTGAGAAAAATGAAAAAAAAATCGAGTTTTAAGTTTTCCGGACATATACAGCATTAAGACTTTTGCCATTTTTTTAACGGGATATCATCGTTTTTTCCGTTTCACAACGTGGGACATCGAAATTACAACCCCGTAACTAATATCATGTTGACGTTGAGATCTCGATTTCAACAAAAAGTGGACTCTCGTCCTTTTTCCCCGGCACCCTTCAATCATAAGCGTTATCAACGTCAAATTTCAGGGAAAGTTTGATGAATTGACTATTTCAAATAATAGATAAAAGGAGTTATTTGGAACAATCGTGGCACTAGAAAAACCCTATCCAATAACAATCAATTGGATTTATTTGTAAAAGTGATAAGTCGAAGTATTTCAGCGTTTCCGTCTAGAAAATATTCTTTTTATACTTCATCTCTAGAAAACGAAATATTGACACATCCTTTAAAGCGTAACCCAAGTCCAATTATGCTGGGTACCCCATTCATTATACACATGAATGTGCCATCATAAAGATAAATAAACCGGTCGCACAAAATGCAAAAAAAGCAGAATTCCCGGCGAGAGGAGGTTTTCCGGCTTTCTAAAGCCCCCAAATGAATTCAAACACCTGAAGTTCTTTTAGTATAGGGAAGAAAGCCCACTGAAGTAGGATCCGAAGAAAAAGTATAAAAATCGCTATAAAAATAAAAATAAATATAAAAAATTCTTCCCAATAATCGATACCTTCAGAAGGAACCCCCTTGCACATGCGCACTGTTAACGACGTCAGGGAAGGGGGGTGTCTTTAACCCCCCCCCCTTCACTTCACTTCACCACGCAATCGTTGCCAAGCTCGTAGCTCACTGCCCGTCGAACGTAATTTATCTCTGAATGAATTTTTTGGCTGTTTCATTTTTCTCTCTTTCTCAAAAAGATTTCTTGAATCCTTTTCCTCCTCCTTTTTATTATATTTTTTTCGTTTGCAAAGAAGGGTGGGGGAATTTGGAACTTTCAGACCCCCTCCCCCCGCGACAGGCGTCAGACGTCACTCGCAGATCTCGGACGCAGATTTAAAAATCGGAGGTTTGCACTCAGATTTATTTAAGCTTGTGTAGAAAGATTCCCGTACAAAGTATTTGGAGATTTGTTGTTGTGCGATTTTGAAACGTTTGTTAAAGTTTTTATCTGGTTAAGTTTCAGTTAGGAGATAAAGCGCCACCACCGAGTTTATAAGAGTCATTCGATTTTCTTTGTTTCTTATTCATGCAAAAAAAGTCAGATCAATTCAGGATACACAATGTGTTAACATTTATTTACAGCAGTGTAGATTACTATAATCAATTGTTATTTTTTCATCAATACGAAATAAATAAGAAACAAAATTAAAGAAATATTATAATAACGCAATAATATAACACTTGTTTGTACAAAAAAAGCCAAAATAGCGTACACACCATATTTCAATATAATGTACAAAATGCAGCTCTAACTAAAATAATTTATTTTTGTCTAATGTTATATAATAAAGAAAATACTTATAAAACACTGCAAACAGTATTAAAATATATCTGGAATCTTATCAGACTTGCCATGGTAGTGATATGGGATAATAGGGTAATTGTGCTTCCTTATTCCTGGGTGTCTCTAGCGGATTTCCATACACTTAGACACACCCCAGAACTGTTCTATTCATTTCCTTCAGCGATTTACATTTTCAATTACTATCATCCCTTCCTTTGAGATAGATTCCAAGCGATCATGAATTTTCTGTGTCTGCATTTCTAGTACGACGTTAATCCCAATGAATTTTATTTAAAAAAAAATGGACTGATTAAATTTGTTTGACAGCAATAATAAGGAAGATTAAAAAAAAAATAAGTATATATACATTATATGGATATAAATATATATATATATATAAATAATTAATGTACATTATTATATATCTTATTAAGAGTATTCATTATAATCAGTTCTGGTGGGAATCCATTAGGTTTGATAAATATATTTTAATATTGGTATATCTATGTGTGTGCAGTTTACAAATATGCTTTATTACCTAATATTTGAAACAAATTGGCTAATTTTCGACCAAAATGAATGACTAAATGCAATAATAGTCTTTATATAGATAGTTGTGAGTTAATGAAATATTTTATACATAACAATGTATTTGTTGTGCATTCTTCGGCTAGAATTCAATGAAATGGTTTCTTACAATTCATTTGAAATGCTTTTGATAATGATAAGAACTGAGGCATGCTAAATTAAAACACAACTATAAATAGTATGCAAAAACATAACGTTATATTATTTTTTAAAAAATCCTAATTATTTTAACTTTAATTTATTTTATTATAAAACAGTTCTTGTATTGTGTTACAAAATTTATTAAGTTATATATTGCGAATAATTGAAATATTTTTTGTAGTTCAGGAATAAAGGGTTATTATTAACAATGTATCACTTAAAATGCCTAATGTTTTTTTTAACTACAAGTCATATATAAAAAAATTTAAATAAAATTATTTTAAGTTTAAATTCTTTTAGTATTTGTTCAAATTTGCTTGTCTCTCTACGAAAAAAAAAAACAAGCTGTAATAACAGTATGAGAAAAAAATATTCTGTTATTAATAACAAAGGTAATGAAAGCTTATGTGTTTGACTCTCGGTTACATCATAAATGACTCAATTTATTAAGCAACTTTTTTTCTACACCTTAGTGTGTTTTGTCCCCATAATTTTTTTTGGGACATAATTGAAATGTTAAGGTGGGTACATTTATTCAATGCTTGCTATGTTACCTTTTTTATGTTAAACTGTTTAGTAATTAAGATTAAAGTTAATTAGCTGCTTTAAACCTTATAAGACTTAATGATAACGAGTTGAAAGTTAAGTCTAAATAGAATAAACAGAATGAGTAAACCCAAAGTAAATAGTTATTGTACATTGTGCTATTAATGCATTCAATATGTTACCAACACTGAGATAACAGAGTGGACAGTTAAGGGCATCATTTGTAAAAAAAAATGTGAATAAGTCAAGTATTTTTTAAATAAAATAAAAATTTATTGAAGAAAAATTTGAAAAAATATGTTACAAAAGTTTTTCCTGCGATGAAAACAAAGTTATTAATATATCACAAATATTTTACATTCTCTGAGCAGAATTGAAAAGTAAAATTACCATTCACTTATTTCTGGTTAGATATTTTAATTCAAATAAAATTGATTTTTTTTAATATAAAATTTTTGAATATAGAATACTTTACTTTCAAATGCAAAACTGATATTGTCTCAGATAAATAGTTGAAACTGTTCTATGTGATCTTTTATTATGGTTAAGTTTTATTTAGGATATTTTTTATTATATAATTTTTTTACATTACGTTTAGTATAACAAAACTTTTAAAGTACTTATGTTTTATATAGTTAAGGATATACAAATATTTATATAGTATTATATTTCCCCCTAATATATCCATTTTAAATATTTCTTTTTTAAAATATGGTGAATACCATTGCAAAACGCTGTTGCATTCCCTCTTTAAAATTAAGAAATGATATGTAATGTATAAGTTTTAAAAAAAGTTAATTTATATTTAAACATCAAAGTGTCACACTTAAGAATAAATCAAACCAAAATAATTCTTTAAAAATGTGTTTGCTATCTTTCCCTTCCTTATCCTACCTAAACACACAATATTATGCATAAAAATAACTTTTAGTAAATGTCAAGTGCAAGTGCAATATTTAACAACGTAAATGTTTGTTATTAGCAGTAAATCCTAATGAATTACTTTTTAATATTTGATTGATTTGATGTTTGAAATTTTACTTCTATAACAAGATCCGAAATATGATATTCAGCAATACATGACAAAAATAAATTATCTCGTCAATACAAATCCTGTCTCTAATTACAAATTTGATGTTTGTAAAGCTAAACTTTTAAAAAGAACATCTTGGCCTAAGTAGTTGAGTAAATAGCGTCGTATGATATCCAATTCCTTAATTATTCCCCCAAAATAATTGTCTCCAAAACAAGAAAAAAACAAGCCAACTTATCGCGTTACAATATGAAATAATAAAACTCCAAGACAAAATCACTGTGAGTAGCTCGGGGATAAAGCTTAATGAAACAGTTTTTCAAAACTAATTGGTTAATTTTTCGCCCAAAATAATTGTCTCTAAAAACAATAAGAAGTCCAACATAACGAACCGAGCAGCGAGAGGAAGTAATTTATAAATAAAACAGAATCCCAGCATGTAGCTCACGGATAAAGCAGTAATTGAGTGACATCTTATAAAAAATACACCTTCCCCATTATTCCCAAATCAGCTTCATTGTACCTTTGTTTCCTTTCTTGCAGTAGCTTTCTTTTTGTGGAAAAATGTCCTTTGACCGGCAGCCATCGATAACGCTTAGAAATTCGATTGAATTGCGCACAATTTACAGAAAAAGAATCCTCGGAAAAGGGGATTCTTTTTAGGGGGGCAGCATTTATCGGAATAGGCGCACGATAAACGCTCGTTTTTGACTCGTAGAGGAAAGAAATGACCTACACCAGAAAGAGAAAAGTTGCGAGGAATGATAAAAACAGAAAAAAAGGTAAAGTACGTGCAAGAGAAAGAAAGAAAGGAGAAAATCTAGAGCTGAGATTCGAAATTTTTCTCCTGTGTCGTTTCTGATCCATAGCTCCTGGGCCCCTTGAAGAAACTACTATGGTACTATGTAAACCGTTTGCATCTGGGCGCAAATGCATATCCGATGGGATGCCGGGAAAAGGGTTTCAAAGACGGGGATCTTACGAGTATTAAGCTGAATTTCAACAAAGGGATCCAGAAAGAAAACAATGTTTCAACGATGCTTCAATCTTTCCGCTTTTGTTGGAATAAACTTGAGAGACAAAACATTGAAAAGTGCGGAATAATTGCAGAGGGCTTTCGAGTTGGGGAGCCGGAAATTTCTATCATTGTATTTTGGGGCCGTGCATTGTTTTTTATGGTGCGCAATATCTGGATGATTTTTAGAGATGAAAAGAAAAATTTCACATTGTATCGATCATCGTTTTTAAGGGTCCTCAAAATGATGTTTTAGAAGTATTCTCAGATAACAAAAATTATTAAGGATGGTATACGTTAATATGTTTTATTTTGTTTTAAGCAACTGCTTTTCAAAGTTAATTACAAAATTAAAATCTTTACAAAAGTTAAAGTACTTAATGCGTTGTTAAAAATTCAAAAGTGACTAATGTAACGTCTAATTATTTTAAGCGTATTATGTAATTAATTTGTTTACTTTCATCTTAAATAAAGAAAATGCTTCATTAAAGTATAAATTTTTGATTTAAAAGAATAAACTAAAGATAGCTCAAACTATAAAAATTCTTAATCTATTAAATGATTACCAGTGAAGTGGTGTTATAATATGTAATTAGTCTCATAGGCACATAGAAACATTTTAGACATTTGAAGAACAACACTGTTTATTCAAATGCTGCATTTTAAATCTAATAAATGATCTATCCCGTGACGTTGTTATCTTGTGCCTCGTTAGCATAATCCATGCAAGGCATGGATTATGGTAATTAAACTTTCTACCCAATATCACATTGTTGCGTTTATGTGTACATAAATAAACCACTGTTGTAAATGTTGCAAAACACATTATTATTACGCTACTTTATTTGTGCAAGTATCATATATTTAAAGTACTGAAAAACTGAAACATAAAATCCTTCTAAAAGTTTATAAGTGTGTAAATATTGAGAAATTATAAAATTCTAGTTCCGGCAAGGGATGTATATAAATCAGTGCAGTAGTTTCACTAAATACATTAACTAATTACACGCATTTACTATTTAACTGGCATAAACGGATTATGTAATACAGTGTTTACTGTTTAACTGTATTAATAGTATTTGGACGTAAAATGATGTAAACATTGATTTATAATATATTACAATAAATTATCAATTAAGATAATTATAATCCTTGATATAAAATTTACATAAAACAGATTTAAGCTAAATATAATTAATTCTGTAATACAACAATGTGGAATATAATAGTAGACAAATTCGCCTGAAAT
Organism: Troglohyphantes excavatus; assembly: GCA_963932185.1. Taxonomy (NCBI): domain Eukaryota; kingdom Metazoa; phylum Arthropoda; class Arachnida; order Araneae; family Linyphiidae; genus Troglohyphantes; species Troglohyphantes excavatus. Next base: position 24,442,769 of record OZ010672.1, on the reverse strand, counting down.
ATCGTTTTAACGCGCATGACTAATTCATTTATAAAGTCCCGATTAATTATTTTCACAACAAACACCCGTGTCATTTACCCTTTGATCTGGAACACATCCCAACCCCCCATTACGGCCCCTCCCTCAGTTCGGCGAACAATCCCAGTGACCCAAAACCCCGGTCACACCCCGAGACAGCAGCGAGCCCTCACTACTCAGCAAAGCGTCAAATAAGAGAAGTGACCGTTAATACCTCCGGCGCCACGGCTACCGTCCACTTGGCAGAGCTAATTTAATCCAGGAACTGTTGAGCTTTGCTTAGAGTTCAATAACTAGATTAGCTTGGCATCTCCGAGAAGCCTTTGAACTCTAATAAACATAGAGCTCTCTCCCTCTCTCTCTCGAAGCGATATGGGGAGGCCCAAGATGAATCGGGATGAGGAAGATGGGACTGAAGGAGGCTGCAAAGTGGATTGATTCTTAGGCATGCTCTATGGGTGCGTAAATGCGACTATAGAGATGAATGGTTCGAAAATGATACTTTCCAAGGGGATCGATAAGTTGAATGGGGGGCTTGATTTACCGTTTTGTTATCTTTAGGACTGTTGTTGAATCAAGCTTGGGAGGAATGTCTCGTTCTGCCCTAAATGCGTCGCTTTATTTGAACAAAAAAAGGCTTTGATATGATTGAAAATCAAAGCTAATATAAATCATTTTTATTGTCTAAACCTTAATTGAAGTAAATTTACATTACTTTTAAAATAAATTTGATTTTCTACAATTTTTGTGTACTTTAAATTGGAATCGGTCAACAAACCTTGTTTTTTAGTATCCTATACTTTTTATAATAAATCCCTAAATTAACTATCAACTGTTATCATATCCATAAAAATAGTGAATACATTTATAAACAAGAAAAAGTAATGTATATGTATACCAATTAAATTAAATATATATGCAGCAAAAAAAACTTTTTAAGTATTTGGCAATAAAAACCCAAACTTCTTTTAGTCTGTAAAATAGCAAGTACATTTAAATGTGTGTCCATTTTAAACTAAGAAACTAAGGGGATATTGCATACAAACATTTTGTTTACCAATTTAAAAAAAAACATCTATAAAGTTACTGTAGAATATGCAGGATTTTGTATCATTCATATGAAATATAATAAACAAGACAATCTGTTTTAATAATTAGCCCAGGAGATTTAGTATAATAAGTCAACCATATTATAATCATAAGTAATGAAATCACATTGTTGAATTTATAATTTGTATAATAAATATCTTTTATCTTTATAAACATATTTTTAAAAGACATAACTTGTTTTCAATAAAAACTACTCAAAACAGTATTTATAATAAGTGTATTAATAAGTAATTTCTTTATAAATTTTCAAGTAATCTTTATAATACACAACATAACTTCCTGGCCAAGTATAAAACAGAAAAATCTAAAGTATGCTGTTTCTTATTTATCAGCAATAAATAACAAACAGCATAAAATACTACGCAAAAATAAATATCTACAGAAACATCTGACAAATATAAACATTTGAAAAAGGGAATAAAGCTACTGCTTTTACTTCTATACATTTCTATTTCCTGACCATACTTACAGTAAAAAATTAAGACTAGAAAGCCCAATAAACTTTCAACTGTACGAAACACCTTCCAAAAATAAACATTTACCGAAAAATCCGCTCGTCTCTAAGCCCATCTTCCCAATACGAGATTAAGGCGTGAAGCATTTGACTTTCAGATATATCATCGGAAGCAAAGACGGAACAGGTTTAAAAAGAGTGGAACGTTTCGACTTACAGCAAGACAAATGTCAAAAGCAATAAATTCCGCGAAGTTATTTGAACGAAATAAAAACATTTCCCCATATAATTTTTTCCTCATGTGGAAAAGATTTGAGGCAGATAAAACCAAAAGCAAACCGACAAACTTGGCTAACTAAGCCTCTATCCTCTCTTTCCGCAGCTTTGTTTTCCTCTATAAACAGTGCACTCATTTAATGTTATTTTTTTCCTCACCGGTCTTTCGGCATTTCTTCGATATTGACACACGCGCGTGTGGTACACGGGGAGGGGGTTTAGAGAAGGGGGGGGGGGGCAGAATCCATCATTAGAAAAAGATTTGCTCCCGTAGAAAACGTCTTTCGCAATAACTCGCATCGCTCACACAAAACAAAAGTAAATTCTTTATTTTTTACTGTATATGGTTTTTCTTCTTTTGGGTTTTTAGTTTTGTCCTTTGTGGATGTCATTGAAAAAAAATAATCAAAAGGTAAGTGAAAAAGGGATGAACATCCGACCATGCTCTTCCTCCTCTAAAATCCCTCCCTTCCCTCCAATATCGTGTTCGAGAGGATCTTTCTGGACTTAGTAACCTAATGAGGGATTGTTACTGCTCTTCCCTCGGTTTTTTTCTGTCATTGCTGAGTATGCTATTACGTTTTGTCTTGCGTATAGGAAAAACTAAGAAGATATATGGACTGAGCACTCATTAAAATTCTTGTTCATAATGATATGTGTATTTTTGAGAATTATTGGTAGTATATAACTCTATAAAAATACCTTTTTTTAATATATACCAAGACATATTTTTTTATAATTATTTCTAATTATTTTTTAAAAAAAGGTTTCCATCTACATTCTAGAAATGAAAAAAATCTTGAATATTTATGATTTTATTCATGGAATGGGATTAAAATTTTTGTTCATAATGATATGTGTATTTTAGGGAATTATTGGTAGTATATACCTCTATAAAAATACTTTTTTAATATATCCGTAGTAATATTTTTTTATAATTATTGCTAATTAATTAAAAAAATTTTAGAAAGTTTTCTATAAATTAAAAAAAACGTTAATATTTATTATTTTATTCATGAAATGTTTAGCTTATGTAGAAATAATGTGTACAATAAAATGGTTCAGAAAATTCCAATACAATTTTAATCTTTGCTAGTAATTTTGAGTATATTTCGAGAATATCAATATAATATAGTTATATATTGTAGTTTTGCAAATAGTATTAAAATACACTATTATATTGTAATATATTGTAAATTTTAATAATTGCACGTAATTAATTGTTTAAATACTAATTAAATTAAGTTTTAATAAAATTGAAATCCATTGTTTAAAACCATACTATAAAAGAATATCAAACTATTTAGATCAACATAAACTTTGTATATATATATATTTACATTTGTTTATAAAATAACTATTTTGAAAGTAAAAAATAATATTGTTTTTTACAGATCAAATATTTTTTTTAGTATATCAATAACAACAATTTTTGATTTTATAAAAAAAAGTTATTTAGAAAATTTGTTATTTCAAAAATAATATCCGGTGAAAAAAATAAATGGTTAGATGGCATATAAAAATTAATGGCATATATAATTTTCTTTTAATTGAAGATCTAAAATGTGCACCCACCTAAGTTTAGATAAAATAAATATTATATAGAAATACAAAAAAATATTTAATTTTATTATTTAAATTATGTTATTATTGTTTAAAATAGTAAAAATAGTACATAGCTTATTTTTTTCTAATTTAGTCAAATCGATATATTTAGATTAATTTAAATAATATTGCGTAATTTGATTATCTATTCCCCCTTTTACTTCTTTATAAATTATCTTTATTTCTTTATAAATTATTCTATTTAATGGTGCTTTTAATTACATGCTGCATATTTAAAAACAACAAAAAATTCGAATATACAAAATTATTTTATAAAATTGAAACGTATTTCTTAGATATATATATCCATAAAGACAATTCCAACACACCAGAGTAAATCCTAGAATTTCATTCAAAGCCTCCCTAAATTAAGACCTAAATGCATACTTGTCTAATAGAGATAAAACAAGGGTGGGAGCATGTCATGCTCAGGGATGGGGAGGTTTGAATCCCTCCTTCATCATCCTGGAGAAATCAGATGAAGGGAGGTGGTTTCGGGGGACTAATCCTGGAGGAATATGATTATCTCATCTCAAACCTCCGACATCACTCTGATGTGTCTCTCCCTTTCGTCCTTTATCCGAGATTCAAATATGGAAAGGGATCAAACACAAATTAAATAAGTAAATGAATAAATAGGCTTGGCGTTTGAAATTCTTGCTGGGATCTTAAATATGAGACGCTGTTATTGTAATCTTTGTGTTTTAAAAAACATAGGATACTTTGAAATTGGAGTAAAAACGTTTTTTAATCGTTTCTATAACAACTTTTTAAAATATTTATTTTTATTTAGAGCATTTTTGTAATGTAATATTTTTAAAATTGAAATTTAATTTTTTAAAAAGTTTGTTAGAAATTTAGGCATTGTAATTCAGGATTATTTATTTGCTTGTGATTTCAATACGTTTAACTTGAACGTATAAAAAAAATAATATATATTGTTTTAATGAGATAATACATATGTGACAAATATATATATATATATATATATATATATTGAAAAAAATTTATTACGCGATTTTGCCTGCTTTAAAACGTCATATTTTTACAACTGTAAAAATATTACCCAATGGCTAAATGTAAAAAAATGTAACCATATTTTTTTTATTGTGCATTATTAAATATGAATGAACAACACAATTTTATTTGAAACCAATTTTTTATAATTATTTTACTGTAAACGTAATATTTAGTTCTAAACTGCGTTAAAACAAAATAAAAATAATCTGTATTATACAATTTATTTTTATAAAATCATTCTTTAGTATAATTACAATATTTAATTTTTTACAAATTGAATATTTATAGTAAAGAAAATTTCAAAATACATTTAACTGAAATAAATGTTTGTATATTCCTAAATTATTTTTTTAATTGTGTTTGCGTTAAATATTTTATACTATTTATTATTGAATAAAATTTTTTAGAGAAATTTGCAAATATTATTACATATGTTTATGTTTAGAATTTCCTAATTAGTTACAAGAAGTGTCCAAAGCAACATTATTTTACGATTAACAATTTTTTTACACTATACGATTATGTTGTTATGAGTATATAGTTTATCATATTTGCCTTTTACTTATATTATACAAACTATTACATTTTCTTACATGGGTAATTTAAAAAAAAAAAACGCTGCACAAAGCAGTATTTCAAAATAACTTTACGAATTGGAGCATAAAAATCTACGAAATTGAATGAAAAAGGAATGAAAAGGAAAAAGTAGCATCAGTTTTTGATGGAATTCTACACTATTCAATGAGCTTGAAGTAAATATTTACTTTAAGAAACGTATAAAATCGAGCATAGTATAGCAGTATAATATTGTTTTCTCAAAAACTTTTTTCTTGCGTAAAATTTCGTGAAATCCGTTATTCTGTTCACATATGGAACTATTATTTTCTTTTTATCGTTTTTAGTATGACTTGTGAAGTCAGTATATTTGGATAGAAATTCAAGTAAACATTTGATATAGGAATATTTGTGAATAAATATAAAAAAAACGAGAAATACCGAGAAATCCTATTTTTTTACACATACAATTTCTATTTACAGTTTTTGGACAACCTTTTTATGAAAAGAAGAAAAAAACACGTATTTTAAAGAGAAAAGTGGCATCACAATTGTAATCATTTAGAGTCTATAAAGTATTTATGTATTAATTTTTAATGTAAACCTAATACAATGTAACTAATGTATATATTTTGTTCGGTGGTGGAATCATATATACGCTACATATACAAGGTGATTACAAAAATATCGTCCTTTGAAAAGCAGCTATCTCCATAACTAATTAACTTGGAGAACAATTCTGCATACAATTGTGAACAGTTTGCAATAGAAAAGGGTATGTTTTGTATTATATATTTGTTTTGAGGTGACAATCGCACACCAAGAGGCGTATATGTGGAGTACCGCACGATGATTTCGTCAATTTATTGATAAAGCGTGTGTTTTCAAAGACAAAAGTATCATATTGGTATCTCATAGCGGTATTACAACCAACCGAAACTTCATTATGTTTTCTTCATACTTATAAGAAGAATAGCGCTCGAAGTTGTTAGGTTACGGAGATAAAACTTTTAGTTTTGATATTCTTTTGTGATCTCTCTATATTTGCATTGAATTGTATTAGTAGGCAATAATTTCGCTCATAGATCTCATAAAATTAAGATATTCGAAATATTTCTTTATATGTAAGTTGTTGATTTTAATACACAATTTTAGTAATATATTTTTAATTCACATTATATAGGTAACTCAATAAAGGATATATTACATTTTCTACTTTTCTATGTTAATACACTCGTTTTACGTTCCTAAGGACTTATAGCAGTTTGTTTGAAGAGTCTTAAAAGTAAAATACTATTTGGAGAACTCTATAATAGAATAAAAGTGGATTCGTAAATTCCCTTTCAGTAGCAGTAAGAGATTTCTACGGAAATAGCGGGACCAAAAGACCGACCATTACTGCTAGAGGCATACGTCGACAGGAACTTTATTCGCAATTTTCTCCTTCCCCGCAGTTTCTTTCGGTGTAGGATTATTCTATACCTCGCCTGTTGTTTTCCAAGATGTGTTCACATTCCAAAACGTCCTGCTACCACTCCAGGACTCTAAGAAGGAATCTCTATGGCAACTAAGCCAATCATAGAACTCTGAGGAGACCACTAAGGTCATCCGAGCTTTCAGTCTTAGAGACTTCTTACCGAGAAATCCTGTTGAGCCAATCATTTCTTATGACTTCTGTCTCTGCTTTTTCTCGAAAATCTCTCGGGACACACGGTCTCGGTAAGAAATGCACGGGAATAAAAATGTTGTTGCTGCGGTGCTTAAATGTTTGTGGGGCTACTTCAAGCAAATGAGCCGAGAGGAAGGAATGATTTGGAACTTTCATGCACAGTCTTATATAGTTACAGATAAAGGTTGCAGATAATTTAGATTTTGTTTATTGAAGTTTTATACGGTGTATAAACGACTTTTTCACGCATCGGTTGCTATAGAATTTTATATTAAGGGTAGTAAAGGGTACTTGATTTGTAGGTTTAGTCTTTTAGAATATATAAAATTCTTGATTTTTATTGTTTGAGTGCATTAAAAAATACCTCAAACATTCTCAACCAGTGATCTCATCTAAATGTATTTAGTCACTTTTAGTTATACAAATAATACTTACACAAATTTACTAACTAGGTATAGTCACGTTATTAAAGTGAAAATGTCTCTAAAATGAATGAAAAATTTGTTCGGATATATTTAGTTTATAATACATTTATTACTTTTGGTTTATTAGTTGTCTTTTCTCTTGGTAACAACTAGAAAAAATTACCAAGCCACATTATCTAAAAATTGAGTTCGTGACCAAGTCAAATTTCACACCTTCCTTCCAAAATCCCTCACATTATAAAATAAATTGTTACTACTCTATGACGATCATCGACGTGATATCCCGACCACGGATCCAGTTTTCCAACAACGCACTAAATTTTATACATTAACAACACTCATTTTTTAAGGTTCAATATAAAATCACAACAATGATTGGAATGTTGGTAAAAAAAATAAAAGTGCTTGCACAGTAAAACAGGACAAATTATATAAATTTCTAAACATTTAAAACAACTATACAATTGCAAAAAATTCTTGAGCATCAGTGGTAAATTAAAATTTCCAAAAAAGGAAAAACATTAAAAAATTGCACTAATCGGAATTTAATATTTTGATTCCTAAAAATTTCGCCGTTTGAATTCGTCAGTTTTGGTAGTACACCAACATTATTTATAGTATATAGTTATAATGTGGACATTATAAAATGCAGATTTTTATCTTATATAATTTTTTTTACAAATCTGATCTACACCCAAAACACCCTGTCTTTGAGTCAATACAATTTTTCGTAAATATTTTGTAGCTATATTTCTTATTTATATTTTAAATAACAGAGTTCCATAATAAAATATTTACCACTTTAAACTATTATTTCATAATAGAATATAAATGAAATACCTAGTAATGGTATCGTTAGATTGGAACTAGGATGGGAATATTATTGTACAATGGGACAAAACTAGTTTTGCATGAATGGAAATACCTGTGTGTGGGTGTAACAAAACTGTTTTGTCATAGTTACAGAATTATTTCCACCTCCACTGTTTTGTAGGTGATACATTACTATTGACATACACATGAATAAATTAATGTTACATATGGATCCACGCTCCGCATACATATGCATTTGATTGAAACCTATTATAGATCTTTTGCAGAGTATAGGTTACAAGGACTAAGCCTCTAGGATTGAACTTGAAGTGAATTTTAACGCATTTGTTAGTTTTCTACAACAGTTTAATTTAACAGTATGTCGACTTTTTATTGTATAATTATATATATATATATATATATATATATATATATATATATATATATATATATATATATATATATATATATATATATATATACTATTTTTTTTAAAGAAGCAAAAATATTAACAATAAAATATTAGTCATATGGTATCTATATATTTTAGATACTGTATTATTTTACAGAAAATAAAAGGGTCATAATTGATTTGCATGGAAATTGCGAGCAATTATAATCAACTGTATTTTAACTGGAAAGATTCAAATACGACTCCGAACGCCAATCAGAGTAATACCTGAGAGCGTTAAAAATCATATTTTAAAAACATTTCTTGTATGTTATTTTGTTAGGATGTTACTCGATCTTATTACAAAACCCTAAAAGGAGACCGTAGTTTTCGCTGGTGAATTTACTTCGAAAAATGATTGAAATCTCCCGTTAATACCTACTAATCACCTCGCAGCGCCTCCCATTGCTTTGATGCAATCTGTTTAATGTATGTAATCATGAAATACGGAGGGTCACATTGTCATATCAGTCCAATCGAATCCACAGCAGGGAGTACCATTGAATTTCAAGTAATTATTGGCCTCCGAGATTCCATTCCTGAAATTACTTATTCTAAGATTTTTCAAGATTCTTAATTAACTCAACTGATGGATGTGGTTTCGAGTAGGGACAGAATACGGAGCTTCTTCTTGTTCTTTGGGAATGATTAATTTTTGTCCCCCCTTTGTTTTAGGAGGAATCGATTTTGGCGTTGTTAATTATCTTTAATGTTAATCTTTCTTTGCTGAGAAAATGTAAACTCGGAACGTGGGATTAGGGAAGAGGAGATACGCATACATTTTAATTGCGGGAATAATTTATTTTCTTAATGAAAATTCTTCTTAAAATTCCCATTTTCGGTGTTTGAAATACGGGGAATTATTGCGAGATTCCTCGAACTCCTGGGGCGAAATTAAATTTTAAAATGCACTTAAAAGGTTTTTAAAAGGTTGGTGTGATTTTTCATTTGCTCAAAGTTGATTTTTTTTTACTTCATAGCAAATGTACGTAATGTTTTCGGTTTAAATAGCTAACATTTAATAGTTTTAATTAAATTTAAGATTTTTGTTAATATTGAATCAATTCGATCTTTGACATTAATTTATAAACATTTAAATAATTTAATTAAAACTTTTTATGTATTCCTTTTTATAGTCTATATATATATATATATATATATATATATATATATATATATATATATATATATATATATATATATATATATATATTCCTTTTTATAGTCTATAATGTACTACCTAAATTTTAACTATCAATTTAAGCATAAGTTTTTCGTGAATCAGTAATTATTAATTCAAAATAGATTTCAGATCATAAAACTTAAAAATTTATACATTTTCAAATTTTATTAAAAATATTTCTGAAAACGAATAAATACTTAACTTGTATGTTAATATTTTTTCTCAATTTTTGTATTACTTATGTATAAAAATATATAACCTTGAGATTTTAAAACCATGCAATTTTAATTAAGATTCCTAACATACTTAATAACAACTCGATGAATGTTTCTTTATTTTATGAATTACATTTAAAAAAAAATTACCGAATGAATGTTTAAAAAAAACATATAATCCTTAAGAATATTAATTTTTATTGGCATAATATATAATGATATATTTAAAATAGTGACGCAAGTAGTTTCTTTACTGATAAATAATATTATAATAGATTAAAAAATTTAACTTGTAAAACTAACGGAAACGATGAACATATTCACAAATTTCAGCTAACTTCATTTCAGCATCTATACAATATTTCTTCTTACTGTATTACCGTATATTTTTCATAATTGGTTTCATGTTTCTTTTATAGTAATTTACCCATAACATTTCAGATTCAGAATTTTACATATAATTGCTACTTTTAGGCGTTGGTAAAAAAAATCATTATCTGACCATTTTAAAAAGAAGTATCTCAAAAGTAGTATAAATAAACGTACCTGTGTTATTGATGCCATGAGGACGTATCCTGCTGTCATATCTGCCAGGTCCAATGATACTGTCCAGAATTTTCTTTTCGATTTGTCTGAAGTTCGCCTTTCCACTAAAGGGAAATAAAAGAAAATAAGAAGAATTCTTTTTTAAAAGAATATCTAGCTTTATTACTAGCAAAAAAAAATTCTTAAATTTTTTTTAATGGTAATTTTACACAAATAATATTTCTTTGCAATTCAATAGCGATTTATAATTATAAGCTGTAATTTATAAAAAAATATCCCATACTGTGACATAAAACTGTCTTTTTGATATTGTAATAAAATATTTTATTCAAATACAATGCTAAAATTCCAATATTAAATTTCATCTGTGCGCAAATATTATTCTATACAAAACCTACACCAACTCGGTATTTAATTATGCACTTATATGAAATGTCGTTTGAAGAGTATAAAAACTCAGAGCAAGTTAGTTTTCATTAAACATTAAAATATAATAAAAAGCATGGAGAAAAAAAACTTGTGATCGGTTTTATATAATTATAATATGAATTAATTAATAATTTAATAAAAATAAATTCAAATTTAATAAATAAATTCAAATTTAATAAATAAATTCAAATTTAATAAATAAATTCAAATTTAATAAATAAATTCAAATTTAATAAATAAATTCAAATTTAATAAATAAATTCAAATTTAATAAATAAATTCAAATTTAATAAATAAATTCAAATTTAATAAATAAATTCAAATTTAATAAATAAATTCAAATTTAATAAATAAATTCAAATTTAATAAATAAATTCAAATTTAATAAATAAATTCAAATTTAATAAATAAATTCAAATTTAATAAATAAATTCAAATTTAATAAATAAATTCAAATTTAATAAATAAATTCAAATTTAATAAATAAATTCACATTTAATAAATAAAGTCAAATTTAATAAATAAAGTCACATTTAATAAATAAAATCAAATTTAATAAATAAATTCAAATTTAATAAATAAATTCAAATTTAATAAATAATTTCAAATTTAAATACAGAAATTATTAATAAAATAAATTTAATATTAAAAAAAATTAAATCGGAAGGGAAGATATTCTAGAAACATAGCATGTCACCGTCTTCATAAAATAATGAATATTTAATCAAGCCATGTTTATCAAAATTATTGAAAAATATGCATTTGTAGTAAATATATCCCTAACTAATTACCTAGAATAACCAAATGGAATAATGTTCTATAGAATAAAAAAAACAGACATTCTAAATAAGAAAATTATTATCTGTATTATCTTAAATTTTAAGTTTAGCATCAATACATTGACAAAGCTCCAGTAAAATACCTTATTATAATTTTCAATCTGAATCTCTGTTACATATAAACTATTACAAGTTGACGCATAACTATATGTTAAAAAAGTTTTTACATGCCAAAAAAATAGTTTAGGCACAAGAAACATTGTTCAAAACCATATTTTTTTTACAAAATTGCCTAAGAAACATATGCATAGAAAACGTTCAGTGGTGAGAACTAGAAGAAATATATAAGAAAAGAAATATATAAAGTAATATTAAAAAATGTTAGTGAATGGTGATCCATCAGTTGGTAGCAGGAGTAGGAACAAATACAATCTGCTGAATCCCTAGTATTGATAGCCCCTTGGGAGAAGCACTGTAGTACATTGAGAAGGTTAGAATCGCTTGTACAATAGGACAAACTAATGGCTTTCGAATAGGGATGTTGGATTACATCTTTTAGGGTTTCATCCTGTACATAATTTCGATTTAATGCACTACATATCAAGAGGTTCTTTAATATAAGGGATCAAAAGTACACTACATGTGTTTTTGAAAATGTGTGGTTACTTTATTTCAAAATTCCAAAATTATAAGAAGGAAATATTTATTCCGAGTCTGCTGCACAAAGTTATGTAATTTTTGTTAAATAGTTTCCACATTTAGATTCTCAAAGCTGAGTCATAACAGAAATATTCAGGATTAATTATTTCTATTATAACGTATTTTTAAAGCATCAATAAAATAACATTTATTAGTGATTTAAAATTTATCAATTTTTATAGTGTTTTTAAGTAGAATTTGCAGGCATATAAAATCAATAATTTATATTAATATTTAGTGCTTTTTAAATATTTTTATGATGCATAAAGATAAGCAATTTATATTACAAAATGCAGTAGAACTCCAATTATCCACACTTCGGTTATCCGTAATGCCAATTATTCGGATTGCTTTGAGAAAAAACGAAATCAGCAAAATCCATATATTAAAGTTTCTTAAAGGTAAATGGGAAAAAAGTGCGCAAGTGTACTAGTGTAGCGATAGCGGTTACATGTTAAAGCAATGATACATTTTAATACAGTATGCAAAGTATAAAATGTAAACAATATTGTTTTCATAGTTCTTAATTTATATTACATACAAAATCAAAATTCGTTTTTTACTAAGAAATAAGTTCTTTTTCGTGAATTATCCAGATATTTGATAATCCGGATGGGGTCTGGTCCCTGTTGATCAGTCTAATTGCAGTTTTACTGTATTACCATAACATATGTGTAGTTTATGTGCTTTATTATATTCTTTAAGGCTTATTACCTTCATTTTTTCATTTTTTTTTGTTTTTGCTACCAAGTTCGACAAATTTCCTTCGAAAAAATGTAAGTATTTTGTTGGTTTCTAGTTAGTGTATATATATCCCAAGCAGTGGCGGATCTAGGGTCATCCAAAGGGGGGGGCTATTTTTTTTTTTTTTTTTTTTTTGTGTGGGGGGAGGGTATATGTATATACAAATTCCTATTTTCGACGATTGCCGTTAACGGTATGTGTAAATTCCGCCTATAAAATGTTATTTTGATGCTTTAGCGAGATAAATGCCTCCAATGTAAAGAAGCAAATTTGTTGTGTTTTATTCTGGTGCAATGTACTTTTTTTGTATAAGAATAATTTTTGTCTCAACGCCTTCTGATAATAAAAAAGGGAAATTTTTGGCCCACCATGCTGCTCATAAACGACTGGTTCACTCTTGGGGCAGTTGTTTGGGGTATTCCCACCAAGCTAGAGCCGGATTTAGAGTTAGTGGACCCCTAGGCCAAATATGTGGTGCGGGCCCTCGGTGGTATGGAATACTCCTTCGTAAATCGAAATAGGGAGGGGAAATCGGAAATTTTTTGAAATACAAGAATTGAAAATTTGCAAACTAACTAATTTTTCAGTTTTAATAATTTTGGGATGCACTGTTTTTTTGTAAATTTCCAATACTAAGTTGAATATTTCAACAATTTCAAAGAATTTTAATGTGCGATGTAATTTTGGAATTTTTGAAAATTACAATAAAATATTGCACTCGTCTACGTATCATCATGAACAGAATTACGGTGTAGAATAAAAACAACTGATTTCCAAAAATAGTAACACAATGCCATTTTAAATAATCACAAATTAAACACATATTTTAAAAGAATATAAAAGTGTTGTTATATTTGCATTGTACAAATCCATTAAGAAAAATAGAACTTTTCGCATCATAAAAATTTTGTAGAATATTATTTTCATTAAGATTTAGTTTGATTTATTAGTTATTTAGAAACTTGTTTGGTATACTTATAATTTTTTTTGTCTAAGTGATTTATTTTCAAACATGTCGTTGTCATAATTTCGAAGTATTGAGACACCCATTTTTTCAGTAATCTATATTATTATTGATTAGTTGGACTGTAGCCTATGCCTAAATCCTGCCCTGAATCGAGCAGTCAATTTTGTCCTCTCAACTCCCTTTTGCGTAGTCGTTTTGGGATTCTCGTATCATAACAAAATTTTCAAATGAATGTAACCTAAATTTAAAAAAAAAAACTTGCTCTGATTTCGCAAATAATAAAAAAAAATCCATATTTTATAACTTTATATACACGGTTAAACAATGTATTTTTCTTAGTATTTGCATCACAACAACTTACAGGGTTGCCAAAGTTGACTTAGTAATCTTTTGCCTACAATATATATTGCGTGAAAGAACAGATAATGCTTGCAGGTGAATTTACCTATCGATTTAGAAAAACGTAAAAATGTGGGCCGAAAATTCCTTATATGGATTAATTGAGAATATTTTTATTTCGTAAGCAAACGTAAGATACAATATACAACATAAAAAAAAGCACACCAAAAATAGTTTCATGTACACGAAGAAAATAACAAATATTTAAAAATGTTGACTAACGTTTAAATATAAATTGAATTTTGTGTTTTAAAATATAAAATTAAATGTTACAAAAATTATTGTTTAAGTCTAATTTGATCTTATTTGAATCTTAAGAGGCCGTTTATTTATTACGACTCACACCCTTGAAGAAGGGGGTCCATCATACGTGACTGTGGTGTGACATGAGGGAAAAAGGTCTCGGTGATTGTGTGACGTAGCAAAAGTTCCTGAAACATTCCTTTCACAAACTTTGAGATAAGAAAATTTTTATAGAAATCACTATATCTTTCTAATTAATTGAAATGTTTTGTAAAATACACAGAATGAAAGTTTTAATTACTATTTTTTAACTGCATAAATTTAAAATGAAGTAACATAGGGAGGAGGGGGGTGTACAAAAAGGTGAAAAATATTATGACATAAAAAAATGCTCTTTAACAGTGCAATCAATTATTTTTATTTGAATTTTAATATAATAGAGATTTTAATTTCGGAAATATATATTAATTAATTTGTTCCAGTTTTTTTTTGTCCAGCCCATATGACTTTTACTTTAATTATAATTGGCTTCTGCTCCATTTAAAATTATACATATGTAGCTATCTTCGCCACTGATGAGTAATACTTCTATCAATGAAAGTATGGTTGTGGAAATCATGTAAATATAAATATTCATGGGTTAATTGACAGAGCAAAAGACAAACAATATCTCACAAAATCTCTCTCGAAGAATATTAAATTTCTTATATTACGAAAATTTAAGTACAATGGTGATATGTGAAATATCCTCATTGTACATAAATTTTGATAAGAACTGAAATAGTTAGGTAGATTGGTCAAAATAATAAATTACGTTAAACTATGCAAGGGAAGACTTTACGCTTTTAATAAGAATACCAACTAGCAGTTACTAGTACTTGCTTCAATCCACACAAACTCAGACAAATGATTGATATACGAATAGAAAAAATTCAAAACGTGTTTTGTCACTTGAAACGAATATTGGGTAAATTAAAATTAATTGTTCTAATTCGCGTAGACAGATTTCAATTTTGCAAGTTAATTTCAAATGTTACAACACGTATTTTGGACAAATAAAATACCTTTGTTAGATAGAAAATTCGGTGGCGAAATCAGGTGATGTAAATTTTTTTTTAGCAAAATAAGTTTTGATTGTTTGCTTTTCATATATGGTACATTATTTCTTATGTAAATGCCAAACTAAAGTTTAAAAATATCATCATTGAGCATTTTCAGTTCTTTGAATTATATTTTCAATTTACGTAAAATTGATGTTTTAAAAAAAATACGATTCAAAGATATTTGGTTCGGTTTTCCTAATTTAAACAGAGCAACTTTCATATAAAAAGTTAAGAATTGATTGTCAAGGATAATGTGATTCCGGTATCACTACTTCATTCAAAGACTTGAATAAAACCCAATAGTATTTACAACTGCAGTCTCGCTTTTTGCATTGCTTAAAATACATAAAATTACACGAATAAAACACAAGAGAAAGAAAAATTACCTGACTAACCCAGCTATTAATGAAGCAATAGCATAGAATTCGCCTTTTCCGATGTTTTCGCTCATCAAACCTAACCATAGCGACACGAATTTTTATTTCCCTCTTTACACTCAGATCCACCTCTACAGAAATGACTGACCTCTACAGAAAATCTCCCGCCTCCCATAAAACGTTTAACGAATGACCGTACTCGGGTGATACAACAAAAGATTTCAGTTTTGCTGTTTGTGGTCATTTGCAGTGTCAAAGCAAGGGTCAAGGTCATCTGATAAGACGAAAAGACCCTACTCTAAGGAAAAGACGCGTAGCCCCCACCCCCAAAGAGAAAGAGAGAGAGTCATAAAACTCGATCTACCCCTAAGACTCCCTGCAAGGCAATGTGTTTCTGGGCCGTTGCATTGTCCAAGGTCCAAGGTCATCTTAGTGCGACAAGACGCGTAGCCCCCCCCCCTCTTCCCATCCCAATGAGAACCATAATAAAACTTGGTCCTCTTCTCACTCCCTGAAAACTTTAACTATATGAGGGGCTATAGCCCCTTAAGAAAAAAAAATCTTAATTAAAAAAAAAAAAAAAATTGGCTATAGCCCAAGGGGGGGGGGGGGGGCTATAGCCCCCTTTAGCCCCTATGTAAATCCGCCACTGATCCCAAGTAAATCTTTAAAGTCAAAAATATATAAACATATCACGAAATAGATCACTGTATCTATTTTATTTCCTATTCACTTTTTGTTATTCTAACACTGGAAATAAGAGTTACAACACAAATGTGTGAATGTATAAAATAATATTTAATTCATTTATTTTAAAATTACAGTACAACTGTAATAGTTAAATTTTCTGAAACTAAATATATGAAAATTTAAATTATATGAAGACGATATATCTGACTTGGAACAAGGAATAACCAATGTTTCCATTAGACACTGATCGTTCTTGTTCCAAGCCACATATATTGTATACAAGTTAACCCAACTAAGTTTAATTGTAGTTTAAATATGCTTAGGCTGTATAATTAATTAATACAAATACAAATATTGACGACCAACAACAGGCTCAAGGCCCAACAAGGTTGGTCCATCTAGTACCTTATATCCATATATCACAACTATAGCTGCTTAACGTAGCACAGTACTATTAAGAGATTCCCAAAAATATTGTTTATTGCTAATATATTTAAATGTGTGACAAGTGTACGTTTGTTCATGTATATTACTCAATTTATGTATAATCGTATAAGCGATACTTTTTTATTTATCGTGTATCCTTATATGAAATAATATTTTTATAATATTGAAAATATTTTTTGTAAATTATATACTTCTCTATATATAGTCGATCAAAATTCCTGAGGTAGGTCAAAGCTGTTATCTCCCTGTCAAAGAGGGAGAGCATTTTTTGGCACCTTTTTACTTAAAACTACCCCGGCAGACTGAAGCAAAGGCGGATATTTCGAATTGGGTTGGGTTGTCGCGGACGCTGACAGAAAGACAAAAGCATAAGTATTACGTTTCTAAAAAGACAAACTTTTTTTAGAGGTTTGTCGGGAACTGAAGAAGGGGGGGGGGGGGGGAAAGGACAAGTTGTTGTCATGGCCGCCGTATGGCAGTGTCTTTGAATAGAAATGACAGAGCTACAATGCGATCTGGTCCCTTCACTTTCACTAAAATCGAATTAACGATTGGAGCTTGCCTCTGTCCTACATTTTCTTTTGGAATCGTGTTGTTACCATTCCGCATTTCATGTTTTTGTGATCAATTGAATGGCAGAGTACTGCATCGAAATAAATTGCTTCTAGGGGCTTCAAACAATACGTCAAGTGCATTGTTTTCTATTATTCGCCGATAAAAGAAAATAAAGTATTTCTTGCTTATTGTGTCACTATAAATGTATTTTGATGTGTGGGCTGATAGATTTTCTATTGTACGAGACGTTTATAGTTAAAATGGCTTAGAGGAATTTGTCGGATTTAGAAATGTAGGCTATATTTGCTATAGGCTATGCCATAAATAGGAATAATTATTCGTAAACAGAGATTGTTTATTTTTTTTTTCATAAAAAATCTAATCGCTAAAGAAATGAAACATCATGGAAATATTTACTTATAAAATCAGATATTTTAGATAAATCAAACTGAAATTTATTTTATCTTGATTTAAACATTAGCAAAACTTTCAACAATTCACTTCCAAATATCAGTAAAAGATAATGCATACTGATTTGTATGAAAGGGAGGGAGGCTAGCAGTAAGGAATATTTTGTTTTTTTTTGCAAATAGCTTATTTTTTAAAAATATCATTAGTATACTTCCTAAGCGTGTCATATTTAGAAAGATTTAATATTGTTGGGCTACGGTGTTTACTTTAAATATGTAATATTTACAAATAATAATAATGCATATAAACGAATTAATACATTTCTATTTTCAAATGTTATTTATTAAAATTTAATAAACCAATCAAATACATTTTACTCAACTTTTATTCTTCATTTTTAAGGGCAGCTCAATTAGTTTCAAAATTCGAATAAGTGATTTTCTAAAATGCATTCAACGATAATAAAGCATTCATTGATAGAAAAGGAAACGTGAGAAGTCTGCCTTGAATGACAATGGCTGTAAAATTTACCAGATAACGGAACCTCGTGAAATAAATAAAAGAATTCTTCACTCAACAGCATTCCACTTTTCTCTGCGTTCTCATTTGTAGTTAAAACGATTTTCAAGAGGAATAAATATTTTGAAGGTCTTTATAATTGATTTCTTTCGATTCATTTTAATTCAAATTATCTGATGCTATATATTATTTTATACTTGAGGTATAATTAATGATTACTTATATGTAATTGAAGATTAGAAAGTGATATACAAATTGCGAATAGTAAACAATGTATGATATGATAAATTAAAAGACAAGTTTACAAAACATTTTTAAAAAACCACACAAATATGATCTAATTGAAATAAAATTCCATACTACAAAAAATTAAATACCTTCAAATGACTATAATCGATTTTTGCAAAGTTTTCGTTCTTAAAAATGTGATGATATACCTACTGCGTTATATTATTTGTTTGTAAAGACAAATTAAAAAATAAAATGCCTAAAATAAATAATTGAAATAACTTTAGTAATTTTATACAAAAGTAAAAACAATAAAGATTTTATTTGAATTTATTTTTTAAACCACAAAATACGAAGCTCTTTTAAAATATATCGAATTCATATTATTCTAATTGACATACATTGTATTATCTTTTTTAAATTTACTTACTGTTAAAAGTTTTAAAATTACGAGGTATTTATTTGTTTGCTTTATATAGCTAGGGAAAAACATAGATTTCAAATTCGTTTGTCTTGGATCAACATATTATTCATCGTTTACATTTATAGAATAATGTTGACTTTTTTTTAAACTTTTATTTTTTTAAAAATATTCTTTAGAATTTTTAAGTATCCTATGTAATTGTAAAATAATAAATAGAGAACTAAATGAAATCCCCTTAAAATAATAAAAAGAAGCCGGCAAAAAATTCTTATCAATTATGTAGGGGTGAGTAGGGAGGTATGGGAAGGTGGTAGGAGTGGGACAGGTTGGAAAACTGCGATTTCTCTTAGATAAAACAATGCGATTTATTTCTAATGATATTGCTAAATTAGTAACTATCAGACTCATTTTTATTTTCTATAGTTCCAGCTTAAACAACGTAACAAAAAGTTGTGTTTGAAATATTTTGTTTTGCTATCTCAAAAGTAAATCTTGAGTCATATTTTTTATTGATATTTTCATACATATGTTACCGTTAAAGTATATAATGCAGTTATTTCATAGAATACCTAGTTATTCCATGAAATAACTGATCGTGTCCGTTAAAGTGTGTAATATGTTATTAATTTGACACTTTAACTAGTTATTCTATGAAATAACTAGGTATTCTATAAATTAACTAATGAGAGACAGTTAAAGTGTAAAATAAACAATTTATCTAAAATGAAATTAAACTAATGATAGACAATTAAAATGAAAAAGAAGCAATTTATCTAATTTATGCAGAGTATAAATGGTATTTATGGAAACGTACCATAAAATCATTTGTTACAACAAGGATTACTAAAATGACACTTGGAATTACAAAGAACATTATTTCTAAAACAAAAACATTTTTTGTTGACACACTGGGTTTTACACGAACATTTTTTAAACCCCTGACCAGTACCTAAACTTTGAGCTGTAGCAACCGACCGGAGCGATATTTCTACATCCGGTACTTCTTAGATTTTAATTAATTTTTGTTCGCAGACACTGAACTGATATATGATATAGATTATTTTACACTTTAACGGGCTGCAGATCGTTATTCTATGAAATAACTAGTTAAACCATGAAATACAAGAGAGTTTTACACTTTAACGGACACGATCAGTTATTTCATGGAATAACTAGGTATTCTGTTAAATAACGGATTTCATACTTTAACGGTAACATATATATATCATTTAAAAATATAAGAGTCTTGTGTTGGTAAACTAACGTCACATGTATAGTTTTTATATACCAGTGTTGTTAATTTAAGTCTGAAATTAGAAGGATTTAGGTAATGAGATATGTAATTAAAGTAATATATGAGCATAAATGAGGGAGGAATGAAACGTGTCTCAGGATTGAAGGATTTCTAGTTAAATTTCGAAAATTAAATTTATTACTTTGTTATATAGGGATAATTAAAAACAGATATACTTATTTTATATACTTTTAATCATGTTAAAAATCAAAATACTTTTTTTTAACTTTCCACAATAAAATAATTATAGCGCAATTGAAAAACAATTTATAAAGAAATTGCTATAACCACAAAATATTTTTGGCGCTATTCAAACTCAATGCTACTTATTATTTAATTTAGACACAACAAACAATACATTTTACCCCCTAAATTAAAAAAAATAATACTCTCCTATACCTCTCATCCTAATGTCCCAATGCTTCCTCACATATGGGAGAAGTGAGATACTAATTTCACAATTTTAAATGCCGATTATAAAATAGATGCTATTTATACTTTATTTGTATCTTTTTAAATATATTTGAACATATTAAAAAGTGGAACTGGTCATACTATATTTTTTTAAGTGATTTTGTAAAACTGTCCCATACCTCCCGGTTCTCCCATTTATGTACATTTGTGGAGACTGAGGCAGTCACAGCCATCATCCACCACAGCACTACCCGTAATCCGACCAGGCAATGCCGGAGTGTGGTGACTACGAGAGCGATCGTCTAACACAGCGCTGACATATACTCCGACCAGACTATCACGGGACTGATTTGATCGACGGTTATATTTGTTCAATGCCGTGTTGAGCCCCAGTTGCTCAGTTGGTAAGGCGTTCAGCTACTAATCAGAGGATTGGTGGTTCGAATCCGGGAAATGGACTTGACATAGAAAAGTAAAAAAAGTAGTGATCTTGCGATCGGAGGGTTGCCAGCTTCGCTACAAAAATACTAGAAAGTCGTCCAGAATATCCAACAAATTATACTGCGTGTATACGGGACTGGTGCACGATAAATCTGATCGGCGTCCAAAGTCCCGACGTCTATTGAAGGCGTTGGGTGCCAGTTCAGATGTTTCCTCGTCATCTGACCATGGTTCAAAAATAACGAGGTGCATGTATGAATGTGTGTGTGAATGTGTATGTGTTCCCGGGTCTTTCCTTCTAGATTGACCCCGAACCGTCACCAATAGCCTACTGTGCAGCTCTAGTGCGACGTTAATTAACAAAACCAAACCAATCAATGCCGTGTTGTAATTTACAAAACACTGTATATATACCATATCAATAGTTGTAAATACGTTTTATCCTGCAAAGCGAATGCTGTTAGTAAATGTTGTATTAAATAATTTGATATAACTTAATGATTTCTTTTGGAGTTTAATATATACATTGTTCATGATGTCTAGACATTAATAATCTTTTAGAGAAAAATCTTTGTTTTTCTGCAAGCCAAAGTTAACTCTTCCATATATTATTTCTATAGAAAATAAAGTGGATTAAAAGTGAGTTGATATTAATAATATTGATATCAATAATTTGTTTCGACTTTTAAAACGGAAATTCCCTAAGCGGAATGAGAAATATTATAACAGACACAAAAAAATCCTAAAAGTTACTACTATCATGTAAAAATATTTTTCGTTTTGTTGTAGTGAACCTTTACTGTTTTCCCTTGCTCGTCGCCATTTAGTTGCAACAAACATCCCAACTGCTTTAGAAAGAATGAAAAAATAAAAAAAGAAGTTCTCTTGAATAAAAAGCAAAAGCAAAAATTGCAAAATGAATTTTGCAATTCAGAACAGCGGTAGCAGATGCTATAGGGGTGGGAACACAAGACAAAAATCTTCGTTATATGCACAAGTGCTGTAAAATTTTTCTTCCCCCAAAAAAACGTGTTTTTCCTTTATCTTCTAAATCGGATAAAAACACGTAATAGCTTTAGAAGGATTTATTTTTAGTAGAGGTTTTGACTCATAAATATATACAAACCATCAATCACGGATGCTAATAAAATATTTTTTTCTCTTTGGTATATTAATTAAATTCATTTTAATTGTTTATTATAGTTAAAATAAATATCTTAAAGCATCAAAAAATAAATTAGCCATATTAAAGATTATTTTTAAACACAAAACTGGGTTACAGACTTGTTACTGGAAAACTATGACTGACAAACTACGGTTTGAAACATTTTATATGTAATCATTTGTTATTATGGTACTACAAATTTGTTGGTACGTTTAATCAATATATATGATAATTTCAATGTGATATTATATCAAAAAGCAATGTTTGATTTTTGACATAAATTTAAATGAAAAGAGCGATTTGAATAAATTATCTTTTCCTCGGTCAAAATAAACTAGAAGAAACTAAAGCTAGTAGAAACCATAAATATTTTTATTAAATTACTTTTTTTAATTTTTCAAATACATTTCTTGTATTCGCAAAAGTACACGGGAAACAGTTAGATACATCTTTTCCAAGTTGTGATTGGTTTGAAGAATTTTTGTATAGCAATATTTTTTCAGTATCAGGAAGCATCGTTTTAATCAGAAATTATAAATTTTAAATATATCTCTATTTTTAAAAAAAAGTTATCCCTAGGTAGAATTTTTAATTCTTTAGATATTATTTAAATTGTATCTAAAAAAAATCTCGAAATTACGAAATTATGTCAGTTTGGTTAAGACAAATAGAGGAAATAAGACGAATATATTTTTGTTTAAATACGATTATTAGTTTAGAAATTATTTAATATTAAATTCGTCGTTACAGAAAATTTCGCTTACAAGTGATTTTGTCCGTCGAGTATCTCCCATAACTTTTAGAGGAGAACTCTAATTATTTTACGGGGTGTAGAAATAGGTCTATCTAGAAAGCATTTGTTTAAAATTCGAATTAGTTTTGAATGTATACATTTTTTAAACATTTAACCCTTTTCACCGCCGCTCAGGCGACAACATAACGACTAGTTCTTTTGGTTCCCTGTTCTTTAAAATAAACTCGAAAAGTGTCTTCTATGTAAAACACATCAATCTTCTTTTTTTTTAACTTGTTCTCTTGCATATTCAAAACGGATTATGATTTTTTTCCCCTCTATGAGCATAAACAAGAGCGGATCCAGAGATTATTGTTAGGGGGGGTAATACAGTATATTTCTATCATGAAGACCAAATTTAAATCCCCCCCCCCTCCCTTTTTTTCATTCACTTTTAATTTAAATTTTTAAAATATTAAATTATTAATTTCTCTATAGAAATTAAAACAGGCATACTTTGAGTAACTCTGTCTACGTAATTTTGAGTATGACTCGGAATAAAAAACCTGTAACCCTTCTGTGAATTCAACATTCTAACCCAGGTTTATTGAGCATTTTTTTAAAAAAAATATTTTATCTGCATTATCAAAAATAATTTATTTGTATTCTAATGCACGATTATGCATATATATCACGATTCGCAAAAAAAAAATTAGTTTGAAATGTTTCATTGCCTAAGGTGACTTTTGAAAATATAATCTTAGATGTTTGGGGGGGGGTAATTTCCCCTTTACCCCCCACCTGGATCCGCCCTTGAGCATAAATAATTCTGGGGGAAAAACAGAAAGAGGATTAACTGTTCTTTAGAAATAATGCAAATGTCAAAATGTTCTTGGAATGGAAAGGGTTAAATTCACCTCACTCATTTGAAGTTTTTTCACCGTCATTTTTGCAACGTGATTTCTAAACTAATACAAGTAATTAATTTAAATTTTTTACACAAGATATAGTTAAAATTAAATAACTAGTTTTTTTAACGATATCTAAAATTATATTTTATTTTTATAATTAGAGTTCTCCGATAAAAATTGTAAGAGGATTATACGAAATTGGATCGTTTTCGAAATTTTATGAAAATGTGACATTAACATTAAATAACGTCTAAAATATTGATCGCGTTAAACACAAATATGTTCAATTTAGTCCTTCAACATTTTTTAACAAACTAACTTTATTCATAATTTGAGGACATTTACTTTTTGAGAAGCGAGCGGAATAATTAGCAAAAAAGTTTCAAATTAAAATTTGGGCCGAAATCCCGAAAAAAAACACACGTTCTTTCGCTGTTTTTTTTGGTCTATAAATGATCCAGTGCGCTTTTGAAAATTCGATTTAGTTTTTAGAGTTATAATTTTTTTAAAAATTGGTGAAATGTTTAAAATATTTGCAATTTTGGCACTCTTTTTCAAAAGTGAAATATTAAAACTGATCTAAATAGTTTTAAAAAAATAATGTCCACAAAAAATATAGTAATGTTTGAAAAATCCTTCTTTTGTTGGATATTATCAAAATTAAAAAATAATAATCAGATGCAGCTTTTTATATAAATTAATAAAAAATCTTTTAGAATGGATGAACGGTCGAAAGGGAAAAAATGTGTCAGCCATAGAAATGTGCCGTAGAAACATTTTGGTTCCCACAATTTTACATATATTGTAATTGGCGAAACACTTTTAGCGCCAATACTAATGCATGGATTAGTTTAAGCAAATGTTGCCCATTTGGATTTTAGTTTTGAGACTTTTTGTTATCAGCAGGGGTCGTCTTAAAAAGAAGCGGAGCCTCCTGGACTAGATTTTAAGTTTTTTTAACAAGACCAGTTCTCATGATTTTTGCACTTATTTTTGTACAATAAAGTAAACACCTATTTACATTAAGTCTGTACCAAAGCTCGTTGTATAAATAATATAAGTAGCAATAGGAATACTTTTCTTTTTGTGTTTAAATTAAAAAATTTTATGATCATCATTGAAATATTTTTAAAAATTAAAGGCCATACAAAAGGAACCTAATATAAATCAAATTAGTATATACATACAAAAACGAAGAATAAAAGGATGTGTCGGGGCATGGCCCGAAGGGTTTCAAGTGAAAAGGCTTTCCAACAGAATATAGGAATTAGGGATTGGTCGCCAACACAAGAAGAATGAGAATAAAAAAAACTGCTTCGTCTAAAGCCGCTGGCCCCTTTACACGCATCGGCGCCTAATTGTGTTTATTTGTTAATTGTGTCACGAGTTTGTTGTTTTGGCATGGATAGCACTAAAAGGTAACATAGCGTTTCACTACGATTTTAAAGACGTTTTCACGTCGAAAAACGATTTTTTTTAAAAATATATTATGAATGCCCTTGTCTGCGCGGGGCCATGATCGAAGAGGCACCTGCCACACATCTCTAAGAGCGGCCCTGGTTGACAGTTTGTCTTTTCCGTTTTTATAATTTTTAGTTATTCAGACAGACAAAATTTTTACTACAACAGCCATGACAGCCAGGCGTCAGGGGATCTCTGAGGATTGTATAGCAATCATGTGCTTGCGAAGCGAACACAAAGAGATGTCGGGTTTGAGAAAGAGTTTCAATCATATTTCTGCGGTTTCTAAGCAGAAGGCAAGAAAGCGATCGAATGAAAGTTTAGTAGATAGTTCGGATTTTCAGTTTTAAAGATTAAAGTTTCTAGTATTAATTTACATAGCTAGCAATTTATTGTTGCTAGGACGGATTCTCAATGTGTTATATCATATATTAAACGAAGTGAGCATTGATTTGCGAAGCAACTTACAGCGAGCAAAGCAAACCAAAGAGGATTGCGCAGCAATCCTCCGGTGGTTTGCAGATGTCAGCGGAGCAGGGGGGGGGGGGGAGCCTTCCAGTAGATTATACAAATACAAATACAAATACAAATATTGACGACCAACAACAGGCTCAAGGCCCAACAAGGTTGGTCCATCTAGTACATCTTAACTATCCCCCAATGCATATCTAACTTCTTCTTAGAATCCGTTACTCCTTTACAATTAACAATATTCACTGGCAAGTCGTTCCATTTGTCTATTACCCTATTATAGAAATAGTGTTTTCTCCCTTCCCGATTAAAATGGGATTTGTTTAACTTAAACCCATGACCTCTCGTTCTATCACTCATATTAAAATCTAAACCCTCCACATCTCCTTGTTTGATAAATTTGAATAGTTGAATCAAATCTCCCCTATGTATTTTATTTTAAATCTTTTTCATTACTTTAAAATGTATTTTTATGTTTAAGTTATGTTTAAAAATTCTATAATATATTTTATACTAAATCTTGGTTTCAAATATCTAATATATGACATACTTATTGCAATGTATCTATACATTCGTGTTTTTTAATTGAAATTTGGTAAATAGCGCTTTTTATAAAGAAACTTTAGTTTATAATACTATTGCAAGAAATTTGAATTTTTCAACGAGATCCAATTTGTTTAAAATTCTATTTTATGGTTATTGAGAGTTCTGTGACCAACCTAAATTTGCAAATAATTATATTATAAAACCATATTTTTTCGTTTACAGTACTTAAAATTATAAAAAAACATATTCCAGCTGTTGTAAAAGATTCTCGTCTACTCAATGTAATTTTTTTTTATTTTGTTTTGACATGAAATATAGTTCGAAAAAATAAATACTTAAGAACCGTTATCACAAATTGCTAAAAAATAAGATAAATGATCTACGCCATCTGTTAAAATGATACGATAACAGTAAAAAAAAATCTGTTTAGTACAACCGCAGCTGTTAAAAGCATTTTTTGCTTTTGTTCCACCCATTATCTAAACATTTTTTGTACATTTTGACACAATTTTTGGTATTATATTTGACTAAAGGGGAATTAATAGCAATTAGTAAAAATGCTTTTAAAAATCGATTCATTTTGTAGTTGTGAAAATGTTGTTTCCATGACTCTTCACAACTTATTTAGTTTAATGACCCCCTTCCCCATTTCTTCTCTAAATTTATTTCACTCTAGTAACTGCTGTGGAAGACTTGATAAGTTCTTAGATGTGATAAACATAGAAATAAAAAATTGTAAGGACTATTCCACTTATTTCTCTATCTATCTCTTATGTGAGATTATTTGTACTCAGAGCTGTCAACATTGTTATCGAATGTTATAAAATAAATTGACGAGCCCATTAAAATGCTTCAAAATAACATTTAATAAGGATTTGTTTAGACTTTCTTGGACAGTGTTTGTTGTTAGATAAAATCTTTATACTGGGTTATATATTTTCTATAAATAAAGCTACTAAAATACAGTTTTTTAAAAATAAACATTTTGAAACTTGGTACATTTCAATTCTATTTTCATCCTGTAAACTAACAATCATATGAAAATTTAACAGTTTTTTTGTGTAACAATATCTAGGTTTTAAATATAGTTAAGATCGTTACTTATATAGCAATGTATTACATATTTTAAGCATTTAATTTTTTTTAAATGTTATTAGTACTCATTGCTTTAATTTAAAATCAGTCTCTTAAAAGATTTCAAAATTTAAACCAACCATGATGCGTAATAACTGATGCATATTTCTATATAGATTATAAATATATATTGTAAAAATATCGTTTATGTTCGTTATATATTTCTTTAATATTCCATAAAAATATATTATTTCAGAATATATTAAATAATTTTGTATACAAATATCTTTCTCAATGAAATAAATTAAACTTGTTTAAATTAACAACAATTTTATAAAGCTAATTTGAATTATTTCTATATGAACCCTCCCTTTCTAAGTTTCCATCTTCTTCAATTACTATTGAAAGTCCAATCAAAATTTTATCAGTGGTTTTTGTGGGAATTTACGAATAAATGGATAATTTCTTAAAAATAATATTTGGCTTCTAAGCATTCCAAAAAATTGCCTCTGAAAAAGAAATGTCATAAATACATATAAAAATTATTCAGTTGTGCATAGTTATCTTATGTGCTGTCCTAAGTATATATATATATATATTTGAACTGAATACAGGAATTCTCTTTTTGATTATTTGATTTGATTATTATAATATTTTAGCGGCTACGTTATTTAACATTAGGTAATGTAATTCATATTTACTAATGTTCACCCCAAAACTAAAATATTTATTTATTCTACTTTATTTTTATGCAAATGTCTTTGAAATGCTTATATTTTTATATTTGTCGACTTTATCAAAACAGAAAATTAAACTAAAAACTGTTCGATAATTCAATCGCCAAAGTGCACATTCCTCATGCACATTTAATAAGATAAGAAATAAGGAAGGAACAGATTTTTTGAAAACAAAAATGCAGCGAGCAAAGTAGGCTTGATACAAAAGTTGAACGGTCACTCAGTGTGGAAGAGCAGAATCCCAGCAATCCATTAGAGACATCACGAATGGCATTAAGTAGATGATAGAAAAAAGGAAGGAGTCGACACAGAAGTAACGGAATGAGCATGTGAGCTTTGAACGGAAAAGCATCTGGAAGAATATTTTCGATACATTTATACTTTACTCGCGGCATTTACGCAGAGGTTTAAGTGCGACATGGCCAAAATCCCTCCCCAATGAGAAGGCAAAAGAAGGGGCCATTCAAAAATTGCATAACTGGAATATTGAGTTAGAGTGGTAATAATGTAAATAATACAAATCTCTGTATTACTCTGAATCTTTTTTTATTAAATTTGTATTTTTTGTTCAATTTATTACATTTAACAAAAATTCAGAAAAATATATTTAAAAAAGGTCATTGATGTTTAGTTTAATTGGATGGAATAATATTCAAAATTGATCTTTTCGTTAATTTCATATTTCATTTCATTTTTTGTATATCTTGAATGCCAAATAATTTAGAATTATTACAATAGTAAATAAAATACTGCAAAAGAGAACACAATACAAAACATAGCTTTGAAGACAGTTTTAAGAAATACTGATCTTTTCAATTTCCATGTTTTAGTTTTAGAATGTGAAAGGAAAAACTAGTTTTAATTTGCATGAAAAGTCATTCAATTTAATAAAATATATTCGATTTTAAGACAATCAGGAAAACAATAATTATAAACTTGTTTAATAAATTCTGACGGAATAAATCAATATTGTTAATAGAAAGACTTAACTTAGAAGAAATGTATATTAAGTTTATATAAAATATATCAATACTTTATACGAATTTTAATTAAACATTTAAGTTTTATTTATAAATATATCCTTATATGAATTCTTACATTAAACCAACAACTAAAATTAGAATTATTAAAAAATTTCAACAGGTTTTTCATTTTATTTTTTAACCAAAATTTAAGGAAATACTGGGTGGTAACATATTTTTGACTGATGATCTTTCTTGGCTGTATCATATTTAGCTGTTTTGATATTATAATTTTTTTTCACAATTATTAAGCTTATATTTTAAGCAACACAGCTATAGTAGCAACGTACAAAGTAGTTAACATATATCTATAAGAATGGTTTATTATGCGTTGATAAACTGCGCAAGAATGACTATCTCCCAAAAATTAGTGACCACTCTGTGTAAGTTTATTACTTGTAATTAGATTATTTAGATGTTTTATTATACACAATGTTATGTTTTATTATTAAATAATATGCAACATCTAAACATTTTTTAATCGGAGTATCTTTAAATATTTTTTTAATATTTTACAATAATTATAAACTTCTATATTAATACGTTTCCTTTAAAAAAACATTCAAATTAAGAAAATTATTATCTAAATTAAAAAATTTATGACATTTTTTTCATTGAAATAAGACCTGCAATTTTCCGAACGCTTTTTTTTCTAATTCAAAAATAAATCTAATTACATTAATCTAATGTTAACCTAAAACATACATATATTGTTATTCAACACAAAAAAAATCTAGAATATAACGATAACTAACATTATTTCAACCCCATTTACATTAACAATACACACAGCGTAAAATAAAATGAAGCAAGTGTATTGTTAATTTGTATTTGCACTGCATGACTGAGTAAATCAGAAGCTTCAAGCCCTCCCCCGTCCCCTTAACTGAAAGAGAGAAAGAAACAGAAGTAGGGATTGCAAGAGGGTGAGAGACAGAGCAGCAAGAGCACGAGCGATTGTGGGGGTATTGGGAGCTCGCATATTCTCCAGTGTAGAGGAGCGTGGGAAAATACAGATGGCAAATGCTACCACCCCTCTCCAGAGCAAGAAACACACAACTCCCCCCTTCCCTCATCCCCCTTCAGACAGTAGACACCTACAAGTGTTTATGCTGCGAGTGCAAGTTTTATGAATTAGGGTAAGCGAGGGGATTGCTTTATTTGTTATTTCTTTTGTCTCTCTCCCCCCCCCCCCCCCCTTTTCTCGTTTTGTTGTTTCCTTTTAAATAAAGTGCAAAAAAGAGGCGCCTTTCTTTGTGTCTCTGCATTGTTTTTGTCTCATTTCGCGGATGATACCAAACGTGATAAAAGCACGCAACCCCTGATAAATTCCCGGCGGGAAATCTTCGCTCCTTCGCCGGACAGCGCACGCGAGGTTCCGTGGCCATAATTTAAACGGGGGGGATTTGTCAAAGTGCGGGGGTGGTATGCGCAGCGGGGAAATTTGCATAGATATTAGACGGTGTGTGGAAGTGTTGGTTTTTTCCCCACTGTAAGTCACACTTTCTTTTGTATTATTTGGGAAAATATCTTCAAAGAGTAGAGAAGGGGGGAAATGTTTCTGTTTTTCTTTAACAGCGATTTCTAAAAGTTTTAATGAGAAAAGGAAAGAGGGTTTGTAATATATATTCAGAAAAAAACAAAAGTGGAGTTGTATATTTTTTTTTTAACATTTTATCCGTAAAGCTGATATTTTCCTTAATTTTGAAAAATGGTTTTGGAAAAGGATATTCATTAATGTGCTATCAGGCAAATTATTTTTTATCTGAAAGTCGCATTTTAGTTTTAGGTATCTGAATACTTTTACAATGTAAATTTTGATGTATATTGTCATTTATTTGAAGGTTTTAATGATCATATATTTATGTTTCTAAAACAGTCTTTGTTTTTAAAAGGAATCAGTTGCGACTGAAAGTTATTTTACTTTCAATGCATTGAGATCATATAGAGAAATAACCATAAACGTAAACTTTATTTGCTTTTTTCTTCAAATTAAAAATTGTGTCAAATGTTGTGCACAAAAAACACGATTTAAAAAAAGTTCTGAAAATATTTTTTTATTTAAACAGGATTGTTTACTGTTTTAAAGAAAATGAACTAAAGATTTTGTCTTACACTGAAGATTTTTTTAGTTTTAGCTGTTTATGTAAAATATTCACAGTCAATTTTATCAAAATGTATATTGAAATATCCATAATTTTATTAATTATCAACATACCATTTAGATTTTAGTTCATTGCCTTTACCTATGTCATAAACACACACAGTACCATGAAAACTGTACTTATTTTCACAAGATTTTATTATAAAGTGTTTTGCATTTTATGTTAGATTGTGTTATATTTGTAAAAACTGTACATATTTCCTAAAAATTGTTTGGTTACACCATTTATTTTTTAATATTTTTGATGGTTTGAAATCACAATGGTTTTAAAAATCAGGTTAAGCTAAGTAAGTGTTTTTAAAATTGTTTCTTGCACGAAGTTTAACACCTTAATTCTTCCTTCGAAAAAACTTATTTATAATCAATTTGGGATAATAGATTTCATGAACACATAAAATATATAAGAAAAGGACTTTTTAATGTTTAAAAAAATATTAAACATTAAACAAAATTATAATTGAGATATAACTAAATAGTTATTAATAAATTAGTAAACATTACGATTATTATTTATCCAATAATATAGAAATTTATTATTACAAAATGCATTTTATGCATAGCATGCCAAAAATATGCAATATAGGCTACGTACATTGGTAAGAAAACTTTACTAAATCGAAATATTATAAAACAAATTTATTTAAATATATTAAATGTTTATGATGTTGAATAGTATTTTGTTCTGAACAAAATATGCTATGGATATTAATTACTTATTAATTTGCTAAAATAAACCGCATTTAATTTGAGTTTTCTAGATAGTAATTTATAATTATATTTTTTAAGTATAGTACATTTGATAAAGTATTAGCTTCACAAATACAGTTTTGATTAAAATAAGCAAAACAATATAGTTAGTTTACTCGTTAAGTCAGGAATGCAAAATTGATCACTATTTAAAATATTAAATATTGTCTGTATAATTGTATTATAAAAAGGTATATAACTGCAATAATCGAAATCAA
The DNA here is from genome assembly GCA_963932185.1 of Troglohyphantes excavatus. Classification (NCBI taxonomy): domain Eukaryota; kingdom Metazoa; phylum Arthropoda; class Arachnida; order Araneae; family Linyphiidae; genus Troglohyphantes; species Troglohyphantes excavatus. The sequence continues at coordinate 24,410,017 of OZ010672.1, read as the reverse complement.
ATCAATGTCGAAATCTTGAAATAATGTGCCTTAAATTATATTAATTTCACGACACATATAAAATCAGTTTTCAATAAAAAGACTCTCCAATATCATTCTAATAATATCATTCTAATACTCTCCAATATCATAACTTACTTGAATACATACATGTCTGAAAACAAAATGTGGAGAAAGAAACCTATAGGAAATGAAATAACAGATCCATTCACCCCACAAGTGTTTTTAGTATTTTATTGTGCCCCGGAATTTGTGTAACAATCGGTGGAAATGTTCTCAGTTCTATCTCACAAACAAAAGTGGAAGAAATGATCTTTTTGGAAATCAGACACATTTGGCCAATGGCCCAACATGATATTTCTATACATCAGATATCTTTGTTGAAGTCGGACATTGCAGAAGCCTTTGATTTACAACCTAGAATACTTTGAGATTTCTTTTGCCCTGCCAGAAGGGAAAGTTGCCAGGAAAGCGGCGAACGATGGATTTTTTGTGCGAGGTTTTTTACGAGGTGCTTTACTTTTTCGCACTCAATGTCACATGATAGGTTTATCTATGAGCCCAAATCTCTTATACTTTGACTTTAGCTATTCACTATCCATAACTTTTTTTTGTCAAAATCCAGGTATAAATTAAAATCATCTATGGTAAAAAAAAGTGTTTAGTTGCGAGTTATTATTATTGTGCAAGTATCTTGCTTTATTAAACAAAAAAAATCTTATGTAAATTTGAATTACTTAATTTTGTTCTTGGCAAAAATAAATTTTGTTAAATGTAACTATTACATATAAGTTTCATAGTGGTAGAGTAATGAAAATGAAAATATAAGTAATGAAAATATAAGCTTGAAATACCAAAAACGAACAATTCACGTTTGAATATTATTTACAAATCATATTAACTCGGTTACTCCAATCCAGAATAATATATTTATTAGTTTTAAACCACACATTTATATTTTTAATTCATATTAAATATATAGTTTTATAAAACTAACTTATTTACATGGTTATTATTTAAAATTGCATTAGTTTGTGTGTTTTAATTTTGTTAAATGTAACTATTACATATAAGTTTCATAGTGGTAGAGTAATGAAAATATAAGCTTGAAATTTTCAATTCAAGACTATATTACTTATAAGTGAACTTTTATTTACACAAATGTTATCAAATATAATCATAAACAAAATTTAAAAAAATTCTTCAAAATTTTATGTGCTAGAAGGTAAAGCATTATGAACTCAAACTTTAAGCAATAATTGCTTGATTTTTTTTACTCTTTACACTTGTCAAAAGTGGTGTGAATAAAACTAGACAAATGTAGAAAAACATTTAATTGTTACAATATCCTAATCTATCAATAACTTTATTTTTATGCCAGTACTTTTATATCGACATAAAATAAGCGAATAATGTTTACCATATAAAATGCTCATAATAAAAAAAAACTTGGCACTTTTTATGCTTATAAAGCAAATAAATATGTAAAACACATTACCAATTTTACGCTTAGTACAACCATGTACTAAACAAGAATTCGAGAAAATGCATATGAATGCAATTTCGAATTTAAAAAGAACTTTTTTTAAATTATTACTAATTTTCTGGAGCATCCCTAAAAAAATTAAACGAATATATTACGCGACCAAAAAATCCTTTAATTCCATGAAAAAACTTCGTAATCAATAAATAATAATTTCCAAGAAACACGTCTAATATTCCTCCAACTCAATAAGAAACAATTCATCTTCTTTGAATGCGTACGAGTCTTCTCCATCAGAATTCAAATGAAGTCCCCCCTTAATTGACGGTAGACCAATTATCGTTAAACCTCAAAGTTCGACATCCCCTTTAAAGCGAGTTTATGTCGATATTGACCTAAATAGTGCAAGTCGATTCCTCTTCATTGGAAGTCCCTATCTAATCAGTAAGGGGACAGGCAAGCCCCCAAATTGAATCGCTTCAAATTTGCGATACGTATATTTTCCTTCTTCAGTTCGCCCTACTTTAGTGCTACGGCGGCATCCTGATTGTAGTAGATATTGGAATACAGGTCTTGTATAGAGAGGGTTGATTCCTTAATGAAAAATCGCCGTCGAAGTGACTCAAAACTTCCGATTTTAATTAATACTTAATTTATTAGTTGGTTAAATGTTGTTTATGTTTACAGTATTTAAAATAAATTTAAATGTTATTTAATAATTTAATACTTAAAAAAAATGTGGTACGGTTTCCATAAAAAATTATTAATTTTCTCATATTTATTGGTGTAGGGAGAAATATTGTAAAATATATTTTGGTGTTATTCTAATGTGTTGATTTTTTAAGATGCATATTTATATGGCCCCCTAAAACCAACTAATCATAAATTACAAAATATGCTTTGGTTGCGATTATGCTTAATTTTTTAAAATCTAATTTTAAAATTGCATACTTGATGACTAATTGAAAATTATAAGAAGTGTGTGGTGGAAGAAAAAAAATATTAATTCAGAAATGTATTGCAAAAAATTAGGTTTCTTCTTAATTTAAATAGCTTTGCTAAAATTATTATACATTCATATCCGTAACTTTCTCATTTGAAATTTAAACGTAAATAAAAATAATCAATTTGTAAGATGGTACAATTTTTCAATGCTTTTTCATTTTCTGAAGATTGACATGAAATGTATTTTAATACTATATTATACTTTTTTATATAATTTAACTTTAACTATTTTTAGGCGTACTTTTTTAGATATCAACGGTTTTGATTAAATTTTTTTAGCTAGTAAGGAACGATATAAATATCGTAAAATATTGATCATATAATTGTTTACTTTCATTTAATGTTTATCTTATTTATATTAACTATATTATCTTATTTTATATTTTTGTTAACATCCTTTACCAAGGTACAAAAAAAAAACATTTTTGTTATTAAATCAGGCAATACTACTTAAGCTCAAAGTAGTACAACTTTTTTTGTTGTTTTACCTCACATTAGTCATTCAAAATTGTTATAGAAATAAAAAAAAATGTTTTTGCCAAATCTGTTTAAAACTATCAAATTCCTTTTTCTGAAACGTGTGCAGCTAAAGTAGACATTCTTCTCACACTTTAGATCGGCTTTTTCTCTCAAAATCGAGACTGATATCACTATACAGCCTAAGTTTCGTGCAAATAAAAAATGAAATTTCCACGTCGATCACTGGTCGAACTCTTTGCGACAGAAAGCGATTTGTTCGCAAAGAATTCGAATGGTATCGTGAAATGCACTTTTCTGGATACAGCAAAGACACAGTGAGAATCGGACTATGTAAAAATCTTTGCAGACCTAGGAATGGAAAATAGGTAAAAATGAAGACGCTTCAAAAACTATGATAGATGGCAAAGATGCATTGAATTGAAGTTTGAAGAAATCCAATTGCTTGTGAAACTGTCTCAGTGACGGTTGACAGCTTACAACATAGAAAGTGCGACGATAGTATTTATGGATTTATTTTTCAAGAAATGTGTCAACTATCAAATATCTTACATTCTGTGAGTGGAGTAGTTTTAAAATATAGAAGCAAAAATAAACACATCATTGATGCTGTTAGATACTGTTTATAAAGCCAAGTTATAAAATGTGTCCAGTTTTTCAATATGTGGGTTATGCTAAATATTTATTACTTCAGAATAATCAAAATTGAGTATTAGAAACATTATAATTTTAAGTATTTGATAAAATTTATTGCATTTCATTAAGCCATAAAAAGGATAAAATGCATTCCATTTGAGGTTTCAATCCTAAAATGAAATGAATAACATGAGAACATGATTGAATGTGTTGCAAGATTTTTATTAAATTCTAAAATTGTTATAATTATTTAATGTTACCATTATTTAATGCTATCATTATTTAATGTTATAATTATTTAATGTTATAATTATTTAATGTTATAATTATTTAATGTTATAATTATTTAATGTTATAATTATTTAATGTTATAATTATTTAATGGTATCATTATTTAATGGTATCATTATTTAATGTTATCATTATTTAATGTTATCATTATTTTATGTTATCATTATTTAATATTATCATTATTGAAGCATATGTGTCTTATTTATTAATTTTCTCGAAAATCATAACAGTTATTGTTATTTAAACAACGTATTTGGAACTATGGGAATATTCCCTATATTTACACATCAGCCATACACCCGGACCTTTTAATTTGTTACCAATAAATTGAAGTATCATTTCACTATGGACTTAATTTGTTTAACATAGCACTAGAACAACACAAATTGGAAAAATATCACGACTTATCTTCTGTTTTATAGTAAGATCCTAGAAACACTGATTTGTTATTTTAAACCAAGAACCAATATCTAATCTAGCATCCCACTCTCCAAACATCTACTCCACGACCAACGTGCAGACATTTGGACCACGAACAAATTGAACGTAAACAAGTTCAGCATACAAGAGGAATATTTGTTTAGCCTTAAACCAATACATATCTCTCATTACTCTACCAACCGGATTAATTTAACTTTCAGATTTAGATCCATATACATACATTGTATATTTTTGCTCCAGAATACGAAAAAATTAAGTGTTATTTTAGTATTCGTTACTTTATAAACAATTTAGATTTGTTATTTTTGCATGTATTTTATTTTTTATATAAATAAATATTTTAAGAAATACAATGAGACTTTGCAAAGCATTTCATCTGGTACTGTTTCTAAACTCATCGTGCCTATTCTGATTATACTCATTGGTATTATTTTCGAATCTGCAACGTACAACAAGAAAAAAAGTCACAAATAATGCATACATTATTTTCGTTGAAAGCGACATTTTCTAAAATAAAAATTAGATTGCTGTATGCGTGTGTCAAAAAAAAAATAACTAAACTTACCATTTCGGAGAATCCAATCAATCATACTTTGTTGTGAGTAAAATATAATTACTTTTACATTATGAATATTCGAAAAATTGTGCCTAAAATAATACATATCTAACACATTTTGCGTATTTCATATCTCATTTTTGACATTAATGATTTATTATTTCCTATTTGTACTTTTAAATGTAATTATACCACTAACGCGCTTTTAAATAACAAACATATTTAATTTTTTTGAAGAAAGTTTAATTCATTTGTATAGTAGTTTTTTTTCTTCTAAAAATGTGTTTATAATATAAATATGTGCGCCCTCTCAGGCTTAAAAATACATTACATTTGGAAAGTATTATTTTTTTATCTCTTGTAAATGTCGACAACTCTGCGGGCTTCAAAGTTTCTCCTTGTATGATGTGGAAAATAAAATTTTCATAAACATGTTTACAAAAATAATCTGTACAGAACATTTTATTTTTGTTTTATTTGCTTATGTCTGATTTTTAATCTTAGAGTAGTTTTTATAAAGTGCTGATTAAAGATGAATAACATACATTAAAATGTTAATATATAAAATGGAATATTAAAAAACTGCGATAAATAAATCGCCAATTTTTATAAATTAATTTAAACATAAAAAGCATTAAGTAAATGTATAAATGATCATTTACTATTTAAAATAAATATTTATTTTTATAATTTACTATTAAAAATAAAAAAATTCTTTAAAAAAATATTTGAGTCACATTTTTTATAAACATAAATTTTCATCTTGAACAACGACTGGATACATATATTTAAAATTAAATAATTGTTTAAGTATTTTAACATATTAAACACCAACTGAAATAAACTTGATTAATTTTCTATTTTAAGAACTTTTCTCTATTTAAAGAAACTTACTGGACAGTCAGTGAAGATTCCCATCAAAGCTAAACATGTGCAACATGTTGTAAGCGATCATTGAAACAGACAAAGTACTTTAGAGATAAATTCTCTATAATGATCCCTTATTAAATAAAATGTCAATACGAGGGCTTGGAGTTAATAAAGTTTTGTTAGGGCCATTCCCAAAGAAAAAAATCAATTGGAAACATTTTGAAGCCCTAGACCAAATCATCTGGCCTACTGATCTCTTATTGCTCTAGCAATCATCTCAAGTAGGAACAGGGGGTGGGGAGAGAATGATGAGAAAACGTGGGCGCCGAAAAGAAAAGAAAAAGAGTAAGACCCTAAAAAAAGAAAAGAAACTAAGAAAAAAAACGTTTGTCCGAGCTAGCGCGCCTTACTAATGAGCAGGGCCGTCAATGTGCCGCCCTGGTCATCCAAGAATGACCAAGGTCTCTGACCATTCAGATCTTCTATCTCTTCTGACCACTAATCACGGGGACGCAATGGGTCAAGAATGCCATCTCACCCGATAAGAAAAGCATAAATAACTCTTGGAATAGATCGGATGTAACGTCAGTGTCGTTATTAACCATAAGTATTCCGGTAATTTATTGCGAGCTCTTTTGACTTCAGGTATGAAATGACTCAAATCGTGATTTGTGACGATTTGGATTTATTGTCCAGAAGGCAATGGGTTAGAAATATGTAAGATAATTTTAACAAAAAAGAGTGCTTTAATTGCAGAGTAAGTCAGAATTGCTCTTTGAGGCGATCGAACGTATAGTCAGCTAATCATAAGAAAGTAAGTATTTCATTTTTAAGCTCCTTTGATGTGAAGTAAAAAATTAGTTAAAATGTGAATTGTGTTAAATTTATCGTTTTGATGGCAATGTGTAAAGAACCAAAAATTAAAAATAATTCATATGATGTGTCAATTAAATGGGATACTAAATTTCTAAACATCAACGATAATACATAAAATAGAAAAACTTAAAACTAGAGTTTTTAAATTTTTATGATAATAAAACAAAATTGCATTACCAACTTTTCACAATTATTTCTAGTTTATGCCAACTTTTACTGTTGAAATAAATAGACTTTATACGTTTTGTTGAATTCTAAAAAGATAAATATGTACTAAAATAAAATTATTTCTTTGTCTTCAACATTTTTCATAACAATGTATTCTATTTTACATCGATAAATATGAGTTTAATACTATTTACTTTCTTTAAGTCATAACCTTACATTTTACAACATTAAAAAAATATTTAAATGATTATTTACCTTTAAAATATATAATTAGTGTCAACATTACATGATTTACTGGTATTTTTACTTAAAAGAGAAATATCATATGATCACTATTCAACCGAGATCAAGAAAAAAATTAAATAAAATATTATTGCAAACATCGCATTGTCCCATCTAATCAAGCCATTTTGTGTAACCACTTGGAACTCCGTACTCTTATTTTAAATTCATTTTATACAAATAAATGTCATAAATTGAAGATCCACTTAGATACTTTTATTGTCGAGAAAGAAACTGCGAGAAAAGCCCCCAAGATGAAAAGAGGCCACGGCCAAAGATTAAAAGCTGTCCATTGCAATCAAGCCTTAACAATTCTGAAATGTGTAGACAGCCCCTTCCCCGCTTTGTGCTTAAGTAAAAGCGTATGGATTCTATTTATTTACGTCCGACTGAAACGTGAAGAAAGCTCTGTCAGAGGAGTTTACTTTGGTCATATAACACGTGTATGCTTCTATCGAAGCAGAAGTGCCCTTTTAAAAATTGAACTGTCAATTAGGGAGACAAATACGAATACAAATAGAACATGACAATAAGAAAGAAACGGGTTTCCTGGTATTTCGCTTTTCCATTATTGTTACGTTTCTTTGTAGGGTGACTCTTTAGTAATTTCGCTGTTTGGAGAAGAAGTTATGCGTAGAGTAAGAGAGCAAAAAAGAAGGGTGGGTTAGGGTATTGCTTGTACTTATTAAAACGAATAAATAGAATTTTAGGAGAGACGGAATTCAGTTATATAATATATAGATGTATTTATATACGTCTCGAATGTAAAAATAACTCGCGTTTTTAAATAAATGAAGTCGCATTTTCTTCTGATATTAATAAACATACAACAGTTTTTATTCCCCCCCCCCCCAAATAATTAGATAAGTCATATTTTTAAATTGATCGAGTTTAAAGGTAGCCTGAGTATATTTCTTTTTTATCTTTAGTCTTATTTTTGTTAATCAATACATAAAATATCTCTATCATGTAATATAAAGTCGGAACTTCCGAAATGAAACAACATAAAATAATAAGTTATACATGAATGAAAAATGAAAATTTTTAAATATTTTTACAATTTAACTTTATTTTTCTATGATTTTCTTTAGCATATGTGCAATGCGAATGTAAATTTTTAGTCAACTTGTTCTAAAATGTCATTCATAACTGCCTCAAAAGGAGCAAAAGTGCATGTTTTAAGGTTTTCCATACATTTGTGGGAAGTGTTGCACAAAACCGTTTATAAACGTCAAAGGAAGAAGTCGCATATGGTTATATTTTGGAACCTAAAAGAACAGCTGTGCAACACTAAGTCATTTAGTAAATACGATCATTCCAAATTCAAGGTAGTTTCTATAAAAAACGATGCATTTCTTATACCTTTATATATAATCTGTTTAATATCTAAAGTTTTTATATATTTTTTTATTCGTGTATTACTTTCATATAGTGCTTTTTTTTAAATTACACAATTTTGAAATTGTATGATTCTATAATTCCCTTTAAGTTCTAGTTCAACAACGTATTTAATTATTGTAATATAACTTATCTATTATATGAAGACTTAAAACATAATTGTGAAATGGTAGGGTTAGTTCAATAGGCTCTTATTTAGAACAATGATCGGAAATAATGTTCAGTTTGAAGGAATTAAAACAAAAATAAGAATAACGCAAACTCGTCGTCATTTATTCAAATGAAAATTCTAGCATGTAGAATAATTTCCTTAGAATAGTTTTACATTTACTGCTACACTAATCAATAGGCATTTTTATATGAGGTATTTTAAAGATTTAGTGTTCGAACACACGTAATTCTATTAGCTCCAATGTATTTTATCCAATTATTGCCTAGTTATTGCTACGCTCAGCCTACAAGTGAAGTATTTTAAATTAGATTAATCAAATATAAACTAATTGGTTTCATAGGGATTTTTAGGTACAAGTATTTTAACTGGGATTCATCCATTATGTTTCCTATCCAGTCTTGTGCAAGAAATAATCTGTTGCCAACAAGCCATTCGGATTAGTTACAGTCACCAACACAGTCTGAAGCTTTGCAAATTGCACGTGATCCGATAATCCGATGAAATAGAGAGCAGAGTTACTCTGCCATGAGTATTCCCAGATACGTCACAGCTGCTACAGAAGGCATGTCATGTGAAAATCCATTGCTTATCTAAGTATGCCACTCGAATGTCTATCAGCAAAACAAAAGAATGCGAATACCCATCACAACATTATACTGTATATATTTTATAGTGAATATTTAACACTTCCTATAAATTAATGTACAACATTTAATACAAATTAATGTACAATATTTGCTATGGGCATGATAATATTCAAATTTCTAATTTATCAATTAATAGAAACAGCATGTTATGCTAATTTGGATAATATTAATTTTTACAATTGCTTCATGGATTTACTTTTTAATTGACTTTTAACTGATTTGTATAAAATGTAGTAAGTAATTTGTATAAAGTCTAGTTTGGAAAAATTTAAATTTTTAATAATTACATATTATAATGCTTATATAATACATTATATTACATATATAATGCTTAATTTTAAAAATTTGGTGTTATAAGTTTTCAATGAGCTTCATTTGTTTAAATTTATGTGGTGTTGTGTTTTTTAGTATTTATATCAGTTAAAATCATTTACTCTTAAGAAACTGCTTTAAAAATATACAATTTATTTTACTCCTGAAATTAATGTAATCATTTTTGTGCTAAATTGGTTGAAAAGATACAAAGTAAAGAATTAATTTCAATTTGAAGCGAAATATATTTTGTGAGCACGAATTTACTGACAAAGAACCAGTTGTTATTCCAGTAGATGTTTTTCCAACACATTTTGAACAAGAGAAAATGGGACTAAAAAGCTATCTATCATTCATCTGAATTTATATCAATGATTTATAATCCGAGTTTTCTTCAGTCATAATAAATGATTTTTACTTTAATCATAACTTAAATAAAATATATATATTATTATATGTATTTTATTGTTATTGTTGTAAATTATTATTATTATGATGATTAATGTAAAAAATATATTCCGCAAAACTACAAATAAAAATATTTAAAAAATTCCATCTAATGAAAAACAATTGCTTTTTAAATACATGTAATTCAAATTTTTAAACACTAGATTAAAACAATATTAAATTAAACTTTTCTAATAAAAATAAAAGCCGACAAATTAAAAGTTGTTTTCTTTATCTTTGCAATGCACTTGTTATTTCTAACAACCTACGAAACTTGTATTAACATATAATAAAAGAAAAAGCAATTGTTAAAATCGAAGTATTTTAACATAATAAATGATTCTACAACAGTACGAAAGGTTTACTTTTCCAGAGCAAAATCTCAAACCAAATAATGATACCAAGACATCATTACAGAGTTATCATCATTATTAACAGAGAAATCAGCAATCCTAATTCCGAGAAATTTATGCTAATGATAAATGCATTGCAATCAAAACATCCTGCTAGCAAGCTATCGGGGATGGTCGAAATACGATTAAAACATGATAGTATTTGTAGACGAGTTAATTGGCTAATAAATTTACCTTCCAGTAGGAAATTTAGTCACATTTATTTTTCTTTTAAATTAAACAAATAAACTTACGTCGTTTTATTTTAAAGATATACATGTATTTTCAAATAAATTAAAGAATCTAAGAAAAAAAAATCTAAACGAAAGAAATTTGATTGTTTTTTGGAATATTATTTTTAAAAAAATGCGCTTATTCACTCTGATTTTCCTGTACACGTGTAATACATTTTTAATTGTTAAGAATATTTTGTTTCTTCTTTGATTGCAATTTTATGGTCAACGTATTAAAATATATGTGAATAAATTTCAACATAGATTAATTTATTCATTTTATGAAAAATGAGTTGATAATCATGAAATACACGTTATATAAAATAAAAATAAATAAATATTGTCATGGTATGTATATTTATAGATTACATTTATTACATTTATAGATTATTTTTAATATTATTCCATCTGTATCAATTGTTTCTTTTATACTAAAGGCCATATAAATAAATAAATACAAATAAAGGATTTTTAAAATGTTAAATCAGTTTTTGGATCAATCCAACTTAAAAAAAAAATTACTAATGATATATATGTATATTTCTGTTTTTATCATGAATATTCTTACGCACATAAAACGTAGTGAGTATGAAAAGTGTTTATTTTCCTTTTTATCTGTCTTATAAGTGATGCATTGTGTATGGATAAAGAATAGCAGGCCTATACGGAAATATCTAATCAAATCCTGCCGGATAAGCGGAAATAAGTTATCAATGACACAGAAAGGATGTATTGATTGAAAAATTGATTGACAGTTGGTGACAAAGAGAATAATAAATTGCATCCTAATAGATGAAATGTAAATACGATAACATTGAAACATGAAAAGTATTCCATGGTATATTTAAAATATAGCAAAATTGCATTAAACAATGTGCTCACAAAAATAAAATAATAGCTTTCTTATTAAACGGATGTCATTTTAGCAATGAATTTAATAAGGTGAATAGAACAAAGCGACACATTTTTGAGTCTATTTGTTAAATTGCATATCGTAAATGAAATTTTAATCAGTGGAAATTACTGTATGACTTAAAATGTGTTCCAAAACATGTCCAAATAATAGGCTTTATTTCGTTATTTCAATCAGTTTTAAATAAAGGTTTTATAAATTACTGCATTCATAGATATACAGTGCGTTAAAACTTCGAGGTATATAATTATTAGCAATTAGATATAATTTGGTTTTATTACGTTTTTATATAACTTTTCTAATCTTTTTATTTCTTTTTTTTAAAGAAAAGAAAATATTTAAAAATTATTACTTCAGTTTATTTTCTGTGTAATTTAACCCAATATAAAATATCATTCGTTCAAAATGTGATTTATGAAAATAACCTAAATTAAATAAATAGTAATATAAACTTGAAATACTACTAACTATATTGATGTTGAACAAAACTATGTTTCAGGTTTATTTTGTTTATTTTTGTCCAAAACAAATACCATTGAAATCTCGCAATTTCTCGAAAATAGTATATTTACTTTTTCAGGGGGATGTCGGAGAGTTTGGATTTTAATATAAGTGATAAAACGAGAGGTCATGGGTTTAGATGAAACAAATCACATTTTTATCAGCAAAGGCGAAAACACTATTTTTTTTAAATATGGGAATAGAAAAATGGAACAACTTGACATTGCATATTGTTAATTATACAGGAGTAATTGATGTTAAGAAGTTTGATATCCATTGGGGAATAGTTAGGAGACACTAGACTGGACCAACTTTGTTGTGCCTTAAGACTTTTGTTGGTCGTCAATATTTGTATTTTTATCGAAAAATATTAACTAGTGATCTGGACTATCAAAATTGAATACCGACGATATTTGTACTTTATTAAAAATAAGAAGGTTTTAAAAGTCAACAGTAAAACAAGAGTACTTTGGTTTTTTGAGTAAAATAACAAAATCATATTGTAATAAGACTACCTATATCAGATATTAAAATCCTTTTACTTTAACCCCAGAAAAATCATACGTCATTACCCGGGCTTAGTCGTTTTCATGGATAAACATGTTTTTCTTACTCTCTTGAAAGCTCGCACTACCAAAGGGCTACATATAACTTCAATTTCATCCACAACTTAAGCACTATGTAGTTTTTGAAAACCTTTTACAAGGTTTGAAATTTTTAAATTAATTTTTCATACATTAATGAGATTTATTTATGCACTACACTCGATTTTTTTTTTAATATGAAATTTGCTATGTGATATAAGGAGATGTAATGGTCACAATATAATAAATGTTACTCACCAGACCAACACCGCTCCTTGTACGACCAGTAAAACCAAGACCAGCAATGGACAGAGTCTTCTGGTCATCATGGAGCACTTGAGGCCGGCGGCCCCGGCCCGAGTTCATTCACACCTACAAAATAATTAATAAAAATAATTAATTAGCACGCACTATAATAATTGTAACGGGGCCCAGAAATGCAGAAACTCAAATCAATTATTATAATAAATATATTGCAGCGTTTATATTAGAAATACTTTTATTTTTAATTTGTTTCATTATATTCACTTTGATAGTGCGATTGTGTAAGTTCTTGTTATTTCATTATAATGCAACGCTATACGCAATATTTAAATTCAACTGAACATATATTTATCTGTAGGTCACACAATGGCAGTATATAGCTCTACACTTCTTTCATCACAACTATAATTAAATACGTTAGGTAACCAATGCAATTTTAAATTAAAAGGTTTTTTAGTTTCATCTTGGATACAATTTATTTCGCTTTTCCCACCATACTTCGGTACATAAATTCTTACATTACATTGCATATATTATTCTATACTATGTGTATTATGTAACTTTAGAATAATTAAAATGTAGATTAAATGTAGACAAAACTGTAGATTTAAGCTTATATTTTGTAAAAGTTGTATATGTCACAAAAATCAACTTAGGCGTATATTAATTACATATTCAATTTGGAGTTCATTGTGCAACCTGTTATACTGTCGAATAATTTATTTTAATAAAATTATATATATATTAAAACTGATTTGTTACCATACGCACTTAGAACCTTTATAATGATACATTTCTAATAAAAAAGTACATTTCAAATACATATATACATAATACATATTTTAAAACATATCAAAAGCATCAAAATTATATATTAAACATAATGCTTTTGCTATATTTTAAAGGAGATCTAAGGAGATTCCAAATATATTTTATTCAGATCTCCTACAAATAAAGGGACTATTTTATTATTGGTGATATTTTCTGTCCAGTATGTGTATTTTTTGTTTAAACAAAACAGGTGCTAAAAAGCACACGCTGCCTTTCCCTCAGGAGAAATGACACCCTGCGAACTGCCGAACTTAAAACTGCTACGTGAGCGTGATAATCAATATCCTATTCTTCCAGTCAATACAAAACGACCTGCAGGAAAACAAAAGGAAACAGCGAAGGAAACATGTGTTTCCTACATTTCTCTTCAACTACTTAAAATCCTTAAAAAAAAGAGTAATATATAGATACATACGTAATAAAAAATATAAAAACATTCCATGAACTATCATAAAAGGGCCAATAACTACACTATTTGTGATTTACGGGGAACCACTTGCAGAATGTTCTGGGCAAGAGACCCGTAGGAGAAAAAAATATGTTTTCGTAGTTTAGAAAAAAAACCGATAGAATGATCCATAGACCTATTCACCATCTATCAGTCCCCTCTTTCCCATTTCCCCCATTTGCTTTACCGAGGGAGCAGTACAATAGATGGCACTGCTCTTAGAAAGAGAAAGAAAAGGACAGAAAGAGAAAAAAAATACAGAAAGAAGAGCGACCGCGTTAAGAAGTAGAAATATTTTTCAGAGGGGGGAAAAAAGAGCTGCACAGAGCGTAAACACGATCTGTAATTCCCTTGAAGATAAAAGAGAAACTTTTTTTTAGTGTCGAATGAAATAGACTACATAGGAGAAAATGTATACACATTTATCTATCTATCTATGTATCCATATATATTTATATTCCCATTTACATAAATAGGTAGAGGTTCACTTAGAATGATGCGGTTGTGGGGTAACTTAATACATCACGGGATAAATGATTCTTGTAATTTTATCTTTCTATAGACAATGTTTATAAATTGAGAAGTAGAATACTCTAAATCAGGGTTGGACTTTTATTTATTTTGTCAGATTAATATATTAGTTTTTTTATATTGGAAAGTTTGAGAAAGATATATTTTTAAATTGAAAATGTACAATGCCATATAAAATAACATGTAATTGGAAAACAAAGACACGTTTTGAACGAAAACAGTTTTTTATTTATTTATATTTTTTTCTACAACCGTATCTTGATTAATGTGATACATTTTAAATCGAAGCAAGTTTAAAATATTGCATGTTACTTGAATTAAGTTTAATAATAATATAAAAATATTGTAGAGTACATATTATTAGATAGAGTAAAATAGATTTATTTAACTTTTTTAACTATATAAATTGCAAATGCTCACTATTTAATAAATCTTTAAAACATATTTGTTTATTTGTTTCACCATTTTTAACTATTTATTATTACATGCTTCAAAATATAATGACTGAAATGCTTCAGTAGTATCAGTAGATTTAATTTATAATTTTATTTTATATTTTAATAACGTAAAACTAAGAAAAATATCCGACAATTTATGATTATTATTGCACAATATCTTCTTAGTTAAAGATATATTTTTATTGGTAATTTTCATTATTATTAGGACTCAAATATTTTTTTATGTTATTAAAAATTATATTATAAAAAAATGTTTTGTATATCGTTTAAAGTCAACAAAAATATTAGCTTACAATCTAATAAATCATCTAATTACAGCTTAAACTCTTCTCACATGTAAACAGATGTTGCACAATTAAAATAATATATCCGACTTCTAAAAGTAATATAAACTTTAAATATTTTTGTTTTATATGACACAGAAGCTCAATATAATAATAAATTTATATAATACAATTTTTAAAATTTCTAGTTTCATTTTTAAATATACGTAATAAAATTACTCAGATATTCAAATTGACATATCACAATTACGCAATCGCGTTGTCAAAGACATGTTATCGCAGTTACACAAACATAATGTGTTATGTTAAGTATCGTTTTGTGTGAAAGAAGTTACACTATAGCTAATTTTTAAACGTTTATTTTTTTATTTTAAAACAATTATAACTTTTTTTTCGCAAAATTCTAATTAATTTTTCGCGCGCCATATTTTTTTCTCTTTACAATTCTCACACTTTCTAAAAACAAATTTTAAAAATCGTAAAAAATAACGTAATAAATTAATTAACATATTTGACAGTTTTCAGAACGTGCGATCAAAAGAAAGTTCTTAATTGTTAATTACTATAATAATAATTTTTTCGTCGGAACTAACACAGCGTTATTATTTCAAACTTTTCCTTTCCAATTAGCGTCCAAAACGGCAAGGTAATTTATAAATCTTTAATTACAAAGATATTTTGTTTCGTTATCATGGAAATATTTCCCTCAATAATTCAGAGAATTTCAAAAATTCACATTTGCTTTATGCTTTTTTTATCCAATTTTCGGCTTAAGTAACATCTTTCATGTTTAAATACCCACAAAACATTTATCTTGAGTTAAGAAAAGATGATTTAATTTTGGTTTTGTTGTTACTGCGAATATTTTTTTTGTTATTTTGCGATTATTAAGTTACAGAAAACTCATAGGTTGAACTTATGTGTTCATATCTACGTGAAAATTTATAAATACACATTTGGTCAGTTTAATTACGATTAAATTTTAAATTTAAATACTAATAATTTCAAAAGTCATAGTAAATATAAATCAAAGATTTTAAAGAAAAATATATTTTATTTCTAATTATAAAAAATTGTAACGCATATATTTATAAAAAAAACTATGATAAATATATGTCTACCATTTATAGATTTTTAGTAATATACGTAAAAAATTCTAACATTCATATCTACCAGTTTTCTAAAATCATAAAAGGGCCACAAAACCGCATCTATAAAGATATTCATGATTGTTTATATGTATATGACAGTCGCTAAAAACACATGTATGTATTAATTAAAATATTCATAAGAGTTACGTCTATAAAAAAATTAGCGTTTGTGTATGCTCAAGGCAAAGTTTAACATAATTTTATAATCTTGATAATATATTTAACATTTGCCATACGAATAAAAAACTCTTATAAGTTCCTTTTATTTACTTACTTTGCTATCATTATAATTCAAAATGCTATCAAAACATTGACTTTCACTTAATGTGTTTTAACACAACAGAAGACAAAGAGTAAAATTTTAAATAGTTGTCATTGTATTTAATGTTTTATTTGAAGAATATATTGCACATTTAAAAAAATCAGTTATTGTATTAAAGAACAAAATTGATTGCATTCATGCGGAATCAAAATCAACAACAACCTTAAAAAAGATCTTGATACGTTAAACCAATGGGCTTCCTTAAATAAAAATGATTAACCCGCTTCATTAAGTTCACTACGGCTCAATTTATTTCTACTTTTGCTTTAGCAGAACACCAGTACAAATACCTGCTAACAACCATGTACTATTTCCTCTCTTGTTCTCTTTCCTAGAGTTCGAAGAGATGCAACCGTAGGACAAGGGTATCAGAAGAGGAAATAAAATAAGGTCTAGTACCTCAACTAGAACTAATGATAGCACTTAGTGAGCTGCTAAGCAACTCGGAACAATTGCAATGTGATACTGGGCCTAATCGTTTTTCCCTAACTTCACATTTCCTGTCCAAGATTGAGCGAAATGGACTTAACATCGATATTCGTGGTAGGACATTTCAATCGAGTTCGCTTTGGTGATTTATTTTCGCGTTAGAAAATTGCAGTTGATGAGAAAATGAAAAGACGTTTTGCACATAGGAGTTCTTGCAGAAACCATCTAAGCTTTATTTCGAATGGATATATTTTTTAAAAATCCATGCGTGTATATATGTGTAAAGGATAGTCTTTTTTTTAAATCGATTTTTTTTTTGTAGTATGTTTAATCGAACTGTATTCCAATTTTTCAAAACCAATATTATTGGAATACAAATTTTCATATAAATATATTGTTATATTGAGAAAAAAATTCTCATATAATTGTACTAAACTTTTGTATAAACTATAATTATATTTTACATTCATAGAAATCTTTATCTTCGATAAGTTTAGTTGTAATTGTATTTCTTGGAAGCATTAACAATTAACATGTTAAAATATGTATGAAAGCCTAGACATGATTGAAACTATGTGAAGGGAAGACTAACAAACTTCTCACTAACACATCTCTGATTAATCAACTATGTACCAACATTTCAAGTAGTTATTTTCAAAATTTAAAAAAATAATATTAAGAAAAGTTATTAGAGATACATTTTTAAATCTTGTTATGCTATATAGTTTATTTATAAATTAAATTACAATCAAATAAATGAAACCCAGTTAAACTCTCTAAAAGATCAGATGGTTATTAGATCATTATAAATGTACGCCATCTCATGTTTATAATGAATTTAAAATAAAGCAGGTCAATGCGGGTTGATATAATAACACATTGAGTGATTTTATACTGTGTTGTTCTAAAACATTTTCAACGTTAAATCTTTAATGTATTAATGTGGTCAAATTTCAAAACCGACTTGTGATTAAAGTATGTTCAATGACTAACATCCAGAGACTAATTATTACGTAGCGAAACTAACTTTTTATCAAAATGGATAAGTAATAATTTAATTTATAATTTGCAATGAAGTATTAATTTATAATATGTTTGAAATATGTTTTCAAACCACAATAGTAAAAAAAAAATCTGAGTAATGTTTATAGAATATGCTAGGTGGGTAATTAATTACTTTTTACTCGTTAGTTTTTGGAAGTATGTAGGTTATGTTTTTTTTTATTTGTCAATATATTTTATATATAAATGCCTTATTTATTAAAACCTATAATTAAATTATCCTTTAATTAAATATACAAAATAATTTAAACAATTCGTAAAGAGTCGTTTTAAAACGTATCAAATTTAATAAAAATAGTTTTATTTATAATTTTTTAAATATTTTTTTTTGTTTAAGACTGATAA
Source organism: Troglohyphantes excavatus (assembly GCA_963932185.1). Lineage (NCBI taxonomy): Eukaryota > Metazoa > Arthropoda > Arachnida > Araneae > Linyphiidae > Troglohyphantes > Troglohyphantes excavatus. The sequence continues at coordinate 24,391,208 of OZ010672.1, read as the reverse complement.
AGGATGACGTGCAGACGGCATATAAGTTACCACGTTTAACTTTTGCTTATGCTAAAAACACCTGTCCCTTACAATATACAAATTTATAATATCAATTAGGAATATAAGTAAATAAAATATTCCATTCAACGTTAGAGATAAGCTCACTCTTCAAATAACAGAACTCGTAAAATACTTTTACACACTGAATGCTCTAAACGCTGGCTACTTCTCGCAGTACCAGGAATTGGCTGTAAGAGTCTCATTAAAGACACTAATCAATTTACAGATAACACGAAAGCCTTCAGCTCTTGCACGAAGCTCAAATTAGTGTTGGCTCTAATAAAGTAGCTAAACAACATCTGAGTTCAAACGACGTTCCCTCAGTCTGCGCACGAAACTTGGGGAACGAAAAAATCAATGCTCAAGTTAATTAAGTCATTTCCAATAAAAGGGATTGTATTTTACAACTTTTTTTGCATTTGAGAGATCTTACGAGTGCTATTGAAAAACTCCATCAAATTAAGTATTGTGGGCGATTTCTTTTAGAAAGATCATGGGATTTATTGTTAAATAGAACTATTCTTAAATGTCTACTTACTTAAAAGTTTCAACTTACAAAATGAAAACTGGTTTCGTGTATCAATTTCATTTAGTTTTGCTATAGTTTAATTCCTTCTCTATTTTTAACAACATATTACGAACACAGTTACCATAGCAAAGAAATATTTTTCTTTTTTAGTAAGTATGATAAGGTAAATTGTATTTGTTTTATTTTATTCCTAGTTATTAAATAAATTTCAACCGACTTATCACTGTGCAATAGCGTAAGTGGGCATACGTCAAATACAATATAGGTTAGTAAAACTCATGTTTAAGATAAAGTTTCCAAAAGTTTTGTATTTAAGATATATGCATATTCCGCAAAGTGTGAAGATTAAATTAGTTAAATGAATTATTAAAAAAAGAAATAAACTAAAAAAATACAAAAATAAACAATTTATGCGTAATGAATAAGCATTTTTTTAATGTTGTATTTGACTTATTACAGTGTTTTATTAAGATATGTGTCTGAATATAAGATTTGTCGTTTAAAATAAACTATAGTTGTAATTTTCCTTTTACTCAATTTGCATAAAGTGATAGCGCTACATAATATGCAGATTATAAAAATTTACTTTAATAGTAACTCAATACAACAATTATTTTTTACTTTTGAAAATTTTTACTTTATTTTTTAAAAAAATGTTGATTTTAATGTCACTTCACATTTACATTTCTTTAAATTTCTCCTGCTATTAATCAAATCAGTGTAGATTTGCCGCCTTAAAAATCTTTAAAAAAAAAAAAAAAGAGTAAGGATTTTAATAAGTAAACTCCAAAATTAACCCTAACTAATAACATAAACCTTCACATTGTTATAATTTGTAACTTTAATGGCAATGAATGGCATACTAATTAGTATATATGCTATTCATTAGTGCGTGTATTAAATTGTCTTAAGAAGAAGAAAAAACGCATTACGTTAAATGTAAATTACTGAACTATACAATTAATCGCCAGGGCCATTGATTGTTAACGAGTTTGATGTATTTCTTTATTTAGAAAACGCAATCAAATAATCCTCATTCAATGCAACTCCCTATTCCCTTTTAAAATAATCCTTATTTGGTTACTTAATGAAAATAAAGTAGAGATTAGGCATGAGAAAAATACGCTTGTGAATTCTTACTTGGCCTCCTTGGGATAAAGCTATCCCATCCATTCACGCTTTCTATCATTCAATAGACAGAAGGAAATCAATAGCATTTGTTAATTAGCCTTTTTTGAGTAAAGAAATCGTACTCGGAAGCTTTTCTTATCTTTCATCCTTTCCCTCGGTAAAAAATGATTTTGCGGGCTTAAATTTCTTTTCGAGAAATGTTTTAATTATGTAGTCTCCGAAAAAGATTTGAAGACGAAATAAATTTCTTGATTCTCGTTTTCCGTTCCTTTGAGAATTAGGTGCCGCCATGTAAAGCAGTTCGATAATTCTAACTAATTGGGACAAACCCATAAGCATTTAAACCGAACAAACTCTCCTCGAAAAAAATCAACTAAGAAGGGGGAAAAAGTAATTCTATTGTTCTAGTTTCCTGTTTATGTTAATTTAAGTGCCATCGTCGTGTAGATTATCGTGTTTGAGAAACCAATCCACTGCAAAAGTAGTAAAATAATCATACTTTTTTCTTGTTTAAACTTTAGAAAGTTGTTTCGAGATTTGAGAGAAGTAATTTATCATTTTTATTTGATTTAAAGTTTTGATGACAAGATTAACTATTCTTAAAATAATTTTAAACATCAACAGAGTTTGTTTTTTAATAATTTGTTCATGAATCACTTCTACATAAACTAATTTTTTTTATTTGTCTTTGTATATAATTAAGAAACTGTTAATTCTATAAACGACATACATATATTTTTATATAATTTAGAAAAGAAACGACTAACTTAAGTAGAGTTTAATACAGGATGACTGGTTAAAGTAACTAAACATACTTATCCATATTGGCAAACTTTGGAGAAAAATAGTTGTAACATGTATTTTTAATGAAAATTTAAACTAAAACGTTTTAGGCTATCTACATCTAGTTACTACGCTTTTTACAATGTTCTGCAATTTTTTCAGTTAATATTCCAGAACTGAAGGAAAATTATATTTCAAGAACCGAAAATTTATATGTTTTATATAAACATGTATTCAAGTAATTATTATATTTAGTTTTGTATGCTTAAAATTAATTAATAATATGTTTGTGACATTATTTTGATGGTGTTTACTATGTGGTGTGTCTTTATTATTTTTCTTGACTGTTTAAATTTATTTTTTCATTTTATTTTTTAATATACTTTTAAAATTGTATTGTCTAATATAATTTAAAATATAATTTTTAATATAATTTAAAATGTAATTTTTAATATAATTTAAAATGTAATTTTTTTAATATAATTTAAAATGTAATTTTTAATATAATTTAAAATGTAATTTTTTTAATATAATTTAAAATGTAATTTTTAATATAATTTAAAATGTAATTTTTAGTATTATTTAAAATGTAATGTTTAATATAATTTTAAATTTAATTTTTATTTTTATATAACATTTTATTTTTAATATAATTTTAGCTTTTAAATATAATTTAAAATTTAATTTAATATAATTTAAAATTTAATTTAATATAATTTAAAATTTAATTTAATATAATTTAAAATTTAATTTAATATAATTTAAAATTTAATTTAATATAATTTAAAATTTAATTTAATATAATTTAAAATTAAAGTTTAAAATTTAAAATTTAATTTAATATAATTTAAAATTTAATTTAATATAATTTAAAATTTAATTTAATATAATTTAAAATTTAATTTAATATAATTTAAAATTTAATTTAATATAATTTAAAATTTAATTTAATATAATTTAAAATTTAATTTAATAAAGTTTAAAATTTAATTTAATATAATTTAAAATGTAATTTAATATAATTTAAAATGTAATTTAATATAATTTAAAATGTAATTTAATATAATTTAAAATGTAATTTAATATAATTTAAAATGTAATTTAATATAATTTAAAATGTAATTTAATATAATTTAATATAATTTTAGCTTTTTAATATAATTTTAGCTTTTTAATATAATTTTTAGCTTTTTAATATAATTTTAGCTTTTTAATATAATTTTTAGCTTTTTAATATAATTTTAGCTTTTTAATATAATTTAAAATTTATTTTAATATATTTTTTTTTTGTAAATATAATTAATTGTTTTAAATACAACTTTAAATTTAATTTATTAATATAATTTTAGATTTTAATATAATTTGTTTTTTAATATAATTTGTTTTTTTAATATAATTTGTTTGTTATTTAATATAATTTTTAATTTATTACAATTTAAAAGTTTATTTTTCAATAAAATAAAATTTTATTTGAATGTAATTTTAATATTTTAAATATATTTTAAATTTACTTTTTAATATAAATTTAATTTTTTACTATAAATTTATTTTTTAATATAAATTTAATTTTTTAATACAACGTTAATTTTTTAATATAAATTTAATTTTTTTAATATAACTTTTTTATTTAATTTTAGTTTTTAAAATATATTTTTGTTTTTTAATATAATTTTAATTTTTTGAATAATTTGTTTAGTTTTTTAATATAATTTTAATTAAAAAAAAATTGTTATTTTTTAATATAATTTTAAATTTAATTTCTAATATAATTTTAATTTTTAAAAAAATAATTTGTTGTTTTTTAATATAATTTTAAATTTAATGTCTAATATAATTTTTATTTTTTAATATAATTTTACATTTAAATATTTAATACGAAAATAATAATTTATCTTCAAACGTATGTTAGATACGATTCAAGTTTGAATCAAATACTTTCAATCAATTTTCTTCATAAGTGTAAAAACAATGCATCCGAGTTTCTTTTTCAATCCTCTATCACCCGAGTGACGAGCCCATTGAAATTCTTCTCGTCCCTTTACACTTTTTGAAATATTCTCACGGCCAAACCCAGTTCCCGTAAAATAGAGAATTTTTCCTCACCGCAAACTCCTCAGCAGCCAACCACAAACGCGTATAAGAAAACCTTGAATATTTTTATCCGAGACTGTCTGTTTGGTACTTGGGCAGAAAGACCTATAAAAAGCCTGATGGGAATACGGTAAGTCATTTTGAAGCTAACCAATTTTATTCTCAAAATGACTTCGAATGTTAGAACACCTGCGTCCTACACAGAAACAAACTGCCTGCTATGGACTGTATCATCAAATTTAAGTGAGCATTCTTTGCAGAGAAATTTTACCCATTTTCTTTTTCGCTTGGCGTCTCAAATTGTGTCATATTTATAGGGGGACTTTAAAATATTGTTTTTTCTCTGATGTTCCATAAAAATGAGGAACTCGAGTGATTGGCAAATGGGCTGATAAATCTGACGCCTTGCAAATCGAAATTTCGTAAATCTTTCCTATTGCATGGATATCTTTTATATAGAACTACTGCTTTGTTTAAATGTGAAATGTATACTGTTTTTATAGATACATAAATCATTTTCTGTTGTCTTATATAAGGCAAGAGTCACTGATACAGTAAAATATTTTTAACTTTTTTGTATTTAAATCTGGTTTCAAACTTTACGACCCATTTTTATTTTTGGAAATTCCATATTCGTATATATGTGCTTTTTAGATAAAAATTCGAATTATAGATAAAGCTTAGTATCGATCATGAAAGTTTTTTTTGAAAAATAAGGTCAATTAAATACACTGTTTTTATACCAACCAACTAAAATATTTTAAGGCAAATGATAAATATAAATGGTATATTTTGCAAAGTTTACATTCCTAAAATACTTATTAAGCATACAAATATTTGAAAAAAACTATATAATCAAAATTATAATAAATAAAAAATTAGGAAATATTAAAAAAATGTAAAAAAATTAAAAAAATCTTTTAAAATAAAAGCAATGCGCTACTGCTCAAATATTTAGAAATTTTAAATTCTGTAAATCATTTATGTATGTTATAAATATAAATAAAAAGACGTGTTCTATTTTTGTAATATTCAGAATACTGAAATTCTGGTTATTTTATATTCATTTGTTTTGTTACTTTTATTAAGGAAGACTGTTATAAATTGTTTAAATGAAAAACTTATAAAACCTATAACTTTTACTCTGATGAATAAAGTTTGTATTTTTTTTAATATTTAAAACATAAAACATTACTTAAATAAAATAATTACTTTTAAATTTTCTAAAGCAATATTTACAAATATACAAAACTAAAATTCATTTGAAAAAAAAGAAGCACATAAAAAGAAGCACACAAAATGCTTAATAAGCACATTAAAAGCTATCATATCTCAGGCACAAAAAAAAATATCCTATCTTTATTCTTTTTAATTTATATTTTGAAGATTAATATATTTAAATCCCTTGGAAAACATAAGAAGCTAAAATCAAATGAAGATTTTTCTGTACACTCAACAAACGAATAGTTAAACCAAATAATTATACAATTGTTTAAAAGGAAAAACTGTAAAGATATAATGTTGTTTTAATTAAGGAAATATTTTTAATGAATCTTGAGGATTAAAAGGATTTCTATTTAAATTATTCAAGTAAATTTATTCGTTAAATACTTTTTAGATATTTAACCGCTTATTTTAGAAAAAAAAACTTTTTGAATATATATTTTTTTATATACAGACGTTTTATACATTTGAAAAATTTTGTTACTAAACTGGAAGCATCATATTTAGTAAAGTACATTTATTTAATATAACGCTATATAAATTAGTATATTACTAAAATAAATTATAAATAATAAACCTATTAAATAGGAATTAAAAATGATTTTTTTTTGCCGTCGCATGTGTCTTATTTTAGTTTTGTTTAGAGTCTTGTATTTACTCAAGTCATTAAAACTAATAAATATCATAAACAAAATAAAAATAATGATATTAATATTTTGTAGTTAAAATTTTGCAGGTACTGCATTATACCTAAAATATAAGAAGAAAAAATTAAGAAACTATTTTATACATTTTATAATCTCCAGAAATTACTTTCACACAGTAAATTTTCATTTTAGGTTTTGTACATTAAACTTACTTAGAAGACAACTATCAGTTTGATGACCAGTAAAAACGTGCAAAATCTATATTGAAATACAGAAGTATTATTATACCTTCTAATATTGACTAAATATGGAAGAAATAAAATAATTTTTTTTCACTTATTAAATTTTAACTTATTATTAAAAACAAGGATAGTTCAAATAGTAATATAGGGTTTTGTACACATATATTTCCTCGTATACATTTACAATACTGAATCACTTTTAATTTAAACAGAAATATACATCAAGATGCCAAATGTGGGCACACACATTGAATAATTGGCAGTTCCATGAGGAATTCACTGTAGGTACTATCCATTTTATTTAGTGGATTACATTAAAAGTATCTAGTTTATGATAACATCCAAATGATAAACTGCCGAGATCCAGTATTATTAACGAATTCACCAACCCTTCAAGTGTGCCGAAGCTGTCTGTCAAACAATTCCAGAGTGTCCGTCTCCAAATTTATCCGACTCATAAATGAACCCCAGTTTGTCCATTAGACAAAGGGCTCCTCGTGTATCTTTGCAAATTCTGTCACAAACTGCGGTCCGCCCAGCGTTGAGACTGGAGCGCTAAATGTCCTTCCTCACTTGTACTGGACTCACCTGCATCTGCGATTATTGACTTAGCCATTTGCGTTTGGTAATGGAGTTTAGTAAGGTTCTGCTCGTTTCCGGGACTTCCCCATTCGTCACTGAATTGATCTAAAGTGTCCAAGGAAGTGCTATTCAGGTGGCCAAATCTTCCGTGGCCACTTCAATGAGCCACTGATAAAAGGTGATTAAGGAAATCGTTCGAGAAGGAGGGGGAGGGAATACGCAATTAAAATTTTATTTAGGGAAGTTTTGGGGAGCCTCAAGAAACTTCATTCTATGAGATCTTAATGGGTGGTTAACGGCAAGCTAGAATTTATTGGCTATTCGAGGAATGTAACATTTAAAAATAAATGCCAATACGGATAGACACAGTTTTAAATCTCATTTTGCACACTATATATAACATTAATGATTATGTACTGGGTTATTGCACTAGCATAGACATATTTTAAATGAATAAATTAAATTAAATTATTTTGTAGCATGTAATTGGTTAACATCGATTAATTGCACGATCGTAAAGTCTGAAATGTCGGTTATTGGTTAAATTTTTTAGTTGTATAATGGTTTGTGTACACGAACGCCGTTTTACCTTCTCAGACAGTTGTTCCAGGTAGGTTAAAATAGTTGAGGAGAAAAAGTGTGCGATTATATATAATTATAAGATTATTTAAATAATTATTTTAATAATTATTTTAATAATTATTTTAATAATTATTTTAATAATTATTTTAATAATTATTTTAATAATTATTTTAATAATTATTTTAATAATTATTTTAATAATTATTTTAATAATTATTTTAATAATTATTTTAATAATTATTTTAATAAGTTAAAATGTATTATTTTTTTTATAAATAATTAGTGTTTAAGTAATGTTTACGAAAAAAAGTATTCATCTGTTTTCCTGGTTTAATAAAATCGTTGTTTAAATAAATCGTTGTTTATTTTTATAATTTTTTTTTAATTACAATCAAACTGCATATAATTTTCAACCACAATGCGAATATTGACTTTTTGATTTTCGTATACATTTTATAAAAAGAATTTCAACTACATACACTAGATTCGATTATCTTTAAATTAAAAATCTATAAAAATGGAAAAGAAGATATATTTATTATTTTCAAGTTATATATGAAATAAAATTTTCTAAAACAAACAGTATTTTTTTTCATGAATTAATGAAAAATTTTTAATGTTTAACGAATTATCAAAATTTTTATTACTACATGAATTATGTAAAATTTTACTTTACATTTCATATTTGTACTTTTCTTAACGTTTAAAATACACAATAAGCATATTTTTAAGTTATTATTTATTATATTTGTGATGTGTTCCTCTTAAAACATTTTATCGATAAAGTATTGAGTATTTTCTTTAAAAATAGAACAAAAAGTAAGCTTCATGGGAAAAAGATCCCTTTTCTTCATTTAAACATATTACAGATCAATAAACATTATGTATTAAAAATACTTATATATAATTTTCCTTTATATTCATTATTTTTTCACTCATACAAATATTAAAATGTTCAAAACAATTTTATTTTTTAAAAATTGCAAGATTAAAAATATTCAAAACTTCAAATGACGAATGAAGATGAGAAAAATGTCTTCTAGTTTTGTATTATTTCTAAAAAAAAATTTTGTTAATATAAATGCGTAGTATAATTTATAAAAATGAGATGGTAATATGACATTAAATTACAGTCCGGTTAGCAATCAAATAAAACTCAAGAAAAGCAACTAAATTTATTTTTTTACCATATTAAGTTTAAAAATTTTACAACAACAGACGTAATATTTATCAACAATACAATGCAAGACCATTTAAACTTACATAATAACCTTTCAAAACAACAATCATAAAACATAATTTTACCACTAACGTAAGCTTGTCAACTAAATAAAATATTTTAAACGGTTTATCTGAATTTCTTTTCTTTTATATTTAAATTTTTTTATGAAAATAGTTATAAAATATTTCACTCAACGTCATATGCATTTGGTGTCTACATTTATCATGTACACAATCAAGTTCTAAAGGTTGTGTAAATAAAAATACTTCCACCGTCTTCTTGAAATATTTTGAATTTTTGTTACATTCTTGTTTAGAGTTATTTTTAACTCAGAAATATTATGTTTCATTTCTTCTTTTTGCTCGATTATGCTCTTTTTTTTGTTTCAATAGATTGTAAGCAAGTTCCAACATCAGACATATTTTCTACAACGATTAAATGAGAAATAAAATAGTTAATGGTTTATTTTTTTTGTCTGTTCTTTATTGTGTAGGTTCAATAATAAAGTTTTACAGGAGGTGCTCTATAATAAAGCTTAAAAGGCATGAAGACGTTTAATTTTAATTGTGCACGTCTGATCCTCTTACTTTGTTCCTTTTGATATAAAAACACTATATAAAAAATTCCAGTAATAAATATTATTATTTAGAGGTAGCTTAGGTAAAAGTTATAAAGAAATTAATAATATTAGCCCTACCTCAACTTGTATTTACAATGTATTTTATTCATTAATTTTAAATAATTTATTTAATTAATTGTATATATTATGAATTTTTTATTTTACATTACATTTTTATTGCCTTTTATAGTCTTTTTCCATCTATTTGGGTACATGTTGATGATATTTAACAACTTGTAGCAGGAATTGTTGAGGTATTTCATAATGAGTTATCAAGCCACTGAATAAGCAGATAAGTGCAACTGAACGTTTGGCATGGTCAGTTACTACTTGTAAAGATTTTATTATCTATTTAGTCTGTTTGTATGTTTCTTTAATGGTAAAAGATTATGGTTGCCTTATGGTCTCCTTAATTTCAAGAAGGTGATGTAAGAAAAATCTGAGAACAATTCCTAAAGATGGCAGCTTGCAGTCATTCAATTCAGAATGAATTTGAATCATAAAGAAGATATACTTGAGTTTGAGTTTTTGTTGTTTTAGTCTTTTATAGTCAGAAACAAATAAATTTAAAACAAATTTACTAGACTTTCATCAGGCTTAATTATTAAACATCAGGCTTTCGAAATTTTACAAAAATAAATCAAGACAATGTATCAATGTAGCACAAAATGGCTGAGCTCATTTTTGTCATGTGCTAATTTACAGTTTAATATAGTTTAGACTGCCAGCTACGAGTCAAAAAATAAATCTGAGAGAATTTTAAATAGATTAAAAGTTGGTGATATTTAATTTAATTTTCCATTACATTACGCCCATTTAACATGCACATAAGAAACTTTCTCATTATTCAGCTACCTATAAAATTGTTCAATTGTGATAAAATGTTGACTAATTTTTGTTTCTTAAAAAGGAACAAAATTAGAACGTGAGAAGACTATATTTTCATAGTTCAAAAATAATCTCCCTTGGGTTCTCTAAAAGTAGTTTCGCCGATTTTTATTTATATGTTGGAGATATATACGAAACGTAAAGTGAAGTAATACGATAAGAATAAATTAATTTTAAAAATGTATGACGTTATTCACTTGTTCAAATTGTTCAAAATTCAAAATTCTTGCTTGTTTTTATCTATAAAACAATTAAATTACAAAAATGTGTTCCATCACAGTTAATATAAAAGCATTTTATGTATGTAACTTAAAAATTGAAAGAGTTATGATTAATTGAAAACAATGAGAACTCTATAACGTATTTTTTTTAATTTATCATAACCCAAAACTTTGTATTTTATAAAAGATACTTTTTCCCATTTTTAAATTACTTCTTTATTATATTATTTTTAAAATTACAATAGTTTAAAAATATTCACATCACAAGGATTTCAATATCAAGATCAAAATAATGGTATCAAATCAATATAATTACTCCAATTTTTAAGATTATCTTGGTGGAGTTTAAGTTAACAACTGTCAAGAAGTACGGGATGATTTAATTTTGCCTTGCACAGAAATGGCTGATAACATTTAAAGAAATAATTTAAGATAAGCTAGAAATATAATTGAAAGAACAAAATTTTACTCAGAACTACGAATATGTTCAGTCAATGTTTTCTTAAGAAGAAATTTGTCTTAAGTAAAAGTTTTCCTTATTTTTAATTGCACCCATGGATGTATTTAAGTGAGCGTTAATAAGTTTGAAATTAACGATGAATATTCTCTCGCCTTAACGAAGAAGACGAAGCGAATAATAATGAAGCAAAAAATTGTTCGTTAACTCTTAAGCATGGCGTAAGAGTTAACATATTCATATGACAGAGAATCATGGAAAGAATCTGAAAAATTTTTGAGTCGTTTTCGCTTGTTACTGTGTAGAAGAAAGGTTTTTTTTTTGAAGAATAAAATTGAAATTCACAAAAGCAAGCTTTATTAAATTTACAGTAGAGGATTTTTTTAAGAAAAAGATATATACTAAATAATATATTCTTTTAGAAATTTTAAATTATATAAGGTTGTTTTTAACACTAAAAATAATAAACTTTAATGTGTTTGTATAAAATTAAAACAAAATAAAATTGCTGTTTTAGGTATTATTATTATCTTTCTCTTACATTTCTTTAGCAAAAAAACGACCACTAAAACTTATTTAAATGCCTTTTAAAACCGAATAAAATATTTTAATGACATAAGTAGTCAAATTGTACTGTTTATATATTGTGAGAGAATAGACAATATATAATATTAAATCATAAGTAACTTTTTAATTTAATAGAAATGTTACCTGTTCCGAAATCCCTTCAGCACTATGATTGTGTGTATGGTATATTATTTTACATATATTTATTTGCTCTCTATACAACCCACAACATGCACCTCTTCCAAAAATGTCTAAAATAATATAATTAAACTTGTCCTACACATTCCAGATTAGCCTAAGTTTGTTGTAGCTCAAGCGAGACATTCTCAAAAAAGAAACTAGAACATTATTTAACATTCATAAAGCGTGTCTCTCCCTACCTGTTGCCAGATCCCTCACTCACTCTCCACACCGTCATTGTTTATATATTTAGCACTTCCTCGTCAAAAGCTTCCTGGAAATTTTATATGGAAACCAAACACCCCCCAAAACACCAGGGGGAGAAGTGTGCGTATCTTATTTTACAATGCTGCCATGATTGGTGGAAAATCGCATATTTGGCGAGTTCTGAATTTTTAAATTTATATATTTTTTATATTTTTTTTTCTTCGGATTTTAGTTATTATATTTATAATAATTATAAATTTGTAAAATTGAACATAAATAATTTTAATGTTATATTTTTTTATTTTGTAAAATATAATTAAACGGAAAATATAAATATTATTTAATGGAATATTTTTTGACTGGCTCTTTTGAGAATAACAGAGCAGTTGAGCTCGAACATTAAAAGTTGGGAGTAAGCTGAAGGTTTGAAACATATCGTGGGCCTTTCAGATAGAGGGTGTTACTCTCAGGGTTAATTATAAATAATTTGTTCCGAATTTAAATAACTATAATTATAAATTACGTTTTTGAATTAAAATTTTTAAAGACATGTGTATTTGAGATCAAAATGAATGGAAAATTTTTTGAAAACGAAATTGTGACTTTGGTATTTTCAGACGATTGGTGTCATTTGCTCCCCTATAAAATTTTTAAAAAAATTCTATAGTTATCAAAGTTATCTTTTTTAATAACCTAAAACTAATAATAATAATACAAACCTAGATATTTATATCGCAAACAAACGTTTACATATTTTTTAAAGTATACTTTTAAAACCCTTTTGTGTCAATTTTGAGTATTATGCATTATTTCAGGACACAGATTTGGCGATTTTGGCGCCATTAAAATTTCCTTGCCATCCCTGCTCCTTTAGGGAAAAAGCCCATTCCAAAAAGAGGGGTGACCCAGCCGGCGACCCATGAAGCCACAGCCCTCTGTTAGCGCCGGTTAATAGTGTAATAGAGAAGATGACGTGAGGGATGGCGGGTAGGGGGTCTTTTCAAAAAGTGACGTATTAATATTCCACTCCTGCCTGCTTCGGAAGGGGGGGGGGGGACGTATAAATGGGGGAAGGTAGAAAAAAAATCTTCCTGTGACAAGCGAAGCGGTAGCAGATGTTGAAAGGGAGGGGATTGGGAGAAGAAAAATCCTCTGTACTCAGTGCTTCGCGTATTTTGAATGATACGTGTCCAAAACTGGGAAATCACTCAGCAGTTTTTCGAATGACGTCAAAGATAACATTGCCCTTGTTTAAAGATAAAGGGAATAGTAAAGATTGAAGATAAGAAGAAATTTTCCGCGCTGTTTTGTGTAGCAAGATGGGGTATTGAAGTTTTAGATAGAAAAATTAACTTATTAGGAATTTAAGAAAGGAAAGGATCATTTTCTCTTACGTATTTGTTAAAATTTTAACCTAAATTTATATTAGTTTTAAGTTTTGTTTATTATAAGTTATATGTATTATATGATATTTAAATGCAATTGAGAGTTATCTGTTCATGTTATAATTCTTGTCAGTTTTCTTATCCTTAAATGTTAGAAGAAATTTCTGATAATATTCTTCGTATATTAAAAAAAATAATATACAGAGTGTATGAGAATTATTTTAACAACTAGCTGTCTAACTTGGCCACGTAGGACCACCACAGCTAAATGCGTTGCTGCATGTAAAAATAATTATCTTCACTGTGTATTATTTACCATCATGAGTCTAATTGTATTTTCAGAGTAATGTTAATACTTTTTCGTTTGGTTGATTAGCTGGTTGAATTAACGACGCACTAGGGCTGTTTAGTGGGCTATTGTTTACAGTTCGAGGTCTATCCTGAAGGATGCCTCGTAATTTTGAACCATGGTCAGATGACGACTTTTAAATTGGGAGAAGATGTTAAAAGATTTTTTATTAGATTTAACGTGGTTTCCCCGTAAATCGACATCATGCCAAGGCCAATGTTAATGGCTGGAGCCTAAGCTCCCTCGTTGGAGAGGTTAAAGGATAACTGCCGTGTGTGACTTACAAAAAAAATATTAAATAAGAATATTATTTGAAAAATTAAAGAATTTCCTTTGAAATACTTTAACAGAATATATAATATTTTTTAAAGTATAACACTATATATTAATAATTATATTAATAATTAACACTATAATAATAAAAATTAATTTAATTAGACGAACGCATAAGAATTTTACTCCTAAATATTATAAAATCTAATATTACCACAGCAATATTCCTTCCTATTGAATTCCCAAATATGTCAAACCTTGATGACTCCTTTAATTGAAGTGAATTAAACAGGAATAAAGGAGAGAAATAATTTTTCAAAAGAACACCCCCCCCCCCCTCCACTCCTATAAAAATCCGGTGTTGGGACAATATTTACTTCATACAAAGATACACATGCATTTGGATGTACTTTATATCAAAGTACATCTTCATTTTGTAGCAGCACCTTCGGAAGTCTCATCAGTTTTCATTTTCTCGCCACTAGTGCTAGAGTATATTTACCGAAGTGATTAGTCTATGTGTATACGTGGTCCAAAAGAGCTTTACACAAGCGCGATACTCAACGCTTGAGAAATTAATTTTTGATTCTTGGGGAGCAAGCGATCGAAATTTCATTATCGGACAACCACTAATCTTCTAGTCTCCTTTTGTATTTTGAACTTTTCGATAATTATGTTCGATACTTGGTGTGCTTCTACATTTATTTCATTTATTTCCGAAATAAATGTGCAGCCCATTAACATAAAGTAATGGTGTTTTTAGTGAAAATGGGTTAATGGGATAATTTTCGATATTTGTAGTTTTATACGCTGTCAAAATAGACACTGTTTATTTCCAAACACGCGGTGACCTATACATTTTAATTAAGTCAATTTTGTACAAATGTGGTTATTCTAATTTATTGCGAGTAAGCAGGGCAATAATTTGAAATTTTATCCGACAGAGAATTACAAAATCAATGTTTTCTGCCTATGCATTATGCAAAAAGAGGCTATTGTTGAATAAACTACCATTTCTTTAAAAAGTTTTTATTTATCTATACATATTATAAATAAAAAGTTGAACCATATCCTTTACGAAACTTTTTCAGAAAATCTTTTAATTAGTTCACACAATGTATCTTTTAAAGTAAAAAATCATTTTTTAAATGTATTGCATGTCCTTTGGCCCACTTGTATTTGTTCATTAATCCCGCAATTTCTAACAATGAAATCAATTTTAAAAAAATATTTTTACCAAGGTGACAGTGTCGTCTACCCTATAAAAACAAACATCAACAAGTTAATAAACTTTAAAAATACATACTATTTGTTATGTGTGTCTGCTATCTCTTTAAAGTTATATCTCTGGGTACTTTATGTTACGTAAAAGTGCCGACTCTAATTCTGTACCTCCGAGCCAGACTAGTCCAAATTTGGTGATTTTTGATTTAAGGCGACCATGGACGATGAAATTTTATTTTTTTAGTTTTACTTCAAACTTTCTGAAAATTTATAAGGAAGTGGAACATGTCAAAGTAAAACACATATAAAATTTTCAATTGATTTCAATAAATATTTTTTTTAATATGAATAATTTTATATAATTAAAAGCGTGTTTACGCAAAATGCCAAATGCGCGTTATTTTTCACTTAAATGATTTAAATTTTTTTTATGGAATAGTATTAAGTTATTACAAAAGTAATTTGTATATAATTTTTAAGTAAAATATTTATTTATTTTTAAAAATAATAATTAGTCTTGCGTCACAAAATTTTCAACGAAAAAATCTCATCTACTAACAGTTCTTTTCAAAATTTTTGGATAATAAATAACATAATTCCTTTGAGGATGTGAAATTATAAATCTTAAATATGTATTAAATCCACAAAAAAAATTTCATGAGATTCGAAGAAAATTTGGAACGCAGATGGCATTTTGAATAGTGCAAAATTTCTTAAATTTCAATTCTGAGAAAACAGCATTTTAATGTTAAAGTTGATTGAAATTTAAAAATCTGGACAATTTTTTAACTTGTGTTTACTGTTATGGAACTAATATATTATATTCTACACAGACACACAATGTTAGAATTGTTGATTATATACAAGAAGAGTTTGTCATGAAAACAATCGTATATATAATTTACAAAAAAAAAACTGCAAAAACATACTCCAATAAAATCGAATGGTAGATACATGTGTTGGGCAAAATGGTTTTGGTTTTTCGCACCTCAAAATTACGACTGTTTCAAAATGACCAGATTAAGGCAAGAAAAACTTATAACTGAAAACATAATAATTATGCAGTTAATTAAAAAAAATAATCACTAAATATAGAACATATTTCAGATGGCAGAAAATGTGCATGTGCGTGTAGTGATTCTAATATTAGATAAGGCGGGTCAGTTTCTGCAGGTAAGTACAGGCCGACCCTTGGCAAGGACAGAATAAATTCTAGTCCAAGCCTTTTCTGTATGTGTACAGAGCCATATGAAACATGAAAATTACAAATAAAGATACTAATAAGAGTATAATACTATGCAATATTTTTTACATCATTAGAGATACTGTATAAAAGTAAAATGTGCTAAAATTGGCCAGCTGCATAAGTTACGCCTTCAGATTTTTCAAGCCGAGTTTTCGTAGTTGACTTTGAATATTTTTTTCGAAGCCGTTGCGCCTTGAATTCCTGCGTGCTTCTTTTCTCCTTCTGCATCTTTCTTCTACTGTCTTTCTTTTTTGCGATAGTGAAAGAGACATCACTGGCTGATTCTTCATTGACATCGCTTATAATTTCCAGGGACTTAGTGCAGCCAAGATTAAAGTCACTTATTGCAGAAATAACAGCAAGTTCAAGTCGCTTTTTGGACACAAAAACTTCTTTGGAGCATTTGCTCCATATAACGCTATGCAGACTTTCATTCGCGTTTTGGGTTTTAGCTGCCGAACACCGTTTCAAAAGTTCGACTGATGCCAATCTTATGTATATAGGCATGATTTTCTCAACAACTTGCTCAGTAAGAGTAGTTTTCATAGTTGAATGAGATTTTGGCGTTTCGTGTTTTGCCACTGATCTTTGGAAAAAACACCACGAATCTTCCCCTGTAGGGCAATGCATGTGTTGCGGTTTCTTAACCGTGGACATGCAGTGGTGCAAAGAAGCAAATATTGCCGCTTTCATCTTGGGCACATCAGGCGCATTGTCCTTTATGGCTTTCCGATAGTAGCTGGTCAGTTTCTTTATCGTATCTTCTTTGAGGCTGCCCTTCTTTTTCCCACCCAGTGTCACTTTCCGGGTCTTCCACTCTTGAACTTTGTTGCGTAGAGCTGTCCCCAGTCTCTTTGCCACATGGTTGAGACACTCTTCTTTTTCAATGATGAATTTTCTACCATACACCTTTTTTTCCAACAAGTGTTGGTGTGCCTTTCCATCACCATCAGACAGCATTTTGACATACCTCATTTTACCATCTTCAATGGATCGCTGCCATAATAGTACTGCTGCTACCATCTCCATGCTGTTGCTGGTCCCCGAGTAGTTTTTTTGGCATAATGGTTTATGGCCTTCATACCAGAAAGCAAATTCTGCAGAATTAGGGCCTAAATCCCGCAATGCTACTGTACAGGCCGGACAGTACTTACTCAAAATTGTGAAGTCCACAACTAGCCCAGTCAAAACTTCAATAACTATTCCTATTCCATACAAAGACGAATGCCCTCGCTTCTGCCACGTTCCATCGTATGAAACACATACATCAACAATATTGTTATGTATATCATCAGCATCATACCGCTGTCGAACACAGTTCCTCGAGGTTTCTAGAACTTCTTTTTTCACGTCTTGATACTGTTCGGCCAATGTGTCCAGGTGATTTGCGAAAGTTTTAGGGTCCATTGATGGAATGCCTAAAATCATGGAGAATGTGTCCATTGCGGCTTGTCCTTTGCCTATTGACAAAAAAGCTTGTACTGCCTTGCGGTTGATATCGAAGCTCTTGGAATTTAGATTGCGAGTGCTGGCAAAAGTTGAGCCATAGTTATGTCCACAATATCCACATGTCAGCTCCAGGTTAGTTGACAATCCAAAACTACTCTTCTTGTCGACACTCAAAGACATGTATTTACATTCCTGGCAAGGAATGTTTTGCAGAAGCTTTGTCCACATGCCATCACTCATCATAGTATACGATGGCCCACTTGATAAAATCCCAGGATCTACATCTTCTAGTGGTGTTGATACAACAGAAATAGGAACTGCAGACGATTTTTTCTGCCAGCGCTTTTTTGCATTTTCAATCGCAGCTGCTTTTCGTTTAGCATTGTTGCAGACTGGTTTGCGCCAACGTGAACTAATGCTATGCATAATTTTAATTTATAAAAAATAAATATATATTTAAGTTAAATTAAGTTTAAAATTAAATAAATAATTAAAGTGATAAAGAAGAAAAAAGTTATGTAGAAACTAAAACTCGTAATATTGAAAACGTGGTTGGAACTTTGCAAGCGTTGTACAAGAAAAAAATGCGCAAGAAATTAGTAAACAAACACAGCTAAACCTCGGTTAAAGATACAGTTATATTGAGTTGCCAATCCGTAGTTTAAAATTAAATATATTTGTTTCTTTTTAATGTGGGGCTTGTTGAAGGCACATGTAGAAACGTTGTTTACGTTTCTGACAGCTGTCAAAGCAAAATACTAGTATATAAAAACCAGCATAACTCTATAACTAAGTATCGGATTAACTTCATTCTTGTTTTAAATGAAAGATAAATAAAGCGTAAACATGAATTAGCAAAAAAAAAATGTCTAAATTTGAAGGTTTTTGACATTTTCAACGTCCATGGTCGCCTTAATGCAGATTATGTCTTAAAAGTTCGTTATCTTATCGAACCATGCCATCAAAATTCACTAAAAAATCTTCATTTTAAAGCATTTAGGGAGATATATAATAGCCTAAATCCAACGCTTTAAAAGTTCAACGAGTTTCGTGAAGCCATACAAAACTAAATCCACAATGTTATGGTTCTGAACCACCAGCCGAAGGACAAAAAACGTCCACTGTTGGATTCTAACAAGCTGTTTTAACTGATCATGAGGGAATATTGTTTTATTATGTTGTTGTTTATTTGTTGACGTATTCATGGTTGAGGCTATAAACAACTTAAATCATTCTTTTGTATTATAATGTGGGTTTTTATTTTGGTTTAAATACTGAATGTGGCATACGAAATGATACAGAGGACAACTTATTATTGCAGAATTTGCATAGCTAAAAATTTGCTAATGATCATGATTATGCTGCACATCAAGACTTAGTTACAGAATGTTCATCGATGATAACCAGTAATAAAGGCTCTATATAAGAATACCCATGCCCTGCACCATCATTAACATTATTACAGGTATATTTATATTATTTTAACTATTTCATGTTATTTAATTGTTGGCCTTGCGTCGTCCTCTAACGTATCGTAGTGGTAAAAGTTCTGATGGTATATGCTTATTTCCGAATTTAATACAACACCTTATTTTTCCCAGTACATACAAGCATTGCTATAATATTCATCCAATATGTTTCTCCGAATAGCAAGAATATAAAGATAAAATATATGAATATTAAAACAAAAAGAAAATCAATATTAAAAAAATTCATTATTGATGCATTCGCATTTCCGCGAATATTTTTCTTTTTAAAAAATCGTTTGCAAAAAAACAGTAGAATTTATTATATATTCCACGTGAAAACCCTGCATGCAATCGTTTGCTTTATAATATTGTTCTTTAGAAGCAATTTGAATGTATTAAGGTTTAAGCTTTTAACAGATTGTGTTTTAAACGTTCGTTCTATTTTATTTAGTATTTTGATAACTAGAATTGAGATGGATTATTCGTGTGCAAGTATGTGCAACATTGCTAAGTGATATTAATATTGAACTTTATCATAGTAAAAAATTAATTATATTTTTTCACTCATAAGCCCAGCTCAGTAATTATTTAAATTTTTGTACTATTTTTTTAAAAAAAACTATGTTTATTAAAGAGTAAAGAGAACTAATAAAATATTTACATATAATTACTTTAAAATCATATGTAGTAGCGCAAGTCCGATATTGAGTAGTTCCTATGAGAGCCACAACAGCGTAAGTCAATTCTTAAAATAAATAATGCATTTAAGAAGAAAAACTAATTTTAACATAAAAACTCTTTATAAAGTAAAATATTTTTTTTATCCTTAGATATATTATGAAACGGTAACTTATTTTATTCCAATGCTTTGAAAGAGTAACTTCTAATCTCTCTCAAAACATACTAAAGAAGATTTAGTTTTTTCCCTCTTCTGTAAAGTTCCGAAAATAGGACTTAGGATATTCTGGCAGCCTGGCTCTGAAGTATAGAATTTCAGATTTGCAAGTTCAATTCAACCAGCACTGTCATGAGGATTTTAGTAGTAAGATTTCCCTTTTTTTTAGATATTTTTTTCTTTTTTGAAAATGTGTCTATATTTTAAATTTAGATACCCCTCAACGCTTAGATGAGACCATTTGTAATTTAAGCATATGTAAAGGCAAAAAAGTTATCATTATAATCTCTACTGATTGGAGAGAATATGAAGTTGAGCATCAATATCTCTGTTTGTAGTGATCGTATCGGAAGTTTACAAGATTTGAAACCAAAATCCTAGACAAAGGTTCGTCATCTAATTTTTTGTTCGTTTGAGATAGACCATAAACCGATGTTAATACTTCGTCTATTCAGATCTAGTATTTAAAACTTAAAGACTTGAGTTTTTAAGGGGGTCCGATACCTTCGACATTTTTTTCTTTATTTTTATACTTGTACAATCCATTTTTTTTTCTCTTTCTAAATATGCATAAAAAACCATTTTAAGACGCTCAATTTTTTTTTTAAATTGCACATTTATTTTTAAATTAAAATTTTAGTAAATTTTTTAACAATTTTAAAATTCCTACTCCTTTTTTGTTTTTCAATATTTTGAAGCAATTTTTTTTATTTAAGATCTTGAATAATATGTAAATAGATGTATGCATTCAAATTTTGATTCAGATACATCACTTTAAAAAAATAAAATATATTAGAAATTTTGGAAAAAAAATTGACGAAAAAAAATAAAATTCCATTTTAAGTGGTTTTAAAAAACAAATTATGGTAAAAAATAGGAAATCTGAATGCATACATCTATTTAAAATATATTTATCTTGCTATACACACAAAAATTATGATTTTAAGTATAATAGTAAAAAAGCCTTAGCATTTTTAGTGTTCATTAAATTTCAAAACCATGAACAGAGATATTTGCTTTTAAAGTTTACATATGATACAACTATGTTATAGGAACACATCATTAAAACGTTCATAACTAAAAAAGTAATAAGAATTTTTTGAAGCAGTTTTTTGTGAGTTATTAAGATAAGTTTGAATATTATTTTTTAAATATAAAAAAAAATGACTTTTTTTGCGAATTTTGGGTATCGGACCCCCTTAAAGACCCATTCTTTTTGTACTTTTTTCTATTTGAATGGACCAATGGTTGTCCAATCTTTTGTATATCCATTTATTTTTATTTTTTCACATCCCTCATTTATACTTTCGAGGAACTAAATTTTTCTAAATTCTCCTGTTCACCCCCCCCCCCCCGTCTCAAAACCAATTTCGAACACTCCATTTATTCATTTATTTTGAACTCTTCGGATTCTTAAACTGCCTTATGAATAAGAGTTATACCAAAGTATCGTAAACGCACCAATTTTTATGTTGTTGGGGCTGTTTTAGGATCACTTTTTACTGTACTATATGTAAATTTCTTATATGAAAATTATTTAAAATACTCTTACCAAATTCTGACGAATACACAATAATTCTAATCTGTATGTTTGTTTTCACTGCAGGAAAATTTAAAATATTTCCAACTCGTTCCTTTTTTTACTAAAATATATTTTTAATTATATTACCAGAGAAGTTTTTTAAAAGTCCCCCTAATGCTTTCAATTAAAAAAAAAATTAAAAAAAGATATTTTTTATCAACTTTTATAATATGTATACTACTGGAAAAGTTGGAGATACTCGAACGGATATACGTGTTTGTATCGGTCAGGTGGTTAAATTTTCAAAAGTTTGAAAATGTTTTATAGCAATATCATTAATAATGGCGGCAAAATATTGATCACAAGACTGTAGAAGAATTGCTGTTAGTTCAGATTAACATAGTCCACACTTCACACATTTAAAAATGTACATTTTAAAACCTCGCTTGTTTAAAAAACAAACTTCACAAGCGCGCCAAAAAATAAATCTAATAAAATCCGAATGCCCATTCACAATTCAACTCTAACTTCTAATCTCTCTCAAAGCATATTACACAACGGCAGAAAGAGGAAATTTCTGCCCCTGCCAATGCATCATCGCAAAAATGACTTTATCCCTAAGACTTAGAGCCAGCCGGGAACGGGGGGAGAGGGAAACCGTAGCTCTCTTTTTAAAACCTTTCTTAGCTACAATTTAAAAATGCAAAGGGACGAACGAAGGAAGAGAAAAAAAATCTTCTTTTCTGCTCTTTAGTTTCGCTGAGTCCGCTAAAGGGAAGAAACAGATTGAAGTTTCAGTCGATCTACGAAAACCGAACAGCCGACGAAAAAGTGGGCGGAGACTCCATCCGGTTGGTATAGCAACGGGTTCGTCGTCCATTGTGCGAGTCCCATTCATAATCAGGGTTCTGCCTCACCCGGGACACATGCGCCCCAACCCTGCGCCCTAGTAACAGCCCCCCTTTCTATTTTAGGGACCATGCAATTACTTTGCTCCAATCTCCCCATCTAATTGCCCCAATGAGGGTGCGAGGCAGCGTTTTTACGCCGGCGTTTTATTTTATTTCATTTTATTGTTGGTGTTATTGTTATTATTCAATTTTTTGCGCGCGCGTTGAATTTGGTAATTAAAAGGTCGGGCTATTAATCAGGTGATTATTGATTGCCTTTCTTGAACCCCATTTGGGGTAATTACTCAGTAAATGCTTACATAGCGTAATTGGCCAGAAGAGCAAACATGTTAGAATTAATGGAGTTTTCAAACACTTCGAAACATCAAATTACCCAGGTATGTGTTAGAAAAGCAAAATAAGAAATAAAATATTTTCCATAATACATCTTTTTTATAAAGTGCATCAACGAAATTGACAACAATAGATTTGACTTTTTCAAGAGGCCTCGTTAATATATCACATTTAACAATGCCACTTAGAAATATATATATATATATATATATTTATATACCAATTTTGACAAAATTAATAAAAGTTTTAAGCACATTCAATATCAATGTAGATAAGAACAGTATATCTCAATTACATATTCAGAAGTTAATTTCTAAAAAGCAGGCGAAAACGTATTACAGGCTTTCATCCGATTTTTAATAGAGTAAAACATTTCATTTAAAAAATACTTTAAACTTGTAAATTAATTTTACAAAATTTAAAATAGAATATTAATAATATATTTAAAGATGCTAAAGAGTAAAGCTGAAATTTCACATTATTTTTAAATAGATTTACATAAGGGTTTACTTTTTTCATTAAGTTACTCTGCAAAATTAAAAAGGTATTTAATGCGATAAGTGCTCATACAGGACTAAAATAACAATATATTACAAAATTATTTAAATTAATTAAATTCCAAATATACATACATTAAGTACATATTTTATCAACACATTTAAAAAAAATATTTTATTCTATTTAAAATGGCTCTAAAGTAGGTTTTGTATTCTCAAGTAGGTCCCATTTAACACCCCTTTAATTTTCCCCAAAAGGAACATCTAATCCTATACTGGAGATTTCCTGAACTATTTTGCAGCTAAATCCTTATTACTTCCAAAACATTGTTTCAAATGTAGTGATAGTAAGTATGTACACTATAAATCTTTATCGAAGCCATTTTAACTTTTGTTATAACTACTATTAAAAAAAATTGTCTGGTTATAAAGAACTATACTAGGAAACATATACATAGTTTATCAAAATACAAAATATATAATTTGCTTCAATTCAATTTAAGTATTTATGCATTTGCAAAACCCTCGTATTGTTTAATGTTTTAACTCAGAAATTCCTTGTTGAATCTCAATCAAGGATTTTTTAAGTAAAATATTTGCTAAGAATATAGGAATTCATATTGTAAAATAACCGTGTCGAAATAAATACTATATAAAATATCAAGTAACTTCTTTTTAAATATTAACTTACACGTTTCATTTTTTTTTAGGTTTACAAAATGCGTTCTAGTTTTACTTAGGTTAATGGAATATAAATTGAGTAAAGGGCTTCAGTAGATCTGCGTTCGACTAGCAGTCAGAGGATTTCGAGTTCGAACCCGGCTGAGTGGACTTGACAAAAAAAAGTTAAAATACAGTGATTTTGTGATCGTAGAGTTGCCAGTTTGGCTACTAAAATACAAAAAGTTGTCTAAAAATATAAAATTATACTGACGTGTATACAGGACTGATTCACGTAAAATCTGATTAATGTATCGACGCCTATTGAGTTTCATTGGGTGCCAATTCAGGTGTTACCTCGTCATTTGGTTTTAATATACGTGGTATTTTGTGTTAATATTTGTGTGTATGTTGTCTCTGTCCCGAGAATTAAGCAAATAATGATATCATAGATAAAGCAGCCTAAATCAGGAAAACAAAGATCTATCAACTTACCAATCCAATTGAGTAAAACACATGAAACACATTACAATCTTTTAACATTTTAACATGTTATGAAACCTAAAAATAAATTTCTCTAAACTTTCAACATTTAGGTTTTAAAACACGTTTAATAGTCCAAGTAAACTTTAGTTTCACTGTTTTACAATCAATCTTGACATTTTTTATTTAAGGAGACAAATACACGTAAAATTTTAAAATTCACGATTTTTTTTTATTTGTTAAAATTATATTTTGGGATCTTGTAAACATACTTGCAAAATTTTAGAACTATATATTTTTAATAAAATATTTGATATTTTATGTTGGATTGACAGGTATATGTCTTTCGTGGAACGAAAACTTTAAATTATTTCTCAGTGTGGTTTTTCTTGATATAAAGTTTTTCAAATCGCTAAGGCTTTATTTTATTATTAATGAAAAATGTATAATTTTTTAATGCATATTGTAAAATCTGTGCATATTAAAAGTTTCATGCGCTTTAGCTCTAGGAGTTGCAGTATTTTTTTTTAATAATTACGTTAAAACAGAAGAAACAATTTGTGTTATTAATATGAATAAGTATTTATATAAAAATCAAATACATGTACTATAAACAATTTCCATGCCAATACTTATGTGTTATAGTTCAAGAGATGGGAGAAATAACATTAGGGCAAAAACATAAATATTTCAAAAAGTCTTAGCATTAAAAAAATTATAGTTTAATAAAATTTAAATTTTCAAAAAAAAAATTACAAAAAATTGTGGAAATGTTTTTGTGAAATATTGTTTCCACACACAAATTTAAAAAATATACATAAAAATTTTGATTTAAAAGATAACTAAAAAAATTCTTTTTTTTAATTAATGGCTCACTATTAAAGTATCGTTCATAGAAACGTACAGAACATTAATAGATAAATAAAGTTACACTCAAACTATTTTTTTTTGTTTCGTAAAGTGTTCTGTAGCTCTGTTTCATATTCCAATTGTTGAAGGCACAAATTTGTTTGCAACTAAAAGATACACAGTGTGTTATTTTTGAAAAATCTACGTAAACCAACCGGTCACCAACAAGAATTGGAATTACTGTATTTTAAGTAAAAATAATACATAGTGGGTCATTATTTAAGATTTTTAAATATATATTTTTCAACAAAGAAAGGTGTCTATTTCTTAAAAATACGATATTTTAAACATAACAAGCGAAAGATGTCATTGAAATTCCACTTTTTCCTATTTAAGGAAATCGATAATATTAATTCATTTTAACAGAAAGTATTAACTTTACTTTTATGGACATTATTTAAAGCAGTAGTTACCAGCCATTTTAACAGAATAGGAAATTTTTTGTAAACACCGTTAACTCATTTATTAAAATAATTTTTTCAAACTAGTCGGTAAACTATATACTTAATGCATGTTGATTAAGGATTTTAAAATATATGTTCATTTCAATTTATACATATTTGCATTAATTACTCTATAAATTTATAAGAAATTTAAAAAATTAGTTTGCTGATATTATTTCACAAACTCACCTAAACGTCAAAGCTTCTTTTGATACCCTAAAATATCGCTTTTAAGTTATCGGAATTTCTCTTCGTATAGAACTAATAAAAGATTATTTTCCACTATTTTTCAGAAAAGCGAAACAATTTATTAGAAACCAAACATTCTTCTCAGAAATAAGAATGATAAATAACAATTCAAGTTTTGTTAATTCTTAAGGTAAACTTTGAATGTTATTATCTTCTTTTAAGGATTAAATACTTCTCCAAAGAAGCTTTACAAACAAACGATTTCTCTTCAAATAGTAATCTGAATAGAAAACGTTAAAGGCGCTACATTGATTCGTTTTTCTTGTTTATACAAATTCCATGGTTAGTTTATTTTAAATTGTAACTAAAAGTTTTTACAAATATGTATTTATTAATGCTATTTTTTTAAAAAAATGACATGCATCCTACACTTTGGAAAAATCTACAACGATAAGAATTTATTATTTTAACTTATTATTTGTTTTTTTTTAATAAAACACATTAATTCTATTAAATTGAGGTCTTTAAAATTCTAAAAAAAAATATTTTTATAATATGTTTTACCTTAAATGCGTTTTATATTAAACATATTAGTAATCATTTTTTCAAATCACATGTCATTAAACAGATCCATTCAAAAATTGAATGTAATATTTGAAATATACATGCCATATTATTACAGACGTAATTGTTTTAGAAATTCAAAGTATTCGCATTATTTAAATTTAGATAAAATTAAATAAAATGCAGTTCAAAAGTATTATAACGCAAACCTTATGAGGTCCATAATGCTCCCATGATTAAAATATGGCGTGTGCAATGTAAATAACTAGTTTTTTAAAAAATATATTTATAAAAAATTACATATACTTAAAAAATAAACTAATTACTTAAAATTTTAAACTCTATACTATGCAGTATTAAAACGCAAGTGTAGAAAAAAATGTACCCACTTTTAGTATGAAATTAAAATAGAAGGTCATCTTATAAATACACATAGATTCAAATATTATTTTTTTAAATTCATTTTTTTAAGGATAACAATCCTATTAGTTTTATACGATTACGAATGGTTTTAAATACTTTCCAATTTCCTCTTAAATGAATCTTAATTAATAAAATACTCCATTTAAAGTTAATCTGTTAAATAGAAATTAAATAACAAAATCCCATTAATATACCATATGTTAGAAAAAAATATCCGATAAAGAAAACTAAAACTATTTCTTATATTATTTCAAAAATAAATTAATTCCATTTTCATTCAGTCTTTATGTTTCTTAAATCAATTTACTTAGGGAACTATTTCTAGAAACAACAAAATAGAATTTAGTGTCAGCAATTAATTACTTTTTTTTGTTTCCACTGAATTATTCATACGCATTAATGCAACAACCATTACAATGTAGTGTAAAGCACGTGCAAACGCATAAGTAATCAATTGTAAGTGCAAATTCAACATAGAATGCTTAGATTATTTTTTAAGCAAATATGAAAATGATTATCTCTGAATTAATGCTCCATTTACTCTTCCCTCTGATTCTCATTTATTTTAATAGTAATGTATCATTGTTAATACCTTTAGTTATTAATAGTTATTAGAGTTGAGGCACCTGTCTGTGGCATGCACTAAGTAGCTATCGCTTCGATCTTTAGCTAGATATGATTAATGCAGATGTGAGAATATTCAAGAATACTTTTTTTTTAAAGAATTCTTCTTGATTAAGTACTGTTTCATTTTTTAATATGTTAAAGTATTTAATACAAATTACTCATAAGATTGTTCAGTTTGAATATGTTTAAGTATTTTATATTTGTGAATGGTCCTTACGTAAGGGACTTTAGCTGATTGATATGTTAAATGGATATGTTGAAATAATACTCAATTCTAAATTAGAACTTTAAATAATATTAACTAAATATAATCAATATAAATGGTTTTAACAGATTTATGGGAAAATGTCAATCTAGTGATTCAGAATTTTCAATGAAATACTACTGTTATTTTTTTAATTTTAAAAACTTTAGTTTATAATTAAGATAACATATAATACAAAATAGATTATAAAGTATAGGTTATTGAACAAATAATTGAATGAATAACATTTAATTATATTATGTAATATTTATATCAAAGAAGCTTTAATGCAGTAGTTTTATATATTTTTTAATTTTAAAAGACACGTATTTTAATAAACTTTAGATTATAGGTTATAGGTATAGGTGTAATACCAACTTTTTAAATTACTGAAGGTTATGAAGCAACAGAACATGACTACATACCGCTAAATCGTTGATCTACTTTTAAATATATTGAATACTAGTGAAAATACCCGTTCTTTCTATTGGGTTGTTTAAAATACAACATAGAAAAAATGATACAACATAGAAACAAATAAGCCTATGCTGTAAGTGCACGGATAAGGACTTACTAATAGCAGATTTAGTGGTTTTTAAAACTTTCATTTTTTCTGAAAAAACTTTGGTTTGTTGGAATTTTATGGCACAAGATCCAAATTTGGAAAAGCTTCGCCAAATGTTTGTCATGTTATGAAACCATAAAAGTTCAATCTGAACACTAAAATCACCTTGAAACAACTTTGGATTTTCATTAAAAAATGTGGGGTGTAACCATTAGAGTATTACACTTTGTAATTTCTTTATATAGATACTGTTTGTCTAAAGACAAAACTTCCATATAAAAAATATTGTACTTTTTGTAATCTGACAATGTGAAAGATTGTCAGGGTTTATTTTTGCCATTACGACAAAAGTTTGTTTAACATATTGAAAGAAATGTGGAAGTATTTTTTTTTTTGAAAAATGCTTTAATTTGTTTAAAGATAAAGATATTTAATATTGTTGTTTTCCGATAAGCTAAAATATAAATATCCTTTTCAATACAGTAAACTATTTTGCAAAGTGTAAATAAATTTATTTTTAGAAGAAAAAAATAAAATATATGTCAATATATTACTCAGTGTAATTAGTTTTTTTAATGTAAAAAAAACATTTAATTAAAAAAATACATAAATTATTATGTAATATTTAGACGTAACTCCAAAGAACGGTGGATAATTTCTCAGTGTTTGACTGACATTTACAGTTTCGGAGATCACGTGAAGGCATTGCTGATTAACGTAGCGTATACAGTTATGTTGGCAAATGTAATCTCAACAATGTTCCACTAAGCCACTCGTTCTGCGTAAGTCTATTGAATTACTCGCATTAAATGAAAGAGGGCTTACGATACATTTAATACGAGCGTTTAACTAAACCCGCGGTGTATTTAAATATCACTTAAATTTACATTTAAACGTCATGGAACTCAATTGAGAGATTTAAAATTTAAAGTCTAGGTGAAATCGGTATTTATACGTCAGATAGAATATTGTAACTCAGTTCACTTGGATACCTTTTACTAGATATAAAACTCAAATGATAGAGAATTTCTAATGAATTCTAAAAGCAATTAATTGATATAATTAGATTTTAATTCAGAGCAATTTTGCTTTTTCCCTACATGTTAATTCCAGTTTTTTATATCCTTAACTTAGTAGTTACTTAAAATATCGATATATTTTAATTATATTATTAGAAATACATGCATTTATTAAAATGTTTTTTAATTAGAAAATGATTAAGTTTGTTTTAAGGATAAAAATTAAATAAAATTCCGACATTACATCAATATAAAATTTACTAAAACATCGTTATATTTTTTTAAAAGCTTAATTTAAACAAAATTAATTTCTCACGATATATAAAAATTACTTTAATATAGTTTTGAAATTTACCTTCTAGTAAGGAATAAACGTCGTTTCGCCAACTTTTAGGAACTATACATTTGACCTTTCTAATATGCTTTATTATTTTTCATCCGTTTTGTTATGTTAAATGCTGCATATTCAAGTATTTGTGGAGTTATTTCAAGCATTATATGTATTCTATTTAAATTTTACGACCCCGTAAACTTACAATTTAAACCTAATTCTCTCCTTAGTTAATATTATGCGAAAACAATATTTTTACTAAACAGTGTATTTTAAATAATATATACCGATATATATCTCTAAACCTATCCGAAATCAACAACAGCATTGCCATTGCTAAACGTAAACGCATCCTTAAATACAATGGAGAGAAGCATCAATACATCAAAAGCAATCATTCCCATATGATGACATCACCCACCTTTCGAGCAAGCGCCCCTATTTCCCCTAGGACACCATAGGTCTTCCCTTTCTATACATGGTTATGTGCCCTGGGGTGATGATTAGTCTGGATTCGATGTTGTCTTTGTCCCCTCTTTCTATCTACCAACTATTCTTTATTTGTTCGCTCGCCAAAGGAGACTCAAGACCCTTTTGTCACGTGCTAGGGGTTCGAAAGAAGGACGAGTTTTTTCATTTTTATTTTGTTTTAAAATCACTCCTGCGTTGGAATATGCCCTAATCACTTGTGACAGAAAAAAAATAATATTTAAGGTTTATATTGCCAAAGGAGGTTTTTATTGTTTCAGCTTACTTACGAATCTTATCGGGATAGCATTTTTAGAAAATGATTGGGGATTGTGTTTTAAAATGTATAGATATGTCTTTTATTGTTTGGATGGCTTATAATTTAAAAAAGTCATTGTATTTTAATATATAAATTAATTTATGCGTGATTAACATGATATTAAAAGTATAATATTTAAAAGTGTTTTTTTGTTACTTACATATTACAAATACTATTTTTAAAGTAAATCTGGATAAAATTTTATATATAAAGAACCTCAAAAATTATTTTTTGGATTTTATAGTAAACATTTATACTTATCGGTTAAATATTTCAAACACTCATAACAGGAAAAATGCTGAAGTTTTAAAATAATTACTGTACAAGGTTTTTGTTATATCACCACAAAAAAACATTAAAACATTCATCCTCCAAATCATAGATATTTTAGCTCCTGCAAGTACAACAATAAACTGTCGATATAAACCTTAACTTAAACGATATTGTACACAACTTATTTGAGAATATAAAATTTCATTCAAGAGTTTAATCCAAAGTTTTTAATTTTTTTCTACGTTGGTGATGCAGTTTTAAAACAAAATATGTTGTAATTCCTTTTTTCAAGGGACATTTAAAATTTTATGCAACAATTATCGGCAATCTATAAAAAGTAATCTCATAACCAAAACGCTTTTCCTATATTTTCGATTTTCTTTACTTCGTATACATTTCAATAACGTCATCTACGTAATATATTTTCCGTTAGAATTCCAGTTTTCATATACATCTCCGTTGAAACATATAAATCTTTGAATGTAAAAAAAAGTTGGTAAAGATGTTGAATTTTCAGTGGATTTGTGCCATTACTTTTCTGCAATATTTTTTAAAAAAATACAAAAAACTGTGCTATTAAAAATTAATTTGGTGGATCATATTAGGTTTAGTTCAGTTTTGCTCCAAGGCAATGTTCTTTTCATTTTATATGACTTGGAGGTTTACCGTTCAAAGCCTTTTGGTAAAACTGAAGGAAAGATGTAGTTCGTCAAAGCAATTTTTTATCGCAAACTTTCACTTTTATATATTAGATTTTCGTTCTTTTCAATTAAAAGAAATTGATTTAAATGTTTGAAGTTTTTGAAGATTTTTGAAGTGTTTCAATTAAGATTATACTCATAAAATTCAGTTAAATAATATGCGAAAAGTTTCTATTCTTATATGATGTTATGTCGCCATAAAGAATCGCTATGCTCTAGTCCTATGACGGACACGAGATTTTAAACTTGCAAGTAATTTTTTAATGTTTAAATAATATAATTGATTTATTTTTTCGAATTTGTATATTTGAATTTTTTTTTATTTTAATAGTTATTGATTCCAAATAGTTTCAGTTAATATTATAAGTTATATCTATCACGCAGTATTTAATAATAACACGCAGTTCAATTTTTTTTTCAAACTGCGCAATCTAGTTTTTACGACAACAACTTTGCTGGAATATGCTATGCATTTTTTTATAACTTTAAATGAAACATCGTACAGATATGAAAAGGATCTCGTTAAAATTGTAATTTTTCAAACAACGTATATGACTTTTGAATTTTTTTTTTTAGTTACGCAGACGTTATCATTACTGGATTTAAACTTTTACTAATTAAATATATATAATTAAAATTGTAACACGTTATATTTATAATTACACGAAGTAGTTTCCAGGATGACGTAGAAAAAGATAAAATTTTATCAGATTAAGCTGTTACCATTCAATATTTTTATCTCTGAAGCTTAAATAAAAAAACTATTTTTTCAACTTTTTTGCAACCTTCCGGTTTATAGCGTTCTAACAAGCAGGAAGCCTAAAACCTCCTTCAGGCTGCATACTTTGCATGTATCAACTTTTACCGTGAACTGTTACGACTTTTTTAAGATTAGTGGCAAGAAGTGGACACACTTTTATTTTTATAATTATAAGATAACATACTAACTATAACAAAAAAAAACAGTTCAAGAAGGATATGTAATGGGATGACGACTTGATTATTTTTCTAGTTTTGTTCAGTATTCTTTACTATTTCGAAGCACTTATATAGATTTGCTTTGTTTTGATTTCTATTTTTAAATCGATTTCAAAATTTCTAATTTTCTTGTCTCCAGTTTTCAGATTAAACACATTTAATAGAATATTATCTAGTGACTGATTAATGGGTCTGAATATTAATTTTGGGAATGTAAATAGTTTTAGGAAAGAACAACATTTTTAGTTTTACTGTAAACTTTAATAAACGTTACAGCAATTCTCAAAACAGACTTACCATTTTACTTATTCCAGATTTATATTCGTGTATCACAAACTAAAAAATGCATCGCCATTATTTTCAAAAAGTGAAATAAAATGAGCTCTCGTGGTGGCTAATTGGGCTATCAAAAAATGTAAATGTTCCTCAGTAAAGACTAAAATATGCATTTAATAGTATGAATAAAGTAATCATGATATATTTATTAACATTTCAAAATATTTTCTTCCATGCACCCATGAAGGTTATATATCTAAACTTTATATCCCTATTTCTCATATTTGTCCAGTGTTATCTTTATATCCAAGGATTCCCAGAAATCTCTCCATACTATCTAAACTTCTAAAGTTTTTGTATGAACGTTTGGTCGGATTGTCTCAAGAAACCTACGTAATTCAGACATGCCTCTGTCCGCAGATGGATCTATTACCACAGAAAGAAATATCCCTCATAATAATAACAATAAAAGCTGAAAAAGAAATACAGGATTTCCGCACAAAGTCATTTTCTATAGTTGACTTTGTTCCTGTACCCAAAGCATTCTACAGTTCATCCTTCCCTTTGATCCTTCAGATATTGGGTATCGACCCTCTCCCCGAGGCCCGACCAAACATTGAAAGGCCAAACAGCAAAGCTCCCCTTTTCGATCTGCCCTCAGTTTGGGGATCATGTTACAGAAAGAAAAATGGAGGCTGGAATGGACTGGTCTTACAAGCGTTTGGATGTCTCTTGAGTGGGTAGCCATTTGATGATTTCTCAATAACATACGTATTACTTTATTAATCAAATTAGGTATTATATTTACGCATTGAAAATTAAATAACGAATGTTATAATCTAGAGCAGTAAGATTAGAAGCTCGAACGAAGTTCTGAATTTTGTGATTAAAAATTTAAACAGTAGCGCCATCTATTTCTCAATTATAAATATGTAATCTAAAAGTATGTTTAAGTAATTGTTAGAAACTTTGTTATAAAAGTTCATTTTATTAATTTGTATAACTATTTGTGTTCGTTTTGATATTTTTAAAGTTTTGAAATGGTAAAATACGTTTATTTCTAATATAAGCGTGATTCTACTTGCTTAGAAACAAATGTATTAATCACTTTACTAAGCAGTATATACAGGAAATTAATTAAGACCTTAAATTGATACATTCCCCCAAAAATACTTTTTTTTAATCTCGAAGCTTTTGTCAAATGTTAAAAATATATTTTAAAAATCTTTTTTGTATTTGTTTTGAGGGTTCCATGCAATATTCATTGATATTAAATTATGTCAATGATAGGTCTTCAAAACGTATATTACTATTTTCTGTACAACTTCTTTATAAAATCAAATAAACTTATTTTTAAAACTTAATACAATAAGGTATACATTACTTATTAATATTTCACCTAACTTGTGTTTAATCATATACAATAAAATAATATTTAAAATTAAAAATAAAATATTTTTTTTAAAAGGAGTTTTATTTAAAATCAATATAAAAGTGCTTTAAACTAGTTGATTTGATCACGCGCGTGGAAGTCATAAATAAAGCATTAATTAACTTTTCGGTAATCCTATATTAAAGTAAATAAATATTTAAATAAAGATGTGATTCAAATTGGACTTTATTTTGAATTGCCTACCTTCAAAACGAACCTTTACAAATGATAAGTTCCAATTTCCGTTATTCATAAAAACGTGAGTAATAACTTATGTAAACATAAATTAATTACAAACACTTTTTTCGAGAAATTAAATATGCGAATTGAGATCTTTTTAAGTAATATTATAAATAAAAACCGATATTTGCATATGTTGTTTATTCAATTGTTAATATGTATCGAGTTTTTCTTAAATTTTTTGATGTTTAAACATTTTAATAAAAAGTTAAGAACAAATAACGATATTGCCATCTAAAAGGCAAATACTTATTGACATTGAATAATGTAATCGGAACAAACTTAAAAACAACAACAAGAAATGCTTTTCACTATTTATTATTTATTTACTAAACTATATTTTTAATTAAAAAAATCTTTTTAAATAATATTTTTTAACCTGTTTAAATATTGAGTCTTGAATTTGAAAGTTACTACTGTTTCTATTGTACATGCAAAATTATATCTCGCACTCACGAATTTAGAAACCTAGATTTGTGCTATGTTAAATATTCTAGATGATATACTGGACTTTAAGAAACATGGAAAAACTTTTCTTTCTATAACCGCCATATCTAACATTCATATTTCTATTTTTAATGTGTTTTGTTAAATATAATCAAATATTTGATAGAATATCCCTAAAAATTTTACATTATATTGGTAAATTAAAATACTAAATGAAAAATTAATAAATCCATGAAAATTTATATATTGTATTATCAACTTTTGTATAATACAAGATAGTATATTGAGATTTGTACATTAAAAAAATTACATTTTGTCATGTTTTATAATTCGAGGAATAAACTGCAAAATACTTAATACATTATTTTTGGATAAACAATATTTAGAAAAGCATGTACTCAATTGTATAAAAATGTCCATAAAAAATTAAGAGTTTTAAAAATTCAGTTTTTAGTATAAACCTTAGTTTAATTATATGTTAAAACCTAAGTTTTAAGTTTTTAAGTGCTATCGCTCAAGAATTAGAAACAATGTTCTTCATTTAATTTATTTAATTACATTTTATCACTGTATTAATTGAGATTATCAATTCATTATTGTTTGGAAATATGCAAATAATTATCGTAATTTACAATTAATAATTAATAAAAAAATCTTTATTTCCACACGAAATCGAACGCATTCCAACACGTCGGTTTGGAATTATAGTTCGTATTCAATATCATTTCTTAAAAGCAATTTCATTTGTACATATTCAAAATCCAGCTCTCCTCGGTTCCGATGACTCAATTTATCAAAATATTTTCTTTCCATTCAATAAATATTCCGGGGGGGGGGGGGGAAATGAATGAGGAGTTATCTCTCCTTTGCTTGAAATTCCCCTTGGTATTTCGTGAATTGCTTCATAATAAAAGAAACGTGAACAATAGCAGGCAGAGGTATCAATGCGACAATAAAAGGTGGGAGGTGGGTGCTAAATAAAAGGACCCTAGAGAGAAATACACTGAATGAGGAGGGTTTCCTTTGATACAATAAATATTTTCCGTCCCAATGTCGTCAGATGATTGAAATGCAGACAAAGTGAAAACAAAAATGTGTCGAGATGTAAAATTTGTAATCTTAAAATACATTATTATAGAAAATAGACAATTAATTAATGATACATCAATTGATTAGCTAGTAGTATGAAATAGTAATAAAA
Organism: Troglohyphantes excavatus; assembly: GCA_963932185.1. Classification (NCBI taxonomy): domain Eukaryota; kingdom Metazoa; phylum Arthropoda; class Arachnida; order Araneae; family Linyphiidae; genus Troglohyphantes; species Troglohyphantes excavatus. Next base: position 24,354,649 of record OZ010672.1, on the reverse strand, counting down.
CAATTAAATACAAAAATGTCCTTTTAACGGACGTCGCTTATAATGGACAGTTAAAAAAATAATGATAATTAAGTTGGTAATTTTCCTTACGAATTTTACATTTTCTAAACAAGATATTAAACATCGAACAGTTTGAATGCAGATTTTGAAGCGAAGCTGCTGAGCCATTTAGAAAAAAAAGTTAATGGTGTGATAAAAAATTAGGGTTATCAGTTGAGTAAAATTTATAATTTTGACGAGACTAATTTGTTTTATACAAATCTACCTGATAATAAAAGCCGATAAAACTTTGTCCGGCAAAATAATACGCAAGAAGCCTATGCTGGCTTTGCGAATGGTAGCCATTTGTTTATCGGTAAAAGCAGAAATTCTAGGGAACAAAAAAACGTAATGGTTGAACGTGTTAAGTGAAAAAATAAGCAGCAGAATAAAAGTAATTTTTAAACTAATGAATGAATAATCAACATTAAGCGTGACTTCCTGCTCTAAAGATTAATGCAGTGTATACGTACACATCTTTTTCAACTAAACCTATGTGTAAGGCTGTTTTTTATTTGATATATAATTATAGCTAACAACTGTACTTTCATTGATGTACTACACCCTGCTGAATTACACCCGTGTAAGATTTCTTTGTAATTATTTTTTTACAAACCGTACTTTCATTAAAACGGACAACCTTTATCCCATATTAATCCGTTAGTTTGTTGTTAATATTTGTGATTAATATTCATTGACGAATATCCATATTCATAATATTCACACTCCATTTGCCTTGATGATGAAATTTATAAGGTGAGAAAAAATTGGTCATGGAGTAAAATGTGTTTTCTAAAATTAATTATAAATTACACATTGTAAAACTTATATGCTATAATCTCGTTCTTTTTTTTTAAATACTTCGTTTAATGAAGTACATTTCAAGAAAAAATTAAATGGCAGTCAACTCGTTTGAGTTTACAAAAAAAACTGTGATAGCTTGATGCAGGAAAACTTCTATATATAAACTAGACAAGTCTAATTATTTACCAATATTTCTGGATTTTGTATTGAAGATAAACCTTTAAATACATTTCAATAAAATAATTATAAAAAATTCTAATTTATTTAGTTTTTTCTCAATAATTTGCAAATTGGGATAACTTGGGTAATCGAATTATTAATACTAACGATTAGGAAACTCGGAAAAAATTAACCATCTTCTTCGAAAAAAGTGCAATATTCTACAGAAATATTATTTCAAAGCTTACATATAACAAGAGTTAGCTATAAAATCTTTAGCACTGTTTATGTGTTAATATAATTAAGCTACAAACTTGTTTTTTTCTAAAAAATGTCAACAAGAAGAAAATATTTTGATAACAAAATGAATGCCATTTGCTTGAGTCTTTAGAAATAAATAGAATATTTTAAATGAAATAAAAAAATTGCCATCGAAAAAATTTAATAACATAAATACAGAATATATTCCTGAATCAAAATAAACGACAAAACTTTACTAGTAGATGTTTTTTTTCGAAGATAATAATAAAAAGTCAATTTTTCGAAATAATAAAATATAACTAGTTTTTAAAAAAAAACTGTTACAATAACAGTCATTTAATAATAATCCTCAATAACAGTCCTTTAGTCAAATATACTGAGTTTTTAAGAGTTTATGATTGTTATTTATTATATTTTATTCTAGTTACTAATTTGACTAAGCAATTTGTTTTAATAATGCATTTTATGCAAAATAGTTCCATGATTCCCACTAATTACTCATTTTACCCCACCTGTGAAGAAAAGTGGGTACAAAAAGGAAACTAAAAAATTAATTATTTAAAATTAAAAAATATTATAAAACATATTTAAAGATGTCATCCAGGAAGCTATTGCATAAATACACCAAAAAATTGGCATATTAATAAAAAAATTAACTAAAAACTATCTTTAAATGAAAAACTGGCACTTTCCAAACCCATTTTACCCCCACATTAACCTATATTATAAAAACCCTTATAAAGAAAACTTACCTTTATTGACCAGTAAATTTAAATACACAGAGATAAATCTATACTCTCAAATCTAAATCTTGTCAGCATCTGAAGCATGGAAGCTACTCCTAACCTAAAAATAAGTAAACTGTTAAGTATTTGTTACACAATGAATTAAAACAAATCACATACAATATAGTTATATTACAAAACTTTTAACTAATATTTTTTTGTCATAATTATTTAATTTTTCATAATCATAATTTCATAAGTTCGAAAAACATATCATATATGGCTAAATGAAAGATAGAATTAAAATATAATTATTGCTATTTATTTCATAAACCTCCTAACCGTAGATATTATGTTCTTTTTGCTTTATAGAAACATTAATAATAATGTAAATTTGTAACTAAAATTAAGATGGGTGATTTAAATGTTGGTTTGCAAAATTTTCAAATATAGCAGCACTATTTCGAAGGCTTTCATCAATGCAACATTTCTATTACGGTTTTTCAGATAAAATATACTGCCTGATATTATATTATTTCACCATTAAATTATTTTATATTTAGTATTTAATTATTGTATACATTAGTTAGAAAAAATTCTAATATAAAATTTCCGAAATAAATTTGTTGTATTCAAAACATTAAAATTTATTTTTGACAGCAGACAATGGAAAAATACCGTATATTTAGTATAATGGATAAACTATTTTTATAAATCGGTAATCTTGCAATGTGTTTAAAATGAATTAAGTATATTTTGACCTCGTGGTTTAAACTAATACAAAAAATACGGGCTATTTTTCCAGGTTTAATTTAGCAACACATTAAAAAACGTCCAATCTAATACGAAAACAAAGTTACTTTCTAAAATATATATATGTATCAACATGATTTAATCAAACACTAACTGGATCTAAATCTCAAAATACATAAAAAAGCAAATAAGTTTAAAAAAATGTTCTAAAATATACACTTTCTTCCAAAACAAATACAGGTCAGTGAATTCGTTATCCCGGAATTTGCAGATTGTTCTGTTTCCCAAAGGCCCATATTCCAGGTCCATCAGTGCGCACGTATCGTTTTGAAATTCCCTAACTACAAAGACAAGCAAACCGTATCCGTGCTCTGCATTGTATTTATAAGACTGTGTGAGAGCAGCATGGGAATTTCAAACTGTCACATATGTATACTGTGCGTTTGTAAATAAAATGTTTTCTTGGATCAATATTTATTTATCATATGTGTGAGATATAAGATAATAATATAAAAAAAATTATGTTATATAATATTAGCACGATGTTTGGTTAAAAGTTTAAAAAGTATTAGTCAATTTTTGATTTGAAGATAAATATGATTATAAATGGCATACAATAAAAATCTTTAAGGAAATAAAAATTTAACATAGTTTGTTTGTTAAAACAAATTGAGGGGTCCCCTTCGGGACTCGAACCCGCGACCTAACATTCCAAAGTCCCTCACGTACAGATTAAGCTGAATAGTCACGTTCTAAGGTGTTTCTTTATGCAATATTTCTAAATTGATTGGTTTTTTGAATAATCTAATTTAGCATCTCATTTGTACAGTTTTTATTAAATTTATTTCTATGTAAATATACATCCTTACTTATTTTCAACGCACATGCAAATTAGTTATGTGTTTTATCAGATGGTAAATGTTTAATGGACTCTAGATTTATTACTTTTATCTCTAAGGTTTTTTTTTATTGTAATATTCATAATGTAACTTAATACAAAAATCACCCGTAAATAAACATTGCAATAATAAATTATTTAGATTTTCATATATATGATAATGTTTTATTTTATCAACCCCAAATTTTCATTTTAAAATTATGTTTTGAATATTTAAAATCTATTGTGCCAGTTTGAAGCCATCAAATTTCTATCTAAGACTATTCAACATCTTCGACAATGAATTGATAAGATGCGAAGCAGTCCTGAAGACAACCCCAGCGTACATTTTAATAATAAGACTGATATGACTTCCATTTACATTGTATTCCCGAAACTAATTTCGAATAAGATGTCAGTTTCACTTGGAAACCAATCAAACCCATTCGAAACGTATCGTGTCTATCATTCCATTTGTAGTTTGAGATCTATAGAATATGATATTTGGGACTATTACATAGTTAAGGGGAGTTAGAGAGCTGGGAGCGCAGTTCTGCTTAATTCAAAGCATATCATCAGGATTCCAGGTAATGAATTGGACTATGAGAACGGATCTTGGGGACACACATAACCGCAATTAGTTGGGAACTATTATAAAATTGGAAAGCAATTCTCAAATAACTTGGATAATAAAAAGAGGATTGCATGAATAAACATACCCTTTAATATTTGTATTTGGTTTTCTTTTAAACTATAGGTATAAAACAATTTTAATAAATCGTATACTGTAAACATAGTATAGTAATTATATTTTAGTTTGCATTAGCTCAGGTGTGACACTTTGTGGCGTAGAACCCGTCACAGTATTTAAACTCTGTACGAGAATACCCTTTCCCATTTTTTACAATTATATTTTATTACATTGATTATTTGTAACATTCATGTTTTATTATATTTATTGATACATACTTTTTATATATTTTTATTTACATTTATCGTCTGTATTTAGTTCGTTTCCTAAAGAAATATTTAATAAAAGTAAAACATTATTGAACCAAAATATAATAAATAACGGTAATTTACATGAATTTTAGTTTTAATAAAGTATCGTTTTTTGACACACATAACCAAATTTACCTGTGCAAATTTTTAGGTCTACAAGAAGAAAACTGTGGAGTTATACTGATGATACCAGATACATACATAACTCTTTTTATGCACGAAGATTAACTATACTAATTACTTTACTAATAACAGATGCTTAGTAGAAACATGTTTTTTTAATTATATTGAATTCGATCTATGAAATGTTCGTATTATTCAATTGCACACCATATTTTCTTATAAAAATTGCTTAAGGTATAAAACATAGTAAACTCTAATTGAAAATTTGCTTTTAAAAGCAAAAATTTTTGCATTGAAAAAACGTATTAAAAACTATGAATTCCGCTGTATGAGGAACAACATTATGCATAAAATCGTTAACAAAATCAAAGTATTAGTAAAATTTTTAAAAGTATCTAGAAATATATATTTTTAAAAAGTTATTAATTAGAAAATGGGTAATTTTCTTGATTTATATTCAAATTGATTGTTTCCATCCACATATTTCTTTATAATCACTGGCAATTGAGTACAACAGTTCTATTTTTACAGACAGTGTTAAATATAGAAAAATATTAATTTTTTTTGTTCAAATTTATTTGAATGGATAATTAATTTTCGCAATAAAGGGATTGTAAGTCTTATGGATTAAAGAACTAATATTTCATTTCATTAATAACTTATTTATACCTACATTACTTGGAATTATTTTACTGTAGCTTAAAAACTTTCAGAGAGATTTACATAAAATTACAAAGATTACATCTAGAACCAAATTTGTAAGTGAAAAACAATAAATTATCTTGTGTTTTAGAAATCCTACTCTATAAAAATGTCGAGTCGCTTGTAATCCAGATTTGCAGCAGACGATAAGGTTTGAAACGCTTAAAGTTGTTTTCTGAGTGGATTATAAAAAGAAAATTTCTAAATGGATTAGTGAGGAAATAGTTTATAAAGGAAGAGTATTTTGAAATTAAAAGGAGTGTATATTCAATTAGGAAAGTACCTTTTAATACATTTTTATTTAATTAATGATTATATGCATAGTGCCTCAAGAAAGTGAATGCGCCATTTATTCATTTATCGATTAAATATAGGTAAATAATACCAATTATCAAAAATGGCCAATGTATGGTAAGAAATAAAAAAATATATAATTATTCGTAAAAACTTTACGAATATTTTTAAAAATAATTTTTTTATACTAGCAAAAGAAAGAAGAAGAAAAATACCGAAGTTGCGAACTTATTAGTATAATTTTAGATTGCTATATGTGTACATGTATGATTAAATTTCAAGTGAATTTACTTCAGTGTGTTATGCAAAATTTATAATAATTTAAAAACAACTTTATGATTGTTGTCCAATATTTAAAGTACACACTCAGTACTTTTTAAATTCATGACTAAGATATAAACATTTTAACTTTTCAATTAAAAATAATAATAATAAAATCTATATGTACTAGCATGCCCGTGTTATACGCGATAATTATTGCATTAACCCAGTTCTTAGTTTAATGGTCAGCTCATAGATGGTAGCATGATCAACGGCTTGGTTAAAAAAAACGTAATTATTTAAAATCCATTTTTTTAAAAGTTGATATTTATAAGGTGAAAGTACGATTCATCAATGGTCCATAACATTAGCTTCCTTTTGATTCTCCAGTGTGAAGATTCGTTGCGTCTTAGTGACGCAAAACAAATCTTTAGTAAAGAAATAATAAATATGATTTTAACGAATTTTCTACCACACTAGAAAATAAATGGTATCCATGTTGTCACTTTTTTTTTTATTCTTGATTAGCTTTGAAAATAATCTAAATTTATATCAAAACTTATGGATATATCAAAACTTATGGAACTTACTATGGATTATATAAAAACTTATGGAAATTTTGAAAACAAAATTCTATGAATGTCATGCGTGAGTGGCATGTACTGAACGTTTCGAGTCGTATAAAAAGTTACTTTTCAAGGAAAAATCCAGGCCTAGTTCAGTTTTTTTCTGGGAGATCATGTGCCTGCATTAAGATAGTATATACAGGGTGCGTTCCATAAGTAATGCGACTAAATTCATAAAAAATAATTAATTCGACATATTCGTACAATTAGTTAAAAATCCTCAAAATAGCACCCTCCTGCGTCGATACATTTATGGAGGCGGTGTTTCCAGGCCTGGAAGGCATCCAGGAAGGCCTTCTTCTGGAGGTCCTTTAGAGCCGATGTAACATGAGCCGGGATGTTTTCAATCGTGTCCCAATGTTTCCCTTTCAGGGCTCCTTTTAAGCGAGGAAACAAAAAAAAGTCTGGGGGAGCCAGGTCAGGACTGTAGGGACGCTGGGAAACCAGTGGGGTATGGGTCCTGGCTAGAAAAGAGGGTCGCGCGCTGCCGAAGCGACATCAAGGAGCATGGAAACTTCTTCACGATAAGCCACAGCTCCTTCGTTGTCAACGATTTCCTGGCCAGGACGCATACCCCACTGGTTCCTCAGCCTCCTACAAGCCTGACCTGGCCCCCCCCCCAGACTTTGTTTCTGTTTCCCCACTTAAAAGGAGCCCTGAAAGGGAAACATTGGGACACGATTGAAAACATCCAGGCTCATGTTACATCGGCTCTAAAGGACCTCCAGGAGAAGGCTTTCCAGGATGCCTTCCAGGCCTGGAAACACAGCCTCCGTAAGTGTATCGACGCAGGAGGATGTTATTTTGAATATTTTTAACTAATTGTACGAATTTGTCCAATATACGATTTTTTATGAATTTGGTCGCATTACTTATGGAACGCACCATGTATTAAGTATATACAATTCCCAGAATGAATACCGTAGTATGTGATAGGAGTTGTATTTAACTTGCGCTTTCTTTGTCCAACAGGTTCCGTGAGTTAAATACAAATCATACAGCAGCGAATGTATTAAAAATGTTTGGAATTATTTAATTACTTCCTACGTATAAGTAATTAAAGCATGTACCGGACAACAACTATACTTTTAGAATTAAAAGAAATTGTAAGTTAAGTAGTTATTTTTTGTTTTTATAATTTTTTTCATTTATCTACCTTAGTATTTAACAAGATATATATATCAACTTATTGAAAAACTATTTAGTCCATGTACTTATCTTTAAAATCTAAATAAAATAAATATTTTAGCAAATACATACAAATTATATATATATATATATATATATATATATATATATATATATATATATATATATATATATATATATATATATATATATATATATATATATATATATATATATATATATATATATAAATAAAATAAATAGTATAAAATAGTAACAAATGTAAAGTAAGTACCATATAACCGATCAAAAGAAACATATTTTTGTGTTCCTACTTTCTAAGTCTAACATATTTATCGTCGAAATATCTTTAAAAGGAACCTGTTTGAAAGTAGTATTTATTGATCAAGATATCACACAAGATGTTCAACTCGAAAAGTTGGTACCATGTGACTTGAACATGTAACAGTCATTATTCAGAAAAGTTTTCACGCATTTGCCTTAAGTTTAATAGCAGATTTGTTTGAAACAATCACTGTTCTTGTTCTATCGAAGGCAAGAAAGTTTCGCAGCTGAAACTAATGAGAGGTATTGATCGAATCATTAGTGCAAGGGGTAGATTCTATGAATAATTAAGCTGCATGACCAAAATGAGACACGCATTTTCTTTTGCAAAATTGCTATTTCCCTGGCTCATTTTGTTTGGGGGATTAAAATAATTTCCTAATAATTCTTCGGTTCAACGTCTTAAGCAGTAAGGTAGGGTGCATGTCTATACGGGTTTGTTCGCTGAAATGTCGCATGAAAGACTGTTTTCAGCTGTTACTAGAGAAATGTTACACCATTAATTTTAATATAATGTTCGGTGTTCATCAAATTGTTTCAATCGAAAATTGGGCAGTTACTTCATAAAACAAGTTTTTCACAGGATTTCAGTTTTTCGAAAGGAAAGAGTAAAGAAATTCCAAAAATATTCTTAAGAAATCGGAAAGTAATCTTGATATAATATAAAATTTTGAAATATAATAAATCAAATGGCACATTAAGTAGACAAGCGAGACGTTATTTGGATGCAAAATGTAATGAGGAGCGCACATATGAGATGCTTTGCATATTTGAAGTTATGTTAATGATTGCGTCATTAGAATTAAGTCCCAAATAACATGCCCGAGATTCAAGTCATTCTTCAAATTCTTAAGAACGTAACTATATTTTCCGTATACATATATGCCAACTTATTAATTATAAGTACAGGTAACTAAGGTACACTCTATAAAGGATGAATAAAATAAGGTTTTCTAAAACAAAATTCACGACTTACCAGTTGTAAAGTAAATAAAATATAAAAACGGTATAGTTAATATATTTCATGAATTTTGAATTGATGCTTTGCGTTTTGGAAATATATTTCCCCAAATAACTTATATTTACTTATAGTCGAATTAAAATGATCTTTAAATATTTTGTTATATATCAATTACCAAAAAAAAATTACATGCAATAATTAAATTCAAATATTCATAAAATAAAACGTATCAAATTGAAAACATAGCAATATAATCAGCAAAAATTTAATTTAACTTTGGGCATAAAAGCAGTCCGACAAAAATTATCGATCATCATTTATTACAAACTTTCATATCAAATTCTTAAATTATTATTTTTATTTATGTAAAATTGTTTTTTTTATTTAACGTGGGCTAATCTAATTTTCTTTACAAGTATGACCGATCATAAATTGAAATTATTCCCTTATTTTTCAAAACATATCTGTTTAAAAAAATAAATTTTCTTTTTAAAAAAGAGAAATATAAAAAAGAAATTTATACGATAAAGATTATTTTCCCGTCCTTTAAAGTTTAATTTTAATTAAATAAAGAGGGAACTTTTCCTATTTTTCATATTTACGATTACACATTTTTGCTATGATTTTTTATTTTTATATCAATCACTTTAATATTTTTATGTATTTAACTTAAATATTTATTAATATTAACATAAAAGGCAGCATCTGTGCTGCTAAAGTTTAAATAAAAAATATCTTTGTTTAAAGCAATTTTCAACTGGAAATTATGATTTACATTTTATGATACATTTTTTTTATATCTAAAAAATTAATTTATATATTTTTTTATTTTAAATTCTATAAAAATAACATGTTTTTTTTTATTTTATTAAATTATATATATTTGAATATAAACTTATTTTGCTATAGTTTTAAAATCACATTTAAATATATTAATTAAAAATTAAAATTTTTATTTTTTTTAAACGTCGATATAATGAGAATTTTTAAATTTTATGAGAACGGTTATAATAAAAAAAATTTAATTTTTTAAAGAATTGACGATTATTAAGAAATTATATAAGACGTTATCACAGAAGATACATCAGTTGTACTATTGAAAACCAAAATGTACTACACACTTTTATGAAAATATTTCAAATATATTTATTTTAATTCGGAATAAATTGAAGTTGTTAACATATATATATATATATATATATATATATATATATATATATATATATATATATATATATATATATATATATATATATATATATATATATATATATATATATATTGTGTGCCAAACTATATTTGGTGAAACGTCCTTGCTCTTTAAGAATTTTTAAACCAAGCCCGTCAAATGTCATTTTATTGAATGGGAAACTGAATAAAACTAAAGATGAAGAAGGTGTTTGTAAACAGAGCGAAATTATTTGCCCAAAGGAAGTAGGTTCCTGTTCATATCCCCTGCGGCAAATTCTCGAGAACGCTCTTTTCCAAAGAACTCATTCCGAATACAAAATCCAGCAGAAGGGGCTGAAATAATTTTGTGTACTTCTCATGTCTACTGTTTATTCTTTCGATTGTTTTGAAGCGGACATTTTATGCGAAGTACTCTGCATAAACACAGCACCTCTGTTGAAATTAAATTCAGTTCGTATTGTTGTTGATGCGGAAGTTCGTTTTGTATTGGCATTTTTATTGAATTGTTTTTCCAATGTATAAATAAATAGAAATTCTCTATCCATATAGGTTTATATGCCATTACTTTCTGACATTTCATGCATTCTTGAAGGAATGTAAATATTAACACTGAAGAAATTATTTAGAAATACTTTGTTGATTTAAGAACTGGAAATAAATTAATGTCACATTTCCATAGCACACATGATTAGATTATTATGCTAACAGTTAGATTATTATGCTAATAGTTAGATTATTATGCTAATAGTTAGATTATTATGCTAATAGTTAGATTATTATGCTAATAGTTAGATTATTATGCTAATAGTTAGATTATTATGCTAATAGTTAGATTATTATGCTAATAGTTAGATTATTATGCTAATAGTTAGATTATTATGCTGATAGTTAGATTATTATGCTAATAGTTAGATTATTATGCTGATAGTTAGATTATTATGCTAATAGTTAGATTATTATGCTAATAGTTTTAAATTAAACAGTGTTTAATTGTTTTACTATGAAATGAGGTTAATGTGGCTAAGTTGAATGAAATGAGTTTAAGTTTTATAAATTATTAGTTGGCAATTATTTTTAATAAATATTGTATTTGATATCGGGATTACGTAACTGTGCTAAATTTTAAGTCGACGTGACAGTTGGAAAAGTTTTGAAATTGAGTTACAAGATTAAATGATAAATCGACAAAAGAATTAATTAAGAATTAAAATATTTAAAGCATGTAAAAAAGTTTAATGTTTTCTTTGAAATTACAGTATGTAAGTATATAGAACTTAATTATACTGCAACGTCGATGTTTTTCTAGCATCTTATCTATTATAATCAAAATTCCAATATTAATATTAATAAAGCCATAATATTGTATATAAATTATTACGTCTCTGACATAATATTTTCTGAACTTATATAAGTCTTGCCTTTTATAATACAATTTCAAATAAGAGGATGTTCCTACAATAAAATTGAATTTGCATAATTATTTAACATTACAATAAAAAAATAATGTAATTATTTTACAACTGTGTAACTTTTTTAATGTTCTAAATTATAAGAAAATTTTAAGTATTTGAATTTATTTTTCGAAATTTTACGTTTGCATAACAATGCAATATTATAATAAAAAAATATTAGCAATTGTCAATAAGTACATTTAAGCATTTTCATATTTTCATTTTAAAATTAATTATATAAATATTTATAACACTATAATAATATTCTTTTATGTATGCAGTTTTGCTTATTTTACTTAATTTTTCACGTTGATTAATCTGTAAGTATACTTAAAAATGTAAAACTTTTTAGAAACTCATCATATTCTCAGAGTGTATGAAAAAGTTGATATTGTGTCATTGCCAGTTTTAAAAAAACTGATGCTAAGAAAATCTTTTTAAGGAAACAATTCTAAGCTTAACCTTGATTTTTCCATTTCATCTGACACGGAACAACTAAAATCCCTCTTTTGAAAGTTGTACTCAAGAAAAGTGGAAACTTAGTTTTCCTGCAAATGACATTTCAACGCTAAAAAAGCCTTTTTACACGCACTCAATTTCCTCTTCTAGCTATAAATGACAAAAGTTTTTTTTTCAATGCCAACACGCACACAGCGCTCATTTGATGACGAACTATAAATCCAACAGAAAGAGAGGTTTATCGCCAAATAGAGGTTGCTAAACCATACGGAATACTTAGATGAACACTTCACAGGGTATTGGGCAGATTCGTTGCAACTAATATTAAACGCTACAATACATTTTATATAAAATCACGCTTCAATACCCAGGGCTTCTAGGGATGGACCTACCCAGAGTTAACGCAAGGCTTGCTTTAACCTTGTTACGCGGGTAACTAAATTATCTTTCGTTAGAGCACAGTTAAGCAGAAACTGCAGCAAAGACATGGCCAAAAGGGAATTGGATTACAGCGGAAACCTTCCTATATATAAAACGGACTCGGTTGTCCCTTGTTAGTTTAGATATTAGTTTGATCTGACGCAACGGAGATTCGGAACCAATAGTTTGATCTTTGGGTTCTTAGCTCAAAAAACGAGCCCAAGTTTGGGAGCCCAATTCTTGACGTAAAGCAAAGAGTAGTCTTGGAAATTGTGCTGGATTATATTAAAGTGACGTTCGGCAAATATCAAGCGGCTTAAAAAACCCAGATGAGGAGAATATTCTTGTTTAAAAAAATTGCGTTCAAAACATTTAAGATATGTTTAGGTTAAACTAGTTAAAAGAGCCAACTTTTACGACTTATCTATCTTTATATGGGTGCAACTACAAGCTTTAGATTTCAGAAAGAGTTCCTTTTTATAATAAAATATCGTGAGATTATCAGATGTTCCCTATTTGTAAAGTATCTCGAAAAGTCAAATTAAATGTGCATTCTGATATATGTTTTTAAACTATGCACCCAACTTAGAAAATTAAACTATTCCCCAACTTAGAAAATTAAGATATTCCCCAACTTAGAAAATTAAACTATTCACCAACATTTTACACTTGTAGGAAGAATGTTCACAAGTGCAAATTTTAAAATTGCAATATTTTTTGATAAACTCCCCAAAATAAGAATGTGTGAAAAATATTTTAAAAAAACAATAAACATTTAAATTTTACTTTATTTATACATTTCAAAGTTTAATTTAAAAGTGCTAATTGCAAAAGAATATATATATTTTTTAATATATATATTTCCATCACAAAATTGAATACCAGAAAACCTAACATTTTTCTGCCGGTATCTATATTCCACTAACATATACGCATGATGATTGTGCTAATTTGGATCAATTAATTCATTTTTGCATGAGTTTTTCTATAGTACACAATTTTAAAATATATATCTATTGCTGAAAGTTGTTTTAAAAAAATATTTTAACACTTTTATTAACATAAGTCTTGAATATTAAAATATATAAACAATATTCTAAAGGGCTGTTCTAGCAATTAAATTTCAAAAATGTGTTTATTCCTAGTTTATTTTTCCAAATTGGGAGAGATAGATAAGCATTTAGACAAAAGATTGCTTCCATCCCACTCCCTCATTAAGACTGATGCATGTTCTAATACTTTTCAGCAGGCATTTCCTGAAGCACTTTGAATTTTGAAAGGAGTTGTAATCGTTTCGAAAATGCTTTAACTGTATGCTGTATAAGAGGATCAATAACCAGTTTATTCAATTGATAGCGGATTATTTTATTTATCAAATTATGGGATAAATTAGTACAAGCTACTTTGAACAAATACTCTATAACAATATGTACATATTTAATGTATAATTGTAAGAGAGTTTGTAATTTAAGTCTAGATATAGAGGGTTCAAGAAATAATTTAGTTTATTATCTAAATATTGAGTATTTATTTTTGAGATTTTAATGGGTCCGTGTTTATAGGTTTGTATTTCTATTGATGTACATTTGTTTTATTTTATTTTTAAAGGATCTTTAAAATCTTATTAACGCTAATAATTATAAGGTTAGCTAAAGAATGGTTAAACGAGAAATCTCTCTCTATCTCTATCTCTATCTCTCTCTCTATCTCTCTCTCTCTCTATTATATATATATATATATATATATATATATATATATATATATATATATATATATATATATATATATATATATATATATATATATATATATATATATATATATATATATATATATATATATAATCTTTATCTCTCTATCTATCTAAAACAAATACTTAAATCCAAATACTGTACAACAAACGTTTTTTCTATTTTGAAAAAATATATATATATATAAATTGTAATAATGTTTTTTTAATCCATAAATTTTATTCTATTTACACAAAGCGTTGTTGTTCAATAATTCCCAGTAATCTGTAAAAACCGTTTCTCCATTAAGGTACAATTCCAGTAAGGAAGTAATTTTACAGGGTAAAAGAATTTTGAAGTGTTAATGCGATATTCCTAATGCATGGATAATGCATATGTTTATTTTGTTCTTTCCTAGTGTATAATATCTAGTAAATATTGACTATTACAATTATAAATATGGAATATATAACTTTATTTAAATTTAAAAAAATACTAATTTAATTTATTGTAAAAAATGTTTTTAAAATTTGTAAAAAAAATTACAACTATAGAAACGAAGTGTGTCTGTCTAATTTTGATAACAGACGGATATAAATAATAACTATGTGCTTGTTGGAAATCTTATTATGGTGTTCAAATAATATTTACGTAATTAAAGAGTAAAAGGAATGTAAATGAATTACTATATAAAAACCTCATCTGAACTTTAATCGTAACATCAAAAGATCTAAAGCATCTTAAACACCTCTTAATAAAACCTTCCTCGCGTTCAAAGGGGGAATTGAACATCTCAATTCCGCAGCACAAATTGAAAAATAAGATGGGGTCTATTCTTCTATTGGGCGAATGATCGAACTCAGGTGGTAATGGAACGATCCTAAAAACGCCCACTGGGATTTTGGGTAAGTACAGAAAAAAGTATCTATTAGCTTCAGAAAGCTTATCTCATTTCCCTCGGTGATTGGTTCGAGATCCATTTACTGACCAAAAGTCTTCTATTAAATAGAACCTTGATCTGAAGGGCTACATTGTTGCAAACTTAAAAGTGTTATACTAACTAGATTGGAAACTATGTCTGTCTTTTCATTTTGTTTAAGCGAAATGGTATAGGTAAGTAGTTTGTCGGAGTTTATTGACTTAAACCTTATACACATAATATGCTGCGAAAATAAAGGATTATTTTGAAGATGCGAATTAAGATAGTAAAAAAAAAGATTTTTAGGAAATAAAGTCGTTAAAATTTTTAAAATATAGCGCAAACTTAAAGAAAAAAGTAACATAATAGTAAATTTTATCATGTATCTCTCCATAATAAAATAGATAATGGATATCTCGTAATAGAGCAATTACAAAATCTTAATAAATATATAAATTGATAAAATATTTATAGACAGTTTAAGCTTAATATGAAAATATGTATTTTAAATTACTATTGATTTCACATACTTCACGTTACTACAACCCAGGGGTAAAAAGAACGTTTACAAATTTATCCAAGATAATTTTTATAAAATCAGTTCATTAATATTTTCCCCTAACTATCAACATTTGCTGTATTACAAAGTGCATAATAATGTAATACATTAGAAGAAAATATAAACCAAATTAAATAATATTGTAACTATTCCTATAATACATTAAATATAATCTACCATATATTCCATATACACATTAAAAATAATCTACGCCAAAACAATTTCACTGTAACAATATTTACTTAAACTGTCTTAAACTCTTTTAAATCAAAATAGAGCCAATTCATAAGAATAACAAACGTATGCAATAGATGTATGTGAACTATTAATTTAAATAATGAATCACATAATTCATCATATACCAATATTTGTATAAAGTGTATATTAATTCTCCGACTTGCAAAGAGGGTTCTTTAGTGAAACGTATTGAATATAATATTATTAAGCTACTCTAGACGTGTTATTTAAACAGGAAGTGTAAGAATGAATTAGATCACATCTATTGAAATGCTATAGAGAACGTCTTATAATAATGGAAAATAACCAGATTCAAATAATTTAAAAACTTTATCTAAACTATAGCAAAATGGATAGTAATTTCCTGTAAATAAAAAGAGTCATATTGTAGAAAGAAGTTAATACATAAAAAATAATTGAGCCAATATAAACATAAAAATTTAACTTGGTTGTATAATATATAAGAAATATAATAAACCAGCTTACATCTGATACGCCACAATTCAGAACTACTTGAAGAAAACAAAATGAAATTTATACCGTTCCAACTAATATATTTATTAAAAGAGACTGTAAATTCCTCATCATTAACAATACCCCTTAATAGAAACAGGGAACAGAGATAACAGAATTACATCCATATTATCGTGAATAGGGCACAATCAAATTTTTAACAGGAATTGTAAACATGAATTAGTTCACATCTATTAAAATGCGATGGGTAACGCCTTATAATAATGGAAAATAACCAGATTCAAATAATTTAAAAACGATGATCTAAACTATAGCAAAATGGATAGTAATTTCCTGTAAATAAAAAGAGTCATATTGTAGAAAGAAGTTAATACATAAAAAATAATTGAGCCAATATAAACATAAAAATTTAACCTGGTTGTATAATATATAAGAAATATAATAAACCAGCTTACATCTGATACGCCACAATTCAGAACTACTTGAAGAAAACAAAATGAAATTTATACCGTTCCAACTAATATATTTATTAAAAGAGACTGTAAATTCCTCATTATTAACAATACCCCTTAATAGAAACAGGGAACAGAGATAACAGAATTACATCCATATTATCGTGAATAGGGCACAATCAAATTTTTAACAGGAATTGTAAGCATGAATTAGTTCACATCTATTGAAATG
The DNA here is from genome assembly GCA_963932185.1 of Troglohyphantes excavatus. Classification (NCBI taxonomy): domain Eukaryota; kingdom Metazoa; phylum Arthropoda; class Arachnida; order Araneae; family Linyphiidae; genus Troglohyphantes; species Troglohyphantes excavatus. The sequence continues at coordinate 24,337,465 of OZ010672.1, read as the reverse complement.
CGATGGGTAACGTCTTATAATAATGGAAAAAAACCAGATTCAAATAATTTAAAAACGAGGATCTAAACTATAACAACATGGATAGTAATTTCCTGTAAATATAAAGAGTCATATTTTAAAAAGAAGTTAATACATAAAAAATAATTGAGGTAATATAAATATAAAAATTTAACCTGGTTGTAATATATATAAGAAATATAATAAACCAGGTTACATCTGATACGCCACAATTCAACATTGCTACTTAAAGAAAACAAAATGAAATTTATACCGTTCCAACTAATATATTTATTAAAAGAGACTGTAAATTGCTCATCATTAACAATACCCCTTAATAGAAACAGGAAACAGAGATAACAGAATTACATCCATATTATCGTGAATAGGGCGCAATCAAAGAAGAGACGAAAATGAACCCGTTACTCCTATTATACTGCTCCACTACAAGATCTGAATGAGCTTTTACGAGGGCGAACGTTGGGCTGAAATATTGCGGCCATAAAACAGCCCCGATGGGAATATTAAAATGAGATAATTGACCGTTTAAAAGCGGGGAAAATACTGCGGGGAAAAAAACTGACGGAGCTGGAAGATGAGAGGGTAATGAAGTAAAAGTGAAATGCGTCGCAAAATATAACTTCGTATTCCCCAAGCCCCTAGAAACTCGCTGATACATGGAAATTGGGTGACTCACTCGAGCTACGTTTAATTTTTAAACTGGGGGAATGTGGTGAGTTGACGCCGATAAAAGTGGTTTCACGTAGAATTGCTTTAATTTATTGGTAATAATATTGAAAGGCACCGTGAAAAAAAATGTATTTAATGATAAATGTTTATTTTTGCATTTTATACCGTTTCAATAAAAGTCAATGATTTGGAATGATTGCGTTTCACGGTTTATAAATTTAATTCGATTTTTTAATTTTTGTTAGTTATTTTATAGTGATAAAAATGAATCATCGTTGACTACAGCAAAAACTATCAGACCTTATTTTGTTATTATTTGCTTATTTTAAATAATTAATTGAATATCGAAGAGGGAAAAATATTGAGATATGTAATATACTTATTATTTTTCTTTTGAAAACTAAATGAATCAATTTATAAATCAGAAATTCTGGACAATATTTTTTTACACCAAGAAATTAAAATATGTAAATAGGTACAATATTTGACTTATATTAGTAATTTTTAGTAACAGTTGCAAATGCATATTTGGAATTATCCCAATTGTTATTTTGTTATATATTTGGTTAATATTCACATTTTAGTTGTTGAATTTTTCTTCTTTTATGTTTAGTGATCACTGGAGATAACTGGAGATTACTGATATAACGTTCAGTAATCTCCAGTTTTTCTAACAGTACACTCAAATTTTAAATTTATAAAAATACTCAATTTCACAATACTTTTTATATATATTGGCTTGAGGTATAGCATGAAGCATACCTCTTTAAAAAATATGGACACTTTTGAAAAATATAGAGAAGTTTGTACAGGAAAAATTATTTAAACTTCCATGCAGAAAAAAAAATACAAATGCGAAAATTGCTTGAACGTCAATGTGTTAAATATTAGTTGTTACCAATTATCAATAACTAAACGTTCAGACAAATATAGTTCAAATAAAATGCAGTTAAAATCTATTTTAAAATTTTATTGCGAAATTTAAAATATAACTAATTACAACGTCCATATATTACAGATAAGAGTAGTTATTCTAATTCAGAAAATATTGTTAAAGCATTCATATTCACCTTAAATCATTAATAATATACTTTCCACGGGTGTGCTATTTAGAAATCCTTCTTAAATGAATTTCAACTAGTAGGAATATAAGACGGTAAGTACTTTAGTCCTAAGTAATTTGCTAACATATTTCATTAATTAATCATGGAACTCTTAACATGCTTAAATAGTATTCCCCAAGATATTATATAACTCGGTATTTTAAGATGGTATCTTAAAGAGAAACATCTCTGAAGAGATTGAAGTGTTTTTAGGTGTTACTTATGTTAATACCTAATACAATATATACAATAAATTTAAATTAATAGACATATGTGTTTAACATGTGTTAATCCAAAAACTTTTTAATTTAAGAAATGTTTGCAAAACAATTAATAGAAAATTGTTAAAAATCGAAAATAATTAAAATAATGCGAATTTTTTTTGTATGTTTTGTTATGAAAGAGTAGAGGTTTTTCTTATAAAATATATATTTTATTAAAATATTGTACAAATACCCTTTAAAATTAAAACAGATACATAACAGTTTGTTACTTTTTTAGAAGTACCTTAATATAGAAACTTGTTAATATTGATACCCATCTGGTTTTAAAATATTTTAAACTGTATTAGAAAAAATCGAATATTCCAAAACATAACATTTTATATTTATGTGTATTTTTAAAAGCAATTTTCAATTACAAAGACAAAGGCTTTACAATAATTTTATGTTGGAAAACTATACAAAATATTTATAAATACTACCGGTATTGAAAATAAAAATTAAACGTATTTACCAAAAAAATCATCACTATAAATTCAGCATCTCATTGCATGGTTAACACATAAAGGTTTAAAATAAAAGTTTGTATTATCCCAGACACATTTCCCCAAAAATGAACTATAAACATCTCTCCCAGGCGTTTGCAATAGCAGTTTCACAATTTCACTGACTTAATAAATGTCAAAGACGACAAAAACCAATATTGAATTTTTAATTAGCACTGCTTTACATTCCAAGAAAAAACAACAACAAAAAAACCTCAGACACCTCTCACAGAGAAGCGTTTAATTAAAACATGAAATGAGGAGGTAACCTTAGAAGTTCATGACACTTCAAACCCCCCCCCCCTTCTTGAAGTATAAAGATATTTCTTCAGAAGGGGGGGGGGGGGAGGCTACTCCTAATTATCAAGCGCCAAGTCAAGATGCAAACCGCTGGACTCGTTCCAATTGAAGCTTCGTTGCCCACCGTCAGACATTAGCGAGAAATTTGAAGTCCCATTCGTCATCATAGCACTCCGGCGAATCCTACTTAACTCTTCCACTCCTTTTGTCCTGGTTACTAATGTCATGGAGAGCTGTCAGTGACGTCACAGTACCCATGTCGCAACATTAATTATCCATTAGGACTCTGCAGAACGGAATACGTCATAAGCCAATCCACCCCAGCCCCCTTTTGTGTTCGATCGCAGAGATCCCGTTCATCTCTTCACGCTTCAAGTACTATACTTGTTCCGAATAACGAGGCCGGTGACGATCGGATATCCTGAATGCATTTTCTAACAACTCTTTTTTTTTCCTCTCTTCCCTGCTCCCCATCCTCCCTTCATCTCTCTCTCTTTGAGAAGATGGGGAGGTCCGGAGATGGCGGTGCTTTATATTTTTAGGGCGATTTTTATCTACCTCTTCTCATATATGTGTGGCCGTCTATGGTGGTCATGCGTGTTTGTCAAAATGGATGTAAAGGATCTACATCCTTGCTGGATTCGTAATTGCGCAACGTTCGATAAGAGCGTTATCGCTCAAACACTTCGGGGATTTGAGTCCGATTAACCTCGGTTCGGAGAACTGAAGAGAAAGGTTGCTATTTGGAGAATGGATGATGGAATCAGGAGAATTTATGTAGGTATATAATCTTTCAAAAAGTAAGACCTGTGCGAGATAAGGAGAGAGATGTTCCAAGAATTCTATATAACATAAAACCTAGACTAAATACAAAGAACTCTTGGTCTTGCAGAGATAACTGTTGAGCAGAAAAAGATTATATTCGGAGAAAAGATTATGAAATCAGAAGAATTTGTACGTGTACATAAGCTTCCGAAAATAACATTTTAAGGGATATCAGGAATCCAGGAAAAAACCAATTGTTCACCGAAATTCTATTTTAATAAATTACAGAATTTGAATCAAATGCAAAATAAGACTTCCTGCATATTTTCTAATAGAAAACTCAAAGAAGTTTATTTCTTCATGAGTTTTTTCAGAGAGCTTCCGTTGGTATGATCTGGTTGTTTGTTCTCCTAATACATTCAACGATCATTTTATGTATAATAATGACTTAGGAGATATGTCTTCCTACTTTGATACGGATTAAGAACCACAGCGAACATACATGTTTTACGAAAATTCTAAAATTGCATCTTTTTCAAGAGAAGAAAAGGAGCTAACGTTGAGTATGTAACATGAATTGTGAAAGTTTCAAGCTAGAGTTTATTACCAATGCTTTGGAAACTTAATATAAATTAGTGTAATTGAAGATGAAATTATTAAAATAATGTTATTAAATTAAAAAAAAACATATGTCTAATTCAGTATAATGTCTAATTAAGTATGTTTCACTTAATCCAAACTTATATATTCTTGTTCTTGCAATTTCCTAAATATAGTTGCGCAATAAAATAGTTATTACCTTTTTGTGATATCCGTCCATAGCTAAAGTGCAATCCTTGTATGTCCATTTTTTTAACCAAATGAGATATTGGTATCACTATAAAGGTGCAGTCTAGCTCTTCACTTCTGCGTAAACATTGTATTAATCTTTAAAATAATAATTTTGTGATGCCTGTTTAAAGTTCGGCTCAAGTACAAAAACGGCTCACATTCTAAATCTTTTTTACTCGTTTTTGGAAATCTTACAAAAGTGAACATTTAATGATTATGCTTTCAACCCGCGCCGTAAGTTTATATATTGCTTTTTTAAGCTAATTAAATTTCAGATAAAGCCCTCTATGCTATGAAAAAGTAATAAGCGGTTTAGAACAATTAAAGACATAATTTTTTCGAAAATAATAGCTTGATCCAGTTAAAAATTTTATATAAAACGTAATAAAGTAAAATTACATATCCCAAAAGTTTAGAAACTGACTCTTTAATTGTGTGCAAAAGTCAGTAATACGCAAATTTTTGCGAGTGACGTCACCAATACGAAACAAAGAAGGAAAGCAACATTTCAACGTTCACATGCCGAAAAATTGGCAAGTTACTTCTGACGAAGTTACATAATTTTGAAAAATAAAATCGGAAGGTAAGTCTAGTTTCGATATTGCATTAATTTTAAAGAGATTGAAATGTAGCATTTATCGAATAACATAAAGGAGAGAAAAATATATTCCAAAATTTTGGTATGGAAGTCCTCGAGTGACCAGTAGAAAGTACGACATAGTGACTTGAAGGATAGCGGCTTCTCAAAAAAATTTCTTTCGGCAAAGTTTAGATTGCATCAGGACCTTTGTGTTTAAAAAATGCAGTTTTCAGAAGAGATTAAAAGAATGTAAAATACTGGTTTATCGGAAACAGCAAAAGAAACCGGCTTTAAAACCACGTGACATAACTCAAAGATTTAACTGGTCTCATATTAACATATCCTATGGAAACAAATGGTATTCGGTCATCTTCCGTGATGAAAAGGAACTAAGAAGAATGACTGGATTAATTACCGTTACGATCTAAGGAAGGAAACGCGTCACTTTTTTACCCTCAGATTTTTACAGATCCTCAGTGGTCGTCAAACCTCGAATGACAATATACTATATAGGCACATTAGAGAACGGTTTGGTAACATTTGCTGAAACATTAGCAGGTTCTTAGTGACAGTTTCAACAGGACAATGCTTTAATACATGTGACTAATGTAACGAAACAGTGGTTTTGTTCAAACAATATCTCAGAATTGGATTAGCCAGCCTGTTGTACAGATCTTAATCCAATGGAGAACATCTGAGGAATATTTGTCGTCAAGTGTATATTGGTTTTAGACCAAGTTCTTTTATGCCACAGAAATGAAGTCGGCCAAAGAACTGGCTTGGTATAATATTGAGTCAGATATGATGCAAAAGCTAATTCATCCAATGCATAAACGCATATTTCTGGTCATAAGAAAGAAATGAAAGAGATACTTCCGACTAAACTGTTTTTATTTTCTTTAAATTCAAGATTTATCTAAACTTTTGGGAGAAAGTTATTTTATTTTACATAATTCAAAATATTGATTGCTGTTAATTACAATTTATTGGTGTTGCAAATAATGTGTGTAATGATAAAGTTATAGTTTGTTTTATTAACAATATCTCTGACTTTTTAGGCGCTCTGCAACTTTTTTTTCCCCCTTTTCTAAAATTTTGGCGTGAAGTGTATATATGAATACACGAACTAATGTTATTTCTTTATGGATGACTGCAAGGCAAATTAATTGGCATACCATTTCAAAGCTTAATCTTATATTTTAATTATTTTAATATATATCGTCAATATAATAATAAAAATATTTTAATTCGTAAAATTGTAAAAGGTATAATTATTAAACGATTGGTTATAAACTTCAAATATTGAATTTTATACTTACATCAACTGTGATGATACATTTACATATGTTAAAATTATTTTGTTTTTCTCGCTCTTGTTTGCAGTATGACTATAAAGATTCTTTATATAAATATTTTGTTTATATTTAAATGGTATATACGATTAAATATATGCCGTAAAGGATCAATAAATGTAAAAATAAAAAGAAAATACCTAGAACAGCTCGATATCTATTTTATAGAATTTTAAAGCAAATAATATACAGTTACTGTTAATACTGATATTGATGACAAATATCATAGACCATTCAATTTCGAAATAAATTTGGTATTTATCGTTCAAAATTCTATAACAAAGCTAAATATATATTAATAAATGTAATGAATATCTTATATTACCTTATTCAATTAAAAGTCTATCAGACTAGCAGCAATAAAATCTATATCTTCAAATTAAAATAAATTCATCAGATACAACCCAAACTCACTTAATTTTAATAAAATCCCTACATTCCTTGCATCGCAAACAGTGGGATGAGTTGGCACTCTCCATTCTCCATTACATTGCGATCAAAGTCTATTACAAATGGCCAAGTGATAGATGACTCTCAATTACATGTTCTGTAATTAATTAGGTGAGGTCGAGGGTGGATCGGTGATATGTGTCTATTAAACTCCCTGCGATGTCATGTGTTAGTCTACGGTCAATTAAGTATAAATTAATTAGATAAGAAAGTATTGCAAAATGCGGAGTGGGGCAACACCCGATTTCCTTGATCAATTAGGGGAAGAAATACTGTTTGAACTCTGTCATCTTAAATTATTCAAAGGAAGCTACTTCCCCCGCACATGTTTATATTAGTATATTATGAGATTATATTCGCAGTTATTTGTAGAATGAGAAAGGTTCTTAAGTATTAACACTTAATTTGGTATTCGATATTTATTGAAATTACATTTTGAAAATAGTTAAAAGGTTTATATCAACCTAATTATTAACATAAACTTAAAACGTATACTTACTAACACTGATTGCTAAAAAAAATAACCCATTAACCTATTTTTTTTTTAATTTCGCTACTTTAAATTTCAACATTACACTCTTAGATTTGAAATTATGTATTACTAACAAAAGTACCCGTTCTTCGCACGGAGGTAAATAAAATAACAACAAATAACTGAAAATATATACATTTACCCTCCGCCATGGGATAATCGCATATACCATTTTAGAATTCCTCTTTAAAAAGTGACAAAGCTTTTTTTTATAATTTAAACTATTTTTATGTTTAATAAATTAGAAGTTAAAAATTTAAAAATATATACTACTATTTGGTTGCTAATACACCGATAAAAATCCAATAATTTCTAGTTTATCGTGAATTTTAATGAAACTTCTGAATCAATCTCGATATTGAAATATTCTGAAGCCGTATGGAAGTGAAAAAATGCAGCAATATCTAAAGATAAAGCAGAATATTTAAAGATGACCAAATTCAGAAATTTGATCATGATCCCTCATGATTTAACTTTCAAAACATTCCGAATTTCTTTTTTCCCAGTATTGTAATTCATGATTTGACAATTTCCAAATGTCCATTCCAATGTATCGTTTAGCCTATATCTTTGCAATATCTTGGACCAACAACTTGTGTATCTAATTAGTAGTTTGCATTTATAACCTCAGTAATACATAACAAAAAATTAAATTACAGCCAGAATAAACCTAAACGTTTTTTGTGGATAAACTGTCTCATATTCTTAATAAAAGTGGGAATAAAATTAATAGCCTGCTAGCATAAATACTCAACCAAAAATAGTATGTTTTAATATACTACACAACTTTCTTTTACTATGTACAAATGCCCATGTTTTAAAGAAATTCCATCAATACTATTATTACAGTAGAATAACCACCTATTTTAATTTTAAGAAAAAAAAATTCCTCATCAATGTATTAAAAATTTGGTATTTACTCATTTTGTTAAACCATTTTTCCTAAAATTTTTATTTGGTGATACTATTGTTATTGCATTTGCATCGAAAATGACTGTCATATAAATATTTACTAAGTTTCCACAGCAAATTAAAGTCAAGAACGCACTTTATCCTAAGAATAAACTGTTATAACGTGGTGATAGTTTAGCAAACGGTACAGCATATTATAATCTCACCATGTACTTTCAATCATTCAGAACAATAAATTGGTACCTGTCGAATTTTATTCTTTAATAACATTAAAAAGTCATATAGAGTTGAAAATTCACAGTGAAACTAAGCTACATACAATAAAAAAAAAATACTTGCATAAAATATTTTTCAAATAAATAAAATGGACGTTCATACACAAATTACTCGCATTTTGGAAGAATTGTTCTAAAAGTTCGATCTGATATAATTAAATATAGTTACAATTAACCTGTATACAAACAAAACGAGATAATACAAGTATAACATGTTAAAACAATTCTAAACCATTTACCTAAAGTAAAATTCTAGTTCTTTTAATTTTTGAATGAATCCGTATTGTAACAAAAATCCCAATGTGCAGACGTTTTTCAATAATTATTAAATCAAACAAAACCTATGACGTCATTTTTATAGTGTAAATAAAGATTTTTTTTATTTTAAATTGCATACCATATGTTCATCTACGTTAAGTCAATGAAATACATTAAAATTGTTATAACATACGAATGAAACATCGTACAAACTTAAAAATTATCACAAAAAATGTCTAATTTTTCAAGTAGAGTATTCTGTAAATTTTATAAAGCTACGTTTTGTAGTTATGGAGTATTCCGTGTAAAGATCGGCATTCTAATTAGTTTATAAATTTTTTGTATTATATTTTCGGTTTTCTCTATTGATTTTAACTGATTTTACTGTTGCCACTTCGTGAAACTTTGCTTACGTATGCTAAAAAATGTCATAACGTTCGAATGAAACATCGTACAAACTTAAAAATTATCACAAAAAATGTCTAATTTTTCAAGTAGAGTATTCTGTAAATTTTATAAAGCTACGTTTTGTAGTTATGGAGTATTCCGTGTAAAGATCGGCATTCTAATTAGTTTATAAATTTTTTGTATTATATTTTCGGTTTTCTCTATTGATTTTAACTGATTTTACTGTTGCCACTTCGTGAAACTTTGCTTACGTATGCTAAAAAATGTCATAACGTTCGAATGGAACATCGTAGAGACTTGAAAATAGTCGCGTTAAAATTTTTATTTTTGAACTAACTATTCTATGAATTTCAAAGCTCTATGTCTTGTAGTTACGGAACCTATAATATACTGACAAACCAACAAACATACACACATCCGGACAGATTTTGGAGATTTCAGCTTTATATATAAGATAAAAAAGGATACCCGAAAATTATATAACATTATATCACTTGTATAAAATATTATATTACTTGTAATACAATATTATATTACTTGTAATGCAATATTATATTACTTGTAATACAATATTATATTACTTGTAATACAATATTATATAACTTTATATTTACTATTATATATGTATAGAATTGTGAACTGATGTCAGAAAATTATTTTTTGATTTTGATTTATCATATTAAATCAAAATTATAGTTTATTGCAGTTAATGGAATTATTAAGTACTAAAATATAAACCTACTTCAACATACCAGTCGCCAAAAAAAATATTTTTGAGGATTGAGAGTTTTATTTTTCGTTTGAAAATGTACATTTCTATTTCTTTTTCAAGTTATCTCGTCCAAGAAACTTGTAAGTTGGAAAATTTCGTATTCAATACATTTCATTTAGAATTATAATTAATAAATCCATTAAAAATGTAGTCATATCCTAAGTGTTATCCTAAGTTTTTTTATTTATAGTTTTTTTAATTATTAGCGAATTCTTAGTCATCATACTGATTGTAAATATTTGGTTCAAAGTAAAATAGCTTCAAAAAAATTTATATTCAAATTATTTACCTTCTTTTTTGAAATACGTTATATACGTATAATACTTATTGTAAATCACAGTAAAGTACAAATAAATATTTTGAAAAAAAGACGTTATATGTGAAATATTTAAATGTTGATAAAAAATCGCTTATTACCTTAACAATCAAATATAGAAACAATTCTTAAACCCCATATATTAAAAAAAAATTGTGACAATAACTTATTTAAAATAAATACATGGTCTTCATATATAAAATATTTTTAAAGAAAAAGGCTTTTAATATATAAAAATCTTTTAATACAAGAAAAAAGTTCAAACAAAGTACTCACATTGAAACACATATACCTCGACTATAAGACGATTTGCATAAAAATAATCAACCACCAATCAATCGAGTTAGAAAGCAAAAATATTTTTCTCTTTTCCATCGCCTCTAAAAAATCGCAATATATTTAGAAACTTTTTCATTTATCTAAGGTTGAAAAATTGTTAGAAAATTAGCTTTTACCCTCTTTTACATCTCACTATAATATTTTCATCCCGGTACAAAGTTATTGCATCGAGGGTCTATTCAATTGTCTCCGAACATGTAAAAGATATATTTTGTATTTTCGCAAACTCTACGCGTCCCACTCCCCAGTAAGCCCATACCCTATTTTGCCTTTGTTTCGTTTTTGAGCCCCATCGCTCATTCGCCAGCCTTTATGTCTTCCTTCCAGAAATTTAGGGGAGATGAGGGAAAGGGAGGGGGGGTTGAAAAGGGAGAAATGCATCCCCCAAATCTTTCTCTCCCCTTTTTCTTCACCTCCCTCCCCCCCTCTTTGTAAGCAACGCTCACTGAAAACTGATTGACTCAATTACTCAGAAAACTTGGGAAGCTGTTGTCGCTGATAGATGGAGGGTCTTCCCATTTTCGAGCCATCGGTTTAATGAAGCAGAAAACTTTTCACCCTCTACCCACCCCCACCCCCTTCTCACAACAACTCACTTTAGATAACTCCCGCAGTAATTTTCATCCTTTTCTTGTTTTATAGGTACTGTCACCCTGATGAGCTTTCAAGAAAATCCGACGAGGGTTTATTCAGAAAGCCTGTGTGGACAAATCAGGTTTTCGAGCGAATTTCATTTCAAGCCGACATTGATTTCAGATGCTTATTGGAACTGTCCCCTACCACTGCGCTCTGTAAAGTTCTTTTTTCGAATTTATTTATATTGATAATGACAGTCTCTGTTAAACTTTAAGGAAATGCACATACTGGTTAAGTACTTGTTGAAAATTAAGTTACTGATAAAATACGATGAACTCTTTTGACGCTGTCAACATTAAGAGCTGAAAGATATGATGGTCTATTTAGGAGTAAGCTGAGGTTTAGTTGACAAAAAGTAATATTTCAACCATTTTTTTTAAATTGACTATGCACAAAAATGAATTGGGTTAATATCTTAAATCACTAGTAATTAAAAAACACATGAGCAGTTTTATTTGTAATGCCAGTCAATGCATCTACAAAAACGCCTTTAAAAATAGTTTGTCAAGAATAGGATAGCATGAAGTTAATCTATCACCATATTGCCCAACTATTGTGTATTATTATTCTAAGTACAGAAATTTGAGTTCTAAAATGCAATATAATAAAGATAACTTAACTGGAATTATTTTGCTCTTATTCAATGAAAGGGTCAAATGCGTTAAAATAATTTTAGGTTTTTATAAAACCACGTCAAGCCTAAAACATAAATCATTTAGTTTGCTGTACGACAAAATAAATGCTACAAATATTAAAAGTTATGAGCTTTATTATGACCGTTAGTCAACTTAAGTACTTTTGAAAGATCCAAAAATGATTTATAAATGAAAACGAAGAATCTTATTTCAAATCACATTTCCTTTAAATAGGCCTTTGATTTATAAAAGTTTCTTTTAAAAAAATTAAAGTACCGTATCAACTATTGTCAAGTTAATTTGTGTGTTTTACTCATCTTTTATATAAATAAAAAAATTTAAAAGAGTTATCTGTGTAACATCGGCATTTACATAGCCCGTGTCTAAAAAACAAAGCAAAAGCACAGCAAACCACACAATCAATGAGAAAAACATTGAATTCATAGGCCTTCTCATTCCAACAATTTTCCAACAGACTATTAATAATGTCCTGTTATGAGTTGTTAATAATTTAAAAACAATTGCTGTCTCATTAAAAACTTTCCAACTAAACCAAAGGTTATGCTTGACACGAATGGCTAATTATCCTTTTCTCCCAGCGTCCTTAATTTATTTTCCCAGCTTACAGCATATGTAATTAATCTTGCGAGGAGGCTTTAAAAAATTGAAGTAGATGACTCTCTCAAACTTTTTTCGCTAGTCTGGCTCGTTTTTAAGCTGACTTCAGTTTGGATTTTTCAACTTGTTACAAAATGTGATGGTTTACTACAACAAGAAGGGAGAAACATGAAATTGACAGAAAATATTTAACATTTATATAAAATTGTTAATTATGTACAAAAAAATACAGTTTTAGACGTAGGCTGAAGTAGCGTAAGTGCAGCCTCTGTTATTTTTTTAAATATTGATAGTTCTGTAATAAAAAAGGTAGATATACAACAGGTTATTTTTGATGTTCACCAAAATATCTGGTAATTTTTATGTTAATAGTGGTTATTTAAAAGTTGTTTACATTTTAGCACTCAATGGAAGTTTGGTCATGAAAGTTGTCACTTTTTTTGTTTTTGTCCAGATATTTAGAATATTAAAACTTTGTATTATTATCAAGTTTAATGTGCAGTTTTTATTCATTCACTTAATTTTGAAATTGAACTTTTGGTTTAGCATTGCCAGTCATAATTACACTTTTTCTGTCATTTTTGCACGTGAGGCAAGTTGTAGCAAGTGAAACCCTGAATCTAGCAACGGAGGTTCCACTTTTACTTGCCCTGAAAACAAGGATGTCATTCCTGTTGATGCTGATGACATTATTACAGTAATCCCTGAACCAGCTATTGGCAGGCAAGGAGATTGGACATTTCCAGTCACTTTATCTTCGTACAAACTTTAACAGGTCTAAAAAAAAGTTTGACTCATGTAAATAGTGTTTTTAGCCTAGTTACAATACTTTAAATGTTGATTTAGGAGTCTGCTTAGTTAAATAAACTAATAAAAAAGAAAAATAAAGCTTTATAAGAACATTTTTATATTCCAATTTCATGTAAAGTATTTCCAAGAATTTAAAATAACAGAATTGTCACAAAATTTTTTAAAAAAACTAAGGGAAACAGTTTGGAAAACATGTGTCAATCATCTAAAAGTATATATAAGTACATTGACATTGTAAATTAATACAAAATATAAACTACATTCTATATTTTGCTCATTTTTTCATTTGCTCCGCTGTAACTAACGAAAACGTTCGTAGCTCCCAAACGGTTTGGGATACAAAAAACAAAAACTGACAGAATGAGTAAAATTCAAGGTATAACAAGGTATAAAATTATTATTAGTTGTGTGCAGTTCTTGGTGGTTTGAATGACGTGGATGCACTTGCCCCGTTTCTCCTGGTCAAGTGCAACCAACGGACATTGAGAAAGAAAATAAATTGTAGAAAATCAATGACAGATTATAGAAAAAATTTAATTGCCTTAATTGCATGCTCTTGTAGTTATATGTCCTGAAATAGTGTTTGTTGAGTTTTGTTTCTGTATTTCTTATAGTTATCTCACAGTAACAGTTTAAAAATAAAAAATAAATGAACCCGGTTGCCTTTTACCCCATTTTACCCTAATATAAATGTATCCGTAAAAAAAATATTTATATTAATATAAATATACTTAACATATAATTAATAAATTATTAATACTCTATATTTTTTTAATAAAATTACCACTAATGGTAAATAGTAATAAGAAAGTAAAGGATTAAGATGTAATAATCAATATTCCATTATACTAAAAAAGTTAGATACAAGAATATATAATAAATATTTAAACACAAATCTTTCTTACAAAATGCGATTAAAACAATAATACCCTACAAGTATTTTAAAGATTTAAATATTGACATTTTCCTTAACATATACATCATCTTAGTAAGTGAATATACAGTGTATTCATATAAAGTTTTTTTTTATAATTTATTTTTATGCAAATAGCGGTTTAGGGAAACTTCAATTAAAATTCATAAATTACGCAAATCTAGATGATATATCATCAAGAGCTTGCAGTCCAACAATCAAAATGAATCCATTTATCTTCAATCTCAAACTAATAAAAACCAATTCAACAACGACTTTAAAGTATATCCCAATGTATGCAGCCTTTAATAGCATTAAAACCCTACCGACACAGAGCTTTCAAATTGAAATGACACTCGAATCCATTTCCCCAAATCGAGAAGATCTAAACTCTAACACCTAATACGTTTCCTTTTTCCTTATCCCAGATTTGACAAATTAAAATAATAAAAAAAATCTTCAAATTAAAGAACTGGACTAGGTGCAGAAATCCCCTTCTCTAGGCCCTGGATGAAATCATCTCGAGCCTAACTCCAGTACCAGAGAAGGGATTCTTCTTCTACCTAATCCCAGATCGCATCCATCCCTTCCCCTATATCTCAATTCACTCGATTTACCATCCACGGCGGAACAATACACAAGTTCTTTTTCAAACGGCTCTTTCCATCCCTTTAAAGCGATTTTTTCAGTGGCAATTCTTTTTCTAAATGCGAATTCTTCGAAAGGCGAGAGAGGGTCGTTTTCCGTTTTACAATGTAAATGATGGCTTAACATTAATGCCGACCTACATCTCCCTCCCCTGCACCTCCCAAGAGAGATGTTGACAAAGTGAGAATACAGTAGCTGCTGCAGTTTATTGGTGGATCTTTTATTTCATGTTTTATTCACCTTTTAATGCAGGAGATGGTATATAGAATTTTACGATGTTCTTCCGATGTGATGATGCGAATTAGAGGAATGTGGAAATTTTAAAATCATATTTTGATTTTTTGGAAGTATAGTTAAAATTTAATCCGAAAGATCTTTGTCATAAATAATTTGGGACTGAAAATATACTGATAAAATTAGATAATATGATAATTGGAATATTTCTTTAATTTAAGAATGTACTTTTATGCATAAAATTTACGTTTGGATTACAAATATCACTAATTTGTCCACTATTGAATCCTAACAGTCATATTATAAAACAGTACTGATATTAGAAACAACTTTAGTGATACAATACATTAAATATGTTGTAATATATAGTAAAAAAAGTATTGCTACAATATATAGCATCCATAGAGTGTTTAAGAATTTTGTGAAATAAAAATGGTTTAAAGCGGAGAAGCTTCAACTTTCTGAGTTGTTATGGAATTTGAAATAAAAATAACTGGAAAACTGAACCAAAAAAATAATCAAATCAAAAAATAAATATTTGGCTATCAATCATCCTTACACACATTTAGGTTTCTAAAAATGAGATATAATCATTAGTATTAGATAGCACTGTTATCGTCTATAAACGGGTATATCTATAATATTTTTTAAACCATTTTAATGTATTTCTCATTTATATATCTTAGTGAATTATATAAACATATACAACTGAATTATATAATTTTAAATGTTATAAATCAGCCTGATGAAAAAAAATATTTAAAATTGATTATGTTTTTTAATGAATACTTAATTGGGATTAAAATTTGTAAACTATTTAAATGTAATTTTTTTTTTTATTTAGAAACGCTATCAATAACTTTTTAGTGGATATATGTTATTTCAATTCGAAATGTTTCTCGTACTGAAACTAATTGTTTATTAAAATAACAAAATGTCAATTTTTTTTAAACGCCTCATCAATAAAAAATATTTGATGAATGAGTGATTATGGTTAGTTCGAAAATGAAATTAATTTCAATTCATATTCAGCAACGATTTTGATTTTTAAAAAATAGTAGAGTAATTACACTCGTTATTATAGGATAATATTATTCACTTAAAGTATTTATTTCCCTCTATTTCAAATTCGATTATATTTTTTAAGCTGATCATCTTACACTCTACGGAAAATAAAAAGCATTTGAGTTCCACTTAAACGTAGTAAAAGGGGGAAAAGGTTGGTATTCCACTGCAAACCTCTTTGTTTAAAATAAATAATAAATCACCCACTTTTAAGGGATTTCGTATCCAGCATCCATTTATTCTCAGGCAATTCGTCGGCCAAATAGGGAGGTTTACGCAAAGAAAGGTAATTTCACAAAGTCATTCAAAATGACTTTTTTTTATTCAAGACCTAAAACCTCGAAGAATTAATCAACGCAAATAATTGTCTGCTGTGCATCTAAACAAAGGGTTTCGACTTACGCAAATGTTAAAACTGATTGAGATTTCAAATTTCACAGGGAATTTAGTATCTGAGTGAATATATGAATAAGTCTGGAATGGACACGCTGTTAAAAATGCATTCTCATATTTGACGAAACTTTTGCCATTTTTGACAAAACAGACACCTGCTATATGCTCCGATTAAATATTTCGTCAAACTGAGGATACATATATATATATATATATATATATATATATATATATATATATATATATATATATATATATATATATATATATATATATATATATATATATATATATATATATATATATAAATATATATATATATATTATATATGTATATGTATGTATGTGTGTTTACAATCATGTTTTACTAATTATATAACTTTACTAACATGTTTTACAATCGATATAAGTATGAAAGCGCTTTTTAAAAAGATTTTTTTCTGATATACAAGTAAGATTTAACAATACTTCTACACAAAAATACATTTGTTTTTATTTGTCGAAAAACCAGCGTGAAAACATATGTAGCCAATAATGATTTGTTTTAATTATTAATCATCTGTTACGTTTTTTTGTAATTTTACCATATCTTTTAAAGCGAAATTTGTTAAGCGATTAAATAATTTGTCAAGGTTTACTTTTAATTAAGATATAAATTATAAAATATATAAATAAATTACTATTCACCAAAATAGATAATACCTGTATTCATTTTCGAGAAATCAAAAACCTCGCTATTGTTAAAAGCACTTAAGTAAATATACGAAAAATAAATCAAAAATAAAAATATCAGTTTATGTGATATTTGCTCCTCTTAAACTCCCAATTTTTGTTTTGCCCTTTTCCCATGAAAATCAACATTTGTCCCCCTTTGTTAATTACCCTCCATTTGAATTTATCCACCCCGAATTATTCTCTCCCCCCCCCCCCCTTCTATATTTAAGTTTAGGGAAAGAAAGCAGAGCTCCGCTCCTCCCCCTCCCCCATCTGTTCCCATCGCCCATTCAATTTGTTTCTGCAATCGATCGCGGCCCAAATTGCATTAGACGAAATTCCGATTCATCCAGTGTTGATTTAACAAATTATCATTCGGGTTTTGGCGCTACTAATCAATGAACGGGCGAGGAAGAATTGTATTGCATCCTGGAGCTATAGGATCTTGGCAACTGGCGTGGTGCCACTTTTCTTGTGTTTCTTTCATTGTTTGCAGGTTTTCTGGATGTACCAAATGTTGGGAATAGTTCTTTATATCTATACAAAGTCAAATAATTTTCTTGTGGAATATATATAAGGACATAGATACAAAGTTTATATTAAATTCTATTTTCCATCCCCCTATTCAATAATAACGAATTTCGATGTGAAAGTCTATTTGTTAAAGTTTTCTGGGATAAATTAAAACAAAGAAATCTTAAACAAACATTCAATAAATGCATAACACACATTTATTAAAATAAATGAAAACACATTTAAGTGCACAAGACACATTTATTAAATAATGAATCCAACAAACTTAACATTTTTGCATTATTAAGTTCCAAAATTAATAAAATACCCTTATGTTATCACTATAGAAATAAATAAATATTAATTTTGCATTAAAATATAATTAGAATACTTTCTGGAAGTATATTTAGTTCAAACTACTTTCAATTTATCTGAATATACGGAAGGCGGTTAAATTAATAATGGTGTAAGTCCATTTTGTTTCGCACAACACTATTACTTTCTTCGTAAACTGAAACCGGTTCTTTTTAGGGGATTTTGAGTCTGCGGTGAAAGTAATAATAGTGTAATACCAAATGAACTTACACCACTGTTATTTTAACCCCCTCCCCTTATTTACAGAAAATATTTCGATTTCAGTAAATTTGAGCATTTGAGGTGGAAACTTTTTTTACGATTTTCATAATGTCTTGAAACTTAAGGAAATGAATTACTTTTTATAATAAACAATTAGTATCAGAGAATTTTAATAAGTATATATGTGTGTGTTGTTATTATAACTGTTATTTTAAAACATAAATCATATTTCATATTTTCAAAATTCAACAGCGATAAATGTAAAGCAATGCATAAATGAAATGCCTTTGAAATATTCAAATAGGAGTAGAATTATAAGTTTTCGGTATGTAAATTTATTTAAAATACTTAAATCTCAGTGATATAGCCGAATAAAATGTCCGTTTTAAAAAGCAAATTTAATCTTCGAATACAAAGTCAATTTAAAACGATATATCGTTTCTGTAGAAACATTCTCATATGCACCCTTTTGCAATACTGAATAATGAAATATAAAACTGAAATACAATTCTTTACAAAGTAAGCAAATATTACATTTAAACAAAATTTAAACATAAAAACATTCCTTCTCAAGTCTATGGCTTTAAAAGCACCTCACAAACAGAGTTCCGTCTTATATGCAATTGAATATTCAACTTCATTTTTGCAAAAAAAAATAAACAAACTCCTGAAACCGTAAACAAGTGATGCTCTTTTGCGTTTCTTATAGCAAGAGGAGAAACGTCTCTAAGGTCATGAAAATAAAATAAAAAAAAACTCTGGAGTGTCTCGTTTTTTACCAGTTGCCCAACAAAATTTGATATAACACAGCATAAACTGTTTTCACGGGCACATAAAATATACTACATAAAATGTAGCAGTCTTTTTCCTCCACAGCCATACATACAGATTAAACGAACAGGAGAAATCGTTTGTTTATAGAGGAAGAAAATATTTTCTTTTTTATGATTGCTTAAAACTCGCTCTGCAACAATTCGGTCGCATTCTTTCTCGGGTGTATTTTCAAGATCAGTAAGAGTTGGTGGGAAATAAGATGAAAGTGTATTATTTAAACGAAGACATCGTTGTATCTATGGAACTCGCAATGGAGTTTCTAGTTTTATGAGTTCAGGAACTATATGCAAGCGCTTAATTATTATTAAAAACAGTATTCTTCATGCCCAACAATTATAAATATGAGTAATTTTAAATTGTTAAAATTTAAGTTTTAAACTATAAGTTATAAATAACAAATTTTTGCGATTTTTTTTATTTGTAAAGTTTTTGTTTCCACAAACGTATTTACTACATAAATCTCATTGTAAATATTATAATGTGTATTATATTTGCAAAAATGCCCTAATGAATCTTTTTAAAGAGTTTTAATTCTGACTAGGCATTCAAATAGCACCTTAGTTCTTTTGTTGAATAATCTAGAAATGTGAAGTGTACATACTATTTCATGCTTATTTTACTTTTTTTCACAAATACCTCAACCATTTCTATATTTTTAAACTAAGATTGTTAAAGCAAATATACCCTGTAAAAAATCATCACTGTACTTATTTAATGGGAAAATGAATCACGATATTGTACCCTTCTAAGGAACATTGACGAATACATTTTTTTATGTTTTGCTAATTTTCCAAGTAATATACATATTTTTTTTAATTCAAAATAATATTCTATGTAAAAAAATCTAAAGCATTCGAGATACTTTTAAAATACAGCTCTTTTAAAATAATTCACAATTCATTCTTTAAAAAAAGTATTCATGACATTATAATTTACATTTTTTTTTCCGTGAAAACAATTTTACAACTCCAATATTTCGTTCTTTATAAATTTAATTTTACTAATATGGGGGTAATATAAAATGGATAATATAAAAAGTAATACGATTGAACATTATTCATTTGTAATGATACGAGTTATCATATACGCCTTTTTTAAGTGATATATACGCCTTTTTTAAGTGATATATACGCCTTTTTTAAGTGATATATACGCCTTTTTTAAGTGATATATACGCCTCACTATCAATCCGAAAAGATTTTAGATGCAATTGACTATTTAATTAATTTTGCTTAAATGTCTTCTCCTCAGTATAAATTGAAGGGGGTGAGAAAAGATTCCAGCCAGCGAGGAATGAAATATGGCGGAGTGAGCAAACGAGACCAGCCCGGCCACCCCCTTTCATCCCAAAGTTTAATGAAAGAGCCCTGAATAAGTTAACAGCTGTGGGTGATAGAACTGGTTAACAGTTGCAGCGGTGCATAAAAATTGTGAAGGAACCGAAATTTTGAGAAAGAAATTTTCTTTTGAAAGAGATTAGTAAGGCTGTCCTTGGTGCAGTGGTATTGTTCCGCAGCCCCTTCACCTTGCCCGGGTAGCTCCTTTTCTATAGGGATGGCGGCCATCTTTCGATTTCTTAAAAAACTTATTTATGGTTGCAATAACTTCCTTGTATATTTCTTTTTTGTCTTCCTTTTATAAAGTTGAAACACATTGAAGAGGAACGTAACTGCTTTTCATAAGAAAGGAAAGGATCGTATGGTTTTTCTCACCGCTATTATTGGGCTTGTAAGTCTGCAATTTTGTAATAAACGTTTTTAAAGAGTAGGAGTTTATATAACAAATTTAATTTTTTAAAAGGTGTTGAAAAAAACACACATATCCTTTTATAATTGATAAATTTAAAACTACGATTGATATTATGAGTTGTGTCTTACCGAACTTGGATATATTTTTATCCATGCAGTTTTATATTTTTTTATATATTTATATCATTTTTAATATAATTTAGTGGAAAATTTTCTATAGATATTTCATTTGTTATGTAGACATAATAGAAAGTCTTATAATTTAGTTTTGATAGATGACAAATTGAGGATAAATCGTGACATTGCAATATGAAACACATGAAACAAAACTATTATATTATTTTAAAAGACAAATATTTTCTCACGAACTTGAGAACAAAAATTCTTCCCGAATTATGATGTAAATTTTCATAGTATGTAATTTTTTGTTTCAAAAGCAATCGTTAACGAGAAAGGATATGGATAAATATAAAAGAATGCAAATATATGTTGGGCTGACTCCTGAGAATAATTCCGGTAAATCACAAAACAACGTATGTAAGTTCAACGCACAGAAAACAATCCAAACAAAGTATGAGCTATAAAATATGTTGAAAACGTGTTATACACGTAAACGTACTAGTAGAAAAAGTAACTTCATATTTTCGAAGTTATAAATTTTCTCGTTATCCTTTGCTTCCGCTTGTTAAAAATATTCCCTGTTGCATAAATTGCAAGGTGTACATTCATAATTTAGAAAATCTGTCTTCAAAATCATAAAAGTACTCTTGTTTACAAAATGGCCGTATTTCTTCTTTAAAAGGAATAACTCAATTGAATGTTCAATGTTCTAAAATATAAAAATTTTATTGCCCTTTCGTCTAGACTGAAGTCTTCATTTAAAGTTACAAAATGTTTATATAAATCCAATATCTCGCTAGGCTTAAAATTTTCCCAGTGTTCACCAAATGAAAATATTTGTTAACGAAACAGGGTAGTAATAATAGAGATAATATAATATAAATAACGTTATATGTTTGTAAATAAATTATTTAAAAGTGCATAACATGTTTATAGGTATTTCTAACTTAACAATACTCATAACTAACTATGATGGAATGCAAGCTATTATTTAAGATTATACTTTTTTATTATTATACTTATTTATTATTATTATTTGAAAACCAACATGAAAAGTTATTAAAATTAACATAGTAATTTCAGTGAGTAAAGTAATCGGAAGTATTATTGGTAACTTATTAATTGTATACTTACTTTTCATACCTCTATTTTATTATAACATATTCAAATATATGACTACATCTTTCTGAAAGCATTAGTTATTTACAAAATAGTATTTTTACTTATAATGATAATTAACGTACCCAAATATAAAAGCTTGCTATTGAGATTTCAATTTTTCAAAAGAACAGCAATTGTTCTTATTGTCATTTGTGGTATTCATTGTTCTTAAACCACTTTTAAAATTAAAAATTTCATAATTTTCATAATAGTAATATATTGCCGAACTGAAAATATTTTGAATTCAAAGATTGTTATTTAACTATATGATAAAATATAATTTAGTAATTTTTCAGGCAACAGTTTAATATTTAAAGATCAATGGCTGCCTCTTAGGATCAAAATTGTTTTATACAAGCCATTGGAAGTTTTAATATTTTATTTTAAAAAACTTAGTGTCATGATCAGCATAAATCATTTGATTTTGAAAACACAAATTTCTGAAATATTATTCTACTATAAAATTGAAATTGTTTCAAGTAACGCGAATGAATTACTTAATACTTATGTTATAATTATTAGCGATTATGCAGCCAATATAGCATTGTATATCTTCTAAAATAATCAATAAAGCCAATATAAAATATAAATTAATATAAAAATGCATTTTTAGTGTAAATCAACGACATATATATATAAACCGAAATTCGGTTTTCACTAATAACTTCAAAGTAATATTTTAAGTTCAATTCTGTAAAAACTAGGAGCAATTTCTCCAAACTATAATAAATTAAAATTCCAATTAAGATCCTATTTTATAATTACAGCAGCCGCAGTCCCCTGCACAGACCCTGCATAATCACTCCAGAATAATTCGGAATGATTTTGAATCGTTTGAAATAAATGGAACTCTTTCCCTTGACAATTTTGTCCTGATTTTGTGTTATTTGAGGACCGCATCCCCATCAACGGAATCGAGTAAAGTATGTAATTGGATTGCTCTGGCATCTCTTACAAAGAGAGAGAGAGAGAGAGATCTAATAAATCAGATAAGACCTTGGGATAAGAAATAAGGCAAAAACAACAAGTGAGCCTTTCAGCTGATCCCCTTTTTTCAGACTCTAAGCACGGGCCCGTTTTATTTCTGGATGTCTCTATTCAGTTATATATATTTTGTTGGTGCCATTTTTCTCTTTGCAAGGGTCCTAAGCCCGGTCTTTCTTCTCCCTGGTAACCACGTTTCCAAGGCATTCACTTCTCGAAAGCTAAGTTGACGCTGTCCGGCCGATTTTCTTCTAATCGGCCGTAAATGATGGTCTTGACTAGCTTGCCGGATTGTCCGGTAGGGACGCAAGGGGGACGGGCGAAATCGAAAATGACTACATTGAAAGAAACGTCCAATTTTTCGCTTCTTGGGCTTTTAAGCTCCACTGACAGTTCGAGTCCGAAATCGGCTAAAACTTGAAAGGATTATCGGTGTATGGGCAGAGCTCTAAATGATAGTATTGGCATTCACGTAGAGACTCAGTGGGGTGTGTGTTTCAGAAATGGATTGAAAAAGAAAATCAATACATTGAATATAGTATACGAGAAAGATAAAAGTGTTGATAGCGAAAATGGATTTATCCGCAAAACTCATTTTATAATGTATCAGTTTAAAGATTTTGCTCATTTTTTATCTGCCATTTGATCACTTTTTGACAAAGTTGTTACTAATATTTGAGATAGATAGATAAATTTGAAACTAGTATTTTTAGTGAGATATTTGTAAGAATTCGCTATTTGCTTTGTAAAACTTTAGTAAAAAAAAGTGTTATCTAGATTTATGAGTAGTTTCAGAAAATTCCTTTTGCAACGCATTAATTTAAAAATAAAAACTTAATTAATTTATTAACCCTTTGCACTCGTATGTCCCCGTATGGGGGACATAACTCGTTTTACCAGGTTACCTCGTTTACCTCGTTTTACAGGGGACATCGCATCTGTACCGTTGCGTTCATATGTCGCCATAGAAATAGGAATAGGAAACACACATAATTATAAAATGTAATTGTTTCTTTATGTTGTGCTTTTTATTTTGTTTCTTGTTTGTAGTTTCTTTGTTGTTTTTATTGTCTTTTAGTTAGTTTTGTTACAGATACTTACTTCTTACTAGTTATAGAAAACAGAAATTATTTGGGCAAACTGTGATAACTTAACCAAAACATTTTGTTCGAAGTATTTCTAAGTTGATTTGCTATCGTGGAGGTGCCGACATTACGTTCCGCCTCTAAATATTGTTTATATAGTTTGTTTATATTATTACATTTCTTAGATTTTTAATGCGGTGTAGTGTAATATACTTAAGTATTCTTAGTAGTTTCAATAAATTATTTTGACACGTTGAAAAATAAAATATTATGTGGCTACATTTCCATCCTAGGTCAAGGGGTGTATTCAGGGGTTATATTTTAAAATTTTTGATTTAAAGATGGTAAACCTTCTAGTTAAATTGGAACACATTTCCATTAAAAAAATTCATCTTGATCGAACATGAAAAAAAATTCCGAGTTATTTGTTAACTTTCTGAAGCATAATTACGAGTGCAAAAGATTAATAGAGTGAAGTGTTTTTTTAATGTATATTTTTTCGATAACGTTTCATTTCTAAAGTATCTTTTAAATACTTTTTTATTATTTTGTGCATTAAAAAATGCTCTTAAAATAATACAAAAAAATACACACTATTAGTAAATATTTATCTTCAATTTATTAAAAATACATTTTAATGTAGATTATTACACAATGTTTTTAATTATTCTTAAAAAAATATTAATTAAAAGTTTAAATTGTTAAAAAAAATGACAAAAGTAAAACTTTTATTTTAATACTCAGGTCTTAGAGGTGTTAATGTACATCAATAAATTTAAACGTTCTTGAAAATTTTGAAATGTACTTTGATTCACTCATGAATATTAATTAACAGTTTTAGTTTACTATGAAGTGAAACTAATTTTTAGCTATTATTTTTTAAATGCAATTAATATTTATTTTACTACTAAAGATCTTGGTTAATGTGGTGTTTCGTCCAATCTAGCTTTTATCAAGTAAGTTTATTACAATGCGGATTATGTAAACTTTAGTAATATGTATAAAAAAATTAAAGTGGTTGTATCGGGGACACAGCCACAGTAGGGCACGTGAAAGGTTTTGTGCGTATTGCGGAGGATATATGGATACTAGGGGGAAGAGATGTCGGGTTTGGAGCGGATTTCTCGCCAAAACGATTAACTTCTAAATGTGGCATTCTAATGCTTTGTTTATATTTCTCCTCCAACGATTGCGTGAGCATCTAGTGAACTCTCATCTAAGCGATTGCTTGACTCGTCAATTGTTTTACGGTTGTCGATTGGTACAATGTACAAGTATTTAACTGTAGTTTGACTTAATCAAATTAAACTGTATATTTCCATAATACATATTTTAATATTTTTTTAATTATGTATTAAACGTAGTGTGATGTGAAATTTTACAATATCAAATATTTCGAATTACTGTTATCTTAGATCAATGTCGCCAACATTAACGATGCTACCATGTTCGAATCTTGATAAGAAGTTCCTTTTTATTCCTTTTTCTCTGAAGATATTAGGGCCGAGAGACTTAAGTGACCGCCTAATAGAGCATTGGTCATACATTGACAGTTCGGGGTTCAGTATAAACGGTAAAAGTTAAAAATAATTAAAATCGCTATTTAATTAAAATTATTTTAATAAAAACAAATATTTAACCCACAAGTTTTTCAATTAAAAAAATTCAAATTGGTGTGTAGGTTAAAATTCATATAAGACATCATGGTCGAGGGGCGTAAGCGACCACACATTAGAGTATACGCATGGAATGCGAGTTCGAATTGCTGCCAGGACGAATTTTAGCATTTACGCTCGGTTTATTCGGATTTCCACCTTTAAACGCAATACAATCGCAAAAGAGGATGTTTTCAGGCTTTAATCGTTAATGCCGTTCCGTAAACAGAGCGCATGGAATTGCTTTTCTGATAGATGCCATCTGCGCAAGCACGCTACATACTTCCGTTTCATGCGGTTTTCCTAAAGCGATACTATTATTAAAAAAAATATTATAAACATTGTATCCCAATAGATAACGCATACAAAAATGAAGCGCATAAGCTACTAAACTAGATACCTTGTATAAGTCCTATAATTTAAAATTCAGAAAACATGTATACATACGAATGAATGCTCATAATAGTTGATGACGCCTTTTCAAGTCACACTGTAGGTAGGTGAGAGAGTTGATTCATTTGTTAAGAGCTAGGAGAAAATAAATTGTAATTGTAAGAAAATAATAGCATCATTGTTATAGAAATTATTAGTAAATAACGTATTATATTTGTTTACAAAAAGCATTTATTAAAAATAATTTGTTAAACTGTTTATTAAAATCTTTTAAAATCTTATTATAGAAAAATCGTCTATGTATTTACGACTAACACAACCATACTAACTAATACTTTAACTACATTTTTTCGAAATACAAGCTTAAGAATTAAAGAGTTGTATTCAATTAAAAATGTTTGGTTGAATTTAATCAAAACAAATATTAAGTATATTAAAAGAGTCAATGCCTATGTCAAGGAATTTGATTTTATTCACAATATTATTTAAACAAAAATAAAAAATCTTTTTTTTTTCGTTGTTTTTGTTAATTTGAAGTTGTGGGTTTAAATCAAACACATTTATATGGACCTTTTAGAAAAGAAATATACAAAACTATTGTTTACTTGATAGTAACTATTAATGCGATTTAGAAGTAAACATATTTTTTAACGAAAAAATTATATTTCTGTAAAAATTATAAGGTATGTTATGTATATGCTTTAAATCAATCTATTTCAAGAAGATTTTTTTGTTACATAATTTGCATTCGAATACAGTACAAAAACATAAAAAATTTCAAAGTAGACTAACATCTATTATAAAAACCGCCCCAAATTTGCTGAATTATTTTCCAAATAGCAGACGCTTAGCATAAAAACAGCAACTGATATTTTACGTTCCATAAAAATTTGAAATAAATATCATGAAAGTATCTTAACGATTGTGGCAATAACTGCCGTTAGATAGATTTATGATCTATTCCTTATTTTATTTTTTTCAAAACGAGATAGGAATTCCGCATTTATGATATATAGAGGTGAAAGCAATTGTATTTGTAGGTAACGGAAATGTTTTTTGAATAAGCGGATGTGCGACAAACTTAAATTTACAATGATAAAAGTACAGCGTATCATTATTTTTTTTATTACGTTTTTTCAAAAAATGGATATTTTTTATTAAATATAAATTAAATATGTATTAATATAAACCTCTATTAGTAGAGAAAAATCTTCATATAAAAATATTGTATTCGTAAATAGTACATTGTAATATGTAGATTATTCTAGAGAATGATCCAAATATTACAATGTACTATTTACGAATAAAATATTTTGATATGAAGAAGATTTTTCTCTATTAATAGATATTAATTAATAATTAGAAAAAAAAACTTAAAGTTAGGGTAGCGTTTTTACAGATTTTAGAAGTACTTTATTAAATAGCACACTAAGTAATTTTTCCATTTAAAAAAAATAACATATATAATTCATACAATTATGCTAACTATGCGTTTATCTAATGTGGGTATATATCAATAATATATTTAACAATAATATTTCTTATTTATACTTCTAAAGTGGTAGTATTCTATCTCTGGATTATGCAAGTAACCAAACTTTTAAGACAGCAATAGTTTAGGAAACTTTTGAGGAATGTAATTTGCTTTAAAAGCTTTTAATTAACTAATTTGTTTGGTTTCTTCGAAATATTTGTTCTTAAGCATGCATATTTAAACATGATAAGATTGTACCCAAACAAACCGTATTTATAGATAAATATAAATTAAATTAGTTACACTAAAGTAAAATAAAATCAACTTTTGTAGATATAATAATGCATAAACCTTGCACTGCAAACATATTTTTTTTTTTAATTCTACATACTTTGCATAATTATTAAAAGAAATGAAAAAAATAATGCTTCACTTCCAATTATAAATTTTTCCAGTTTCAATCACTGCATTTTTCTGTCCCAAATTAGACAATTAACTCATTTTTCTTTTTGCCCATTAGAAGGAAACCAAAGCAAAACCATAGGGAATTCAGTCTAGGGATGGAAAAACGGCGCCGTTTCCTTCAAAACTCTATGTACAGAGACAATCTCCATGACGACGTGTACTGAATTCTTCTCGGATGACGCGCTTCTTTTTTTTTCTATAGGGTAAATTTGAAAGTCTGAGTAAAAGGTCATAAACGAGTATTGGGATGATTCAATAAGATTTTTCTCGCATGGGGTGTAGAATATAATCTAAACTTTTTATAAAAGTATTTGGTGTAAATATAAAAAGTTTAAGTATTTTTAGTTGACTTCTGAAAGCAGATAAGTAAAGCATATAAGACTAAGAGAAATTATGCAAATTTCCTTTCCAAAATTATAAGTCAGCAATTTTTTTTAAATGTATGTAAAACTATTTGAAGTACCCGGCGATGTCCGGGCTTTACGCAGAGTTATAGAAAATTTCTTCAAATCTGCAGGTTTTATGCAGGTTTGCCACCTGCAGGTTTTAGAAAGAATTCATTTCTGTTGGGGTAGGAAGGAGGATGGGGTGGTTTTAAAACCTCATGTAGACAGTGACCTTTACCTTTTTTTGAAGGTCAAGTTTGCAACATTTCATCACGCTCGGAATAGGACTGTAGATTTGTATAAAAAACAAACCTACATACACTCTTCTTTAGATATATATAACCACGGAGAATGTTTAACAATATGTATAAATGTGAATTACAAATATTCTCACTAACATAAATATTAAAATTGTTGGTGATTTTGACTAACTAAGTTTTCATTGGATTTCAATTTTCTAACATTTTAAATATATTGTATTGATGAATATTTTCATAAACATATTCAACAAATAAATTGATATTCTAAACAATAAAAAGGTTTTTTTAAATAATAAATCACAGGTACCCGACTTATAACGTTCCATTAACATATCGAAATGTGATGCATTTTGAAGTGATTATTTAAAAGTTTTGCGATAAATTTCATAATTCTAATTGAAATAAACACCAAAAATTAATTTCATTTTCATAAAAACAATGAGTAATTTTTATGGAATAATTTATAATTGAATCAATAACGCAATTTAATAACTAACACTATTATCAAATAATTTTTATTTCTTCTTAAATTTAGAATTCTTTAAAAAAAACTATTTCCTAACATTTCTTCAGATAATAAATGTAGCAATTAAAATGTAACTAAATAAAAAGTAATTATGTTATGAGAATTACTCCTCATAAAATAATTAATTTATTTGGGTAAATTGTAATTGTTAAATGTTTAATTGTTATTGTTATATGTAAATAAATGATGATAAGAAATATTTCTTCAAAATTAACTTAATGTAAATTTATTTAATTTTTAAATTCCACAAAGTGCTATTCTCCCAGAGTATCAACCGAAAGTGTATAAGTGCATTATAAATGATATTTTAAGTTTATTCTGACACACAAACTTTACTTGGACATCTCCTCGAACGATCTAATTATTTTAAACCTTATGCAAATCAAAACGAATTATTTCCTGATAGACAAAAGGAGGTACCAAGAAATACATCAGCAAAGACATTCATTAGTGAACAAATCCTTAATTAACATTTAACAAAAGTTACGATGGCCGTAATTCAAAAGGGATGACGAAGTATATGAATTATTCAGGATAATACTATCTCAGTCTTATGATGAATTTCGTAGAAAGGAGCCTCTTCTATTAAAATTTAGACAGGCTTAAATTGTTAGGTTGAATAATTTTACTTATTGAACACATTTCATCTAAATAATTTGCAAGTGAATATGTGACATTTTGCTTTATTTTGCATTCAAGCTTTTTAATAATATTATGTTTAAAAATATATGTTCGAGAATGAAAGTTTTGCGAATATAAATGAGCATTTGTAACGCTTCAAGAAGACCCATTCTTTTGTTTAAAGTTACATGATAATAAGATCATATTTTGTTTTTGTGTTTACACCAGTAAATTATTGAATGCATGAATAAAGCATCATTCATTGTGTCTTGATATATTATACAATAAGCAATATTCGTTCTGTATTCAATATATTTATGAATAAAAAATAAAAATATTCGATTCAAAATATATTTACTATTAAACTTTAGAAATATATTTATAACCATCTCGGAGATTATGTACTCATTTTATAGACATTTTACGTCCAGTCTTTTTTTATTCTTAATACAATTTCAAACTTCAGAATATAAAAGCGCTTACTATTTCACATTTTTTTACCGGAAACTTTTACCAATAATTCATTTAAATTTCTCCATTATAATATAATTTAAATTTTTTACAATATCATTAAATTATAATACACACATTAAATAGTTCTTCGTTTTTAATATTTAAATTGAAATATTTATATATATTATTTATTAATTCAATTCTCTCGGATAATTCTTAAATTAATTCCAGATTAAGTATCATCAATATCAAAATTCCTTTAAAATCAAGAAAATATTGAGTTGCATACAATTTTAGCTTCTAACATATACTTGTAAGTTTATAAACATTTAAAACTTCCTTTTAAAAAACATCCACAATACTAAAACAGTATTCATCTGATTATGCTACCTCAACTTTTACACACACTTAGAATCAATTTTATTCTTAGAAAAAAAAAATTCTACTATATAAAATGAATTTAAGTCAAGGATTATAAATTTTTTCTCCAAATAAAACACAATAAAAATATGACATATTGCACACTCACACGAAATTTTATTTTCAACAAAGAATTTTCCAACGACCCGAAATACCTCAAGACTATGATAGTCTCCACATCAAAACAGTTTCTAAGATACGAGACATTTCAGAGACTCTCAATTTCTTTACCACCCATTTAAATTCAACTTCTCTTGTACCTTAACTGTTTCGCAAACATCTCTCCGATATTCTCTAATGTATCTCACGAAGAAATAGGACTCGTATCCTTAACTTCTCATCTTACATGCCACCACTAGTTTTCGCTTAGTACCTACCATCAGCTTGTCTTCGAATAATGACAACAAAAGAGAAGGCTGCAAGAGGAAAAAGACGCAGATCTAAATTTGACAAGCCATAACTACAAATTGATTGAGGACCAAAAGAAGCCTATCTCATTTTTTATACGATCTATCTGATGCTTTTTTAAGAAGATATAGAGAAGAGAAATACGTTCTTTTCACAGAAGGGTTATATCTTTTTTCATCCGTTAAAAGTATCTCACTCCGAAGAAGGACAATTCTGCAAATTAAAAGAAGAGGTGGATAGTGTATCCTTCTTTATAAAGATTTTTTCAGCACTTGCCAAAGATTTATTTTCAATCAGTCATATTTAGGGATCTGTGAAAGATATTAAGAAACCATTCCCGCAAGGAATTACAAAGTTATATGTTGCGATTCAAACCGAAATACCCCAATTGACAAAGTTTCTCGTTAACAATAAATATAAAATGTACCAAACCAGAATTGCTACGTGACATTCATTAACTTTTATACAACAAATATGTATTAGTACAAATTATACAATATATTATTAAAATATAGTTTTTTCGAAGTTTTCGATAGAATTCTGAGAAAAACTTGTACCATTATTCTTTTGCCCTAACTAAAATAACTCCCTAACCCCCTTTTGTTTACAGTTATTCAATTGAATATGGTAATATTTGTGATGTATTAATAGTAACTTATTATTCAAATTAGCATTATTATTTTTTATTAAATAAAAGTAGAAATATTACACTCATCAAGTTACAGTAATTTATTGTGCATAATAACTTTATATATATAAAGCTATTTTGGTTATGTTGGTTTTAAAAAAAAATCATATTAATAATGTCTTGGGGTAAGGTTTGTATTGCTATAGTAAAATTAATATTTCTATATATATTTTAAAATAAACTACAGAATATAAATTGTCACACTTTAGTAAAATATACATTCAGATTAAAATGTAAATTATTATAATAACTATTGGGTTGGAGGGAAAGTTCTGTCGTATTTTAAAGAAAATATTTGAATTCATTTATAAAAATATGTGTTTAATATTAATCAATTATATATGCTCCGTTATTTGTTACAACCTGTTGCCATCTTTCAGGTAACCTGTGAATTCCTGTTTTTTCTCATCCTTGTAGTTAAAATAGTCAGCAACTGCCTTAGAAACACTTTCAAAAGACGTGATTTTTTTTTCCCGTTAGATAATTTTGCAGTAAGATTTTTTTCTCATAATATTCTCGTAAAGAATCCACTTTTCATCTCCAGTAACCAGCCTGTCCAAAAACACATTGTGTCTAATCAGATGTGATGAACACATTCTTACACGATCAGACAAATTCTTTTCCGTTAATTCATGTGGAACCCAAACACTTTGCTTTAACACAAACCCAACAGATTTAATGAGATCTCCAACAGTTGTATGATGAATGCCAAACTCTTCTGCAATTTCTCGACTTGTTAAATGTGGATTTTTTTTTCCAACATGGATCGCAAAACATCATTATCGATCTTGGATGGTCGTCCAGATCGATCACTTTCTTTGAGGCTCAGATCCCCGGAACGAAATTGGCTAAACCATCTTTGACAAGTACGAACATTTATAATATCTTTTCCAAATACCGCACATAAATTTTTACATGCAACCGATGCATTGTTTCTGTTTTGGAATTCATATAAAATGCAGTGTCGTAAATGCACTTTATCTACTGACATGTTTTTCACTTTAAATATCACAAGTAAATGATGAACGATAAAAAAGGGCATCTTTTATATTATACAGCAGCTAAAAAAACAAAAACAAATCCTATTGACTCACTAGCCAGTTGTTCTTTTTATTTACAAGAAAAATCACCTGCCTATTTAAAATACGACAGAACTTTCCCTCCAACCCAATATAATAAAAAAACAAGTTCATATCCATTCTAAATTAAATTATTTTAATGAAATACAAACATAAAACTTATTTTACAGGAAATACATCACATTGAATTTATTTTTTTATACTCATCAATTTCATACTCAACTTACAAATAAAATAAATACCCTTCAGAACTGAAATTTTTAAATTCTGAACTCCATCACAATAACTTCTTGTGAGCGCGAGATATCACAATACTCCCTTCTTTTATATTTACGTAGCATAGAATTTCAATAGAAACCAAGAAAGAGATTTATATTTCTCAAAATAATATAAAAAGGTGTTATGCACAAGTAAATATTGCTTTTAAAAACTTCGGACAATATTAAAAAAATCCTATTAAAAATATACGGATACCCGCTCCAAACCCGTATTTAGTCTAGATTTACAATATCACCTCTATCTGTGTAATCTATTCCAAATCGCGAAAATACTTGTATTGTGAATGATTTCCTTTTAAAAGATTTGAACACTATTATATGAGTAGGTAAAAGAGCTTTCAAGATGCTTTTAAGAAATTGAATAAAAATCATTGCTATAAGTTTTTATAACAGGCATATTACAGAGAAATAGGACATCTAATACTACCTTATTTAAGATTTTAAAATAAAATTATAAAAGAACTTTGATTTTTTTTAAATAAAGGCATTTTAAAGTCTTATAATGTCTACACTTTCACACGTTATTTGTTTATGTTAAAAATTCATTTGTTATACGACTTATATTTTAAACGCCTTTAAAGCTTTGTTGAAAATGGAAGAATTCTTTTCGCTAAGAAGTAAAGTTAGGAAGAATGCATTTGTACCCTATTGAACCAAAAGGATAACAAATATTTTAAATTTATGTCAAATGTTTTCAGCAAATAGATTTAACAAAAAAAACTAAAAACAGGTAATGAGAATAATTATTAATCTTCTACATGCAACACAAAGAGAAGGAAATAAAAATTTATATATATTTAGTTTCAGTTGAGATAAAACTTAAATCTATTTATTGTTAAGTACATTCAATTGATCCCCATTTCCCTTATATTAGGAAATAATTTTACTGGAAAAATAATTGTTTAGTTATATTTTATTTATATAGTTTAACTCATCGGTTTTTAATTATATTTATTACGATGCCTCACTAAATTGTTTCGCCTTTTCTACATTAGTAATAACGTTATAAGTATTGTATATTAAACTTTTACTTGTATCCTTCAATCCAATAACCAATTATATAAATACAAAAAACGTAAATAACACATTACAATTCCTATTATCAATATATCACTACATTTCCTCGAACCTTTGGATAACATACCTCTTAAAAAGTCAACTACTAACAAAACATCGACAGAATAGATAACTGCTTTCCCAAGCACCACTAGTTGACAACCGGTTGGTTCGAGAAAATGTTGCCCCTATAAGTCGCCGATATGATTTTAAGTAAATACGGTTCTCTTAATACTCTAACTTACCCTATAAAGTCTTCAAATAGCTGGACATAACCGTGACTCGACCCCTTTATGTCTCCATTAAACTCAAGAGCGTGAATCCGGACAACTCTATGAATCTCAAGGCAAGAATCCAGCTCTAGGTCCGAGGATAACGACCACAGATTTAGGTTCTATGTCACAAATCCCGTAACAAATGATCGGGAACGGAGTTTGCTATTTCTACCAATGCTTTTCTATTTTTCCCTCTTGGAGTTTCAATTTGTAAACTTTGGGTGTTTTTCGGTGAGTTAATATTAGACACCACACAGACACAGCTGAAATAAAGTAACAAAATAAACAAATGAAAGAATTGTTGCAACGGTATACTGATTTAGTATGTTGGTAAGAGTTAATATTTTGTGTTCATGCATGTAATAAAATACAATGTGTATAAAATGAATTTCTCATTTTCGATCTTTCGTTGTTCAGCAAGTTATACCCAGTTTGGTCCAATAAAAAGCAACATGTATTTTATGACAAGTAAAGAATATATAGAGATTAAAAGTGGAATTTTTAGATTTTTTTGGCGCAATATTTATTTTAAATATTCACTTAATAAAGCCCTTATAAAATAATAATGCCCCGAAATAGCTTGATATTCTCTTTTTAGACAATCCTATGTTTTTTTTTATTTTCTTCGTCGTTCTTCTTTAAATATATTAATGATAAATAGTTTAATAAACTCATTGATTTTATAGTTCTCACAATTTTTGAAACTAAACAAAGACCAATATCTAAATCTACAATTCTGCGAGATTTCAAAATAAAAAGCAATACCAATCTGAAAGTTTTAAGTATAAAACATCTACTTGATCATATTTGCATTTCCAAAGAAGAATGAAAGTAAATGTATTTAAAAGTATTTTTTTAATAAAACCTAAAATATACTCTATATGTTCAAGAGAATTTGAGTTTCAAAAATAAAGTTATCCAATAAAAAGGAACCATCCTAAAACCTTGAGTGATGAGTATTTATTTTACATTATATACAACTTTAATTATCTGTTTGGCAAATTAAAATATAATCCCAGAACATCCAACAATAAAATAATGATAATCTATCTAAGAAAACAGCATGCTAAGAAAAAATAACGACTTACCATTAAATTATAAATAATCCTGATAAATAAAAATAAAAACAAGCGCGGACTACCTCCCTTCAAAAAGACGTCACAGCTTCCTTATACCCAAAGACACGTTGCAAACAGCAAGAACAAAATCACCTCAACCTCGAACAATATCACAAACAATATTTCACGCTGTTTACGAATCACCGAGAAGGTAGCCAAGTCCTAAAACTACCATGAAGCAGGAATACTTAGTCTATGTCTATGACGCAACGACTCCTATATCTCTCATAGAAGCAAAGTTTTATACACCGAAATCTCTAATTAAGCAGATTTCAAGAGTAGCTCTCCCATTGTATTCTCGGTCGTAAAGAGTCAGCCCTAACTTTATGCATAAAGCAATGTCGTGAGGCAGAACTTGAATGCATTGTAGAAGGTCTCTTTTGCTTGAATGTGGCGCAGCCCGGTAGATTTGATTTAAGGGGCGATTTATTCATCCTGGATGCATTGTTGCAGATGCGTCCTTTTGTTTTCGTGCATAGAATGGATTAATGTGTGGGATAGTAGAAAAAAAGAGATGACACTTGGAAAAAAATTATTCAGTCCCGAATAGCGTTTCAGAGGTTGCCTCGTAAAAATATTTATGCAACGCGAAAATGTCAAATGTTAACTAAATTTTATATTTGATAGGGCAAAGGGTGTTTTGTTGATATTTTACTTGTGCAGCGTTATTTGCGTTAGGATAGTAAGATTGTGTGTTGTTTTTTAGGTTTGCACACATTAAAATAAACATAGAAAGTTCGAAGTATGTATAAATTTAGTTTTGATAGATGTACATTTTAGTGATGATTCTTAATTTCTGTAAAAAGTATGCCAGCGTGGCAGTAAAAGAACTAATAATTAGCTTTAAAATAATTACAATTCGTTAAATAAGCAGCGTTAATTAGGATTAATTTGTTTTTTACATAATCGTATATGAAAGATCAAAGAAAAACCGTGAATGCATGTAGCAGAGATATAGTAAATAATTTTGAGGTGTTATTATTTAAAAACATACATATTGTTTTCAAATTATATACAAGTTCCCTAAAAAATTAAATATTTGAAATTAAATATTTTCTGAACTACTAAGAGTAAAAAAAAAAGTTAAAATAATTGATCAAAACTTTATATGAAAAAAAGTTATTATATAAATACAAATTTAATATTTTTTGTAATTTAAATCTTATAAGAGATTTGAGATCCATAAATGGAATATTTTTCAATACCTTCTAAATATTTATAAACTGATATACATCAGTACCAAAATTCGAATCAATATCCAATATAATTATTAGTTTTAAAATTATAAACCCCAATGCAATGAAAATCTAATATATACATATCTAATGAAGACTTATGCATTACCTGTTCAATAATAATTAAACATTATATAATTATAAAACAATCCTACAAGTGGAAGATGTTTGCTTAAATTATACGTCTTCCCTCCGAGTTCCTTAGAGATTGCCCTCCCATAAATTGACACGCAAACTAAGTTTAGTGACCGAAATAACTTGGAAGTACCTTGCCTCCCTGATTAGCATGCCTCAAGCGTTTCAATCACTTCCTTACTAATTCAACTAACAAACACTACGCCTGACACATTTCAGAATAAATCATCGGTGCGATGTGTGCGCTGCTTACAGCATACCTATAATTTGTAATATCAAATAACTTAATACGTTTGAGCTAATAGCAAATGTGAAAGATGCAAATATTTAAGACCTCGTATTTTATCTCCTTATTCACACGTATGTGCGGATGTAAATATTAATTTAATATTTGACAAAACATAATACTAAAATTATAGCAAGTATCTAAAATTATAGCTAATAACATCACCAAATAGTTTTTACCCATTCTTCAAAGAACCATTTGTTTCTTAGAAGAATGGGTAAAAACTATTTGGTGATGTTATTAAACACTACCTATGCATGTATTATAAGTTATTATAATTATGAAGTTAATTATTTAAAATAATCATTAAACTGTTTCTTCCACCTTAATTTCTTGAGCTTAAAAATACAGACTTTTTATTTAAAAGTACAGACTGAATATTTAAACATTTGTTCGTATCCCTTGATTAAAATAATAAAACATATAGATTTGAGTAAGAAATAAGGATCATGTAATGTATATCACATGATTATTTGAAATAAATTACACTACAGCTACACATCTTGCTATTGGCGAAGGTTTGGGATCTATCGCGAAGGAAAGACCCGTAAACACTGCTTCGTAATTTTAAACCATTGTCATTTGACGAATGCAACACCTGAATCGGCACCTCACTCTCCAAATTTCACACACCTCCAACAACGTGAGGACATTTCATCTACGACATATTAAATTAGAATCAGCTTCATTTACATACGGATATTCAGTTGTACAACAAAGTACGAACTCTCGATCTTCCGATTAAGAGTTTGATGTTTTTCCAACCGGGTCACCACATGACCGTCATATAATATGAAATACTTAGCTGCCACTAAACATTTGTTATTCGAGGAGCTCTGAATATTTTCGTAATACCAAGTAGTTTTACAATTTATATTCTGCATTGTACCATATATGTTCAGTACTTGCAAATAATTAAATGTTTGAAGCTGACTTTTAAAAATAATTATACAATTTTCTGCGTTTCAAAATAAAACATTCATAATTTAATTTTTTATATATTTTTAATTAATTCTTTTACACACAATAAACTTTCATAATTATTGTTACCCAAAGCAAAAATTGGTTAGAAATTAAAAGGAAATGCAATAGTAAATTCTCAAAATTCCTTATATTTAATATTTAATCACAAATATTGACACATGTTTCCTTTTACAATTCCAATTACTTAAACATGTAAAAATTAAAAATTACACCATCAACATCCTGACAAGTGAAAATAGTATAAAATTCTTTCATTATCCGGAACTTTCCGCGTAATTAAATGTATTTAATCCGCTTGTGAAAGCAAACGCGAGTATGAGTAGTTTGTGAATCGAACTATTTTAAAGAGTGTGCAGAGTCTTTAATACCTTCGAGCAGCAAACGGTTATTAAAAACAAAGTACTTCGCAGCTTGTTCAGAAACGTCTAAATGAGTTAATCTCTCAAAGTCTCCTCCCAGCACTAGTTAAGATACAATTTTCATTTCGGAAGCGTATTTTCTGCAAAGAAATAGGGAAATAGGCTTGCCTTAATTAAATAGGAGGTCTTGCCTTGTAAGTCAAAGCAATCAAGAATAGGAATAGTGGGAACAGTGTTATTTACAGTTTAGCCGATAACATGTAAGCATATG
Organism: Troglohyphantes excavatus; assembly: GCA_963932185.1. Lineage (NCBI taxonomy): Eukaryota > Metazoa > Arthropoda > Arachnida > Araneae > Linyphiidae > Troglohyphantes > Troglohyphantes excavatus. The sequence continues at coordinate 24,298,307 of OZ010672.1, read as the reverse complement.
ATTCTTATTTAAAGAAAAAGATTAAAATTACAAAATTTTAAACAAAATAGGAGGAGGTTGTAACCCATTTAAAAAGTGTATATGAACGTAAGTTATTACACAATATTATGTATGAATGTAAATTAACATCAAAATAAAACATGAAAAATAACACACATCTGTGTATGGATAAATTTACAATGGATTCACAATAAGAACAGTACGTAGTAATGAACTTTTTTTTAATGTCAATAAAAAAATTATAATTACAACTTAAGATTCTAGTCTTTCAAATATTAAAACATATACACATCATTTAAATTTGTTGAAGGTTTAAATGGGGGGGGGGGATTTTACTAAATTTGTTTTCTTTAAAGTATTGTGCAGGTCATATTCACACTAGATGATACGAAATATTACTTTTTTTTATATAGTTTCTTATAAATTTTAGAAAACTTCTCAGATTTATTTTGTGTAGACGAGAACGAGATTTTTTCTACTTCTTTAATATAAAGTTCATGTTTGGAATATTTAACTAAAATAAAAATTAAGTTTCATTTCTTTAAATTCTTTTATGGTTTACAAAAGCAGAACGACCTAAAAATTAACATATTAAATTTCTCCTATTCTATTTTTTAGTTGAGCAAAGTTACCCTGAGATATGCAGACTTTGCGCCACATAAAAAAAAAACTCCATATTGAAGCCTCATATTAAAATACCGTAACAATGTAACCTATGTTTGAAAAAAACACAGCTAGGACACTAGAAAAACTTTAGAAAAGTTTTTTCCACCTAAAAGCTTTTCTTGGAATAGTAAGTACATAATTAAAAATATAATTAGCCGTTATGGAACTATGAATATCCTATTCTTTCTGGATACGAGCTATGATTTATCTATTTCGCATACTACATCTCCTTATTTGTAGTTATGATATCGTATGTTTGTCCAGCACCATAATTGTTTTTTGTGCCAATATGTACTCCTACGAGGTATTTTTTTTAAAGTAACAAGATGAAAACAACTTTTTGTGATTTATATGTAACTACACAATACTCATTTTACCCCAGCACCCATTTTAACCCATTTTACCTTATTATTTATTAAGAAACAATGTACAATAATATATAGCAGGATCAAAGAATAAAATATCAAATGTATATAATTTCTTTGGGAGAGTCTTTACGACACAAACAACATGTTGCAAAAGACTCAAGTTTATAGAGCAAAATAATCCCGACAATATTTTTTTAATTAAAATACACATAACTCTTTAAATGGAAAAAATGACATAAAACCTTATTGGCAATACTTCTTTCTCATAATAGCCAGTTCACTTACAGTTAATTCCTAAGTAGAAGATGAACAAAGACTAATTTTGAAGATGGCATGTTGTTTCAATTTTACTACCCAAAATTGGTAAACAATTATAAACTGTAAAAACATGTGTCGATCGAAGCGGTAAAATATTGTAATTATTACATAAGCGCCCCTCTTCATGAAACCAAAGGAAATTCGAATCCGACAACCACGAAGACTATACGTTATCAACACATTTTTTACGTTTTTTGAGCAAAATTACACTGAATGAAGCACAGTAGACCCAACTTGCGGTACTTTTGTACAATCAATGTTTTCACAAAAAGTGTGGTAGACGAAAATTCAAGACTGACTACAGTAAACAACATTTCGTATTGCAAAAGTATACCGCTTTTTTAACTTAACAGTTTAGTTTTATGTTTATTTCGTTTACACAGAAACACTAATATTTACGATTTTTCAAAATTATTATGAATAATTTTCACAAGTGCTGTGTCGTTTGTACTATTAATCAAAGGAACTGCCATGTACAAGGAAGTTCATGTCATGTTCCGCAAGCTTAAATCTCATGCCTGGCCAGACAATTGCAATAGTACGTATATTATTCATCAAGCCCATTAAGCAAATTACAAAGTATTTAGAACATAATCATTAAAAGTGATTAATGCAAATCGAGCATTACGGAAATTTTCTTACAGAAGCTTTCACGAAGTCAATATTGATGAAAGTTAAAATAAGATATTAACTTATTTTCGTAGTATTATACTTTTATTCAAAACAAAAATATGCAGTTATTTAATATTTGCAATGTAAACTAATATGGGCGTTTGCTATGGCAATGAATTACAAGTAAAATCCCGTGTTAAAATAAGCTGTAATAGAAAATATATTTAGGACTAGCTATTTTCCATTCCTCTATCTGTCTAGGTTTTAAGAATTTTTGATTCCCGCAACTACAAGTTACAAGAATAAAAAAAAAATCGCAAGACCTTTTTAAGGTAACTATCAATTAATGTTCCTTTATAATCTTTTTTGTGCAAAAAACTACAAACTAGCAAAGAGATATAAATTCTTAAAAATATTGATTTTGACTTATTACAAATATTCTAAAATATAATCCTAATATATAATTTCAAATTAAAAAAAAGATATAAAAATATAATTATTTTTAATATTATATATAATTTTAAGCATATATCAAACTCTCTGATAGTTAATGACATTTAGAAAATCAGTCAAAAACACTTTCCACATAGGATACTAAAAATAATTTTATTTTAGACAACTTGTACAAAAAACTGTTATTAAAATAAAAGCAAGTGCATTTCATAACTTTATATACAAAACATTAAATTTTGACAACTTTTATTCAATTAAGAATTAGAAACATAAAACTAACAATAGTAATAAAATCGTATAAATGTATTGCGGGTATTTAATATATTTCTACAACTAGCGCAGTTTTTATTTAACAGCTGAAAGGTTAAAAAATCGAAATAATAATTGAATCTTAACATAACTAAACAATAAAAGCAATAAACTATAAATTATCCCCTTTAAATATAAAATAAATGGAAAACTATAGTTGAAATTAATAAGTATATATAGTACTAAAAATTTAAACTCATTTTCAAAAATACTATTCTGATTTCATTTTATAAAATATATATTTATTCAAAGAGAAATACCCTCAAAGAGAAATACCCCTAACTTCTAATGCAAATCATAAAATTCTTAAAATACGGTTATTTCAATGTCCTCAGACCAAATAACAGAAACTAAATAACATATAATACTTAAATTAAGTACATAAATACTTAAACATAAAGCTAACCCTTGCAAGAAGATTATTTGAAAAGAATTAATTTATGTTTAAAACGTCTTCCAACGTCATATTATCTATAACATGGGAAATGATTAAAATAAAGTTGTTCACTCTCCATTATAAATAAAGCACCCAGACCACTCTAGTATCTTTAATATGTCCCCTGATATCGATACCGAAAGAAATGTTCGGTGTGTGCGTCATAAAAACCTTTCTAATATACCTCTAGAGTGTAGCAAACTCTAGAACAGCGTTTCTTGCTTCTAAAGAGGATTCACTATGACGCGCAGAACAGGTTTAGGAAATCGAAAATATATCAAATGAATTTCACTGGATATAACCGTTTCTGTCAAGGCAAAATTTTTTCCCACTATTTTTCTTCAATATTTCACAAGAAGAATGGCTCCCCTATGAATGCGCCAGAGATGTACGATCTAAGACTTCATATGTATTTTTATTTCAGAGTATTGCACTGTGCTGCATTTTCGCGAACGAGATTTTTTTTTTCTCCTTTGGGTGGAAAAAGAAAAGCGGCGAACTCGTTGTGCCCGCTTGAAACTTCTAACAGGCTGAAAAGATTTAGTTTGAAAAATGAATGAACACTCAGGGAACGATATCCTTGCAGCTTACACATAAAGGTCAACAGTTTAATACAATTTTTCATTCAATGGATAAGTTACAGAGATCTAATTTTTGAATAAACTTCTATTCAAACGAGAAGATAGGTATATATTAAAATAATGTAAAATTTTAGAAAACCAACTATACTATGAAGAGTAAAACCGCTAACTTCAATTTTTCGAAAATGAGATACCGGTATCTTTCTTGAAGTACTATCACCATGCGCACTCATTTTTATGGTTGAACCTTTTTAAAGTTGTAAAAAAAGCGATTAAGGTTTGGGAAGCTGGAGAAAAATCATCTTACACCACGAATTCAAATTCGTTTTTCTAAAATCCTAATTTTGTGTTGTAAAGTAGTTTTACCCCTAAACTTTTCATATCATTTAAATAATGAGATTATTAGAAATTTCAAGAATTTCCGTGTTATATACTATGCACATTATTACATTTCTAAAACTAATGTTTTACTTAAAGCATTTACGCTTTTACTCATTTACGCTTTTAACTAATATCTTAGGGAGCTTTCACATGAAATATTGTAACCCACTAGCGAGATCAATCTTCTATAACACGGTGATTTGATACAATACAAAATAAATAGCTTCGGCTCTCTATAAAAATCGACTCAATGATTCCAGTGTGAATATCACCTTAGACACAGTAATAGCTCAACAAGACATACATATTAACATATGTCCCAAACTAATGTATGTATTGTTTTACGTTGTGCATGTACGTCACATATTCTGGCATTAGTAATAATAATATAACAATTACATTATAATATAACAATTACGCAGCTTGATTGACATAATTTTACCAAAGGTTCTACAGTATATATTTTTATGTATACTATTGTACAGTATTTTTATATTTCTAAAGAAAGTTTGGATATCAAAATTTATATCATGTAAAAAATATGTTAAGATCATCGGAAAGGTTCTTAATATTAAATCTTTAAATAATTATATAAAAGACTTTAAAGTAATTTTGACAGATGTAATAGTCATAACACTAAATAAAAATTAAAATACTTAAAAATATAAGGTGTGTGTGTTTAGTGCATGCGGACAACATATTTCTTATATTCTCAGATTTAATAAAATAAAAGTTACATATTTTTACCTACAAAAATTAAACAATTTCAACGAAATTTATTATTACATTGTATATAAAAACTAGACTCAGTTCACATATATTGTAATAATACAATAATCAAATGAATGGCTAACTTAAATAATCACTTAATAAATATACTATAACTTAATTTTAGTACTCTAAGTTCCTATTTCATTTTTCTAAAAAGTTTCACACCAGATTTATTATCCAGTCCATCGTGATGTAATTTTAGTAAGTAAACGTAACGACGCATTAATGCCTTAAAGCGCAGATGTGTTAAAGTGCTTTAGAAGAACAATGCACTTAACACATTATTGCGTTAATGCGGCGAAATAATTGCATCTGTTCCCCGTTGCCTAATAAAAATGATTGGTAGTTTATAAATTAATTGTCGAAAATGGTACTGTTAACTGAATTATTTTATAAACCTGAGTATCCAAAAAGTATTTAACTAATATTCTTATTAAAATTATTATTCATAGCATTCGGGAATACATTATATTTGAAGAGTAATTGGTTTTAGTTCCAATATAAAAAGTAATAGGAAAAAGAAGAAAACGAAAGTAGTGCTTTTGAAATTAAATCGTGTTTACAATATATCTTAATTAATCGAAATTATCTGTCAATTAGATAGTTATCAATTAGATAGCTATCAATTAGATAATTGATAGCTATCAATTATATATTTGATAGCTATCAATTAGATAGTTATCAATTAGATAGTTATCAATTAGATAGTTATCAATTAGATAGTTATCAATTAGATAGTTATCAATTAGATAGTTATCAATTAGATAGTTATCAATTAGATAGTTATCAATTAGATAGTTATCAATTAGATAGTTATCAATTAGATAGTTATCAATTAGATAGTCATCAATTAGATAATTATCCATTAGATAGTTATCAATTAGATAGTTATCAATTAGATAGTCATCAATTAGATAATTATCAATTAGATAGTTATCAATTAGATAGTTATCAATTAGGTAGTATATCAATTAGGTACTATCGAATAATAAGATATTCGATTTTGTACTCAGTATGCTAATAATTTAAATTTAGGGTTAGACTTTGAGACGTTCTTGTAAAAATTGATTTTATAGTATTTGAAAATTATGCCAAATTATCTTAATGTCAGAATTTCTACTAAAAATCTAAACTATGTAGTAAAAATAATAGTTTTTAGCGGTTTTTATATTTATAAACTACGAACTAGTTTTCCTTAAAATAATTTACAAACTATTAGGTCGAAGAACAAGCAGATATTAAACTCATAGTTTAGTTGCTATATACGGAGAAAGGAGGACTTAATATTTATTATCTGATGATGTAACTTCTGAAAATATTAATATTTTGAAAAAAAAACTTTTGAAAGGAAAACTACGAAATGTAGGAAATTTCATTCATGTAACACAAGACAATAAATTTTAAAGAAGTTTTTCGCTCCAACCGTCAAACTAAATTTTTGACGTCGATTTGCCAAGTCTTAAGCGACGATATACATTTTTAAAGGAGCATAAACGTAATAAACTGCACCAGCGCCAACTTCAATGCATACCTTAAAATAGCAAGTTCAAAGCCCAAAGTAAATCTTAAAGTAATCAGAGCTCCCGAAAAAAGGGAAGAATAAATCTCCGAAAAGCTTTTTGCACGAGATTTCCCCCTTCTGCCTACACTGTGTCCAAAAAGATCTAAAAGCAAGGAAACTACTGACCCGAACATGCTTTTATCAAGGGCAAGAACGTCAAAGTGAAATTGAATTTCAGCATCTTGCTAAAAGCCCGAGCTTCTTCCAAATTTGTGTTTCTTTCATTGCCATTCTTTTTTTACTTCTTCTTTTTGTTCTCTTTTGACTTACTTTTTTTTACACAGATCGAAATCAATACTAATGGCGTTACTACAGAATGTTTGACCCAAAGAGTTTCCACAGCGGTAAAAAAAAAAACACTAGGCAGTATTACGTCTGAAAGAACCAAGGTAAGTAAGTACATGACAATTTAAAATTCAAGAAAAGAAATGTGGGTTGAGCTACCGCAGGTGGTAAAATAGAACTTATCTTAAGGATTGTAGGTTTAATTGAAAAAATTCAATCTATTTCAGAATGCTGGGGTTCCTAAAGTTTGATTATTCAGTTCGTCGGCTAAGTTTGCCGGTTGATTAATTGGATAATGTACCCTCAAAATTTGATTACGGACTTGGTAAAGAAGGTTTTTTTACTTCAATTATACAGATTTTTTCCCTTTTAATTATATAAAGCAAAGGAATCTTATCGATTTTTTTAGCCAAACCATCAAAGAAATACTACATTTATATAAAGAAATAGTTGTTTATATTAACTATATTATTTATTATATTAAACTATATCGTGCAACAAAATTCTTACATTTGGTTAAACGCTATTATTGCGCTATAAATGTATTCTAACCAGTTATTAAATAATATTTTCATATACATAAAATTATATTTTTAAAATTAAATATAATATCATTATCGAGTAGTTTAAGATAATTTGTTTTAAAATATAGGGTAAGGTGGGATAAATTGGGTAGTGGCGTAAAATGGGTGTATTGAAAATTAAATCTAAATCACACATTGTTAAACTTACGCTTTGATAGTGTTCTCTTTTTAAAACAATACTTTGTTTAATGGAGTACTTTTCAGCAAATAATTAAATTTCTGGGTGATTTAAATCAAGACCAAAAGTCAATTTGTTGGAGTTTACAAAAAAAAAATTGGAATCCATTTTTACTCATACCCCTATTACTTTCACCGCATCGATAAGTAAAACAGAAAATTCCCAAAATGTGTCAGAATGTTAAAAAAGGAAATGCTCCGTCACTATAAAATGCAGCACTTTCAAATTTACAGAATAGTTAGTTTAAGGGAGATCCGAGCCCCAAATTCCGAAACAAATGTTATTTTTTTTCTTCATAAAACGATGCTATACATATTTAAGAAGGTGTGTACAAAATTTCAAAAAACAATAAAATAAACAGAACATATGTTTTTTTTTAGATGTTATGTTAAGTTAAAAAAGGAAAGGCTCCGTCACTACAAAATGCAGCACTTTCAAATTTACAGAATAGTTAGTTTAAGGGAGACCCGAGCCCCAAATTCCGAAACAAATGCTATTTTTTTTTCTTCATAAAACGATGCTATACATACTTAAGAAGGTGTGTACAAAATTTCAAAACAATAAAATAAACAGAACATATGTTTTTTTTTAGATATTATGTTAAGTTAAAAAAGGAAAGGCTCCGTCACTACAAAATGCAGCACTTTCAAATTTACAGAATAGTTAGTTTAAGGTAGACCCGAGCCCCAAATTCCGAAACAAATGCTATTTTTTTTCTTCATAAAACGATGCTATACATACTTAAGAAGGTGTGTACAAAATTTCAAAACAATAAAATAAACAGAACATATGTTTTTTTTTAGATGTTATGTTAAGTTAAAAAAGGAAAGGCTCCGTCACTACAAAATGCAGCACTTTCAAATTTACAGAATAGTTAGTTTAAGGGAGACCCGAGCCCCAAATTCCGAAACAAATGCTAATTTTTTTTCTTCATAAAACGATGCTATACATACTTAAGCAGGTGTGTGCAAAATTTCAAAACAATAAAAGAAACAGAACATATGTTTTTTTAGATGTTTATATACCATTTATCATCTTTCTACACACTTTTCGTCTGCAACAATCGTCATTTACTCAAAATTGCATTTTGGTCACATATAAAACGCTAAGGCTTTGTAACTAACTTAAAACTAAACTGTTAATAGTTTTTGGATCTCTAATATTTATTTTATAAACGTATGAATAGCTTTTTTAAATTAAGTTATAAATGATTTTTTTACGAATTATTAAGCATAAAAATTTGAATATTTTTTAACTTTTTAAAAACTATTAAAACTCAAATCTGTAAAACTCTATTCATACTTCTGTAGTACATACTTTAAAACATTAAAAATTGTTGGAAGAGTAGTGATTTTTAAAAAAGTTTATTTAAGCTTAAAAAACGCAAAAAAAAATTGTTTTAATATATTTTTGTTTTTGATTATTGTTTAGAAAAAGATGTTCTAATAATATAAAAAAATGGTATTTCTGTATTCATTAATAAACAATTTAGGATTTGGGGCTCGGGTCTCCCTTAAAAGATTAGAATTTTAACGCGACTATTTTCAAGTTTCTATGATGTTTCGTTTGAACTTTATAAAAATTGCTAGTGCATCCAAGCAAAGTTTCACGAAGTGACAACAGTAATATCAGTTGTAATCATTAAGCTAGAATATAATATAAATATAAGCACTGGAGCGAAAACTCTCATTGAGCGACAATGTGCTTTACCGTGCCACGCGTATGCGTACAATTTGGATGAAAGGTTGAGAAACATTCGTCCTTCACTATGCGGGAGTTTCACGTGACGTCACATAAATGTTTAAAAGTGTTTTTTTCGATGTCTTTTGTTTTCTCTTTTTTGTAAGTAAGCATTTAAAAACATTAAATGTGTAACATTTAACGTATTTTTGAAAGCCAGAAGTGCGTTTTTAAATCTACGCAAACCTATGCAAAAGGACTATTTTTTCTACCTTAGCTCAAAAAGGAGTAAAGTGGTCAGCCACGCTTAGTCCACTTTTCAGTGCTTATTCTAGTTCAGTGGTTGTAATCAACGGCGAAAAGGGGAAACTCTAATAATCTCACTAAGCTAAAATAATAACTGGAGTGATTATCTACTCTCCAGCGATTATTTTTGCTCAGTGAATAACCTTAAATTAAAAATTCTAACAATTATGCACAGACACTAATTTTTACATTAGTTTATTTATACAAATATATTTAAATTGATTCTTAATATAATATTTTATTTGTAAATTTTAAATTAGTAAACTTTTGTCAAATATGAATGAAAAAAGACTATTTTAAAAGTTTATTAGATTATAGTCTGACCTAAGGAGAACTTTTTTAGAAAGACTGCTATTGAGTTTTTCTATACCGCGATAAATATACTGAGTAATATTTATTTTATACAAGTTACTAATCTGACCAAAAAATTTGTTTTTATAATACCTTTTTAAACGAAAAATTTCATGATTTCCCACTGACTACCCATTTCCCCCACCTGTGATTCGAAAAGGATATAAAACAACTAAACATTTTAGAAATTTAAAATTAAAAATATATAAAAACATATATTTAAAGATAATGTCAAGGGACTCATTGCATAAATACACCAAAAGCAGTTTAAAAGTAAAAAATAACTCTGAATAAAAAATAGTACTTTTCCTATCCATTTTACCCCACCTTACTCTATTTCATCCATTTAACACCATTAAATAGTAATGTAGTTTGATTGCCGTTATGTTTTATATATTCTCTAATTTTCATCACTCATTATATTTTAACCAAATTGTAATTTTGGTGTGTAGTATACAAGTGGTCCTAAGTGTATTGTACAATGCGTCCCAAAAACGACTATCAGTTTTTAGACCAAATTTTTTTCTACCAAAGAGACTCATACTATATTTGTTCATACGTTAAATATAAATTAAAAATGTAAATTTCAATTTTTTTAATAAATAACAAATTATAATATCTTACAAGTTTTTAAAACAATGCATTTCCAATTTAAACTCATAAAAATTCATTTTCAAATTGTAGTAAAAAATGTCACCCCGTTGATTTTTTTACAAATGTACTACCTAAAAAACTACCTAAACCGTTGTTACTGTTTTAATGTACGTAAAAGTGTCGTAAGTGAGGAGTTTTATTATATTACGGAAGATTCCTTAAAACTAAAGATTTGACTATGGAATATTTTTAAATATTGCCATTTAGAGATTTTAGACATGATTGCCTTTGACGGATATTTTTTTTCATTAAATATTTGTTTGGCTAAGACTGGCAAATAAAAATTAACCCATCTAAACTAATTATCTGAAAATTGGTATGATTTTTTGCATTCGCTTTTTATAATGTTTTACTTTAGTAAATAATTTTTCAATGTATAAAAATTAAAATGCGTGGCCACATCTTTAATCTTAATATTATTTTTTTTTATTTCAAAATATATTTTAATTTAATTTGCTGAAATACCTGCATTGCCAGATCCTATAACTTTTAAAGTTATATGCATTGTTTTTCTTAAACATTAAGCTTCTAGGTGACAACACTATATTCGAAAGCTATTTTAAATCATGTGAGGATTTATTTTAATATTTTGAGAATTTCCTTTGCCTGTATATTTCAAAATCAAACAGTTAACAAACAAATTAAAGTGCGTCATTTATGCTAAGAAAATCTTATTTTCAAATACAAAAAAATCACGAAAAATGGATGTGATTTCTTTCTTATTTTAGAAAAAGAAACACGCATTTACTTATTTTTGCTCTTTCTATGTGTCGTTTTTTTACTTTGATAAATATCATAAAATACAGCTCCATGTAACATTTCAGAGCGTATTTCAAGATATTTCCACAGAGCATCCTAAACATGAGTTAAGCTATTTTTTAAGCAGCAGCATCCTTTCAAACAGCCTCGTCAAAGCATCAATGATCGATACCAGCGCTTTCACATGTCGTCATCGTAATCGTCATCGCCATCTTCTCACACTCGGACGAGTACATGATTTCAAAATTTTCCGCGACGCACATGCGCCGATGGGCTGATTAAAAAGCTTTAAAAAGTACAAAAAGAAAAAAATAATTTTTTTAGGGGGGGAGGGAAAACAGTATATAGATATCGAATATCGGTTTCAAAAGGTTGTCGAGGTGAAGTGAGGGAAAATACCTCCCCGGCTTGTATCTGTTGTGTAAATTAAAATGTGACGGCTATCATAAAAACGGAAGACATCGCAGCCGATATTTATAAGACGTTTCAGAGTATATATTGATCGGCTGGGTGAAAAATGAAAAACCTCAGCGAAGTGAAAGGAGCGTCTGTTTTTTTCAATTAGGGAAGTTCAAGATCGCCTTCACAAAAACAAAACGCTTTTGCAGATGCCGACATATGAAACGAGCGGCGTAGAAAATCATATTGGAGAAAAAGGAGAGTTAGAGTTTTAGAAATTGACTTTTTATCAAAGCTCAAGGGGGAGGGGATAAAAATGGCCTCCCAAATGTATTACTTATCTATGTTATTGTTGTATTTCCAATCGTGTCTTCTTCTATACGATAATTACTTTAAAGAAAAGAAAAAGTATGGATTGTTGTACTTTTTGTAAATGCAAGTTTAAATTGTTAAATGTTAAAAGTGAAAATATATTTTGATACAAATTAAAAATAAATCAAATCGCTACTGGAAATAGCTATTTTTGTCTTAAAAGAATCAAAGTTCATGAGTAAAAACTAAAAAGTAGTTATTAAACATACATTTGTTTTTGTATAGGTAAATTTTTTGTATTGATTTTTTACATTGTTTTTTTTTGTAATGAGTTTACGTGTATACTTTCCTAAAAGAATTTTTAACAATTATTTTTACTAATAACTAAAGGTCAGTTCTCCTAAATTGACCATGAACAGAGCAGTATAGATACATGTTTTATAAAGGATATGTAGAATACTATAAGGGTAGGGGGTATTATAAAATTATTTAAGAGTAAACTATGCTATTTTGCATTTATTATATATAAAAAAATCTCATTTACTGTTATAGTTATTCGTTTTCAGGCGTTATGTTTTAAGTAAAACTCCAATCAGAACAGTTATCAAAATATAAGTATTTAACAAAAATAATTGATTTTGAAAGCTATCTACTATTTAATTTAAATGGAGAATTTATATTCTCATAAGAAAATGTGTGATAAAATACAGCCATCTTTGACAAGATAACAATCAACTCTCTGGATTGTAAATTGTTCTCAGACCATGAACCATGGACGAGTTATATATGTATAAAATATTATATTCATATATTATAACTCAAGCTTCCTAATGCTGTTTTGAGTATATTATAGTCATTACTGGAAATCATTAGCAGTCCTTATTCACCTCTGATCATGTTACTATCATCTCGCCATGATCACATCGATTTGAACGCCGTAATTTCGTCCTATCTCTAGTTCAGAATATCCCCTGTCATTTGGGCATTCAAAGCATTCAAATCCGCTTATGAGTTCAGATTGCACAGTGAATAATTCAGTAGCATAAATTAAGCAGTTTTCGCAATGGTTGTGCTTAGATCAAATTTTGATTTAAAAAATACTCTATGCACAGTGTGGTAAGTGTGAAATAAGTTTGGCATTCTACATTTCCACTCCTTTTATTCATCCTATAAGTATCTGTTTGAATTAAAACTATTTGTTAAAATTAGAACTATTTGTTAACATTATAACTATTTGTTAAAATTATAACTATTTGTTAAAGTTAGAACTATTTGTTGTTTTTGAAAACATTTGTTTATCTTAGCGTTAATTGCTATAACATTGTGTAAAAAATCAATTTCTTTGAACTATTTATTTTTTATCACTTTATTTATATGCATCGGTTATAAGTAATACTTTGGCCCAAGGCGAGTTGAAAACTTTAAACCCTCTTCTCGGAACTCTGTTTTGGACTTACACTACTTAATAGGCAACTCTCTCAATAAAATAGTGTGTTGTCAACCAGTAAATTATTTTTAGAAACTTACTTTAGATGATCAGGGAAGCTTCCAAAACTTTCGTCAATGCGAACAACCTGAAAACACAAAGTACACTTATTAAATACTTACACTTTACTTCTATAAGAAATATAAACATCTCGTTCTCCAGAAAAATTGACTAATAAATATATACTTATCTTTCAGAAGAAAGAAATATAAAACAGTGATATAATTTTGAAGTAGTAAATGAGACGACCAATTCCAAAACGTCTCTTGACAATTTTGTAAAACCAGCCCTTCACATTTTTAAATTGAGTTTGTTTCGTATTAAATTTTATTTCACACTTGGAATTAAGCAAAGCATGTTGTTTTACACATTAAGCAGCATACTTTACTTAATTCCAAGTGTAAAAATAAAATATAAATAAAAAATATATAATTTAAAAAAGTGAAGTGTTTCAAAGAAGATACTTTTTGGAATCAATTTTATTTTAATTAAATTAATTTTAATTTAACTAGGTATTATTTAAATGGCATTTCCTATTTCTTAAAGATATGAATTTAAAGTTTATCTTAATTAACTGTCATATATTTAAATGTGATATGCATATTTATCATTACTTAAATCAAGAATAAAAATGAACTTGTTCTAGACATTTAAACATTTTTAAATTATATTTAAATGTCTGGATCAAGTTCATTTTAGTCGTGATTTAAATAACTATAAATATGCATAGCACATTTTAAGATATGAAAAGTAATGCAAAGAAACGTTACATTTATACATTTAAGGAAAATAAAGTCATATTTGAGAAGAGCATCATCATTTGGATATGCTTGGATTTTTTAATTTGTAAAGGATGTACTTTCCTTTGAGTGTTTCTATGCTTTGGATAGATGTGAAAGTTTTAAGATATCTGAACAAAAAAATCTCTTAATATATATTATAATATATGTTGTTTCAATTGGCGGCTTCTATAAAAGAATAATAACACAAAATGACAATGTTTATGTAACTTAACTAAACGTAATTTTCATTTTGCTCAAGTGTAATTTGATCTTAGTTAAGAAGTATATTGTAAATGGTTAATATACATGCTTAATAATTAATCCATATCACAGAAAAGTATCATACTTTATTATGCGAGACCTTCCAAGTAAAAATAATATGAATGAAGTAATAATATCTAATTTCAAATAATAACATTCATCGTTAAACAAATATTTTTATAAATAAATATATGTCCGGGTTTCTAGGATGCGGTTGATATATAAGATAGTTACAAATTGCTGTGTTATGGTCATTGTGTGGCTATATTATATTTTACTGTATTGGTAAAATTAATACATAATTTTGTTCTTAACTACTTCGTGTTTTTATTTTAAACAAGCTTTAGTATCAACAAACAAAGTAGTTAAAGTACAGTAAAAATAAAGGTTTTTTATGCATAGTTCACCAGCAGCCAAACAATGACCATCGCCCAATAATTTATAACTAACCTATACATATATGTTTTGGATATTCCTTGTTCGAGGAACATTTTTGGATAAATAACATAAAAGAACAAATTCGTATAAAGAACTATCTAATGAAAGATACACTTTCCAATAAAGATGGTGGTAAAAAAACTTTTCAAGTACAAGTCAAAACTATAGTTGGTTCTTCATCCGATAAATACTTTCAATATTAAACTCAGACTTAAGCTAATAAATACATTAAATTATATTTATTATCTTGTACAGTATTAAAAATATCCATTAGATTACACATTTTCCTGGTAATTTTAGATGAAAATTTAAGATGATAAGAATGTTTAATATAGAACCAACCATAACATATACGCTTCAAAAAATACATAACGTACACTTTTGTAAACTTTTTAAATGTCTGTTTTATTATGTGAAACGCCGAATACTAAAAGTTAGATTTTCATTGACAAGAAACATAACTTTCTTTCTTGTTCTGCCAATTACTTGTAGGTTTGCAAATAAACGCAATAACAAACAGTAAAGGGAATAGAGATTCCAAATTTTATCGTCTTTAAACTGCATGCAGCCGTATTTTTTAAAAATAACGGAATACTACAATTTAAAAAAAATTAAATTTACCTGTATAAAGCAAAATTTGTTAAAACGGAGATTTCTAAAAAAATTTAACTCTACTTTCCTACCAGTATAATTTCCTTTTACATCCAGGAATTTTAACATTGCGAATTTCATGCTTTAATACACAACTAAGAAAGCCAACAAAGGCCTTTTAAAAATTGTAATAATACAGGTTTGTTTAAGCAAACTAAAATAAGTTATATTGCTCTAAAGTTTTAAAAATAAATGTACTTGTTTAAAACACTGCAGATTTTCTACAGTAATGAGCGATATGGGCAGTAATTTTCCTGTGTTTAGCTATTAGTCATGTCCATCATTTATTTATTTTTTAACTATAAGTTATCTAACAATGCATTAGTGTGTTATACTTAATTATTATAAACTCACTATTACCATCTGTCTTTTAAATATTTAATTCGTTTTTATATAGGTATTAATTACTACTAAAATAAGTTTATAAAATGTTAACACTAGACAAAATACTAAAATTTTATATAATTTTAGTATTTTGTCTACTGCTTAAAGTATTCAATAATGTAATTGATCAATATATCGTCAAATAAGAAAAAACGTTACACACCACACTAAATACTTTTCTGTGTAACTTATTTCTACATAAAAACAAAACCTAAACATTATAACTATTTCTTTATAATCACAAACTAAGCAAGGAATAATTCATTCGCATCCCATCTGTGACTCTAAAACATTCAATTCGGAAACTGCACATACCTTACCCAACTTCGGAAACCAATCTGCGAGTTGTATTTCCATTTTGCATTTTATATTTGTAGCCCTGTCTTTGTAAACAAGCTATAGGTGGTGCAATTATTTAAATTGGCTCTCGCAAAGACATTACCCCTAAACACGTCTTTACACAACCCTCCAAAACTACACCGAACGGAAGTATTTAGGGACCCGAAAGCGTGTCAATCGTACAAAAATGCATTCTTACTAAGAACAAAATATTCCTACGCTTCGAAGTTAACGTCACGCATTAAGAATTCCATGAATTTTAATAAAGCAGAAAAATGGAGATCTGGTTTGGGAATCTGCGTTGGATTTTGAGCCTCCCCCCAACACACACGCGTTCAATCAATAAAAATATGCATTCGAATTTTTATTGGGGACTTGCTTTCTTTGGGGTATTTTATCTGGCTGAATATCAATGGAATAAGAAACTATAATTATCCCTTTTTTCTTAGTGGTTTTTACATTTGAATGGCAGATTAATATGGCGCTTATGAATAATTTCGCAATGAAGTGAATCATAAATAAAACATTGTGGCAGTGTTTTATTATTAGTTCTCTTGCATATTTTCCACTCTTAATCGAGGGATGTAGAGACTAAAGAGCAATAAAAGTTTTACAGCGATTTTGGTATAAAATATAATGGGATATCATTTCACGCGTCGCTTACACTTAAAATTCATGAATAAATGTACAAAACATTAGAATTAATGTTTTCAATCTATATCCTTATAGATTGGATAATGTACAGTGAGACAACGTACAATGAGGCAATGTACAATCTATATCCTTATATAAGAATTAAACAAAATGCGATTTTATAAAAATGTTAATAAAATACTAAAATAATAAATTATAGTATTAAATTAAATAGCCAGTTTTTTATCATTCACCGAAAATAACTGTCAATATGATCAATTTGTATAACAATAATTTTTTTTTATTGTTTACATCACATAGACTATTTATTATTTACTTCAGTATTTGTGTAACTGAAATGAGTAACGTGGTTTAATTTGCTATTAAGTTTTATTTCTTGGATTTAATTACGTATTTCTATATATGAATAATTTATCATTTTTGCAGAAATAATAGAACAACTAATCTTACATGTAAATTAAAATGGAATAATACCCCAAAAATGTCTCTCAACCTATTTTTTGTTTGCTTAAGTCTTTATAAAAGATATCTTACTTTATTTTAAGATAATAATATGGAATTTATATCAATTACATTAATATTCTTATCCAAAGTATTTCATGATTTTATTAATGTAGCTCAAAGTTAGAGAACTTTGGTAAACAGGTCTTATGAAATGATAATAACTAATGTATAAAAACATGGAAATTGCAAAGAAATTATAATACAAGCGTCAAGATCCGTTTTTTTCCATAATATTAATTTTGTATTCATTTCAAATAGTAAATTAAATTAAACTTTAAATTTTACTTTAAAAAAAATTAACTTTAACTTTAAATTTTGTAATTTTTTTTATAAAATGAGGGTAGTGATAAACATTTTTAATTGCTTTGTCATTGGTTAAATGAAAGCAAACAAAAATTAATTTTTTTCTAAGGTAAATTACTGAAATTGGTAAACATAAAACAAACTAAAAATCATTTTTAATGTTCTAAATACAGTAATTTAAAATAATTGCATTTATAATATACGCTTTTTCGTATAGACAAATGTGAATAATTCCTTATGATTGTATATCTACATTCCTAATGTGAAAATACTAAATATACGAAGGCACCCATGATATAATTTTTTTTTAACAAAACTTAACAGTCTGACTGTTTAAAATTTCACAAAGATATTCTATTTCAGCATCAGGAATTGTAAAATTGCTTTCGAGATTTTGTAATTTCAAAGCGAAGTAGAATATTTGATAGATGAACATGCCTTAGTATTTTTCAAATATCTTATGTCTGAATATGTGTATATATATATTTTTAATAATATAATTATTTTGGTGTTGCTATCTCTTTTCAGGTTTGCTATTCTGGGCAACAAAAAACTCATATTTTATTTACTATTTTATGGTAACCTCGCAATGCCTTAAGAAAAATTATTTATGAGCGAAGTAATGTCATTTATTTTCTAATTATAAAACATGCTATTAGTTAATGACGTGGAAAATAAATTATCCTGACTTTCTATACAATAATTATAATATAATTTTTATTTGAATTTTTATACGAAATTTAATTAATAAACCATTTTATTTATTTTGTTATTATTTTTTTACATACATACGAGTAAAAAAATTAATTTTAGGTATAAGATTAGTTCTATTTTTTTTTAATTTAAAAATAAAACTTTAAGTTAGTTCTTTGATGATTCTAAAATCGTTATTTTTAATTTTAAATAATAATTTGGCATAAATAATAGTTAATTAACCATCCATTACTAATTATATTTGTTCAAATTATAAGAAAATTATATTTATAATAGTATTGATTTTTTTTATTTTACACAAAAAATTATAATTAAATCTGTCATTTTTCTTTGAAAATACGCATTTGAAAAAATTATTAGTAAATTGAGTCGTTAAAGAAATTTTTAAAAAAATGTTTTATCGTTTACCAAATTTTTTTAACTAATTATAACCATACATTATTAGGACCTATTTTTTTAAATTATCCTATTAAATTTGATTTGTACTTACTTTTTTTGATAGAGTGTCGGCATTTTCAAAAACTCATATAAATTCAAGAAACTTACCTTTGTTAAATAACATGTTTCTTCAGAATTTCTAAATGAAAAATGTGATCATCTAAATAATTAATAAATGTTATTTTAAAAGAATTTTCAACTATACAACTACTTTTGAAATTTACTTGTAGGAGTATGATATATAATGAACTATTTTTTGTATTTTTACCTATCATATATTATTTGTATAGTAAAGATTCTTTTTACGCCCCTTCGACGCAACGAATCTTAGGACGAGAGGTATTAAAAGAAAGATAATTTCATGGAGCTGTGAATAATCGTACTTTCATATCATAAATATCAACGTTTTTTTTTTTAAGTGCGCTTAAAATAATTACTTTAAAGGTTTTTTTAAACAAGCCGTTGATAATGGTGCCATCTATGAACAGAGCGTTATTTTTTTATATATATAAAAGATTCTTTCTTTAAATGTATTTTACTCAAATGTGCATGGTTGTTCATGCGATAATTATCACACGGGCATGCTAGTTTAGCACTAACACAGATATTTGATATTTGGTAAATAATTTTTAACTTTCTTTAGAAATAAAGCTATTATTATAAACAATACTGAAGTTCTATGCCACATTCCTTTTCGTTATTAGTATACAACTTGCTTTATGCAACTTTTTCTTACGAATCTAACAACAAATCCCCTATCATATCTTATATACACTGCTTTCCAAAAGTTAAGCACCCGGGAGTAAATTCGAGATAACTCAAAAAGGTTTACTTAGATTGACTCTAAATACATAAATGTAAGTAATTATGTATTTATTCATTAGTGTACTAAAATATTTTTAAATTTTTTTAATGATTTATGTATGTGCATCATCACATACAAAAAACTTCTTTTATGAATTGTACAAATAAAGCAAACGTACTTAATAATGTAGGATATCACTTTATATTTGCAAAGAAGCTAAGAAGCGATGTTCAATACCTTTAATTAGGCAATCAGGACTATATGAAGCCAAACACTGCTAATCCTATAATAGGCTAAACTGCTAATATAATCGAAAATAGAGCAGTATGTAGCTGTTTGAAAGTTGATGAACGGGTTCAAAGGACAGAGACAGTACGCCCAAGGGTATACAAAAAAGATGTTCGATGGGAATAAGATCGGGCGAATATGGAGTTCCTTCCATGCGAGCAATACCATCACTCGCAATGCACTCGTCCAAAGACATTTCAATTTTCCGGCATGCATTATAGTCCAAAAAAGATATGCAGGATTAACTTCTACAGCACACAATCTCACGAAAGGGTCAAAGATTTTATCTCTGTACCTTACACCCACTAAAGAACCTCCTGTGAAGAGGTGCTGGTCAGTGTGATAGCTGAAAACAAATCTAGCCTACACCATTACTTTGCCAGCACTAAAAAAGCGCTGCTCAAGGATTTTACTGGCCTTTTTACGTGTTCATTGTTCTCCCCAAGTGATCATATTCATATAATCGGATTTAAGAGGAAGTCTTCGTTCATCCGTAAACAGTACAATGTATCATTCTAATGTCGTTTACAAAATTACTTTAACAGTTCGCCTCTGGCTTTGATGTTTAAAAGGATAAACACCAGTGACACCCGGGAATACTATACTTTCATATGTAGACTTCGCCGCATAGAAGTTCCGAAATTGACTTTCCAATTAATGGTATAACCATTTTAGTTTACAGTTGACACGGTTTCTCGTCGATTCCGTTTAGCCAGTAAAGCTATATATGGATCGTCGAAGGAGTTTCCCTTTGATAACCTGGGAAAGGTGTCTGGGGAAACTATTCCAATCGTTTGAAATTGTTACCATAGACGAGAAATGACAAAATTGTCCACACCAAAAGAGATAATAATGTATTTAAATGACGACCCTGCATCAAGACCACCCACAGCGAGGCAGCGATGGAAATGTTCCAATTCCCTTCTTTCAGCCATAACTTACCGCAGCTATCCACAAATAACCAGAATCGTATCAAAAAAAATTATAAGCATTTTAACTTATCTATTGAAAGGTTTCATAAAGTTGTCGTCTTTAAACTATGCCTAATTTGCATATTTCTTGAGAGTAAATTCTTATTTGACACATCATATGGTATTTACATATTCCATTCTTCTACCACAGTGACTTTCAATCAATGGAATAGAACCACCCATTTATCAACTCACAATTTGTTTCTGGGGCTTAACTTTTGGTAAGCAGTGTACCGCAAAATACATAATTTTTGAGTTAAAAATGTCTTATCAAAACTACTTTAAACGTGTAGAATAAAGCCATTTAACGCTTACAGTGCATTTATATCACGTCAATCACAAAATAAACAAACCCATGTTCTGTCTAACAAACAACATTTGCATTTCTGTATAGATTTCAAGATGGATTCTAGAAGTTTGAACAATAGAAAGACAACTTTTTATTGTTTGGAGCTAACACTTTTGAAAAATCCACAAGCGCGTAAAATTCATTTCCTATGAAAAAAAAACCTATAATTCCAACGTAAACAAAAAAAAACAACTGATAAAAGACAAACTTAGCTAAAGATAACAACAACAATTAATCTTTCACTTTACAGTACTTATTGTTTCCACAGAACAATCAATTTGTTTTAGCAACAAACACTTCCTTCGCATTTCCGCAATAGAAAGTTTCTGAATTTTCTCGTACCCATCGGCGGTTTAATTTAATTGTGAATAAGCGAAATCAGACGAAGTGTGTTGTACTTACTTCATTTAACCATTATTTATAACACGATTTCTTAATATATAACAATAAATTCTTCATAAAATACGTCAATATGTATCGTAAATAAAATTTTCTTTCGAATCTAAAAATATTCACCAAAAAACCTTAAATAGACAAAACGTAATGCATAAGAGTTTAATTAAACTTTAAAAAAACACTGTATCTACACAAAATTAATCTTGTATATAAAAACGTGAAACCTACAATTTTTTCACAACAAAAAAGTATCTACATTTCCAATTATCATTTATTAGTTTGTTATAGCGCGTTTTGAATACGGTTCGTCTCAAACAAACTGTCAACTATATGAGGATATTTTAATGCAGTGAACAAATACTAATAAACAAATATAAAAAATAGTAATATTTATTTTACGATTATTTAGTTATGTCCCGCCTCTTTCATAGTACTTAATAAATACCCGACAAAATTCTCAAAGAACGATCAGGTCATTAAATGACTGAGGGTTTTAATTACAAGCGGATTTTATGCAAATGTTTTTAATTACAAGATAATTTATACCGCTAGTTTGGTCATTGTTTAACGCAGTATAGCCCAAGTGTTGCTTTTAAGCCGTAAAACCACAACCAGCCAACTAACGGAAGACCAATACTAAAACAATACTCAACGAAAGGAAAAATATACAGTGTATCACATCCCTCTCTACTATTACTAACGGAATACCCAATATAATATCAATGCTTAAAAATACCCAATAAAGGGAAATACAGAACAACGAAAAAACTACATTCGATTGTCTCTTCTCTCCCCTGTTGCTAACGAAATACCCAATGTAATACTAATTCTAAAAAAATGCACAACGAAGTGAAAAATAAAACAATAAATAACTACCTTAAACAGATAGATGTATCTTCCTTCTCCCTTATTTCCACCGTAATACACATTGAAATACCAATGCTAAAGAAATACCCAACAAAATGAAAAATAAAACAACTACATTAATTGTCTCTTATCTCTCATATTTCTAACAAAATACACAATGCAATAGCATTTCTAACAAAATACTGAATGAAGGGAAAATAAAACGACGAATAACTACATTTAATAAACAGCTGCCTCTTTTCTTCCATATTACTAACAAAATACCCAATAAAATATCAATACTAAACAAAACCCAACGAAAAGAAAATGAAAATTAAAAATAAATTGGATATAGATGTGCATCTACAACATTGACTTGAAGGTGTCTCTACTCTCTCAACTAAAGAAATACTGCAAATACCATTACTAAAGAACTTTTCCCAACGAAGGGCAAATAAAAATTAATAACTACATTGAATACTATGTTCCACTTCCAACCCTATCTCCCCAGCGCAATCACACTATCTTAATCACAAGCGCAACATGCCCCTTTTCCGCAGCGGAAAGTATCTGCATTTCCGCATATCCATCAGCGCTTTCACACAAAGGTTGCAACGCCAACCGAGACCAGCAGCAGTGCAGCGATTGACCCCACTCCCCCAGAGGCCCTCTAATTCATGCAACTCAACCCCTTCTAAAAGAGAACCCGTGATTCAGCATTGTACGCTGCTGTACAAAATAATAGCGTCATCTTCAATTCCCTGGATTGGAGACCGCGCGTCGTCGTAAGGCTCTTCTCCCCCCGCGCTGTTCATAAATAAATTCGCTGGGCTGTCAGATACTCCGTAGTGCGGAAAAAACCGTGACCATTATGTTCATTGCCAGTTTAGCGCTAATCAGGACGGATTAGATACCGACCCATCTCGGGTTTCTTCTATTTTTTTTCTGGTCTCCCTCCCTTGTTTTTGTGTCTTTAGAGATTCGAAACAGAGTTAGAATCTTTCGTCGTTTAGATTACCGAAAGGAATGTTTTTTTAGAAGGCCGCCGACAAGCTTTTGTTCGTAAAAATAGAGGGATTTGAGGAGAATGTATAAATTTAAAATATTTATGCATCCGAATAGTAAGTATTATTAGAATTTTTAAAAAAAATAGTTGTTTGGCCCCACGTTGCTGGGGAACCTGTGACGAGCGCTCCACAGATTACGCTGCGAATCTTGCTAAATCTTGAAAATATTTTTTAAAGATGTATCTTTATGCAATAATTCTTTTATACGCATTTTTAAAAACAAACTATTGATATGGATATATGTATGAGATGAACGAGAATTTATATTGCTTTGATACCTCACTTGTTCAGATTCGTTGTGTATAACTATACTATAGAAATAATATATATGATACTCATAACAATTGTGTGGGTTTAAAGAGAAGGAACATATATTATGAAAATGTTTTTGATATAATCAAAGATTGCCTCTCTATTTGAAGGCATCAGTAGTGATCTATTTTCTATTAAACACATTAGCGTTATAATTTAAATGAATCTCCAACTTTTATGAATATAAAATATGAATATTCACTTAAACCTAAAATACGTTTTAAAATTTTTCAGTTCCATTTCGTTAATTTATTTAATCTGTTTTATAATCCACTTTTTTTAATTCCCCAAACCTTAAAAAAAATTGCCCAACATATTTGTCTATTCATTTTTGATTAAAAACTAATACCTGACGTTTTAAGAATTGTACATTATTTTATTCTTATTGGTACATTTTCAATGTCCAAGAAATAATAATTTTGGTTAAAAAAATAACCATTGATGTCGATTTTAGTTAGTTATTGTTTATGTAAATGCACTTTTGAAAAATAAAATTTGTATAAAATACCCTTCTTATGCGGAAAGTACAATCAGTTTGAAATATTTAATGACTCGTTCATTTAATATCAGTATGTGTATGTTCACCATATTAGACTTTTTTAATGTATAGACCATACACTTGAAGAATCATGACGATTTATTTGTAATACAATTTGTCAATATGGATGAAGATGTTAAGAGTTTACGAGAGGATAAAGAATTTCCAACAAAAAGAACGATTAGACTTCCAATTTAAATATTTTATTTTAAATATTTAATATTTCTCTATTATCTAAGCCTTATAAAAAAATTAATTTATAAATATTTTTTATAAGAATATGGAATTTCAGAGCTTTTTTGTTCAAAGTTTCTCCTTTAAGAAACATGGAGAACTTTGGAATATCTATAATAATAAAAGAGTATTCCTGAAAATCGCAAAACACCTATTTTGTCTGCATATAAAAGTCTGAAAATTTATATACAAGTACTATTCATCTTCAAAATCGACACCTGCGGCTTGGATTTGTAAAATTCCGTTAGCTTTTAAAAATGATTTTAACAATTTTAGAACTATTACAAAAATAAACTTATTTAAAAAGATATTTCCCTACTCTAGAATGTGCCATTGCAGTTTAGTCGGTAGCGCGCGAGACTTCAGAACAATAGATCGAGGTTTCAAGTGTCGATGGGTCCAACTAATTTTTTTTAATGTATATGATTTA
Organism: Troglohyphantes excavatus; assembly: GCA_963932185.1. Classification (NCBI taxonomy): domain Eukaryota; kingdom Metazoa; phylum Arthropoda; class Arachnida; order Araneae; family Linyphiidae; genus Troglohyphantes; species Troglohyphantes excavatus. The sequence continues at coordinate 24,273,153 of OZ010672.1, read as the reverse complement.
TGGGTTCCACAGCATTGCGGAGCTAAACAGCTAGTAGTTAATAATAGAGTTATATAGTATAGGTACGAAACTCTAAAACCGAAGTTATTAAGGAGTATTTACTCAGAATTAACTGTTCGTTTCAGAAGGATAAAACGTTTTAGATACAATATTTAGCAATTATCCCTTCAGTTTTTCAAAGTAAATACTTTAGTCTACATATGTATGGTATGCTCAATATATATCATAAAAATAATTTAATAGTATGCATCTTTAACTTCTTCCTTTAGCATTTTCATTCGTCTTTGTATTAACGACTATTTGTTTTGCTGAAAAAATACTTGCATTTTACTTCAATATGCCGATCTTAAATTTTAAATATCAATCATATAATGTATTATCCCAAATTCATTTAATAATACCTTAAAATACAATTTTCGGGTGTTTTTTTTTTAAAAAATTATAAATTTTAAAGTCTGAATAATGATTTTAGACTGTATAAAGTATTGCTAGATAATGAAAATTGTAATAAAGATCATTATTTATTTATTAAAGAAACTTTAATAGTATCTTTAATATATCTTTAACTTTGGCGAATTGGAAAATGTTATAATTGCGCAATTTTAAAGATATTTTTATGAATATTTTTTTGTTCAAAGATTTTCCTTCTTTTGAGTTCAAATATACCCCGCATTTATCCAGTTCAGCTTCAATAAGCATTATTTAATTAGAAAATTTAAGGTTTTATGTTAAAAATACTTCCTTTTGTGATCTTGCAAAAATTATTTGATTAGTAATTAATTAGAATCCAAAAAAAAATTAAGTGTCCATGTAACTCTGCTGAAAAAAAGCGTCAAATAAGTAGTAACGTTGTTGTTTTGTTTTTTTGTTGTAAGATTATAGTTATTTAGTTAAATTAACGACGCACAAGACTTGCATAATAGGTTATTGCTGACTGTTCGGTATCTATACTGAAAGAAGGACAAGGGAACACTACCTCGTAATTTTGAGTCATGGTCAGAAGAAGAGGACAACAACTGACCCGAAACCCCACTCTTCAAACTTCCACACCACGACACTTGGACCATAACATATTTCAGGTGCTTATAAGCGAATTTCTGTCGGACAGTGAGGATATAACTCGCAATCCTCCTATTCGATTACAAACCCGCTGTACTTCCCTATTCTAGTGACGCTCAAGCGATATTTTCAACTGTAAAGTTGTTTTCACGGTTTCGCATATTTAAATAATATTTCCTGGGCATGTTCTTTTATATTATTGATTTTTTTTTAATTAATTGTAAAGAAATAACTAAGCTGTACCTCAAAAGATTTAAATTTTAAAATATATTGTAAAATGGAGTATTTTTATCAATATAAAAATTGGGTACATTACTAGAAAAACTAAAAACTAAATCTGAACCATGGTCAGATGAAGAGGACAACAATTGACCTAGAACTTCAATCTTCAAACTTCCACACTACGATCCACGTCAAGACACTTGGACCACAACATATTTCAGGTGCTTACAAGCTAATTTTTGTCGAATATCGGGGATATAACTGGCAATCCTTCGATTCGATTACAAACTCGCTGTACTTCCCTATTCTACTGAGGCTCAAGAGATAATTGTAACTGTAAAGTTGTTTTCACGGTTTGAATATTTAAATAATATTTCCTGGGCATGTTCTTTTATATTATTGATTTTTTTTAATTAATTGTAAAGAGATAGCTAATCTGTACCTCAAATGATTTAAATTTAAAAAAAGTTGTAAAATGGAGTATTTTTTATCAATATAAAAATTGGGTGAGTTACTAGAAAAACTAGAGATCGCTGGACGTGATATCACGCCCATGAGTGTCAGGTGGCTATAGGAGGATCAAACTGGCATCCATCTACCGATTACGAGGTCGTTACCCTTCCTACCAGGCTATCACAGACCTGTATTGTAAGAATACTAGTAAACAGATAATATAAGAAGAAAAAAAACATTAATTAATTTTTAAGGAAATTATTTATTGTTTGATTGTGTGTCCCTCTATCAACTTTATGCTTTGCTAAAAAAGCGGTTTTACATAAAATTGCAGTTTTTGTTCCGAATTCCTTCTTTTCTGAATTTTTCAGCATCACACCTTCAAGCAAACGGTAGGTTTTTCAGAATGTGAAATCCACACTTCCCAATTTTCAACATAAAACCATAGTGTGCTTCAAAAACCCTCCATTTATAAAAACTGTTTGAACGTTTATGTGCTCTGACTGTTTATAGCTGGGTATAACTTACACAATTGCATACAGATAAAATTTGATAATCATTTTTTTTCTTTAACTTTAGTAGTTTATCAGAAATTTGAAGATTTCATTTATATTTTAGTAAGAGAATTAAAGAATTTCAAAAGGTCTAGATATAGGTTTGAAACACTATAGGACACACGTTTATTTTTAAAATTGGTAATAAACTATTAAGTAGCAAATTAATTAGACTTTCTTTTGAATATTTATATTTTTGTTTACAATGTATTTGTGTTAGTATATCAAGACATCGTGAGAATGTGTTTATATATAATTTAATTTTTACAACGTGCGATGTAATTCAAAGTATTGAGTTATTAAAGTATTGATCACGAACGAGTTTCACAAATATTTTTGTTGTCGTATAGTATAAGAAGATGCTCTTATATTTAATAAATCTAACACATTTATATGTTTATGTTGGAATAACTGTGTTAGATTAGAAAGCGTTTGTGTTATATATTGTTAGATTATGATAGATATAGATTATATTTGTATTAGATTGTGTTAGATTAGAAACTCATTCTATTAATCGTTTTCTAACAAGCATTTTCGAAATTCTTTAAAAGAATAGTTGTTTTAGAGTACCTTTTCATAATCGAACAGTTATTCATAGCACTTAAATACTACAGTAGAATATTGGGTAGCAAATTTGATATATATTTTATATTTGGAATATATATATAAATAAAATGATATTCATTGTTTACTTTCGGCATTTTAGTGTTTCTCTAAAGTTTTTGTTCATGAAATTTGATTGAAGTGTGTGAGGTTTATTCTGGTATGTTTCAATTAGAGTTTTTTTTTGTTTTGTTTTATATATTTGCAGTCATTAGAATAAAATTGCAATTGTAGATACATACTAGTTGTTTTATTTAGGTAAACTAATTAATCATTGCATCTGTGTTGTTTTTAAAAAATAAAAGAAAATATATACAAGTTATGAGAAATTTCTATTGAATTCTTATTACATATGAACGTGAGATTATGAAGGATTAAAATATCAAAATATGATTATGTATCACAGAAAAATCTATTAATATTTATTTTTAAATATTAGTTTTTTTTTTATTTGAAGTAATCGAACATAAGATATTCTAATATCTAGTACATAATGGAAAAGTTTGAATAAAACTGTGTAATTTTGGAAAGTTATGTTATCATTAATTTTTGTGATTGTTGTATTACAAAAAATTTCACCGTGTTTAAAAGATATTAAATGAAAACATTGTTTTAATATAAATCATATAGAATAGAAAAAAGTAAACAATCAATGTGTGTTACTTTATTGAGCTTTGTTATTGCAAATAAACAAATCAATACTAAAAACATACTACCAAAACAAATCATCACACACATCAACAATCATTAAAAATTAACCAACTATTCTACACAAGCAAAATATAAAGAGCAAACTAATACGACAATCATTATTCTATTCGATTTATTTAACCTTTTCATTACAAAGGTCAAATCTGTATCGGCTACCAATAAACTATCCAAAAAAAAAATGTAAACAAATGAAGTATTAGAGAACATTTAATTATGACAATCAAACCCGGCAATTACAATTATAAATAAAACTTCGGAAGACCCAAGCTAAATAATAAAACGGAATGTCATAAAACTTTTTCACCCGTTATTATTAATCTCCTCTAAAAGTGTCAAATAAAACACAATGCGTGCATGCTTCGCTACTCTCCCCGCGCCCATCCAAAAAGTTGCAATCCCCACGGGTCACTTTGATCGCTCTTCTCCCCCTGACACCCCCGCCGCACGCGATCCAAAAAAGTGACACCAAAACTTTCCTGCACCGAAAGCGCGCCAACCCTTCATGCATCGGAGTGCACTGCCCTTGGAGCGGGCCTCTGAGGGTCGGCAAAAAGGCCCAAGGTGCACCTTGCGCGCATTCCCAAACTTTCTTGATCCCCCAGCCGTGAGTGTGGCACGGCAAAGCCCGCCTTACCGGCGTAGCGCGCTAAGAAGCGTCGTGCGTGCAGGGAAAGTAGGCTTACCTCCTCGGATAGACGTCGAAGGCCTTCACACTGCGGGTCTACACATGAGCTAGGTCCAAAAGGGAACTGGTCTCGGTGAAAGGGTGCTCGCTTCTAGCGTCTTCTGCCTTCATACGGGTGTGAGAGGCTCGTCCAATCAGCGGGGGCCTTGAGGTGCAGGGGGGGCGGGCATCGATCGTTTGTTGGGTTTGTCCCGCCGAGCGCTCTACCTCCATCTCAACGAGGCAGCGTCTCCGTCGAGTTTTGCTCCGTTTCAGAATCTGCGTGGAGGGGCCACTGCGCATTATGGCGCTAAAACACACGGGATGCTTTTGAAAAGGAGACTTTGGCTTTTATCGTAAAGCTAAGGCTTGTTTCATTCGGAGAGAAGTTGGCCGATGGGGTGTCTTTTTACCACTCAGCACACGCTCGGCCCCCTCCAGCGAAGGCAACTCTGGCAGGTATGTGGAGATTCTTTGGCGGTCCGCTGGTTTCGGTTTTCTAATCAACACGCGTTCTTTTATCTTTAAAAAAGTTTTCTCACAAGAAGTTTTTTTTCTTTTGTAAAAAATGTTAAAAGTTTAAATTGAAAAAAAAATTAAAACTTTAAAAAAATTTACATGGTATTCCGTCCCGCTAGTTATAAAAAATCAAACTTCAATGATAGAAAAACTAAACAATAACCAACTTTCTTAACCTTAATGATGAAGTTTTTATAACCTCGTATAAATCTTTAATTAAAAAGAATTTTTTTAAAAATTTAATATAATAAATCCACGTCCATACAAAGTTCATTTGAATGTACTATTAAAGTTTTAGATGTTTAAAAAAGTTTATTGAAAATATAAATATTTTAATAAATTAATTTTATGCAATACAAACTTAATTAAAAGTTTAACTCGGTAGCCTAATAAAACAAAATAAGAATTGCTAAACACATCGAAAGTGGAAACTTTATTATTAGATCAAGTTTGGTTTTAAATGTAAGTTTGTTTCCACTGCCAGACTTTGGAAAAGCATTGAAATATTAATTTTCTCCCACGAAATTGTCCTTGCACATGACCAATATGAGTTAAAAAATTAAACTTTCAGTAAAATCGTGGAGAAGAGAGGTTGATACAAGATGCATTCGTGTTAAATGGACTCCTTCGAGTTTGCACGAAGTTTGCGGAAGAGGACGGGAAGAACTGAAGAGGGAATTCGCCACAAGATTGCGGCGGCGCGCGATCACTGTCACGAAACCTTTGGACTTTGTTTCAGTTTCTAGAATTTCTACTTTAGGTTTGAAATAGAGGATGTTAATTATGATTTCGATTCTATTTTTAAACAAGAATTAGTTTTCAGTAAAGGAAAACTATTGTACAACAAAGAATTCGTTTAATATACAATTTTACATTATACTAAAAATCTAAATGTTTTTCGCTGATTTTGTACATGTGATTTTGATCATATAATTTAAAAAAATTATCGTAAAATATATTTTAATACTACATTATAATTACTGCCATTAATATTAAAAGATATGTGAATATATTTTGTTACACATATATTTTATTTTTCAACTTTGCAATCAAGAGACGTAAAATTAATAACGTTAAATTAATATGTGCCAAATAACCAATTGATTTTGAAAAGTAATTTTTTGGAACATTAACTGTACACACTTCTTGAAACATAAATATTTAAAAAAAATATGTATTTTAACAGTTCAGCATTGACTATATACAGTTAAATAAATAAATGCATATCAGTAGTATCATGTGTTTATAAATACTTATTCAAGTCATAAATAGAGTTATAAATAAATTATATATTATTTCATTTTTAAACAGATATTTAAATAGAAATATTATTTTTCGTCTATTTTCTATAATTCGGTTAATTACAATAAAATATATTGCATTTCTATATTTCTTTTTAGCACTGAAATTGCGCGTTTCTTACAAAAAAATTAAAGTAGGCAAACAAATTTCTAAATAATATAAGTTAAAGAGAAAAACACTAACTAGGTTGTATTTTTCATTTCATAAAAGGATATTTTTATCTGCTTAATTAATTTGATTCAAGTCAATTGAAATAAATTACTTATTCGTAAACATGTCTTTAGAAACCAGATAATTACAACTTATCTTTAATTTGCACGATAATTACAAAATTACAATACTTCAGTTTATACTTTCAAAAATTACATAAATTTTAAAAAGAACATATACATTGAAAAATCGATGTTTACTCTTAAAACTCGATGTTTACTCTTACGATGCAACGATCTTTAAAAAATATGCAACTTTAACAAAACTAGAAGTCAAAGAAAATTGGCGTAATTGGTCCTTTGTTAATAATTTTTTTTTTTAATTTTCATAGTTATTTTGATACGCTTGCCTGCGTCTATTCAATCTAATTAGTTATCACTAAAGTTTTTTTTAAGTATTTAAATAAATAAAAATGTGAAATTGAGAACAAAATGTATTTAATTTTATCCAAATTTCATTAAAAATGAATGATTGAACAGGGGGGGGTTTTAATTACAGAATTTACACTATATCAAATAATGTATGAAAACTACTTGTTTAAAGATTACTTTTTATGTTAATTTAATTAAACTGAATAATAATTTTTCATTTTTTAAAGGAAATAAGTAATTATGCGCAACTTATTTACTATCATTAATGAAACTTATTTAAGCTGCAAATATTTATACTCAGTATAAAAATTAGTTAAAAACTATAATACTGAAACAGTAAAACATTATTTTAAAAAAATAACAAAAACTTTTATTCAGAAAACTAATAAAAGTCATTTATGAAATTTATCAAGCCCTATTCTCCAAAAATATGTCATATTCCCCTATTTATAATTACAAGTAAATTTCTGTGAGAATTTATTCTAACAAATTAAATATTTTCCTATTAAAAAAATATTATTTTTTAAACAGAATAATAATAATAATATATTAACCAATAAGAACATTTATTATAACGGTAACCAACAATTTGAGCATGCAAACTTATCCAATATCAGTAAAAAAGAAAAATAGGTAGCGAGTAATGAAACAAAATAAACATGCATTGATATTTTAATTTATAAATAAGTTTTTCTCCATATGTGGATAAAACGTAAAATAACAATTGTTGAAATAACGAAATACTTAATAAACATTTTGGGAAAATATTAGAAAATAAGTAACAAAACTTTCATATTCAATATCCTAATTCATTTAATAAACTCTTAAGACTAACCAGAACTTTTTTAAATTATATTTATTAGAATATGTTAATCAAAAAATACTTCTAAGGATTTGTATTTATATTATTTATTTAAAAATACGAAAAATCAGATTTTGAGATTTTGGCATGGTTACTTTAATTTTTAAAATTCAATTTTTACTTTAGAATTATGGGAAAACATAGTTATTTACTTATAAGAACTTCAAGAAAAAATTCCCGCATTACTTAAACTAGTTATATCGCCTGACTGTTTTTCGTCAAAATAGTTTTATAAGTGCATATAATTTGTTTTGTATAAGAGCTACTCAATTAATATAGTCCTGATTATATATAAAAACGGTCCGTTTCGAAAATGTATTAAAAAAAGTTTTTAAAAATGACGAAGAAATCCAGACGCAAAAATACATCTCAAATCAACAAGGCGTTTTGAAAACATACTAAACCAAAACTGTCACAATTAGTCAATTATATTACGTCAAACCCCGTTACAACGAACCCTCAACGGACTGGTTCAGAAGTTCGCTATAGCCGAGGGTTCACTATATCCGAATGTTCAAAATTGACGGTATAAAAACTTCCTAAAGTCCTTAAACACGTTTTGTGCGAAACAAATTACTTACACTGAACACTGAATTGCAATTAGTAATGGGCAATTATAAAGTAAAAGAAATATTTGTTTTTAAAAAACAATTAAATTAATTTTACTACTACTTAAATTTATTTATCTAAAGTACGAAAAGAAGTTTTGATTTTTTGTTGAAAGCATCAAAAGAGTCCATTACATTCTTATCCACAGTTTCTGTTGCAAAGAAATTATGCAAAATGTCCACAGCTGCCTTACCCTTAGCATTAGAAATTGCAGGACCTAAACTAACATCCCCTTCGAATGCAATATCTGTAGATAAACGATAAACACCGTAAAATTTTTGGGAAAAACCTGAAACTAAACTGGAAAAGTGTGAATTTTTGTTCGCTACATCCGAATTCCTTACTTTTGACGATCGTTATAAGCATTTGAAAATACATTGGTGACATAGGAGTTCAGTTGGGACCAATTGAAAAGTTCGTTACAACCGAGGGATCGTTATATCCCGGGTTCGTTATACCGCGGTTTGACTGTATTTTATTTAAAAATGATTATTATTATCTCAAACAAATAATACCCCAATAACTTCAATTAATTCAAATATTCTACTTCGCATTGTTTTTTTAACATACACCCCACACATGTGTCCGTGTGTATCTTAATTCACCACCCGTGAAGAACACCTCTGTGTGAAAACCAGGTAAGGTCCTCCTGTGCTGTGGAGCGTGAAAACCTGGAGCAGCCGACCTGCTCCCTCAACCCTGTTAATCCAGGGCGGAACGCAGAAAACTCCCTCTCAGCCCCCCCTTGCCCTTTCAACTTCATTACCGAAATGCCTGCTCGCGCCCCTGATAACAGCTGGAGTCTGCGGTGACCGTAGTGTAAAATACGTCGGTCGCGATATCGTTATCTCGTACTAGGCGACATTCATCATCGCTCAGGCAATCCCATTGAGAACTATCAGTGTGGGTGAGCGACGGGGAGGTGTATCGCGATCCTTTGATTTAAATAATGCATTCTCGATTTATGAATGGGGAGATTTGTCAACGAAACTTTTCAGTATTCATTGACATGGAGGGATTACTCTATTCTAATGCAGTGCTCGGCACGACCATAAATAAGGATTTGGGTTGGGATTTATTTACAAACGTCGAGCTGCATCACCCTGTTTTTCTATTAGTTAATGTTACATTATGTAAATGAGTCAATATAAATGATTTTTATAAACTAATATTGATAATTAAGGTTTGATATTTAAACATGCCTATAATTAAGACTTTTGATAAGTAAGAAACACGACAATATTTTATAAATCAGTTTTTAATAAAATTGGAAAAGTATAAAAAATCCAAATTATCGTTAAATTTAGTTAAATATTTAATAATTTTAAATTATTTTAATTATAGATTAAGAAGTATCTCATTTGGTATAAAATAAATTGTGTTTAGTAACTAGTACGATCATATCAGAGTACAATCGCATATAAGTGCATAATACAAAATATACAATGATGTCAAAGAAATTGTTATAAAACTCAAAATACCTCTATAACAATGTACAAGACTATTCTTTAGAAACATACATATGCTCTGGGTATATTTTAAGTTTAGTATTTATTTAAAATATTAATTTTACCTTATAGATATTTATGAGATAATGAAATAAGAGGAACTTTTGTCAACGAGAAAAATTTTGCCGAAGAATAAGATTCCTCAGAAAGAAATCTGACAAAACACTAATTTATAATGAAAGCTACATGGTGAACCGAATTTAAATACTTTTGCATGGATATACGTTAAAAAACTTACTTATCGAAAAGTTACAAATAATTATTATTTCCAAATATCAGAGTAACGTAATTTTTTTAACCAAAACCTAAAAAAAATAGATTACACATGAACGCACGAATAATTGAAAATACATTTAAAATGTTGTGACTGTGTGATCAGAGTACTTTTTGAGAAAAATATATTTTATTCACTATTATTCACTATATACGTTAAACAAATTTTTATTTTAAAAAATCTATAAATATTAAATCAGATTGTATTCGTCAGATAAAGTAATAAAATATCTTATATTTTACATGTAAAGTTGCTCTTTCTGTGAACGATACTCTTGCAAAATCCGCAAGTGCCATAACTAGTTGGTTTATAATAACATTCTACTTAGTATCAAAACCTACATTTGAAAGTATCTCTTTTAAGGGTACAGTGCAGTTACAAACCTTCAAATATCGGATTATCAGTTTATAGCGTATGGCGTTTATACTGATACCAATCGTTTGATACTAAGTTTTTTTAAAAAATTCACATATTAAATTTTATGGCATTCGAAATAAAAATTTAAGTAAAAGTGGACTCGTCCCCTTTTTGAAGCAGTCACTATTTGCTTAAAATAAAGCCAATATTTTATGCATTCACTTATCCTAAATAGTTGAGAAATATTTGCAAGTGAAGACCAAAAAATCACTTTTGAATTACTAGTGGTTTTAAGCTTTACAGTTTTCCAAGAAATTTTGTTTTCCCATATTTTGGTAGACTTTTTAAAAAAAATTATATTTCTAATCAAAGCGAAATTTTATGTACCATATTTAGTTTATTGTGAAATCTATATATTAAACCCAAAGTTTAGTTGTTTTACTAGAATAAAAAATATATGGGCGAAAATATTAATCTAAAAGTAAAGAATTTTTTTCTATTTTTAAAAAAAAGTATGGTAATTTTTCTAGTCCAAAGTCAAAATTAAAATTATTTTCAATAGTTTAACTACAATGTAATCTACATAAAAATAAAATGTGGTGATTGTATATTAAAATCTGTTTTAGAAAAGCGTAACATTAAATTCTAGTGTTATAAAGTTACTTATTTCATAAAAAGTATACTAAATGCAGAATATATTGTGATTGAATCTTGTTAAATATTGTTTTCCACACATGAATACAACATTTTATTCCAGTTTATTTAATAGTATTGTAGTTGTACTGCTTTTTACAAGCACAAAAAAAATTATCCATTTTTGTTCATCGCAAACTGCACGGGTCCCTTAATGCATAGTGTTTATGCTTTAAAAAGTTGTTTTACAGATACCAAAACGGTTGGTTAAGAATAACATCCTAGGTATTAAATAATTCTCTTGATGTATTTGCCCTATGTAAATTTTTTCTTTACGAGTATGATGTTCTATAGCAGAAAAACCCGTTTACGTATATAAGGGCTTGATTTGGTCGAAAATAATGCCTTAAGCACTCATAGAACCGGCTCTCATTTCACGTAAAGTTGCTCTTTCCGTGCATAAAGTCCCTTAGCAGAAAAATCGTTTTACAGGTTTGAGGGGTGATCACAAAAGAAAAGATAAACGTAACAATAAAACCTTCTATCTGTTTTACGTAACGCTGTTTTATAATACAATGCGTTTATAAAAGATTAGATAAATGTTAAATTATCGAATACATTTTATTTGTGGGTCATTATTAAAATTTTGAAAAATATCAATAACTATCTTTTTAGATTAAATTAGAGCTCTTAGGTAAGAATAAAATGATAATTGATATTTCTTGAACAACTCAAATTTTCAAACACGTTATGCGTTATTAAAGTAATTAATTCATTTCAAGATATTTTAATGACCCGCTATACTTAAACACATTTAGTTTAAATAAACAATATATTTTCCATGCAATTTACTATTTTAATATAATTTATACTACGTAAAAATAAATTTTCTTAAGGATTTTTATTTTGTGACATGATTAAACACAACAAAAACTCCAAATTTATCCACAAACTCATAATTTCAAATATATAAAATTATTCTATTCTCTTTTGAATAAAAGGCTATACTACGTATAGTATTATTCTAAGGGAAATAAATAAACGCAATCCTTTTAATGTTACATCTTTTATTATAAATATTTCGGTTGAACTATCAACAAACTCCGGCAATGATGAATTTTAAATAACGGTTTCCTCAAGTTTTATCACCTGTCAATTCCAACAATATATCTTCCTGATAACTTAGTTTCTTCCCGTGTTCTGAGCTGGGTCTTTATTCTCTCATTTTTAGGCTAAGGCTCTTATGAGAAGAAAGTGGGATAAGGAATATGTACTACGTCAATTTATGTTGATGCTTCAAAGCTTGGGATCTCTTTTATTCATCAATAATAAATTCGCTGATAATCAGTACGTGACCTGCTTTTAAATTTTCAAGCAGCTGCAGTGCTTTTGGTTAGGACTTTTTTGACAGCAATGTTCGGGATTTAAAATAATTATTTTCATTGCCTATTTAAGAATGGGTAAACTTTGAGTAAAAAAATACCAATATTTTATATTCATATTTTATTGATATAATCCTTAAAAATGGAAACAGTAGAAATCTCCTGATATAGAAATATATATATTATTATGTAAAAATCTCAAATAGTAAAATCCTTATTATGCATTATCTAACTTTATTTATAAGCTAACAATTTTCAATAAATCTTCAAGTCTTTGAAAAATGAAACTCATCTTAAAATTCCAATTTCAATCAGTAACAATGTAAAATGAAAAGGTACTTGATAAAAATGTTCTTAAAAATTAATTATGTCTGCAATAAGTGTACATCTTTTATAATTAAAACACTTAATACGGTTAAGAAAGAAATTTTAGTAACTTTAAAAATAAACAAACTAAATACCTATGTGTCTAAATGTATGTTTGTAATTATACTTAATGGAGTTTTTTTTAATAGGATAAAAATAGTTAAATTAGCGATAAGAATAAATTTAAAAAAAATTAAAATACATAGAATGTAATATTACTTCTTTTATACTGCATGAGTTAAATGAAAGCACAATACAGGTTGGTCATATATTTTTAGACTACGATCATTGTTTGGCTGTGTCACTTGTAGATGTATTATCAGGATAAAACATTACTTTTGCCCAACAACTTCTCTTATATTTTAAACAAGTCGCTTAACTTTAGTAGCAAGAAACAAATTAGTTAAAAGATAATAAAAATAATGTTTAGTATTTGTGTTGTTTCAACAGCCAAACAATGATCAGTGCCCAACAGTTTATGACACTGTATATTACCAAGCAAAAACAATATAATTTTTTAAAAAATTAGTTCTAAGATAAAACTATTTCTACTGTAGATTTACCGATTTTATATTACACAATATGTGGTTGAGGAGTTGGCATTAGAAATAATAATAATTTACTGAAGTAGTAGAAAACGAAATAAATAGTTTTGTGGTGCACATCCATATAAATTTAAATTTATTTCATGATTTTAAAATAACCTCAAAGTTTAACAGCATTATCTATGACATGTTTATTGAAAAATTTCCAATTATATATATACTAATATGAAACATGTTACTGTTCTGTAATTTTATAATCTAAAAATAATGGAATTAAAATTAAAATTTACAGTTTACAATAGGTTTCTATTTCCTTTTTGCAACTTAATACAACAATATTATATTTTACAAGAATAAGTTACTACAAACGCACTAATAACAGTTCCAAAAATATCTGTTTAAAATTAAACTATCGCAGTTTATATTTAAGAAAAAACATTTAACATGATTCGTATTCTACATATTAATAACCCAACAAAATTATAAAAATTGATGGAGATTTATAACTAGTTATTTTTTAATATTGGGACATAACGTTTCAAGTAAAAATAAGTTCAATTAATTATGCCGAATTTAGCTGCGGAAAGTAATGAATTGAAAATAATTTCTTCATAGTAACTTAATCATCAAACCAACCCATTTTACTCGTAAGCAATTGCAAAGTAATAACTGTGCACTATAGTACTAAATATATTGTTTTTATCCTTTGACTGAAGCATAAAACTCTAAAACACCCCCTTGACAAGTCTAAGTGATTACAGGTTTATTCCGCCACGTTCCTGTGATTTACAACAATTAGATCGATTTTTAAAGCGGCATTCGATATCGTGTTATCTGATATCCTATTAAGATATGCATCCCAGGAGCTCTCATCTTTGAATAATTTATCAGTCGTTAGACGCAGATTAGTGATAGATTTTAATGATCATATACTCGATTATATAGCCCAGAGAGAAGACTCTCACTTCAAAAGCTTAAGCGAGTATTTATCTTTAATAAGAAGATTGCAGTTTAAATGCAAGAGTGTAAGAATCTGTTCAGCCAATTTTCTGCCGTTTATATATTAATTTTCACTAAATTGCAACAATTATATCCACACTCCTGTAAAACAAAATGGCCACTTACAACTCCCATGCGAATATTTGAATAATAATTACTTACAATTTAAGCTCAAATGTATTTTATCCGGAAACGCATAGATTTTTAGGTAGTTGATGAGTATTGCTTTTATTTGAAGAGTATATTGTGAATAAAAATATACATTGTGATTATAAAGGTTGAGCACACTTAAAACGTGGATTAATATTGTAAAACAAAACTTAATAACTTGTCTTTTTCCATATTAAATAACTGAAAGAGACTGATACTAAAAAGTTAGAAAATACGGACCACCTCCATAACTAGTGTTAATTGTTTGGAAGATCTAACAGGAATTAAGTCCTGAACACTACACTGTTAAAAATTTAGTACGACCTTGCACTAAAATGTGGTACCCATTTAGCTGCAACCATGATTTGGTGCTTAAGTTTCACCATTTTATGGTGCTACCACGGATACAATTTAGTGGTGAAAAGTTGCACCAAAACTCATATTTTCGCTTCATCATTTTATGGTGAAACGTTGAATCAAAATTCGCGTTTTCGCAAGATCACTACTTTTTTAAAACTTTTTTGTCAAGTCCATCGCGCGGGCTCGAAATAGCAATCCTCTGATTACAAGTTGAACGCCTTTACCCACTGGACAACCGGGCCCCTAATGCGAGAGGATTGGGGGGATTCCCCGGTTTGTAGATTCAGCAAAGGTTTCGGTTGCAGATCAGGAGAATTCAGCAATTTTTGGTAAAAGCTGTGCTAATCTCGTTCAAGGATTTTTGGTTCAACCTAGACTGCGCCATAATACGGTGTAAGTTGCTGCAGAGCACCAAGATATGGTTGCAACATTGAACTGAATTTTTTAACAGTGTAGAATAAACGAGGGTACCAATTTTCTGCGTTTTCTCCTTTTAAACACCTCCAAATAATGCACTGATGATTTTTTTTTTGTGATAATCATATCAAGTGTGTTATAAATGTAATTCCCATTGAATTAAACTGTTAATAAAACTTTATAGACTAAAATATTACGGATTAAAAGCGTTCAGCTGATTGCGTTATTTTTTTAATTTGACATATATATTGGAAATACATATTTATAAAAAATAGTTTATTTTTATCAGTACATTTTGATATAAATTATATATTACTTTACATTGAGATATAAATAAAAAAATTAAGCTAATTATGTTTTTGCCTGAAATAGTTACGTGTTCTTTAGAAGAAAATATTCTGTTAAATTCCGTTTACATGAAAAATGAACTTATATTTAAATTTCCGAAGAATTAACGATTAAATCCATTTCACAGTATTACTAAAAAAAAGTACTTTATGATCTTCGTAATAGTTCATTATTATCTCATAGTTAATTTATTTAAGTATTACTAGTATATAAGCTTCAAAATCGTTTCTTTTCTTTAATTTTATTTATTCATCATATGTTGTTGTAAAAATTATTCTTATTACATAAATTATCAGAATATGAAAAATACATTATTCAATAAACGTCACTATTTAGTTAATCCTAAAAACCCAATGCAACTACCAAGCCATCCAAATCGATAGCAAAAATACTGCTCTGTGTCAATACACAGTGATATCTACGAGAAACGAATATCTGGAACAGAGTTCTCTGTGTCAATAGACTGTACAAATAATAAAATCAACTAACATTGCGGAATACTAAAGCAATTAGTAGATACAACACATTCTTTAACAATATTTTTCAAGGAATTAGTAGAAAAGAAATTTCAATCGGAAAATATTCTTTTCTCCATGTAATCCTGAATCCTGTTTCATTATGTATTCTATGCTCATTTCACAATGAGTTGCTTCATTATTCATTTATTTCACTTTGGGATTTGTTATATAAATATTTAACTACAATCACATTTGTAAATCAACGTAGATCAACAATATTACGAAAAAATGCCTTCAGATAAATTAGTGGCTTTAACTATATTTGAGCAAAAGGAATAATGTGAAATTCTAAGTACTTAAAATGCATTGCATTTTTATGGATGTTTTATAGAAGTTTATATGAAGTTTATGGGAGTCAATGTAGATATTCAAAAATTTAAACTACTAAAATAGTGAAAATAATTTTAGCTAACCATTTTAACTGCTGACCTTTTATTTAAATTTGACTTAAACAAAACTATTTTTATTAAATAAATCCAAAAGCTTCAGACTATCATTTGAAATAAATAATATATAGCTAATATTTAAATGTATTCGAATTAAAATCGTAAAGTATTTCGTATTTATTAAAGTTAAACGTCTAAACGTCTTTCGCATTTTAGAGTAATTTTACTTTTTAAAAAGAATTTTTAACTCTGCATTGCAGTTTTAGCTAACTTTAAAAACTCGTATTCCACAACTTTAGTTTCCTAACCGTTTGCAAAAAGATGAAATAGCGCCATCTGTTAGAAATTTGTATAACTACTGTATAGGAGTGAGCGGAAATGAAAATGTGTTTTTGTTAAATATATAAGTTATTTTTTTTCAATGTTAAAAGTTTTTTTTATTATAAATAATTGATTGGCAATTTAAAATACAGACATACAGATATAAAAAAAAGGATATGATATTACAATATTATTTCTGTACAATATTAAATGAACGACTCAAAATGTATCCAATAATACCCGAAAGCTCACGCTTAAGATAGATCAAATTCTTGTTTCACTGTCTTAACTTTCTTAATGAAAAAAGTTTAATTGTTGAATGGGCATTTTTTTATATAATAAAAAGTTATCAGTTTGCCTAGTTCTAAAAGGTAGAGAGAAGAAGAGAGAGAGATGTCATGGTAAATTTAAAGATACTTTATAATATGTACTGCTAATATTGAAACAATTACTTATTAGTAGTAATATTCAAGCAACATTGATTAAACGCATTGATACACTAAGTGAAGGGTATTCTTCGTAAAATAAGTTTATTAAAAATTAAAATTTTAATATTGAATTAGGAAAATAGAATGATACATCTTATTTTTCTTCTTAAAAACATGTAATTTTTTTAGATACAGACCAAATAAGGTGCAAAAGCAAATTTTTTTAATTCAAGGTTATTTAATTGTATATAATTGAAAATTTATTTTTCTAAATAATCACTTAATCAACTCCCATAGTACTTCTGCTGGAGTACTCATAGTTATACAAACTCCCCTCAGTAAGACTAATAATAAATTTCAAATTACTATCATTAAACTATAATATGTCACTCTTCTGTATACTAAATTAGCATTACTTCTTAATTTTTTACAATAATGTTTTGCTAATTACAGATTTTCCTCTAGAGCCAATATTAAATGACAATAGTAATACTAAGTTTAATACTCACGTTTGATATTTATTGTACCTGATATGCTTTATATAAATGGCCCGCACCCTTTCTCATAACTAAAATAAATAAACAATACTGCGATTATTTTCTTTAATCTATAAAAGTTGTTTTAAACTTATTGCACAATTACAAGAAAGTTTAAACTACTGCACACAGTAGTCAATATCATTAAATATATCTCTACAGCTTTTTAAGCTGAGCTGGGCATGTCTTAAGTATTAATAAAAAAAATCATTAATTATATATATAATAAAACTGTTGTTCGACATTTTACCTTCCTCTTAAATAACCTTAATATTTATCGAAGCATATAAATACTTTGACAAAATTATTCCAATTACTAAATGTCATTTTAAACCCTCAACTAACACCTAAAACAAATAACAGCTCGAAGCAATATCCTAAAGCATTATCCTTAGCTTTTCAAAGCAACTCCCTCATTATACCAAGCACCTAAAATTAAGCATATCTTAACGCAAATACAATTCATCTTATTAAACACACCAAAAATAGCTTAAATGTCTTCCCGTGCACTCCAAACAAGAAAAAAATGAAATATCCCGGCCCGACAGTTTATCATTTTACACAAAGTGTTCAAGAAATAAGCATCCTTCTCATTCTGTGACGCAAATTCAATTATACGGCAATTCACTGACTCGGCAATGTGTATTAGTCGTTATTGCAAGTTAATCTAATTAGGAACTTCCAACTGTTTCCTAGTTAAGCATTTTGTGATCTTTTCTGATGCAAATGAGGAACCCCGGTATCTCGGAAGCAATTCATTAGTTGTATGAGAGGGGCAGAACTTCTCAACGTTGAAATGAATACGGAGTAAAACGCTTTCTGGGAGAGATTAAATGCTCGAGGAGCGTGTGATTTTCTTTGATCAACAGATTGGGAGATTAAGTGGTTTTACTTTCGCTTTCATTTTTATTTAATATTTTAAGATGTGTATGGGAGTTTAAATTTGAACTTAAATATTATCGTGTAAATTGGATATACCAATTAATGCATCAATTCTATGGTGGACATTCTTAAAAGATAACTATAAATGTAATGCGGAAAATTGCATGGAAACATTACTTCTTTTACATTAAATGTGTAACGTACAAAATTTGGATATTCAGATGGATAGTCAGATTATTTTTTTAAAAACAATTTAATTCAAACAGATTAACTGGTCACATAAAACTCAATCTACAGCTTACAGTTCACAAAGAGCTCAATATAGAGGTTACAGTTCACATAGAGCTCAATCTACAGCTTACAGTTCACATAGAGCTCAATCTACAGCTTACAGTTCACATAGAGATCTAAACACAGCTTCAAAATTTTCGCAATTTTTTTTCCTATTGTTCATGATTTGAATCCGAAATGTTTGCACATGAGAATTAAGTACAATATGATAGCCACAAAATGGTAAATCTAAAATGGGAACTATTGAATATAATGGTAATTTGCGAATATTTTAAGCTTATTTTCAAAAAGGGTCATGCAAAAAATAATTTATTAAATATGAATAACAAAAATATATTAATCACCATGTGATTTTCCCCTCTATAATACAAGCATCAATGGGCCATAATTTCATTATCACAGTTATCTCACACTTTTATGGACGTTCAAATGTGTGCAAATTCTTTTCACTATGTTATGTATTTATTTTTGTTTTTGTTTTTAAAGACGCTGATTTCGTAAACAAAGCGACTATAAAACAATTTGGTGAAAATCCGCAAACTGAGATGACAAATATAAATTTATTGTATGCTTTTGGAAATGAACTATACTGTTATTTTATTACGCGTACAATTCCAAAGAGTTCATTATTAACATTTTATGCATCCGTTACAAGTCCTTATTCTTCATTACATTCGCCATTCATTCCATCCAATGACACAATGCATCCTGTGTCTGTCGCTATCTCAAACAGCCCATATCAGTCAGGTGGACGCATCTCGTAGCGTGCAGAGTCACTTCCAGTTATAGTTATATATTATGTATTTATTTTTGTTTTTGTTTTTAAAGACGCTGATTTCGTAAACAAAGCGACTATAAAACAATTTGGTGAAAATCCGCAAACTGAGATGACAAATATAAATTTATTGTATGCTTTTGGAAATGAACTATACTGTTATTTTATTACGCGTACAATTCCAAAGAGTTCATTATTAACATTTTATGCATCCGTTACAAGTCCTTATTCTTCATTACATTCGCCATTCATTCCATCCAATGACACAATGCATCCTGTGTCTGTCGCTATCTCAAACAGCCCATATCAGTCAGGTGGACGCATCTCGTAGCGTGCAGAGTCACTTCCAGTTATAGTTATATATTATGTATTTATTTTTGTTTTTGTTTTTAAAGACGCTGATTTCGTAAACAAAGCGACTATAAAACAATTTGGTGAAAATCCGCAAACTGAGATGACAAATATAAATTTATTGTATGCTTTTGGAAATGAACTATACTGTTATTTTATTACGCGTACAATTCCAAAGAGTTCATTATTAACATTTTATGCATCCGTTACAAGTCCTTATTCTTCATTACATTCGCCATTCATTCCATCCAATGACACAATGCATCCTGTGTCTGTCGCTATCTCAAACAGCCCATATCAGTCAGGTGGACGCATCTCGTAGCGTGCAGAGTCACTTCCAGTTATAGTTATATATTATGTATTTATTTTTGTTTTTGTTTTTAAAGACGCTGATTTCGTAAACAAAGCGACTATAAAACAATTTGGTGAAAATCCGCAAACTGAGATGACAAATATAAATTTATTGTATGCTTTTGGAAATGAACTATACTGTTGTTTTATTACGCGTACAATTCCAAAGAGTTCATTATTAACATTTTATGCATCCGTTACAAGCCCTTATTCTTCATTACATTCGCCATTCATTCCATCCAATGACACAATGCATCCTGTGTCTGTCGCTATCTCAAACAGCCCATATCAGTCAGGTGGACGCATCTCGTAGCGTGCAGAGTCACTTCCAGCAAGCAACTGTTTTCGGGGTAGGGGGTGGGGGAGGGTGCTTACCTGGATCACGACATCTTATAAAGAAGCTGCCACAAACTTTGAAAGCCCACTGCGACCCGAAGAATCTCTTTTCCCGTCACGCCATCGCAAAGAATACATAAAAGAAGGCCTTTTCGGTTGCATTATGCAAACTCGGGGGCCATCTGTTGTGGTTTCGTAGGTTGTAGAAGAACAAGTCCTTGAAACTTACTTTGAATTTTTATTCTTTTAGCGCGCGGGGACGAAAATTTATTTTAATTACTTTGGGGGGGGGGGGGAGTGAATATGTTTAATGTTGTTTGAAAAAGTAAAGTTCGCAGTTTTTTGAAGGGGATTCTCACACGATCAAGATTTGATATGTTATTTTTTTTTTTACAATTCGATAGATTTAGAGCGTTAAAAAGACCCGGAAAGTCGCAGAAATTGGAAAAAATATAGATATAAATTTGGTATACATGCCCTTGTGAAACATTTTTACATACACTGAGGCCCAGATTTCGAAATTGAATTACTTTAAAATTCGAAAACAATATATTTATTTGACAAACTTAAAAATTACCATTTTTTACATATTAATAGTGGGATAACTAGT
Organism: Troglohyphantes excavatus; assembly: GCA_963932185.1. Taxonomy (NCBI): domain Eukaryota; kingdom Metazoa; phylum Arthropoda; class Arachnida; order Araneae; family Linyphiidae; genus Troglohyphantes; species Troglohyphantes excavatus. The sequence continues at coordinate 24,251,890 of OZ010672.1, read as the reverse complement.
TAAATTCTTGTTATATTTTAAAGACAAGCCTTAAACTAAACTCAAATATACTAAAATTGTGCTGTAAAATTTTGAAAGGTTTAAATATAGTAGTTGCCGATTAAAGATATATCGAATTTATAATAAAAAACATAGGTCTTAGATACAAAATAAACAAACATATCTTTATCGTTAGTTATACCACTTTTAATTAAACAAAAATATTTTTTAAAGATACTTCTATTTATCGTAGAAACAAAATTTAAAATGCGTTAAAAAGAAAAACTTTAGGAGATAATTTAAAATATATAATAATAAAAAACAATTTTTGAAGAAATTGACTTTACGGGTCCGCTATTTTTCGGAAAGGAAAGTATCATAAGCGGGGAGGGGTTACAAAAAGGGTTAATTTACTCCATTTTTTGGTATTTCACAAATTTAGTAAAGTGTTTGAGTATCATTTAGTATAGTTAAAATTATGTTTTGGGTATCAATATATTATGTGATAACTTATTCGATAATATATCTTTTTTTTAATAATGTTTACTTATTTACCGTCATTTTTATTTGTTCTCTATGGAGTAAAGTAAGAAGCGTGGGTTGGATACTTTACTCCAATATCAGAAATTTACTTTTTTTCAATAGTAAAATTTGGTTGGAGTAAATAATATCATTAAGCATCATTCAAAATGTATGTTCTGTTTTTGCTGTCTCTAAAAACATTTTCCCACTACCAAAAAAAATCATTTTAAACACAAAAAAACTTTAAATGATTTCTAAAGTTTCCTTTTTAACATAACAATTGCCGAATTCGGATTGATTTGCTAGTCCATTTTTTGCTCCTATAGTTCAGTGATTTCAAAATATATTTGTTTAAAAATCACATTTTTCTTCTCTTACTACAAAACATGGCCCTACACAGCGAACATATTATAAAGCCATGTAACTTAATTTTTTTTTTGCTTGGCTAGTAAATTCGAAAGAACGTTAAGGTTTATGCTAAGGTTTTACTATTATAAGGTTTACTTCACTTTAACTGGTGGAGTGAAGTAGTGAAGTAACCCCGAATGTGTTGGACTGAAATGAAGTTGGTGAGCAAAATCATTTGTAACCTGATTTAAAAGCAAAAGTTCAGAAAGCCCATTAGTATATTTTTTAAATTGATTGTTACATAACACAATTGTGCACTTATCTTATTCGATGTACAAAAATGTTAACGTAAAATATACAACTTTTTCATTGAAAAAAAATTATACCCACACAAAAACACTGTTAGCTGTAACCTTCCCTAACAGAAAGTAAGGAAACAAAGAGACATACCGTTGGATAGCAGGGTTGCCAACCCTCACAGGAAAAATATATTATTGACTTATTTTACTGAATGTCCCAGGTTTTTTTTTTTCAAATGTGAAACTTTTTCAACAAGTGGAGTAAAGTTACCCTGCAAAGTGTAAAGTAACCGCCATTGACGGTACACTAATAAATTGTCATATAATTTTCATAACCATAAACGGTTAGATTGAGATGTATCGTTAATTTGTTCGAATTATAACATTATTATTATTTAAAAAAATCATTATGTATTATGCGAGAATTGTCCAATAAGTTATTGGTTAGTATTTGTCATTTTAATAATAATTTATACTAACATCACCTATTAACGAAACACTTACTGCAGTGTGAATATTAATTTTTGGCTCACTTTATAGTTTCCCTATTATTTCATGTTCTTCATAAATTCTTTAAATTTGTAATTATGTTTGAGGTTTTAAGTGAAGGGTGGTTTGGGAACCAAGAATTTTTTGTAATTGAATTTTTTGGATAAATATATACTAATTTAAACACTATAATTTTGTGAAAATTAATTAATAGATGTTTTACTGTATTTGTGTCATTAAATATAAAATATAGAGATTTTTTACAATTAACACCAAACTATCATGAATTATCTCTTAACCTCGTTTTTAAGGTACTATGTATATAATTATATTTCAGGAAACTGAGAAACAATAACTAAATTACAAAATAAACTTATTAGACATCTAAAGCCTAAGGTATAAAGACAACTTAGAAGACGCAGATAATATCAAAGATATCTCGATAACAATCCTATAAGTGCCTGTAATAAGGGGCTTCTGGAAATCGTCAATGTACCCACGATATTTGTCTAGATAGAAAAACGACATAATGCAATGAATGGCGAACCCCCATATTTCTGGGGAAATTACGTGTGACGTAACTTCTATGATACACAAAACACACATCGTGACTTTCTCTATTTACTTTTTTTATTTAAATGATCGTATTTTTATGTAAATATTCTTCATTTATTAGTTTAAACGTGCAAGTGCTTTGATTTCAAGCATGTCAAAAGTAGAACATCAATCTGAGCATTGATTTGATTCTCAGAGTAAAGGGAAATCAAATCTGAAGAAACGTTTTGCCTTAAAATATAAAGTACTAGACTTTTAAAAAAAATTCGTTCTTCCTATGAGACTCAATAAAATAACTTTGATGTAATGTCCCATTCAAAAGATTTAAACATTGAATGCGACAATAAATATTAAAGAGAGAAAATGCACAATAAATATATTTTTAAAAGCAACAAATATCTTTTGTGTTAAATTTCTTTTTTATTATTCTTTATTTAGATCCGAATCTTTTACAAAAGAAACGGCCTCATGCTAACCAATTACCTTATTTTCTAAAGAAACTTTTATGAATTATTTAATATGGATGTTTTACATTTTCTCTTTGTAAACAATTGTCTACTTCAGAATATGTAAACTGTGTCGAATCCCAAAGTACAATTGATAAACACGGTCGGTAATATTTATGCATTTATTTGTTAATATACAAAACAAAACCTACCTTTAAATAATATTTTTTTCAATAAATAAAGAATACTTTTATATTTTATTTTTCTATTTTAAAATAATTTGTAGATTTAGTTACAAAATGCTTTAAATATATTTGTATGTATATGATTATTTTAGTGTGTACTTAACGTGCCTCAAACGTGCATTTTTGTATAAATTGATTACCATTAGTAAACAGTAATGGGTATTTTCTTAGTAAATATTTAATACATTTTATTATTAGTATGTTTATAACTGGCAAATTTTAGGGTAAGTTATGAAGTAAAGACAAAGTTTATTTTTACTATAAACTACTTGTTTACATATTTAAAGCGACTCGAACAATAAAATATATCTTCGACATATTCTCATTGATAGTTCTGAAAATCGAAATTCTAAAGTATTTTTCTAAAAATAATACTGCAAAATTTTTGTGAAAGTGTACATTGTATTTTGAAAATAAAAAAAAAATATTTAACTATTAATAATTAAATTGAAAAATAGTTTTCTAGGTTAAAAATACAATAAAAATAAATATTCCAAACTTTAATATAAATTAAATTAAATCAAAATCTATTATATTATATTACGAAGTTTGAATAAATAAAATTATTATTAAGTAATCATTTTTATAAGTATATATTCCCCCTTAATAATCGCACACTTAAGCACTTCTGATCATCAAAACCACTATTTTATACAGGGTGGTCACAAATTGTTAGGGGATGTTCAACTGTACATAATAAACCATTATATTTGGTATGATTTTAACTACTTTGTTTCTACTAAAACTAAGACACATGTTTAAAATATAAGAGAAGTAATTGGGCAAAAATATTGTTTTATAATATCAATTCAGCTGAATGTTAAACAGCCAAACAATGACTATCACTTAACAATTTTTGACCCCCTAGTTTTTCTGATTGAAGAAAATGAAATAAACAGTTTCACCATTTCACTTCTTCACAAATGATAATACTCAAAAAGCCATTGTCACAATATGAAAATGATTTCAAATCTACGAACCCACTGGGTTAGTTATCAGTTTGTGTTTAATGGCACAAGAGCCAATTTTATACGCCACACATCTGTCACGTTTTGAAATCATTAACTATACATTCAATTATAAAACAAACACTTTCAATAAATGCAATTTTTTTTTAAATAAATCAAATTTAAAATTTTAGTATAAGCACAATTTGAACAAGGATAACACTTTAGAATACCACTCTTTCAAAAAAAAAAACCTTTATGTATACAAACTGACAAAAAATAAGAATTCCATAAGAAAACTCAATCTATTGCCTAAAATGTAGCAAACTATCGTTATACAATCCAAAATCCCTTCATCATCTTCCTACTCACTCCCCTGATAACAATGCCGAAAATACTCAGTAGCCCATTGTCCAAAACTGAAAATGAATGCTAAGAATCCTTCGGGATACCACACTTGCGATCAAAAGCCCCCCCCATCCATACAAATTGACGCCCTCCCCCACAGGGCGGGCTAGCAGCGGAATAGTTTTCGCGGACATGCCTCCCCAAGTCCTAAGCTAACAAGGCCCCTGACAAACGCCAAACGAGAAAAGAGCGAAGAAGGGAACTTTCCGATCAATCTGGAATGCGACAACGAGGCCTTTCAGGAATGCTGCAAGTGTTGCTTTTGCAAGAGCTGTCTGGGAGAAGTCAAATACCGCTGTGCCGCTGGAGGAATGCTAACGGATTGAACAAAAGTGTATTCCGCAAATTGAATTCACCTTAAAGGGGGGGGGGGGTCTAGCATGCAAAGGGCTTAATTCATTTAAATAGACCCAGAAGCGCGGGTAACCTTTGTTTGTATAATCCGGCATACGACGGTGTGGAATAATCGTCGCGTTTTCTTCTAGCTTAGGAATGATCGACAGCTCTCTCCTCCACTTGTTTGTCCTCGCGAAGTTTTCCTTTAATAAAAATGTGTGCACGTGAAAAGAAATCTTGACAGATATATAATCGGAGAATATTTTGAAGTCTATTGTTATAGGGATTTAGTTTAAAATTGCTCAATGTTTTTGATAACAGCAAGCATATGTGATGTGGTTATAAAGAACAATTAAAAAAAACCAAACACATAAAATTGAAACAATTGAAAATATAAAAATAAATTCCTTGAATGGTATTAAAAAATATGTATTCTTACGTTCTGTTACTCAAGCATTTATAGTTCATTAACCTAAATAAAGTTCAGCAAAATAAGAAACATATGGTTACGTGTTAGCTTAATAATCAAATGAGCCTAGTATGGGCATCTTAGAAACAGTAGTCTTGTTTATCTATTATGTTATTTTAATTTTTTTATAAATTAAATTTATCTAAATGGTTTAATTTTTCTTTACATTAAAATTACTCTCATACTGTAACAATCATTTAATAAAATTGTAAACGTTTTAAAAGAATTTCAGCATATAAAGGCTTTGTCTGTAAAAATTATTGAGATTAAATTTATTAATTTAAATGTGTTTGTTTTTTAACATAATTTTTTCTAATGTTTTAAAGATAAAAAATCCTCAATGTCTTAATCATTTTTTCTGTTTTTATTATATGTAGCTCCAGTGCTACATAATTCTGTATTTTTTATTTGAATAAAAGAAATATGTTCATATATTTAATATGATAATCTGGAGCAGTTTTTTTTAATCTTAGATTCTTATTCGTATGTTGTAAACTTAAGGTCATTTAATGATAAAAGTGTGTCATATTAAATCAAATTATAAAGAAATCACATCCTTTACAAAAATAAATTGTTTTAGTGTTTACAATTTGAAAAGAGAACCTTTCATAAAGGGAACAAAATCCCAATCATGTACTGTAAATTTTTAATGAAAAGGTCTTTTTTACAATTTAGATCTTTATAATCCTAGTTTTAATTATTTTGTAACTAAAATCATTTACAATTAAAAACCATTTCCGTATGTGTTCTGTATTCTTTCAGCAGTTCTTTATAAGAACGCTCATTTTGTGTTTAGTGTACTGGATTACTATATACCATTTTTTTTAACTTCTTTCCATTGCACTTAAGTTCATTAATAATTCAAGAAATCCCACATCAATAATAGTCTGAAATAAAATGTATTGTTGTCTAAAAATAAACAAAAACAACCTTTTATGAGTATGAAAATAGGTAAATTCAATTTATCTTAATCATTGTTACGTGGTATTCTCTACAATTTACGCATTAAGAATAAAAAGTGGAATTTTAAGTCTTAAAAGTATTTACAGTCAAATATAATAAAATGGGCAAATTCCTTCTAATCTTCCATCCCCTACAGGTGTTTTTAAAAGCACTAGCAATCTTTTAAAAAAACTACTCTAAAAAAACATTTTTATATCCGTTATTCCAAATAAAAGAAGGGAGAAATAAGGTTTTTTTTTACCACTCCATATGAAAGCGAGGGTTACGAAAGATAAGATTAGTGAAGGAACGAAGTGCTTTTTCTCCCAGGTAAATTTAATTTATGCCTGAATTTGAAAGCTTGAACAATAGAGTAGACGTATTTAAATAAACGGCTTAGTTTTAGTTTTTTTTTGTCGCTCGTGAAGAAAAAAACGTTTTCATGTGACAAAAAGGGCTGTAAGAGCATTAGAGGTTTCAACTTTTAATTCGCGTAAAACCTGTACTGTCGATGTTTTAAAGTTTTTTTCGTACGTTTATTAAAGAGCTGTAAATGCACTTTAGCTCGAGACACATTGAAAGGAATTATTAATTTCCCCTTTTTCTTGGCTTAAAATCGATCTGTCGATACTTAACGCAATCACGGTAATGGATGGAGGCCTCCTTGAAACTTAACACATAATCAAGGTTGCCGTTGTTACATTGTTGCTATTACGAAAATAAAAAAATATCAATGTTTCATTAAATCGGGAAAAAACTGAAAAAACTAATTCTATTATTGTGACTTATAAGGTTTGCGGGGTATGTATCTAAAAATAATTCTACTTCATTTCAATAGGTCAACTATATAGAAAAAGTAAACTTTGCATAATGTAATTTGCAAATATAGGATTGGCGTTGGTTTTTATGAAAAAGGTACTGACTGACATAAATAAAGACGAGTTGTGTATGTGTTGTGACTCAAGAGTTTTGCACTTTTAGGCCTTAAATTTTATACACAAGTGATGTTTTAGACGAAATGGTTATGGACTTGAACATATATGTAAATCATTTCAATACTTTGAATATGAGTCATCGGCGATTGTCCACGCATACAGATAACTGTTCATTTTATATGGTATCTATATAAAATGTCTATGGTATTATCTATATATTTAAAAAAAAGTGTCCAGCAACACTGGGCAATACAAGTTAAACAGAAATGTGTTAAACATTCATATTTAAGAACAGTGAATTCAAAACAATAGTTATAAGTTATATTTCTAAGATCTATATATTTCACAATATTTCATACTAAATCAATTTGAAATAAGTAATGCTTTACTATATTTATCTTAATTTTAGATATTCATATTTACTTTACATTAAAAACAATTCCTAGTTATGCAATTATTCATTTTTTAATAAAATTAATATTATTATGCATTTATTAAAAAATGCATGTATTATTATAACTGTAATAAACTTTATATAATTATAATTATTTATATTTTTATTACAATATTTTAAGTTGTAATCAATTATTGCCAAATATAAAATAAAAAATGTTGTTATATATTTAAAATAAATATATAAATGCTAATAGATACATCCTATCAATCACGATGAGTAAATTATATATATATATATATATATATATATATATATATATATATATATATATATAATAAACTATATATATTAATGGGGGGGGGAATAATATATATTTCATCTTTTCCATACAGTATTAATTAAAATCTTATTTAATATAACACCTTAATAAACATATGAAGAGTATCTAGGTAAATAAAAGGTACAGAAGACTATATAACTACTTTTTAGGAAAATTATCATTTAACAAGCAATTTTAATTATATTGAAATTTCAACGTAGTATATTATTAAAATCTTCATAAATAAACAAAGTTTATAAAAATGCTAGAAATTACCTTAAATAACTGCAAAAGCAAAATAATCTACATGGCTCTCGGAATGTGTAGTCAAAGTGTTCTGTTAAATTGCGCTTTAATATTCCAAAAGAAAACGAAAACAGCGAATGTTTTTAGTGTATCTTATATTAATATTTTAGCGGATGCCCCGCTATGATTAACGTTAATTAAATTACAATTTATTTATTAACGCGTCGTGTGATCAAGCTTTTATATATCGTTATTTCGACAATTATTTCGAAATAGAGAATGGGGTTTTCTTTCTTTTTTTCTTTCTTCCCTTTATTTTTCCCAAAACAAAAGATGCATTTCGTAAATGTGAACTATGAAGTATGTATCATATCAGTTTGTATTTTGCTTGTATGCGAGTTTCTACATCATCACTTAAACTACTTGATCGATCCTCACAAAAAAATTAGATAAAATAATTTATCTTTATTTCAAAAGTATTATAGTTTAGATATTTTTTATCATATCTTATATAGTAATGAAAGGGCCATTTTTCAACATAAAAAAATCGATATAAACAAAACATACAATTATTAATGTTACACTAAAAGATATTAAGGATATTTTAAATGAATGCATACGTTATCAATAAATATCATCACATAAAAACTTGAATGTTTTGCAAAAGAAATGCGTTTTGTATGTAAAAATAGTGCTTTTATCAAAATAGTTTTAGCTTATGTATATGTATGAATAACCAAACATACAGTGTTATTAATACATTCAAAACGTAACTTAAAAATTAAAAAATCTAATGAAAAATATCGTAGTCCGTTTAAATGAAACGAAATAAACAAGAATACAAAATATTTTATATTTGAGAGAAGTTTTTTTATCTATTGTTAGTCATATAATTTATTGTTCCCTTCACTTAAAAGATTTTACTTGAAAATAGATTCCAATATGTTTAGAAAAAAATAGGACTGATAATATTATTAAAACCTAAAATATTTTTTTATTTGTAATCTTCGCTTTATTTCTACGAAGTTGAGTTGCTTATGTTCTAATAATTATGTTTAGGTTGATTTATAATATATAAAAGCTATCTAATTTCAAAACAGATGGATATATCCATTTTCATAAATTTTACAGGAATCGCCAAAAACGAATGACAGCCATATACTTTTGGATCTAAAGCTATGACTTTAAATGCATTTTAAACACTCCGACACTTTTGGTCAATACCGCTTTGGAAGGTGATGTAGTACATTGAGAACGTGTAAATTTTTTTTTGAAAAAACGATTTTTCAAACAGTTTTAATCTATCTGATTTTTTAAATAGAAGGCTCATATATCCAATGCTTCTGCCTTCCTAAACACGAATATTTCTACTATTAAAATCTTTCAAAATTTAAAATAATAAACATTTTATATAACAAAAAAATATGAAGATATGCATATGAGTTTTGGGGTGTGAGATGGTCACACATATTTACAGCCTGGAGACTATTGGACGGATAATAGCTGGGTTGTAAAATTTAGGAGTCAGACCTGCCCGCTCATTTGGCACCAATCATAACTAATGTACATAATTTGAAGCTTTTCCTGATGAGAAATAATGATTTTCCCCTCTGCTTTCACCTTGATCAGTCCAGCTTGATGCTGTCCAGCTTTGAAAAGTCGGATCGTCCAGCAATGATCTTCATAGATCGAAAAGCCGATGATATCTTAAATATTTACCCTCATTGCCGGGTAATTTGAGCAAATAGAACCAAACAAATGTAGCTTCTTAGTCATTACGATGTCATCGTCCAGTACGCAGAAACGATCGAAGGTAGTTACCAACTACAAGCCAGGATCGACCCCCTCCTCTCCTAAAGTAAATTGTAAGTCAGTCTGACCCTATTCTATTGATATCCAACTTTTGTCCTTAGTGATATTCTGTACTAATAAAAATAAAGAGGTATTTGTTTTTGTTAATATCTCAAAAAATAATTATCTGATTTTGAAAAGATTTGTAAAATCGTACTTTCATGTCGGGAGAAGGTTTCGAAATTCGAGGTTTTTTTATTTTAATTGTGACAGTTATTTATAAGAATGTTTTCCATGATTGTTTTTTTTAATTGACGCAAAATTCTCAATTTGTTTGCCCTATTCCGAGCATATATGTACCAATCTTAATGAAACTTGACTTGCTCGAAACAATTGCTAAGAAGAAGGTTTTCCGTATTATTTTGAGTCAGTATGTTAAAAAGTAAAAAAATAATTACCACTTATTTCTCTTTCTTTTCATTCTTTTGGAACACATGTCGACCAGGGAGATCAATTTAAGGTTTGATAAAAAAACACATCTAGGATTTGTTTATTTCAAGCTTATGTAGTTTACATAAACATATTTGCCTTTTTACAGACTTTTTTTGCATGTAATTGAATTCTACTTATGTGTAGAACAAGTTTCATGTCACTGTAATTAGCCAACACTATTTTACGTTTTTTTGTATTTTTGCATTTTCAATCCTAATTATTCAATTCTTGCAGATTAGTCGAAAACATAAATGGTAACCACTTGAAAACATTAGTTTTAGTCAATACTCAATTTAAAATAACATATTCTAAATTATCCCACATAAATGATAGCTACTTAATTACAATATTTAACATTTATGAGGATTCCGCCAAACATTTAACAATTGAAATTAATTTAAATAAGATATATAGATACTAACACTAATTTATGTAGTAGTTTATACACTCTTTAGAATATATAGTAATACTATAACATTCTTTGAAATCAATTAAACCGCGAATGTTTTATTTGCAAGATAATATTATTTACAAAAACAAAGAACGACTAAAATATAAGAGCTTTCTTGTATTTATTTTATTAAATAAAAACACTTTATAATTTTTTTTCCAAACGCATGCATTTACCTAAAAAAGCTAATAATGGGTAAACTTTCAAAAAGAGTAATATATTTTTTTAAAAAATCTAACAAATGTTGAAAAACAACTATGATGAACAAAAAATTAATAAAATAAACATAAAATCAAATAATCACAGTCCTCATCTTTAACAAAAATGGAAGTGTAAGATAGCAATTATAAAAATGTCAGCAAGAAAATAAAATCTATTAAAATTTTTCGAGTAAAAAAACAAATTAAAATCTCTACATCTAATTATTTTCTATACGTAGAAAAATAAGTAAATAAATTCACGTCCATAAGGTAGTAGTCTTAAAGTATTTGAATAAAAATATTTTTTTGAATAAAAGTATTTGAATGAAAGATCTTATATTTTACACAAAACATGTGTAATTACTGCTTAAAGCCAAAGAAAACATTCCAATCCTTTCAAAATACTTTTCGTAGCGTTAATCAAAATGCCTAATTTTATTTCGATTCATATTTTTATCCAAAACATGGCCTTGTATTGAAATACCTGCTCTCCATTCATTTGAATACGAGCATTCGGCTATCAAAGAGATAGGCTTTCCACGCATCTAGTAATAAAATAGCTCAGGGGTTTAGTGCATTGATGTTTTCAAATGCTATCTTCACACACACACATACTGATTTTACTTTCAAAATTCTTCATTCTGGAGCTTGTTTCCTTCGAGACATCATCATTCCAAACTTCCAGAATTCAGCATACCATCGTTTCGTCTACCTCACTGCGCTACTTCCCTTTGTATCTCCCCAAAACACAGTTTCTGTTTGATTTAAGCTCCCTTTCGAAAAGCAGAATTTCCGAAGCTACTTAAGGACATTTCATTCTTTTCGAAACAATAGATTTCGCTAAAAAGCACTTCATTCCACTAGAGGAATGGATTTCCCCGAAAATCGAAGAATTTGTGTTGGAGATGGCGGTCGTGGCTTTCTTCGGAAATGATCGAAAGATATTTATGCACCAGAGTCGGCTGCAAGCTAATTCAATAAAGACGTTACTTTGAATAGTTGTCATGAACAGACATTTTTCATTCGTTTGCATACGAATTTTAAGTATAGACTGTGGAATTGAGATTGGGGTGGATTTACATTGTTTCAATCTAAACTAAGCTGAAAAATTCTACTATCGAAATTGAACAGAAAGCCTAAAAATATTTTAATATAATCCCACCATGAGAGATACTAGTGATGTTACTATTAATATTTTTATATTGTATATTTTTATTTGCTTTTCTATTAAATATAATTTTTCACTGGTTTTACATACTTGTATTTTATTTTATACTTACTTACACCTAGCTTTCAAAAACGGTAATGTCCATAAAAGTGATTTCAATTTTTTTTATAAATGTTTTTAATATTAAAATACCATAGCAATTCCTTACAATTGTTTTAAAATTGAAACTTGTGATGCGAAAAAAGGACACTTATGTCAATAATGGAACCTTATTTCATATCTAATGAGATAATTTATATATAACTTTTTTCAATTAAATGTTTTTTAAAAATAACCTAATCGTTACTCAATAATTTAACTTGAAATATAAAGTCACTCCCCTTCAACTATACAGTTTGTAACCTACCCAGATTTAAATTAAAGACACCAAAACTATTTTCTCTAAAGCCAAACAAAAACTTCATCAATCAGTAAAAAACTCCTTTCCAACCACACACTCTACCCTCTTCCTATCGGTGATTTCCCCTCTAATCTGAGCCGACCGTTCACACCGGAACAGCCTTAATTAAGTAAAAGCCGAAACCCAGTGATAAGACCCATTACGCTTCGAAACTTACCTCCTCATATTATCACGGCCTCGTCTACATAAGAAACGCCCCTGTGGACGCTTAGAGCCGATCATCAGATTCATTGTTATTCAACGTTCGCCCCTGAATGCGCGATGAGCTGGGGACGCCTCGTCTTACAGCCGATAAAAAGGAGAGGCTGGCGGGGGACCGAGAATCGACCATTTCTGGAGATTTGGTGAGCGAAAATGGCCGAGGAAATAGCTCAGAAAGCGTGGACTTGTTCTTGAAATCACTGGATGGGATAATGGGGACGCTTTCAATTTGCGGAATAGGAAAAGTGGTGAGTTATGGCGGTGATCGGTTGGCTCAAAGAAAAGTGTTACCAAAGACTCTCATAAATGGCTTTAGATTGGGACAATGTACTCATAAAAATTGTTTTTAATTAACATATACATGCAATTCAAATGCGGTTTAATTTTAATTTGTTTGATATAGGCAAACATTGTAAACACAAAAATGCTCAAAGTAATGAAACATAAATTAAAAAACAATTATTAAAAACAAAGACAGCGTAAATTGTGGTGATGCAAATATCAAAATTGTAATTATATATATATATATATATATATATATATATATATATATATGGGTAACTCCACGCGTGACTTAACACTACATTTGACAATTTATACCACATTGCAAGCTTCATTAACAAAAGCAATTTGTGATTTCAAAAAACTTTTTATGTCAAAAGACATATCAGACATATGTTCTATTTTTTGACAATGTAAACTTTTTTCATTTTATTTAACTTTAATTTTTAAAAATAAAAATGTCACAGTGTGACTTACACTACAAAAAAGGACACGGTTTTTTGGATATCATTTCAATTTACGTTTTCTTCCTCATGCTTTGATATAAAAAAATTATGTTATGCCAGTTTCGTTGTATAGGGTTTGAAGTTTAATCAGGTAAAAAATATAATTCTAGATGTGTTTTCAAATTATTTAAATTTAAATTAATCTGTGTGACTTACACTACAACTAAAAACGTGACTTACACTACACTCACAATAAGCACTAGTAAACTGATATAAATAAAATTAAATTATAACTTTACATAACTTAAAAAATTATAATGTGAAAAAATATAATAGAATTTACAATCAAAGTTTCAGTCAGGCATTTTTTAAATTTTTTTTCAACAATTACAGCATTTGCGGCACATACTTTTTCTGGCTAAGGAAAATAATTCCTTGTGCATTGCAAAAATCCACTTTTATTGTAGAGCCTTCTTTAGAAATGAATTGTCTAGCAAAATATTTCACTTTTCATATTCCTACAAATGAAACCCAGTACCGTCGCACGGGGGGGGGGGGGGGTCCGACCCTCCCAATAATCTGGAAACCCTGAAAGTTGGGAATTTAAACTTCCAAAAACCCCGAATTGGACAAATTTATGCCTAAAGAAAATTAATATCATTAACAAATGAAAGCTATGGAAGATTAAAAATTGCCCAACTTGTAAGATTATATTTAAATTTGACCTCAGAACGGACACTGCATTGAAATATGGGTGCAACAAATCAATGCTTGTGAGAGAAGTTTTTATATTACCTAAAATATATATAAAAAATCATGAAAAATGTCGATAAGTTGGAATTGGGAATTTTCAGCACTGCTGGGAATTTCGAATAGTAGGATTGAGAATCGTTAAGTTGGGAAATTTCTTGTTTCAACCCCCCAAAATATTTTTTGTGTATAGGCACTGATGAAACCTATACCCTATTGCCACTTTTAAGTTCTTCTCGATTGTTATCTTTTTCTTAGGTCTTCTCATGTTTTTGTTCAGTTACCAGTTTTGTTCAGTTTTGTCATAACAAAATCCTTGATTACAGGAGTATTATATGCCTCTTCATAAATATCTTTATCAAAGATTTTATTTCATTGCTTAGTGCAGTGATTATTGAATGTTGAGCAGGCAGGTTGACCTATCTCCGGTGTAAACTGATGTGCTAGTTTCTTTACAATAGCCTGACATTTATTTGGGATTTAAGGTGGACTTTTCTTGACTCTTGCAATATCTTTAAAAAATTAGCTACAATTTTGATAGGCCTTCTTAGGAGAATCTACTGAATTTGGATTAGAAGGGCTTGGTTCATTTTAAGCGGTTGCGGAAATTCTTTTTTACCTGTATTTTTTTTTATATATTCCCTCTTCTTTGCTTTAAAAATCCCTTTGATCAACTTTCACTGTAATTTCCACGTTCTTACACCTTTTCTCTTGCTATCTAGATTAATTATCTTTAACTGCTTGAAATATTCCATTTGTTTTCACATATGTCATGTTTTACATGTTGTCAACTTTGTAAAAAAATATTTTAAAATTCACTCTTAGGACACTTTTAAGTGGAATTACCCATATATATATATATATATATATATATATATATTTTAAATGATATAGATTTCAGAAAATACCCCTATACTTTAAATTTGAAAACTAAATTATCACATAGTAGTTTTGTGAATTTAACAATATGTTCGTTGTTAGAAAAAAACGGAAATCATTGACTTAATATAGCTGCCCAAACCGCTTAGAGGGTTAACATAAATTTGAAAAAATTACATGTTTTGCCGAATGAACATTAAAATATTTCCTAGTTAGGGTTAACTATTAAATGACAGCAGGTGGGTAAAATGGAAACATTAATAAGTTCATTGGCATAAAAGTAAAAAAAAGGAAAACTTCCAGGACGTCAAATATTTTTTAACGCAATGCTTTTTACGGCAACTTTTCATCTAAATAAACAATTTTTTAATATTTTTTTTAATTTTGTCGAACTTTAAAACACAAGGGGAATTCAAATTTCCTAAATATAAAAATAAACCACACAGTTGTAATTTAATAATTTAAAAAAATATAGTTCGAAAAGATATTTGACTTGTACCAAAAGTCCTTGGTATGCGGTTCATAAAATTTTAGATAGCATGCAGACTGAGTATTTTATTTTTCAGATACAACGAATTTAAATATTTATGAATAATTTTCAACTCAGACATAAACGTCTGGGTGCTTTATGGAATGTAAGTTGTTCGAAATACATGTTGGCAAGGAACTAAGAAACAAGTTTGACACGCAACAGAAACGCCATAAGTTCTCGTAAATACTTTATTATTATATATGAACTTCGACTGATTTAAATATCGTGGACTTTTGAAATATTATAGCTTGAACAATTAATACGCATAGTACACGTTAAATTGATTATTACTAAAAGTACATTAATTTCTCAAACACCTAGAAAGCAATGGATTTGCTAATAATTAGTAAAACAAACTATATATAGGAAATGGAAATATTTGGAAAGAATCTTGTTTAAAATTTCTTTGCAACTTACGATAATTTTTTTAATCAGAAATATGGTTAAAACTAATTTACTTTTAACTATTTTGATACATTAAGTGTTATATACTATAAAAAGTGTGTATATTAGCTAAACCAATTTAAAAGTTATTAATTTATAAAATAATGAATTAGCGCCTAAAATGCTATAACATTGAATAGTTTGTTACTCCTTTTAAATTTAACGATAATATAAATTTCATCTTTTACCTCCACATTTTTTGCAATATTTAAATACATATCAGTGAAAATTACATTCAATGAATATATAAATTAATAAATTAATGTCTAGAACTTTATACAAATAGTTAATAAACAAACTATTCCAAATTAAAATAAATAATGTATATTAATTTTAATCTATAATTTCTTGTTAGCTTTCATCTTAATTAAATTAAATTAACATTTGAAAATATATATATATTGTACTCTCTTGAATATAATTAGAATATATTTAATAAAAAGCCAAATAAAAATTAATAAATCGTAAAAATTTTCACCAGTGGTATTTCAGTCATTATATGTCACATTTTAAATATAAAAATATCAAAAGAAAACAAATGTTTTTAATTACTGCTAAAATTTATACGAATTATAAATTATACAAAGTAAAATTTCCAAAATTAAAATTACATGACTTCATAACTTTTGATATTTCTAAACTAAAAGCAATAAAAAAAATAATTAAATAATTAGATTGAAAGTTGGGTTAACCTAAATAAAACATTTATTGTAAGATGAAAGGAATACTTGAATTTGTGCCCTAAACATATGCGAAAAAATATTATTTAATTTCTGCAAAATATAAATTTTGAATTATTTTTAGAAATAATTACCATTGACGGATACTTAATTTTAATTTTCTCCACGTCAAAATTTAACTCGTATATAATTTTTCAAACAAATCTTTTACTACTGTTATAGGTAATCCAAGCAAAAATTTCCCAGGTTATACACAATTCCAACTATCAATACGAACATAATCAATGTTTTATCTATTCTCAAATTACAATCCTGATATATAATTTCACTAGATAAACTCCATTCAAAGGTATAATAGATTTAGAGATTCATGATCTGATTTAATGAAGAATATGACATCCCAGCTTCTCACACGTGAGCGCAAAATATCTAATCGGATTGTCCCTTGGAGGAGAGCATAAAAAATTAATCTAGATCAGATGTTCGATAATGCTCATCAAGTTCCTTTCGTAATAAATTAAATATGCTCTCTATCAAAGGAAAGTTCTGCACTATGACCGAAATTGATAGTTTGATCATTAATATCCCGATGATAAAAGAAGAGCCATTATTAGTGTTGGATTATATTGTTACTGATGTCGCTAAGCTTGTTAAATTGACATTGTTCTTAAGAAGGTGATTTCTGAGTTAAATACCTCAAACTAATTAAATATGAGTGGCATTATTTATAAAAATAAATAATACTCTCAGTTGTCTTCTTAAAATATTTGATTGAAAAACCACCTAAGAAATTCAAAATACATTGCGAAAATAATTACCAATTGCAGAAAAAAAATTATCGATTGTAATGTTACTCTATGAAAATAAAATATTAGCAACAGATGCGTTATTAAAATTCACTTTAATAACATCTGTTATCTTTAATCTTCAAGCCAATATCTCTAAGCTTTTATGCAACAACTTAATTTATGCCTTTTGAATTTTCATGTAGTTATTTCTTTAAATAACTAAATAAACTAATTAAATATATTTCACTTTTTAACATTTTAATTAAATCCTAAAATTGCAATAATGAATACATATGTTAAAATTTAACCCTTTTCACTTTTTAAAGTACAAAATATGCAATTAGACTTACAAAATCCTAAAATACAAAGTAAGAGTGTTTACTTTCCCTTATCAATGAACTGCGATTCAGTTGTAATCAACCTGTCTTAAACAAAAGACGAGATTTAAGCTATACTGCGGAACGCGAATTATAAAGGATTTAGAGACAAACCACTTAAACAATTGCTATATTAATTTCATCCGTTACATTATTGAAGTAAACACAAATACCAGTAAAAATTTTCCCATTTTCAAATATTTGGAATTCTTTTACTTTTTTTTTAACTGAAATGTAAAAAGTATTTCGATGTTTTGTGTCTGTATGTTCAAGAAGCTATCAGCCGTCGTTCTGTTTCTCGAAAAGTTTAAAATCCATATTAAAAATTACATTAAAAGAAACTTGATATATACAAGGTGAACCAAAAATTACAGAAAAAATAAACATTCAATATTTTTAAAAGTATAGACAATAGCACGATGCGGTTTTCACAGACATGCACAGAAAGAGATTTTTTAATAAAAACAATGATCTATAACACTAAAATTATTTCCAACAAAACTTTCATTCTAAGCAACATCAACATTTTCTCTGGAAAACAACCCTCTAAGAACGAGCCCAATTAATCACATCGGCAGAACCGCAGAAAGCACAGTAATTACACCCATCTCTGCTCCCACCGAGCACCCAGATAAAGACATTGATGGGAATGCAGAAGAATTATCTCACCTTCCCAAAACTTCGAAACCGATTTCTAGTCCGTGGAATCTCGATTTGAAAACCGTCCCGAGATCATTTTCTGGTAATGAGCCTAAGTGATTAGAAAATTTCACCCAGGAAGTATTGTTCCCGAGCAATTTGGTAAAGATATCGACCGGATTCATTTCAAAGACATTCGGTTTGAATCCGAGTGAGTCTTTCTACTTTCTTGAGTGCTCCCTTTCCCCCCACCCTGAGAGATATTCATGACGCGGCGGTGGAAGGGAGAGTTCGCCTATATTACTAGAAAATGAACCGTTTGAATTGCAGATTACGACGCACTTGCGGCTGAGATGAGAGCTTTAATTTTGGGGGTATCTCTCGAGTGGTTGCCACCGGAGGCTGTTAAAATTTCGAATAAAAATCTATGGCTCGTCATAAATATTGCGAGGTGTCGATTTAGGATTTGGTTTTCCTATAAAATCGTTTGAATAATTTATATTTTTAACAGCACCTGGTTTGGCGAACATTTTTAATTAACGAATATTTATTATTAAAGTTAATTATGATAAACGTTAATTAAAAGCACATCTTAAGTAAAGCACTTAAGATTCTTAAAAAGAAGCAGTTGTTTTTAAGAGTTATCAACACGCAATTAAGGGTAAGCTATTATCACTCAACCGCTAATGTTTTAAATAACAGACAATCCTTCTTGAAAAGCATTTAGAAACGTTTTGAATATAATTCAATAAAGGAGATTAAAAATGAAAAAAATCCACGGGAATCAAATTGGAATATTTTCTCTTTATAACCTCACCCATTCAATTAAATATGTAACATTCAAATTATTAACGTCAGAAAGTGTATATAATGTACCCACGTATATTTTCACTCTTATTTCCTGATCTATTCCAAATCATTTCTCTTTTCCCATAATGATATTCTAAATTACTATTTCAAATTTCAAGTGCGCATCGATCCCACGTAAATTACATTCCGTTCTTCTGAGCTATGTCTTCAACAACCCTATTCATATCCTAATATATCCATTAGAATCTAAACTTTCTCATCGATGGCAACACCTCATGAGAAATCCTTCCAAACTCAGTGTATTCCTAACATATCATCAAAGATGTAAAGCGTCTCTTTGCGTTCCCGGCTTTTTAGCCGTTTTCCCCAATAGAAGCTGAATAAACCAACTTGATAACTCGAATACAGGTCCTGAACTGTATCACCGAATTCCATAGCATAATTTCTTATACTTAATACGAATTATTATATGTATAAAAGTGTAATAATGATAATATATCTAGAAGCAGTACAACCTATTTTTGAATTGGATAAATAACACCTATAAAAGAGAATTATCGTTAAAAAATTGTTTTTAGTACAACAAATTAGGCTTTTTAAACTCATATATATATATATAAAATAATTTACTTAATTTAGTTTAATAATAAACCTTCAGGAATTAATATATTAAGCGCTTAAATTCGAGTAGTAATATATTCATAATATAAGTGAATTAATATATAACCTGCACATCAATGTCACATTAAAAATACATACGTTTTAATCTAATGAAATGATGTGTCATCATTTTATCTATATATAAAATAAATATTTTTTTACAAAATCCATAAGACACATTAAGCTTTCAAACGATGACAGGAAATTAAATATACCTATAAATAACAATATGCCTACCTAAAATATTATAGCTATCTGTGTTAATTCAAAATTAGTATTTTTATAAAATTCCTATAGATATTGGCATATTCATATATAATAAATAATTAAAATCAATTTTCACACCAATACGGATTACATCCAACCCAAACATATCTAAATAAACGTGAGCATCGCGTGATAACCTGCTATTATCTCCAGGGACCAAATCAAATTAAGATAATATATTTCTTTACGGAGAACAACGTGTAAAACTATGTATTGGATAATTCTTCAAACTGGAATTGCCCGGGAATTTGGAAGCCGTTAAATAGATTAATATTTATAAAACATATTTATGCGTTTGATATTAATATCTAATAATTACGCAAATTAGTTTGTTGTGGTATCTTATAGTGGTAACTAAAACTTTGCCCAATAATGCACATGATTAAATATTTTGTTCTAATGACATTTTCCTTGAAATGATTTCATTATTATAAAAAAAGTAACTGAATAATACAATGACACATTTTTCAGATGATATAAAAAATAGAATTGTGTTGTTTATAATAGTATAATAATAATAATTTGCTTATAATAGTTTATAATAGTATAATAATAATAATTTGCTTATAATAGTTTATAATAGTATAATAATACTTTGTTTATAATAGTATAATAATACTTTATTTATAATAGTATAATAATACTTTGTTTATAATAGTATAATAATACTTTGTTTATAATAGTATAATAATACTTTGTTTATAATAGTATAATAATACTTTGTTTATAATAGTTTATAATTGTAATAGAATTCTTTTTTTAAAAGGAAGAATAAGTTACTCACAAAAAAATAACGGTAGCATAAATCGATAATTTTTACACTTTCATATATCACGAAAACCGAAAAAAAATTATTCAACAATAGTATATCCCCCTCCCCTCCATCCCTTTTGAAAAGATAAAAAAATAAACTTCCTGAGAGATTTACAATGCAACTGCCACACCCAGATGATGTACTTTTAAAAAATTGTTACCTTGTTAAAGTTGTTCTAATAATACTCGCATGAGGAATATAAAAAGTTTTCACCTAAGTCATATATACAACTCTAGAAATGGATTAATATCTGGTGGTATCAAAAGGAAACTACATTTAAAAAAATTCTAAAAATTCTTATACAAGATATTTACAAGTAATATTCCATAAGATTTTACAGTTGAACCAATACACAAAATAACAAAAAAAAATAAGACTGTACAAGCATATAAGGGAAACATATATACTTAGAAATACAAACAAACTTAAAGCAACGCCGAATTTTACATTTAATTTTTTTATATATTAATAAAAACAAAAAAATAACAAAATATTTTAATAAATTTTTCAATAATGTAAGCTGTATTTAATACTGAATTTTTAATTTAACATATCACAAACGGACACAAATAAATACTTTGAAATTAAAATATGAACAAATATCATGTCATCTCAAACAACACCAAATCAACATACATTTTTTATATATTAATAAATACAAAAAAAAGTATTCATTGAAGGAATAAGTGGATGAAAGAGGAATCCAACAAAAAGTAAGTTTCGAGATATTTGACCTTAAATTATTTATTTCGTATTTGGTTGTGGTCACACACCTCCTTCATTGCACTACGTATTTCTGTTAATATGGATTCTACAGTGATGCTCTCGGTGTTAAAAAAACAAGCCAACACTTACCTCCTTCACCCATGACAATGACTTATTTTTTTAATATTACATATTTCCTTCATTCACTTACTGTATATTTACAGTTTTGTAAGGATAATTACTATCCTTACAAAACTCTAAACATGCAACTAATGGTCAATTTCAGTAACTTTTGAGGTTTCTCTTAATACTGCATTTCTATGTTATCAGATCTCAAATGGACACGTGTACCCTATTGAAACCTATTGGTGTCAATTAATATCACACCATATATTGAAGCCAGAGAGGTTTATTAACGAAACCTCTTAAGTGCACTGGAGAAGCATGGTCAAATAGCCACCTATGTAATAACAATAACACGCTTCGTGGAGGAATGTGAAAGAGGGCATACGTTATCACTTACAGGGGTTGAATAGGTTATCTACGAGCCTATAGCTCACTCTTGTTCACGAGCTTCGCTAAAGGCCAATACTGCCCTATTCTTCAGATAACCCCTTTATTGTTCTTCAGAGAAGTAGAACTCGTACCGAAAGATCACACACCGTAAAGAAAACATAGGAATAGAAGATATTTCTTCACAGAAAATATTAGCCAAACTTATATTTTGCTTAATACATTGCTATGTCTGCATTGTTATTTGTACTAATTTTATGGAAATTGACTGAATGGTCGATTTAGTATTGCACTTAAATTTATAAAAAGTTTTAAAATTTTCTAAAATAATGAATAAAATATATCAGAATCATCAATTCTCATAGTTATATTTGGAAAATACATTGTTTATGCATTTAAATATTTTATAATATAATGAATTTATTATTTAACTCTCCCGCAATAGCTGGTAAATTTATATTTTTTACCTAAATGTTTGTCAATTGCTCTCTCAAGTTTAGTCAAATTCCATTAGGTTAAAGTCTTATAAAATATCTTGTTTTTTTTGTTATTATATATATTTATCTGGAAAAACTTCAATTTCAAAGTTTAGATAAGTAGAAAAGAACTAAATATAAAATATGTTTTTAGAATTATTTTGTAGACATAAGTAATTTTAGGCCCTGAAATGGCAATACTTCCAATTTTGCATAGATCACATATACCATTAAAACATTTTTCAGGGCACCGTTAACTAAAAATTAGGTTAATTAGTCCAAGGATCCTATAGATTTAATGTAAAAAAATTAATTCAATAAGATATAATTATTTTCATTTTAGAAATCGATAAGTAATATTAAAAAACAAGGAAGGTATTGAAGCTATTATAAAAGCAATAATTTGTGAAATAAAGATTTTTTTTATTTTGTAAAATTAAGCTTTTTTTTTTATGTGATTTTTAATTCCTGTCTAAATTAAAAAGACCAATATTAAAATAAATAAATGAAAAAGTTGTTACTAAAATGTCTACAATAAATTATTAAAAATGAATTAATTTTGTATAGCATTTTATTTTTACATTTGCTTTACATCAACTAATTGAAAAAACACAATAACAAAACAAAAACTAATCACGATACGATTCAATTTAATTTAATCCACACGAGAAATTAATTAATTTCTTCTGTTCTGAAATCAATTTCATTGCAATCGCAAAAAGCAAAATCCCTCATAAATCCCCATTCCGAATCCGACTTCAATCTTTCCCCTCCCCTGTACACTTCCCGAATGAAAACTGTGTCATGTTTGACTCATTCCATTTGTATAATTCTTCAATTAAATTACAACTGCGTAATTATATTACAAAACTTAATGGACGAACATATTTCCAATGCCCATCATCAGCAAATGAGTGCCATCGCAATGCAGCCGTACCTAATGCCCGAGAGATACTTATTCCCTAATGACGCTTGTGATTTTAAGAAAGATGCAGAATCCCACACACAAACTTTCCAGGGCGCCCTTCTTTCAGCCCCTTGTTGCGCCCCATATCTTTCCTTACAACACCTAATGGCTTTCCCGACACATTAACTCAAGTATAGGCTTTCTCTGGAGGTGAGAAAAGTAACAGATTTACGTCCGTTTTAAAAACAAATAAAAAAAATCCTTCCTTCTCATGGCGCCACGGATCTTGACTAAGACATTCCGCGCTTTTGATGTTGCTTTTCAAAAGTAGGGAGTATTTATCATAAAGTTGCGAACTGTTCTTGTAAAAGTTTGGACGGAGTTGGAGTAAGAGGCTGCTTTTTCTTTGGATTCGGGTTGCGAGTGTAAGTGGAATTTTAAACAACGAGCTTGTTAGTGGATGAGCAATTTGGGAGGTGTGTATTGCACTTACACTGGGAACATTTTCCGGAAGGATAACGGAAAATAATGGGAAGCATCTTGGCAATAGCCAGCTGTTGTAGCAGATTTACGTCTGGCAGGTTATAAATGGGACTCGTATTTTTTAGTCGCATGAAAGATTTTCTAAGTTCACATATCACAGTCACAAAATGTAATAACTTCAGATTAACATCAAAGGGAAGTAGCTTTTCAACCCAACCTATTACTAAAGTGGTTTTCTTTTCTTGTTTTAAATAATTGAATTTTCGCCATGTTGTTGTTTGTTCTAATAATTAAATGCGAATAAAATAAATTTAATAAATATAAAAGCATGTTTTGATTTAAATGGGGCTTACGCTATTTCTTTCATTCCACTCCTACAATATATAATAAATACACTTTAAATTATTTGATAGTTATTTAAAATCAAATGTCTATAACGCAATATTGTTAGTCATATGCTGTATTAAAAATATCCCAATTATATTTATAATTTTAGTATTTTAAATCTACGCTTTTAAATATTTTCAAGAAAACATTATGCTTGAGATGTATATTTTGTTAATAAACCAACAAAGTTAGTAATTTAACTTCACTAGTAAAACTTCAATTTCCAAATTTTTAAGAGTTTCACAGAACATTCGTCACATTCTTGTAACTGTTTATTTCAATGTACACTAAAAATTAATCCTATCCAACACACAAGTCGTTGCAAATATATTGGCTGCTAAGCAGTTTCGAGCGTTTTAGTTTTCAAAATAATAACATGCTATTCTAAGTTAAAATAAATAAGTAAAACACCTAGATGTAATATTTAGAAACCTTTGACCATACATATTTTATCCTTTTACAAAATACAACATGGACATACATTGAAAAATTTACTTTTATTCAGAAAATTATGTACATTAAGTTAAATTTTACTGTGCGCTCAAAAATAGTCAAACAGTCTTAACCCCAACTAGCAAACAAAGCAAGTAAATACGGCATTTAAATTCCATTTAGGTAATTCAATTTATTAAATATAGAAACTTTTTTTAGTGACTGAAACAGTATCTTTTCAATACCTCCTAGCAAAAAAAGTAATCAGCATAAAACTTTCATCAAAATTGTGAAAATGAAGATTGTTTACGGTTTTATAATGAATTTGAATCAAAAAACTGCATTTTAAGTTTTTAATTGTCTTGAATAAAACTTATAAAAAAACTCATATTTAAATACAATTACTTCAATGCCTAAAATTGATTTTTTGACAGGTAAGGAAGGATATAGAAACAAAAACCTTTAATTAAATATATCTTCAAAACAAATTGCTGTTTTCCCGCAAAATTCCTTTAATTTCACAATTTATTTTTATGAAGGTTTTATGCTGACTTTTTTTGCTGGGATAGAGCATGGATCATCCAGACTTAAAAACACACAGCCCATTCAAAGATCGGAACGCAGGAGACGAAACAGACATTAAAAATAAACATATCTATATAGCATTTGGAATTAAAAGACAATTTTATAGTTAATATCCACACACAACAAATACTAACACAATTTTAGATTATTGTGAGAAATGTAAGATAATGCAAATTTTATTTATTCTTAAGCATACATTGACAAGCAACTTCACAAACCAACAGTATATTCAAAAACTAAGCGAAACTAATGGAAAATAAATAGCAAAATGTCTAAGGTTCCTCGAATTTTTTGCGACGAAATATTCTTCCTATGATCTATAGGACACATTTTTTAAAAACGTAACATAGATATGCTTTTAGATACCACAAATTTGGTTACTTTTTCATCTAATTACCACACAAGGCACACTATAATTGGCTATGAACTAGGACAGAAATAAAATGTCGAAAAATAAGCTCATCTTCCACACAGTCAGTAATCAGCTTTCTGAAGCAGTAAAACCTCAAAAACTAGATAAAGAGAAAATTACCATGCAAATTTAATGAGTGCAGTTTCCAGTAAACTCTTTCTAGGGTATTATATTGCAGCTTATGGAAAGTTTTCTTCTAAAAAGATTTTTGATTCTTTGAAAGATTGATTGAGAGAAAAAAAAATTTGGATTATGCCTAAAAGAAAAGGGAGGCTTAAATGACGTTCATTGTTGCTTATACATTTTTAATTATTTCTGGAAATAAGTCTGGCAGCTCATAAACCAATTTAAAAATGGTGGTGTATATAATCAATAATATTTTGAAATAACCAACAGCTGTAGCCTTTAGGCTAACTGTCATAAAAAAATGAAGCATAATAAGGCGAAGGCTTACAAACAATAATAAGCCATTAATTGTATTTTGAAAGAAATAACTCCAGAAATTCTTGAAAGTTGTTTGAATAAAAAACTACAAGTTAAAAAAAGGATTTTAAGTTTTTAATTTATTCAAAAATAAATTAGAAAAATATTTAGAATATAATAGTTAGAATTTATTTAAATTAAAAAATGCATATTAAATATATATTACACGTATAAATATATAATAATATTATTAGAAATGTATGCACAATTAAATATAATACGTTCTAATATATTTCCTATTTCAGATAATCGTAGGATGTTGGTGATATTATAACATTTATTTACATTTTTGCCTTACTTGTACATTTAAAACACTGAAGTCTACTACAAACGCTTGCCAATTTTTTTTTTAAAGTTAGCTTTTTTTTTATTATGAATTTAGTTTTGTTAATAGAAGCAGAGTATCCTTTTTTTATAATTAATTATCATTTCAAGGAAATAAGGAAAATTGTGACATTATTTATTGTCACTGAAAAGAGGCTAAAGTAGTTATAATACTTTTAACATAAAATAGACTTAAGTTTTTTTTTAATGAAATCAATAACTCATTCATCAAAACTATAATTGCATTCATTGCATCAGCATGAACTAGTTTCAACTAGGTATGTTTATACAACTATTTAACTCTTAAAAGTAGCAATTTGATGATATTTCAAACTGTTTTACAATACAGTAAAGAAAATCCAATCTCAAGATCAGTTCGTAATTATAACAATTTTTAAAAAGTTTAAAAAAAAGTGGAAGGCATATTTTAGCTTAAACTAAAAATTTTTTTTAAATGCGTCATTCAATTATAAGTGTCGATGAATAATAGTCACATATTTGTTTTATTTGCAATTATATCTATTGTTTTAATTAAGATAATTATCTACTCAGGAGCATTTCTTATTAATTACAATAAGGAAACTGGGTTTGAATCTTTTATGCAACCAAATATTCGTTTTTAAAACAAAAAATACTATATAGTTGCTATCCAGTTTGAAACCACTTTGAAATATCTCACATCTAAGACATATTTTTGTCTTATATGAACCCTCTAGTTTCAAAATCAGATAGATCCATTTTCATGAATTTTACAGGATACGCTAAAACCGATTGACAGGCACGTATTTTTGGATAAAAACGCACGACTTTGGAATTCCTTTTTAAACTGGATTCAGGCACTTTTGGTCAATACCACTTTTCAAGGTGATGTAGTGCATTAAAAACTTCATTGAAAAATATAATAATTTATTTTGCGAAGTGGATTTATCTGGGTTTGAAACTAGAGGGCTCATATATAAAATAAAGAGGCAACGTATACATTTGTCATAGTTAGTTTTTTCTCATAGTTATTTTGTATCTCTTAGTCATAGTTGTCATAAAATCTTTGCTAACATTGATTATTTATATTTACTAACAAAAACCTAAATAATTTTCAGCTGTCCTACAAACTTTTATTCCCCGACTATTCGATCGAAACCAAATTCTTAGTTTTTTAAATCCCCCTGGAAACCAAAAGGACTGCGGTGCATGCATCAACTGAAGTAAAGGTCGAAAATCATCCGTGAAATATATACAGTTGGAGGAAAGATTATCGAAGAATCTGTAGCACTAGTCTATCCATGTGGAAGACAGGGATTCGCCTTTATCTCACTCATTCAGGGCCCCCACTCGAATCTCGTGGCCGGAAAAAAAGATTCTTAATGCTATTCTATCCTCAGAGAACTCAACTCGCTTTTAGAGAGAGAGAAAAACTTATTTCTTTTCAAGAAAGACTTTTTCCTGCTTTTCTTCTCGTAAGTGTACCATATTGTGGAGATTCCCCGTTTGTAGCTTGGAGTTCCCAACACAGTATTAAAAGTTTAGAGTTTATTATTTTAAAAGACGTCGTTAGTGTGCGAATTGAGATGAAAGGTTTTTTTTTTACTAAAGGATTGCGCTTCTCCGTGAGCATTTTGTATCGCAGTTAAATTATTTCTAAGTAATACTTTTTGGCGTATTTCTGAAATGATTGCTTTTTTGAATTAACAAGATTCCTCAAGGAGTTATTTTTAAAACAAGTTCTTGTGATATAAATGCCTTTAATTTGAGAGACTGAAATTTATATAAATATGTTATGATTTGGAATAATAATAATAATAATAATAAACCATTATCAGTTCAAGTTAGTACTTTAAAGAGAAAAACTAATTCATAGTTTCTATATTATTACAACTTATATGCGTTTTTATAGTTAAATAGTATTTTAATCATTGAATCGTTTTACAATTTAAAATATTTTTTATACTTGATACAACTATATAAAATATATTATAGTTTTTTTTTAACTTGAATTTGTGATAACCATTTAATAAATTTACTAACAATGAAAATGTATTGTGCTTCACTCAAAAGTTTCTTTAAGAGCAAGTTAAGTTATCAATAAAATATTATAATAAAAAACAAACTATGTTTTGAAAAGAAAATTACAATATTTTCAATATTTTCCAATATTTCTATAATTTTGTTATGGTCAATATAAAATAACTTAACAAAGAAATGTAAGTGTATTTATTTATCTTCAAAAATAATTTGAAACAAATATAATTTTCCTAAATATCTCTGTTTTAAACTGCTTTCATACCGAAATAGAAAAAGAAAAATTTTATTCCTTATGCAAAACATCTCATTGCTTAATCACCGACAATTCATCCTTCGAAAAAGAAAAAAGCAAGTTACTTCAAAATTACAAAAACATATCTCAATTGCATGCGTAAAAAATAATGAGGCACTTGTGAGAATTCGCTGAACATAAAAAAATGTGACACGAACAATAGCAATCCCGGGATAACTAATAGACAAAAGAATAGCCTTTAACTAATGACCACTTGAAATGGATCAATAAGCATACATTCACTCTTGTTTTCTGAGATTCCCAGTTAAAACACAGGTTCTATTCTGAATTAGTTTTATGTAAAAAATGATGATTTGCTTAAGAACTGCAACGCTCTTTGCATTGTTTAACTTTTTTTATTTACAGTAGTAACAGTGAGCTGCGCAAAGTAAAATTCCAGTTAAAGCATTAGTAATATTTTTTTTTGTCTTCAAAATGAAATAATTTGCATTAGAAATGAAAGTTTTTTCAAAATGTTTTCTTCTAAATAGCTTCAGCTAATAAAGTACTATGTCAACATTCTTTGTTAAACATTGTTTTACAAAACTTGTTTTTATGTGCCTAATCCAGTTCCATTACATCATTAAAATACTTCTAAAATTCGAAAACAAATTTTAAATTTTAATAAACAAACAATAAAGATCATTTTAAAATATATTTTTAATAAAATATTTTGCACATAAACAGTTGGATATTAAAAAAGGACTATATTCCCAGATGCGTCTTTGTGAATTTCCTGTTCTTTTTAAAATAGTTCATAAATGAATAAAATAAAGTTTTTATTTTAAAATTATGCAGAACGATAATAAGTTTAATCTCAAACACGTCCATCCTTTATCCATAAAACATTTCATTGTCTTTCTTAGAAAATTTATTAATGTCCACATCTCTTGCTCGTTAGTAAGGAATTAGTGGTGTAAAAAGAATAATACTTAAGAGTTGAAAGCAGATAAAAAAAATTGAATTGATTTTTAATATCTCCTTTTATGTCATTAACAATTTTTTTTCTTCGCAATTACATTTTTTCATTTGAAAAAAAAAACTTTTCATTACATGCAATAACATTTTGAGTTACAATTTGCACATATGTACTATTTAAGAAAGTGTGTCCTAATTAGAAAACTGTTTTCTCTCAATAATTATTCAAGATATGATTTTTTTTTATCTTACAAATTCTTCTTACATTAGCATTCACATTCCATTAACGAATAGGAATTGAAATATCCCAGGCTATTTATTCAGTGTAGAGTGCATTATTAAATGATTTCAAATGTGTGATATAAGCTGTGATCATTGATTATAAAACACATTTTAAAACACCCTGTAATTTCTAAAAACGCATTAATTTCTTAGTTTGTTTCTTTAAAATATAGTTTAACATATTTAAATAAGTTCAGGATTAGAATTTAGAAGGCACTTACTTTATTATAGAAATTATTGATGTTTACAAATATACAAATGTTACAGATATAAAGGAATTGTAAATTGAATTACTTATCATTTCCGTAACCGGATTTTATGAAATTCATTCAATGTCTAAAAATATTGACGTACAAATAAAACAATTTAGTATATTATTTTCGGTGCATAAACACTTTAAAGGGAAAAATAAACTTTACTTTTAGAAACGAACTAAATGACTTTAAGATAAAATAACTTCAAAGAATCAAGTAATGTAATCAATCAAAAACTATAATCAAAAGTATAAAAAACTAAAATTCCCACTATAAAAAATTATAATAAAAAACTGCAATCATATTTATAAAAAATTATAATCAAAACTATAAAAAACTAAAATTCAAACTATAAAAAAAATTATAATAAAAAATCTACAATTAAAACTATAAAAAACTGTAACCAAAACTATAAAAAGAGTTTAACCAAAACTATCAAATAATATAAGCAAAAGTACAAAATACTATAAACAAAACTACCAAATACTATAAGAAAAAGTACCAAATTCTAAAACTAAAACAATCAAATACTATAAGTAAAACTGCTAATTGCTATAAGCAATAAATATCAGTAAAAAGAAGACATATGATCAATATTCTAAAATACACTGGAAAAAGATAGCACACTAATAACTATCTAACCAAACGGTCGCACACAATTCTTTCCAAATAAAATTTACAAACCCCTCGAAATCTATGCAACAAACTTTAAAAATATACTCAACTACAAAAATCTCTATGCATTTTACATCATTTTGAATACAAATTGTCTATGACACCAAAAATACGCGTATTAAAAATACATCCTCTAACAAAAAAAAATATTCCCATTTCCTTCCTAACTAACAACCATATTTGTATGATTTATGACATCATACACCCCACTTTTCAACCCAACGTATCCTAACTGCATCCTGATTCTCAAACCTTTGCATTTGAAATCCGCGAGCGAAAGAAGAAATTCCCGTATCTCCCTCCCCCTAACAATAGTAATGATAAGTTTCCCGGGAAAGATGAAGATCTCCGGTTGGATGCGGGAAGATAACAATTGCTCTCTGTGACAAAATGGATGCAGGGAAGGAATTTGCGAGGGAATGTCACAGTGTGCATGTTCTCCGGCGGTCGTTATTAATGGACTGTCTAACGCAGGAGGCCTTTCGAAGCAATCGAACGCGGTGCTAATTGCAAATCCGTAGAGAAAGCCACTTAACCGAAGCTGTGTGGTGTGGTTCGTTTTGGAGACATGGGAGCTCTGGGGAGTTGCGCTTTAAGGATGCTGCTGATTGACACGGAGACTGGGGGATACGGAGACAACACATTACCTTTAAGGGAAAAACTTTCAAGCTGTAATGATTTGCTTAAAATTTAAGTTCATTATAAATTTTGAGTTAATATATTTTAATTCAATATACACTTTCAGGAAATATATTTTAATTCAATATATACTTTTAGGAAATATATTTTAATTCAATATATACTTTTAGGTAATATAATTAAATTCATTATAATGTTTTAAATATTTAAGTTCATTATAATTTTTTAAATATTTAAGTTCATTATAATTTTTTAAATATTTAAGTTCATTATTAATTTCAATTTAAAAAAATTAAGTTCATTATAAATTTTAATTTAAAATATTTAAGTTTTTAAATACTAAAGTTAGTGTTAAGTTAAAACGATAGATATTAGGATAATGAGTATTGCGTATATATAAATCAAGTTTAATATAAAGTGTATGATTTTTGTGTTATTTGTGTGCTCTTGGTTGATTATAGGGATTAATCAGGTTACCATACTCAGACAACCATAAAGAGGAGTGTATTAATCGTATATAAAAAACAATAAATTTTCAAAAGATTGTCTGAATTTATTTCAATTTTATTGTTCAAGTTAAATTTTAAGTAATGTATCTAAAATTAGTACTTCTTTATACCATTGATAAATTTAATTTGGAATTTAATATTACTTATTGGATTTTTATATATGTAAAGTTCCGAATTGCAGTGTCTACCAGAGAAATATATGAACCGACTGTCATTAGATTTTCATTAAGTATTTAGAGTCCTGATTACAATACTTCAATCTCATTTCCTGGGTTTAAATACCGGTCAGTGTAATACTTACATAACTTCCAGAATCTTTGCTCAGAAAATATACTGAGGCAAAAAGTGTATTTTAGTAAACAAATATTCTGGTTATAAACTAGACATTTCAAAATATATAATAGAATATTTTGAAATATCTAGTTCATAACCAGAAATATTTTTTAAATTGAATATATTTTCCAGGAGATAAATAATTTATAATGATACTAACAAATGGTAATAAAGCTATTTTAAAAGATAATTGAAAATGAGACTCAATTGCTTTTGTTCGAGATTAAGAGATAAAAGTGATACTGACGCTCACAAGATTTTTGCAATTGTATAGTTGAGTTGTTTTCCCTCCTTGGACATTTAAATAAATTTCCTGAGCAAGCTATTTTATATTCTATATATTTTTTATAATTGTAAAGAGATAACTTGTAAATTGTACCTCAAACATTTAATTTGAAAAAAAAAATTTAAATGGTGTATTTTTATGAATTTGAAAATTGGTTACATTGCTAGAAAACCTGAAGAACCCTAAATGTTACATCACGTTCACGAGCGTCAGAGGGTTAAACTACTGTTAATATTTCAAGTTATTTTATTTGTGATGGTTTAATTAAAACAATCGGTGTTTGACTTATCCTATATTTCTGTGTATAACGATCACTCTATAATAAAATTATTGAAAATGGGAACTAATATAGCTTTAAATTTCAAAAGATGTGGATTTTGTTTTAGCCTTGTGCATATAACAATTATGAAATTACTTGTAGGAAAAAATTAAGCATGTAAAATTAACAGTATATTATAGTAAGATATAATATTTAATAGTTTTAAGTAATTAATAAAAAGCATTATGTAAATACATAAATGTACTACCTCGTCTAAAGCTAAAACAAAACACTAAACTGAAATTTCCATATATTGAGTAAGCATTTTAAAATTCAATTTGAGTCTAAATAAGAAATAAGAAAAGTGTTTATTTGAATTTGAAAACAGTATTTTTCATTCGAAAAGCGTTAAAATTTTTAGCAATAAAATATATGTAAATTCAACTATGTAAATAAAAAATGTGGCTTACTTATTCCCCTCAGCAAAACTTTAGAATAAAAATTTTGTTCACTCAGAATTTTATCTCAATTGTTAAGAATTTTATTAAACACATGTAAACTTAATACAATAACTTTCACAACTACTTTAAAAACTGAGTAAAAAAAAAAAAATTCACTGCTTTTAGATTAAATTTCCGTAAAACTCCATGTTGAGAATACTTTATATTACTAACAAAAACGAAAATAATCGATAAAAATAACGACAAAATACCAACTTTACAAAAAAAACATTAACTTTAAAAAAAAATACAATCCTACGCAAACCATGGTTCAAAACCTCAACAATACCTCATTTAAAAAATCTCATCCCGAATTAAACAACAATGAAAGTAAAATCTATCATAATTGGAAAGGGAATTTAGAATCCACCATCGAAAAAATCCTGCAAAAACAGTAACTTCGACAGCACTATTTACCACAAAATGTGCAGTCGTCCACTCACAGCAGAAAAAAAGCAGCCATCCCAACCAAATAAGGTCGTATTCCTCCAAACTAGCATATTAAAGGAATCTAATCCCCGCCCCTCCCCTTTTAAAAAAAAAACTTCATTACGGGAGTTCCAATTAGAGCGGGTCCTGAAACTCAGAGCAATTGATGGTGAGTTCTTGCCTGGTATTTATCAAAGAGCTTGTTAGCTTAGAACTCAACCGGCTGTGTTCCCGCTCTGATGAGGTGCATCGAATTGAACTCCAGGTACGCTGACGCTGGCATAAAGTCGAAGTGGCTTTAGTCCGACGCCGGGGGCATTTTTTTGTTCCCTTTTCCTTTGATTTCATTTTATCTCTTCGATCCCTAATGCTGAATATTTACCGAGCCTCGTAGATATCGGTTCTGCAGGAGGCCCAGGGAGAGAGTAGGAGACACTCGAATATAGAGGTCCTGCGTCATGGATTTTGTTAGGACGGGAGGGCTTTTTTTTATTGGAAATCTTATGGGCTTTTATCACATATACGCTTCAGCAACTGTGAGCATAAGTATACTTATAATGCATTGGATATGTGCTATCTTACACAGGTGTACTTCAACGGCCTTTGTGTTTCTTCGTAAACTTATACACCTCATATACGGTAAGGTGCGGGAATTTGGGTCATGGGATAATTTAGGTTTTTCTAAATTAAATATTATATTTCACATTGTTAAACTTATGTATTGATCCCGCATTTTTAGAAACACTAACATTTCATAAACATAAACTTTTTCTTCCATTAATGGAGTACATTTTAGCAAATATATTGCGTTTGGGGGTGATTTAATTTAAGTCCAACAGACGATTTGTTTGAGTATTCAAAAACCTTATGATAGTTTGATATGTATGACAATTTCTATTGTGGTGTTTTAGCAAAGAAAGGAATACAAGAGGGTAGACATGACATTATTGAAATATATTTAAACTTTAGGTTCAAGCTAAGATAATATTTAAAGATAGGAACATTTAAGTGGGTGCCTACGAGATTGACCCACTGGGACGACACAGGACTGATTACATGAAGGTTTTTAACAGGAATATGAATAGGGTGTTGCCACCACTAAGTTATATGTTTATATGCATGGGCTGTTCTATTACAAACAAGCAGGGGTGATGGGAAAATGGGAATTGATATCCTACATATATATAAAAACTTAGAAAATTGATTCATTTACCAATACTCATGGGTTTTACATAAAAAAAGAAAAAAAACTAATACATTTGAATTAAAAAAAAAATTTTAATTATAATTTATTTAGCTTTTTTTCAATGTTTTGCAAAGTGGCAAAAGTGGTTTTTCGAATTATTAATGCTAAAGAACAGGAAATTCGTAAAAATGTAACGATCTTCGGCAAAAGTGCAATTACTCTACAAAAATATTAATTTCAACACTTATTAATGACAAGAGTTAACTGTAATATATTTAAAACAGTGTTTATATTTTAATATAATGAAGTTACGTACATCTTTTTCAAATAAAATGTCGACAAAAGGATATTTCGAAAATCAAATCGTCGCCATTTTTGCTTGTTTTATTAGAAGTTAAACAAAACATTTTAAATGAAATAAAAAATTGTCTGAAGAACAAATTAAGCATAATATAAATACATCATAGAATTCTTAATCAAAACAAACCAATAATAATATTAACAGTGTTCTATTTCGAAGGAAACAATTAATACAATAGTTGACTTTTCAAAATGGTGAATGGAGAATTACAGTTTGATTTTAGGAAAAAACCAGTCCATTAATAATCAAATGTATTCAGTTTAAGATTCAAATGTTGTTATTTATTATATTTTATTCAAATTTGTAATTTGATCTAAAAGTGGGTTCTAATAATACCTTTTTATAGGAAAAATTCCATAATTCCCACTGGTGACGAAAATTACGCCATCTATGTATCATGGTAAGTTACTTTAGTAAAAAAATAATTAAAAATATTTATAAACCTCAGAATTAAATAAAAAAATCCGATTATGTTTGCAATAAATTAGTGAATGTTTTTTTGAAATAATTGTAATTTGAAAAAAAATTCCTTAAAGAAATTGGACTTTGAACGTCAAAAATCGAGTTTTCAGAGCCAAATACCTCCCTTTACCCTATGCTTTTACAAAAAATAATTTGTAAATATACTTTAATTTTTTTTGTAATAACTATATTATTTACAACATACAACAAGCTTTAAACATTTCGAATTTTTATTTTATTCGTCAGTAATTTAAGATTAGTATAAAATTTAGTTCAAGAAGAAAAACAATATTGTAAGAAATCGTGCAATATTTATCTTGTAAATCTGCTTTATGTGCTTAATTTGGGAATGGGACTAATAATATACATATAACATCACAATATTATTGCGACGCTAATTAATTTTAAAATATTAAAAAACAGAGGAATTTAAGCAGATATATCCTAAAGCAATAATTAATAAATTCATATTTTAATGATCATTTTGGTGAATTATATACCGTCTGACTTTAAATGTACCACATTGTAAAAATTAGTTTTACAAATTAACACAAAGCCAATTCTACTGTTCAACACAAAATCTCGCCCCCTTTGATTCTTAAAGAATTAGTCCATCCAAAAAGATTAAACTGAAAGTCCTCATTTACTCGACAGACACACTACATTCTAATTATGTTATCAGCTAAATGCATTTGCAGTCAAGCTTAGTGATTGACAGAAGAAATAAAATTAAGCAGTCATCCAGATTGCAACTTTACCATATCTACCACGTAATAAAATTACTTTCAGAAGAGTTATTGCCCTTCAGTAACTTTCGGAAGCAGAAATCAGACAGTCAAATTTTCCACTTTAAGAGTGTCGGAAATTCAGTTACCCCCCAACATGCAGTCATAAGTTTGGGAAATGTTTCGCTTTAGGGCTGTCGAGAGACCAAATCAATAATTTCCTTAATTATATCTTGATATGTATCGATCGATACCGCGTGAAATAGGAAGCAAGTTCCTTTCAATACTTCCTTCCGAAACTGAGTCTTTCGAACCGCAGTTGTAATACGATTTATATCCAATTAGATCCCAAAGGTCGCTTCGTAAAATGCTAGGACTGATAATCAATGTGATCAACGGAAAATTCTGTTGAATCGATCGGGGATTTCAAATTCACTCATCGGAAATATTTCAATTCAAATGTAAGTGAGAGTGTTAAAAGTGTCCTATATAGATTTATTGAAATGCTTCTTGAGAGATTTAATGGGTTTTGTAAATTTGTGAAAACTCTTAAAATTAATCAATCCCCGTGATACTTTCTATCTAACTTTAATGTGTCCTTCTAATAATAACGACATAATACAATTTAGCATTACATTTATCATAAAAGTAGTCACAGAGCAGACCTGTCGATAGAGATAGACAAGACAAACAAATACTCCAGAGATTTACCTGTCTATGTCCCTAACAAAATTTAGTTTAGGAATAGCCAAACTATAGGTAGTGCTTAAAAATAAGCCCCGTTAATAAATTTTTAATAGACTTTAAGGCAGCTCCTTTTTAAAGAGAGAAACAATTTTCTTTCTGCGTGGTTTTTAAAATTATAAATTGTTTGAAATATAAATTTAGTAATAATTTTGATAAATATGATATGTGTATCCATATTTTTCCATATATTGGATTAGGATTTAGGAATAGTCAATCTGTAACTAGTGTTCAATCCAATTGTTTTAACTGAATTTAATATTTTTTTTAACTGAGTTTAATTAGTCTTTTAATTAAGTTTGAATAAAGTTTATAAATAGTAAGTTTTTTAAATAAGCAAATTATCCTACCATTACGAACCAAACATAATATTTTGGTGTTTAATGCATGAATTGTGCAAGATAAAACAAACAACCTTTGATAAAATAATTATTCTTTTCTTAATCGTTCTTTGACTTCCTAGAATAAAATAATCAGCTGGTATGACAAATAATTTTGTAATTTTTAGTTATTCCGAAATTGCTATTACAGACAGTTTCAAATTTACGTAAAATTCCTAAACGAACTAAAACATTCAATTCTTTTCAAATAAAATAACTATAGAAACATAAAGTAACACAAACTATAGAAATGTAGTTCTTATTTTTAAGCAATTCTTTGTTGGTATTTTTGGTAATTATTACTATGAACAATTTTTTACATAACGGACAACAATTTTTGTATTATTATAAATAAAATAATTTCTAAACATTATTCGAAAACAAATATTATAATTGTTAATAACTTTTACAATATCGTCCTCTAGAATCCACTAATTTGTATTGAACAAACTCAATTTTAACAATGGAAAAACAAGTTGGGTGCAGTAGAGAGTAATCACATTTGTTAGTTTAATTTTTAATATAAATCTTAAACTTTTTAAACATGCTTTCATAAATAATATGACTGCCTGGGATCCAAAAAAAATATTTTACTACGTTGAAAACACATACCTGGTAAATGCAGAGCGGAACTCTGAGCAATTTGCAATTAATAATTAAACTTAAATAAATATAGATTAAATATTTACTTTTAATATTTTTTTTTATTATTGAATGTTTATTTCGGATTGTACATGCACTATTCTTGACATTTGTAAATTTGTAATAAATAAATGTTCAATAAGTAAATTTTGAAAATCCGGATTTTTTTTTTTACATTAGGCACTGATCATTCTGCAATACAAAATGAATATTAATATTTAAAAGCTTTAGAATTTATATTGATAAAAAAATAATAAAATTTAGATTTATGTTAAAAAGTCGTGGTGATGTAGCTGTGATTATAAACAATAAACAGTAGTTAATAGGGGTACCATTAAAAATATTTAAAAAAAAAAAAAAAAAAACTTTAATCCTAAAAAAAATAAAAGGGTTTTATTCTCCAACGTTTAATTTTAATTTTACAAAAATTCAAATACCTAATACAAAATATTTATAATCTAAGCAGTTATGGAAGTGGAAAGAAGCACATTTCGTAATGGTGCTGCCATCTCTTGAACAGATATTTAACTAATGATTCCTTATTACCGTTAGTCGTTTAGTTATTCAGTTTTGTATATAAAGAGAACATAATTTTTAGATATATTTTTATTCTACAGATTTTTTCAAAGAATATCAATTTAAATTAATATACTTAAAACAAAATATTAAAATATAAGATATTAATAAAATATAAGATATAAAAATTAACTACAATAGATATTTCAAAATATGCAATATAATTTGTTTACTGTAACACACTTTTTGCAGAATAATATTTTCATAGAAAATATTCTTTGAGGATTCCGGATGTTTTGTAAGTATTCTACTGTGCAGAATTTAAAGAGAGTAAAGTAGTGCAATCATCACTATAAATCCTTAATGAAAGTCTAATGAGAGTAGGTTCATATATTTCTCTGGTAGATACCAACAATCAGTACTTCACAAATTTAGGCATAGTCATTCCTAGAATTGCTTAATTAATATATATTCACTTATAGAAGTACCAAATTAATCCCTAGTCACTTTAATAAGTCATACAATCATAAGTTTATGAAACGCTTGTTTTACCAAATGTGTATACAACATCAGAAAATCTTAGATTTTAACTGGAACGCATTAACTTATTTTAAAATAATATAACTAAACAGTGTGCCTGATACTTAAATTACAAGTGGTATTATACCATTAAAATAAAAGTATATATAGTTCATTTATCGGCAAAATAAATTATTTGCCGATGAAAAGCATCCACTTTGTCTATGCAGACTTCAATATAACATCCGTACTTAGAAACATCAAAAGTAGCATGGGTTACACGGATAAGAAACTAGCGCTCTTTTATATTTTCTACAAATATATACCATCCTTCAAAAAGAAATTACATTTATTGTATAATTCCGACTAGTTTATTATGAGCTCTTTATTGGATATATATAATATTCCAATCTAAAGTAAATTGTACAAAATAATAAATGAAATTATATTATATATAAAAAAAAAAAAATTATAAAGATGCTTTTAATTATCAAAATAAAGTTATCCAATTTCAAGTGCAAAATAAAACACTATTGTGAAATTTATCTATACGCTGATAATCTTTTAAAAACATAAATCAAAATAAATCTTATAAACTGCTCGAACACTTTCCATATCATTGAAAAACAAATTTTAACTTATTATTCCAATATTAGCGTTATTGGTGTAAATTACTATCAGTATTCAACAGCAGTCTGTGAGAACAGTCTGTGAAAACCTAGCAGTAGAAATTTGTTTCTTAATAAACACAAAATAAAAAGTAAAGCCGCTCTTATGCAATACACATCGTCAACCGACGTCACAAACAGAACATTTGAATAAGAAGTTTTCTCTACATATCCAAATTCACTTACATGATATTAGACTTGAAAAATTTGTTTCACAATATTTTCAAAAAGTTCAACCCAACTGTCTTAATGCCAAAACTAGTATCTTAGTAACAAAATGGCTTCAATGCAAACACAAATATAAACATAAAATTGTAGAATGATTTTTAACGGCAAAAGTCACTAGAATTGCTTCCAAATATTTTCATTGTCAATAAAGTATTTATTGAAAAATATCAAAGACTGCTCTTCTTTCCAAATATCTTAATGCATTATTATTGACATCAATTAATTACCTCTAAAAATTCAATTGTTTTTCTAATTATAATTTAAATTATCTCGGAGTGATAACTCAAACAATGATAAAAAGTCATATCACCTCTTCCACACAGCATATTTTTTTTTATTTTTTAATGCAATTCGTTTTAATTATCAGAGATAATCTAGCTAATAAGTAACACACACGCATAAATTATACATCTATCAAACTTTATGAATTTTCATCTGACAAAACAAGTAAAAAAGCCCAAAACGTTCCAAACAACACCCAGGCAATCCCCTTACAACATCAATAACACCTGAACCCAAGAAACAAGCGCGCAAATTCATTACACGTGTTATATGACTGAAGCGAACACCTCTCGCACGCATTCTCTCAAGTTAAAAAAATATTTCCGTAATTCACCACATCCTTACCTGTACTAAAAAGCAGGTGATGAAGAGCAATCGTTCAAACGGCAAACCCCATCCAGGCACTCTGCCGGCGAAACTCGTGTTTGGCACGGAATCATAACTAACAATTCCAAATTACTCACTCCCCCCGTTTTTCAGGAGTTGCGCCGCAAAATCTACAAATAGAATCCGTTAGGGAGAGGGATAAGAAAATAAAAAGGAATGTAAGCGCTGTCAAAGAATGAGACTCGGATATGTTATACTTGGGTGGATTGGTTACGGCTTGAAAAATATTATTCTGCGTGGGTTGACCCTTTGGGTAAAGCAAAACAACGGCAATGGCAATATCCGTTGTTGGAAAAATATACCTCAATTGGTCGTGATGGCCCAGTTAGTAGGATAAAGGATCGGAATTTTTAGAGATTTAAATTTGTGATTCGTTGTCTAAAGCCCGGCTGTTGCAAATTTGTTATCACTTCTCTTTTTTCCTGTCACCTCTCTCTCTCTTTCTGATCTTCCTTGTCAACTCTTTCTGATTTTTCCTGTCACCTCTTTCTGATCTTTCCTGTGTAATACATATGGAATTATTGCCAGTTGAACGTTTGTGCAGCTGTACTATGATGTTACTAACAATTCAATAAATAAAATGAGCTTCGAAAATAAATTCGTAGTCAATTTAAGTCTGTCAGCACTAATTGATGGAACTAAAACTTTTTATATTAGATCGCATTTTTTTAGCTTGTTAATGCACATCAACATAACCATTGAATTTATTTTAAAGGAAAATCAAAATTGGTCCTGTAGTAATAAAAAAAATTGCAGAAAAAATAAATTATTTAAAAGGGATTTTTTTTTTATGTAGTTAAACAATACCTCCGACTTCATAAAAGTTTTGTTTTTGAAAGGAATAGTAAACATTTATAAATTTATTTTATTTCTGTCAAATTCAAAACCTAATTGAGAAGTGTATTGTTGTTAGTATTTATAATATAAAATGATTACTTTAATCTTAAAAAAAAGAAAGCTACACATACAATTAAATTATACAATTTCTATTCATCTCTTAATTGTAAACGATAACAAATCTGAAAGACAAACAATGCTTTCTAATTAAATTGTTATAACACGAAAGCAGATAAAAACAGCAGAAATATCCCATATATAATAACGCTAAAAAATACATTTAAGATATTTATAAGGTATTTTGTTTTTTTAGTTTTTATTGTATTATATTTGGTAAAACTATAGATAACGATACGCAAATTCTTGTTTAAAGAAAATTGGAAATATACTTGTAGGTAAGAGTTTTGTGAGTAACAGCAATCAACAACAAAAAACATGCACCCTTCACCCTTTAATTTCGTAAACTACTTACCAAAATAATTCGCAAAAAAATGCGCACAAAAAGGCATAACAAGTTTTATTTTAAATAAATTATTGCATATAAACAAAATATCTCAAATTTGAAAAAAAAATCTAAATTTTTTAAACTTAAACAATTTGAAAATTAACAATAACTTGAGATATTGCCTGATAAACAAATTAAACTAAAGAGATATTGTCAAATTTAAAGGAACCGGATATTCAGAGTGATGGTACGGAATTAGTACGAATTAGTACCCGGATAGTTAGTACGAAATTAGAATTCGACTGTGGTTTTATGTTCCAACAAGCAAACTAAGTATTTATCACCCTATATGAAATATACTTCCGTTTTTTGCAATTATAAATCGTATTACATTATTTAAAATATCAGTATTGCACGCAAAAACAATCTACTAAATTACAGTAAAAATTAAAGTAACTAAGGATATACACAACGCATATTCTAAAACTTATAATTTTCATTTAGCCCTATTCCCCTTGAACAGAACAATATACAACAAAATTGCCCCCAAAACTTTAAGAAAACTATTGGTTTCCAGTTTTCTTCGCGGAGAATCTCAGCAAAAAACTCCCCACAAGTCCCCCCCACCCCTCAAAAAACCCTTTAATAACTTCTTTTTCAATTCCGGACCAC
This sequence comes from Troglohyphantes excavatus, assembly GCA_963932185.1. Lineage (NCBI taxonomy): Eukaryota > Metazoa > Arthropoda > Arachnida > Araneae > Linyphiidae > Troglohyphantes > Troglohyphantes excavatus. Next base: position 24,208,721 of record OZ010672.1, on the reverse strand, counting down.
AAAACCATTAAGAAGCTACCCACTCTCCTACTTCCCATAGCGGAAGGATAGTTAATTCATTGTAAAGGATTCCTATTTCGGTTTGACAAAGGAATCCTCCCGCTAAATTAATGAGATGCGTCGGCCGGCCAATTATCGTGGATCCCCCCCTCTCAGAAATGCAACTGCAGAGAGACTTGCTCTGGGTGCAACGCATGCGTCCGAGTATAATTGAGGAACACTCCTGTATTTGAACTTCTAGAAATTGATGATGCTATCGGAAAAGCAAGGGAAGTGGAAGGAAAAATAGAATAGTAGTAGTTAGTTGAGGCTGTTTGGGGCACAGAGTTATGAATGCCGATACGCAGATGTGGGGGTTGGCGCTAACTAAGTTCAAATAATTGTCCGGGCAGTTATTGAAAATGTAATTAAAATATATGCGGAAGTATAAACGTGTCCCTTGATCCTGAATAGTTCGTCAATTGTTAGGTGGGTTGGGGGATAAGGGATTGGGATTTATTTTAAAATTTTGATTTGAATATATGCCGGTGGTGTATGAATATTAAATACTGTGTACTGTATGAATTGAACATATTATTTAAATTGAATTGAAATGTAAAATGAATAACAAAGATCCTATTTAAATCCATATATCACTCGGATCCATTTTTTTTTATATTTAACATTTTTAAAAAAGCGTCTCATCGAAAATTGTTCTTTAAATGTACCTTGAAAATAAATTATTTGTAAAAGTTTACAATATCGTAATTGTAATAACATTGTGTAAAATAAATAACATTGTGTTATATATATTATTTAATTTGTGTTTTTTTCTTTTCAGGTTTCACATCAACGATAAAGCAAAAGAAGTTCTTGAATCAACCATTAGTACATTTTTTTGAAATTTAGAAAAGTGTTGTTGATTGAATTACTTAATATATGATAACTTAATAAATTGTTAAAATACCTTTTACATTATTTAAATTTAATATTTTATTAGGGTAGGTGATGTATGTACTGAAATTGCAATCGGAGATTATAAGAATATTTTTTTAATATCCGCTTCTAAAATATAAAAACTAGCATTTATAAGGTAATTTTTTTTAATGTTTATAAAAGTTAACAAAATTATTATTTCAAAAATTTAAATAAAAGTTTGAAATTAAGATTTGTATGTGTAATCAGTTGAATCAATTGGAAATGTTCGCACACAATTTATTGTTTTAAAGAGTTTACCTTTCAAATTATGCTTATTGTGAAAATACGCTAAAATTAAAGATATTTGTAAAAAAAAATTAACTATTGAGTAATCCAAATTTAAAAATAATTAAAAGTTACATTTATAAATTATATTATTTGAATTAAAAATATTACTTTAAACACTAACACTCCCACAAAATATTCTTAAAATATATTTTTTTTTAAATATTAAAATATCAGTACATTTCTTTTAATTCCTTTATTACTTTTAAATTTAAAACTATACGTTATTTAGTTGTTTCCGGAATATTACATGAACAATTCTTTTATTACAATTCACATAAATAACCCAAAAAATTATTCTCAAAAATTTTAATTCTACTGTTTGTAATATATGTTTATATAAATATGTTTATACAATTCCATAAATGTTTGATAAATCATAAATGAAATATTATAACAGTTCATTGTTCTATGTATCGTATAAAATTTATGTAACTTTTCAAACAGTTTATCTTAAAAAAATTAAGATTGATCAAGTTTGCAATAAAAAATACTAAGAGCATTTTTTTTATTAATTAAGAAGGAAAGAAGACGAAGCAACTTTATTGAACTTAGATAAAGCATCCTTTAACGGCTAGTTGGACAAAACATATGTAATAACTTTTGTTTTGTCTAACCAGACTGTTACAGAGTGCTTTCAGACTACGAGTTCAGTCAAGGGACCATTGTGCAAAATGTAAGTATAAATCTTTTTTTGATTGTGTTTATAAGTTAGTTATGCTTTATTTCTTATTTTTATCAGTTCAATGTACTCAAGCAGTGGTTATCAACCTTTTATTCTAAAATTTTACATTATAAAAATATGTTAACCCTTATGTTAAAACCTTATGTTAAGAATATGTTTGAGTTATTCGCACCATAGGTTGAAAACCACTACTCTAAAGTATCTTTAAGGATGTATCGAGTAAGTACTTTAATTGAGCATAGATAAGCAAAAGTATTGTTTGCACATAATAATTACAAAAATACTCTTATTATACTTAAATAAGATAAAAATTGTTTATCAAAAAATTAATTGCATAATAAGAGATTTTGGAAACTAGTCTCATACAAATAATAATTGTAAAGTATAGAAAAATTTAAAACCTCCAAGTTATGAAACAAAAAAATCTAAACTACATAGTAAACTCTAAAGTTCTCATAAATATATCCATCATAATTTAAGAGGTTTACAGCTTCGTAAAGTCTAATAGCTTAAAAATGCATTATGATAAGGAAATTAAATAAATTGGTTTGAAATATGTATTTATAAAATTATGTGTGGACTGTTTAATTACTCTTTATTAGAGATATTTTTAAAACAGGTTACATAAAATTAAGAATTTAATATTTAGTTTTAATAAAATATGCAAAACATAATTTATTCTCAATTGAAAAAAAGTCGCAGAACAGTATAATTAAAATAAATATATATAGAGAGAGATTTGTCAAGTAATTTTATATATATAAAGATTTATTTGTTGTTGTTCATGTTAATTAAGATACACAACATATAACATAATCTCTGACTGTCCATGTCTAAAATCGAGAATAAAAATCAGAAATTGGGGGAAAAAAAGACACTCTCTTTGAAATCAAGCATACCATCTTACATTCAAAAACAGTATATAATTTGAAAAGCAATATATTTCTTTAGAAAATAGTCCGACTTCAACTCTTCCTATTTGTTGGACTCACAGCGGCTATTGGCAAACAGTTTGCGAACTCGGCCAGATGTGGCCATCTAGTTACTATGGTTACGGCCGCTCTCAAAAATCGGCCGCTTCTTTTTAGCCAGTTCCATAGACGACTGTTCCATGTACTAGTTCTTCCTACACAGTACACTACTTCGCATTCTTTTTATCCATCATATCTTATTTTTCAAGGAATGTAGGATAAAAGATCGGGACTCATGTCTTCTGGATCGGAATTAAAATGGAAAGCTTGTATTCCACACATGTGCACTTCGGGTTCGAGAAAAGCATTGGTGGCAGCAATAAAATTGCCAATACTTAAAGGATAAAACTGTGGGCTCAGTATAAAAATTGAGCTCATAAACTCTGATATGCACATATGAAACCTACAATTCATCCGACTTCAAAAAATATCTGGATTTTATGTAAATACTAAATTAACAGTTTAATAATACTTTAGAGGTTGCGAATACAATATGCCAATAATAATTTCAAAAGTGTTGTATTCCTTCTTTTACAAATAAAATATATTTTCATTCTAGAGCTACAACTTCAGTTTTCACATACTACATAATCAACGGCTATTATAAAATGTTCTTTTAAACATCTTTCCTATTGCTTTAAATACATTAATACATATTGAACACCTTAGCCAAAAGAAAATGTATAAACTTAAGACTTCAATAAATATATATTGTTATTTGAATAGCAATATGAAAATATAAAATAGCGATTCTGGTACTAAATTGAATGTATATATATTAAATTTATAGCGTGTAATCTTTATATACATATTATACAATTTACAATTCTAAACATTATATTTTAAACAATATCTTAAGTCATGCTCTATAATATCTCTCACATAAAAACTCGTACTTAGACAGTACAACCGCGCATATTTGAATATACGCTTCTGTTAGCCAATGTTATGGAATATTTGTTTAGAAACACTCTACATTGTTAAAAATAGGTACTCAAAAATAAGTCAAATGTACTCATTTTTTAGAATATTCGACGCTTATTATAGCTCCGAATACATAAGTTTCATTTTTGAAAAATACATGTACTTAAAAATGAGTACAATGAGTAAAAATGAATAAAAAGAGCAGTTGCTTGCATACATAGGCTGACTTCATAAATCACTTTTAATAAATATCGACAATTACAACCAAGAATTACCGGTAATCGAGAATTACCGACGTGAAGAAGTTATAAGCAGAAAAAAAATTTAAAAGGTGTGCCAAAATAATGAGAAGTAAGATAATTAAGTTATAACAATTCAGTTTCCGTTTCAACAATCGACATCAAATAATATGAAAAACAACTTCTGAACAACTATTTTAAGTCTGTCAAGTCGCTTTGTTAAGATGGCTTGAACAGAAACCGAGATTAGCAATATTAAATCACACTGCTCACTTTTGAGAAAGTACGATTACTTAAATTTGAGTACGTCATCGCTCATTTACGATTAAATTGTTCTCAAAGAAAAACGAGTAGGTTCAGGTACTCATTTTTAAATACCTTTTTTTTTACAGTGTAAACAACAATTAACCAGAATTATCAGCATAGTAGTTTTTCTTATTATTCCGATAAATATATCAACGCTAAAAACCAAGCGACGCATATAATCATAACAATAGCTTATCTATTCCATTTAACCAACGTCTACTTTAAATAGTACTTTTCATAAGATATTTATTCGCGAGACTTGATTTCGGAACCGTCATTCAATTCAGTCTAATCTTCAGCTGGAAATCGATAGTAAACTTATTATCATTTCCAAAACAATAAAAAAAAAATCCGAAATCATATATCTTTATCGGCATTTCTTCGCAGCAAGTAATTTATCATCAAGTGGAAGAGGAAAAAAAAAGTGAAACGTCATCAGTCATCTTTAATTTAATATTTACACATTGTGTAATATGTTCGATACTTTTAGGTAAAATACCCGCTTGTTTTCTCATCAATAACCAAAGGTCAAAGTCATTAATAAAATAGTGACAGCTGCTGAGGCTCATTTCACTAGAAAGAGACATCAAGATTTTTTTTATCGGCCAAAGACCTATTCTTATTAGATCTATATGATATATAGGTTTGTGCTTTGACCAAATAATAAGTCATTTCCGTGATCATATAAAAGAAATCTTATTGTAGACGCCCTATACAATGATACTGAATAGCCATTATTTAAAGAGTACCTGTGAGCAGAAAATTAATAGGCACTCTCTTTTAGTGTATCAGAAATATTACCACTAATATAGAATTAATATATAAAGTTTCCCAAAAAGTATATTATTATATTTATTAGTATACTTATCTAATAGTACGTGTAAAAATTTCTACAATTTCGTCATTTTCCAAAATAGATTTTATCTAAACAACGTTTATATTAAACGTTGTAATGTACACAGTTACGAACAATAGCCTTATTGATAAATATTTCATTTATTTTTCTGCTAATATATGTTTATGTACTTAAAAATGCTTGTTATGCATGTATATTTGTATTATCATGTTAAAATAAAATCGAAATAAAAAAATATTCACTGAATTTGGTTTGTGGTTATTTTATAAATCAATTAAAGGAAAAAATATATATGTTAAATATATTTATTATATGAAAATTTACCTTTGTGACGTCAATGATTTTTTTTAAAATTGTTTCTAGACACTTCCTCTTAAATTGGATAAGCACACGTTTCCTCAATATCAACCAATTCGCTTTTTAAATTAACTTCTCTAATATACGGTATTTCTCCCTGAAAACAAAGCAATCTATTCTATAATGAATAAATTATCAGTGAATAATATGCTTTATTTAAAAGTTCTTTATTAAGTATGTAATTACCGTCTTATTTTTGGAAGATTAGATGGTATAGATGAGGAACTACCAAGAAACATGAACTCCTTTCCTACCTATCTCGACATAACTTTAATGATTTAATGATTTGAACGCAACTATATTCGAACTACTTTTATAGGAACCTAGCATAAACTTTAAGTTTGTTACTTAAATATAAATGAGGTGTGCTGTTCAGCCATCGAATACGAAATATATATTCTCTATAGCTACAAAAGTTTAAAAACTTTAGTAAAAATAACTATTATAAATATATTATGAAGTCTAAAGAAAAAAGAAGGAAAATAATATTTTGTAATAAAATAAAGTACTTTTTATTTAATGCTTTAAACTACATTTACATGCATTGTACTACTTGAAAGTGTTACATGGTGAATATAAAAAAATGTAGTCATATAAAATAATGTTTTTATCTGTTAATTAGTTTAATAAATACACTCCGACTAACGTGATAAAACATAAAATTTATAAACATAGCAAACAAAGTCTTACGTTTCATTACAAGTCACTAAAAATAAATTTTTCAATAGTGAAAAAACAACATAAACCAGTACAAAATAAACACAAAAGCAGTCTTTCTAAAAGCAACGAAATACAACGAGAAAATTAAACACACATATAATAAATCCAGTTTATGCTAAGCTGACCCGCCATAAGGCATACAGCGACACATATAATAAATATATGCTTTATTCTTCAACGGTACTTTCGATACAGTGAATAAAGAATACACTAATAAATGCATTTTTTTTAATTTGATGTATCGCGAGAATGACCAAAAATGTTTCAATAATTTTTAATTGAGAAAAAGTTATATTTTATAAAGTTTTATTTGCAAATTATATAAAATAAAAATGTTTAGAATATCATAACAAGGCAAAAATCTGGAAGAAAAAACTTTTTTTTAATATTTCTGAGTATTTTTTATTCTTCCTTATATCGCAAAATTATCAAAATAATTATTGTGATTAATAACATTAAAGAAAGTATGATAACTCAGAATATAAAAGAAATAATAAACAAATTGTTTTAATGAGAAATTCTATTAAATAAACTTCTTTCCTGGAAAATAGTTAAATTTTATTTACAAATTTAATATTCATTTAAAATTGCAAAATAAAAAATAAAAAAAAAATTTAACCATGATGATATCAACAAAAATTGTCCATATTATTAAAACCGAATAATACAAGTATATTTTTGCGATCAGCAAATTACAATTTAATTAAACAAACACAAACCTTAAAACCCCTGTTTAAGAACGGAGAAAATTAATCCCAAATTTGAACTCAGAAATTCGACACTCCCGAATGTCAGCAATATTTGCCTCAAAATCGGGAACTGTTTATTCAGCTGCATCGAATCCTTTAATCCACATTAAGCGCTTTTAATCTGTTGACGTGGTTTCCGAAATCGTAATTTGGTTATGAAGGGAGAGAGGATAATGAACTAAAGTCGCCTAGAGACATCTGAAGGCGCACTCCTCGCTCAACATTACCGACTTACGCCACATACATTCACTAACACACACTTCCCTACAATCCAGGGATTTCTCTAAATAACAATTTGCTGGAACCGGCTCAAGATCAATGCTTTCGAGGAGAAAGTATTATATGTGAATGACTGAATTAAATTAAATAATGGGCGACATGAAATACACCCACTTGAAATCTTCTCAATTTTTTAAATTTTGAATTTATTTGGGACTGCAGATGTGAATAATTAAAGTGAGTTGCAAACTAAACATCATCAAATTCCATTAAGCATTTAGTAGATTTTTTTTTTACAGCCGAAGTAGAATATTCAATTGTTGACTATATATGTCTCAAAAAGAAAGTTACGAGGTTTATATATGAATTCGTAACAATTTTTAATTGCAAACATCTTAAAATAAGGTTAAATTTATGAAAAAGTTCTTATAATCATTCTAAATAGATGTGTAGCCAATAGCCCCATAGCCAAAACAGTTAAATTATATTTTTAAGAAATCGCTATAGGAGGATAATTAAAAAGACCATTCAGATTGGCGATGCTGACTCCTTAATGATACGACTCATCATATCATTAATGAGTTGTATTGTAAACTTAACTGAGTTTTCGTTTTTTTTTATCGGCAGCCAAAATTTAAAAAATATTCCCAATTTATTCCTTTTAAAATTTTTACATCACAAACTGAAATTTGTTCTAACATATAAAAACACCTCAAGTTCCCAAAAAATTAGCAATAGTTCTTATTTTTTTTAGATTTCAAATTTATAGTAAAAATGTTTTTAAAAATATCTATAGAAATAGAATAATACATATTTTATAAGTATTTATATCAAAAATATTTTTATGTGCTTAAGTGTAGAGACTAGAGAATTAAAAATAAAGTCCAATCAACAAAGAAAAAATTACTTTAATTTATGAATATCACCAATAATATATAATTTAACATTTTTATTGTATCGTCAAAATATAAATTTATTTTTATTAAAATATATTCACCTTATCGCATAAAAAATAGTAGTAAAGTCTGAACACTCTACCAAACTACAGTAAAAAATAATTGTTCGCAAAGAAAAGTTTCAAATATCCTTGTGTGCATTTAAAAACAAATACGTAGACTATTATAACCAATCTCTATTGTCAATTCTACAAACGTTTCCTCAAAAACAAACCTTGAAAGCTTTTCCTTTTACAAGATAAGATATCTAATCCAGGTATTGTAGGAAAATTCATTGAAAACTTTATACATTTTTTTTACGTTGTAGTTAGTAAAGTCGTACACGTTATTTGAAGGCAGAATAAGCATTTGTTAAAATAATGAAATTTACGTTTTTTTATCAATTATTAGCTACAAAAGCTCCGTAGCTATCGGTTATTGTGTATTTTAAATAATATTTATCTATTTTAAAAAGTTCATTTCAAATGCAATTCAATGCATTTAATTATACAATTTATTTAGTTGTTTTCCGAAACAATTTAATTTTTAAATATAACTGATTATTTTCAAATAACTTATCATTAATTTTCCAATACTTTTTTAATTATTTTTTAAACACAACTTAATTATACATATACGTATAATTATACATATTAAAAATACTTAAAAAAAATTGTTTAAACTTATGAAACTAACAACTAGAAAAAAATTTAATAGTTTTGATTAAATGTCATTAATATTTTTTTTTCAATGGAAGCTTAGTTTTTAAAACAAAGAAAGTTCTTCTGAAATTGAAGTCCGAATCTTGGTAAAATCAAATTATTTTATATTGTAAAAACCAAAAATAATGTAAATGTTTCAATAACGGTGTATGAGAAATGTTTATAAGAGATATATTTTTAATTTTAATTAATAAAATTAATTTTAAGTATTCATCTCCAGTAACCTCATATAAATGCACGAAATAATTTGTAAGGGAAATCGCGAAAGAATACTAGAAATAGTTAAATTATTTTTCTTAAATAAAAAAATATGTAGACCCTTACCCAAACTCGCAATTTAACAGTAATAACCCGTTTAACATTTTCTCCATATTAACCCGTTAATATGGAGAAAACCCTTAATCTTACATTAACACTGAAAATGCATTTTTACGCTTAAAACAAACTATCCGACTCTAATTTGAAAAATATTACTATATCTATTCAGCTGAACACATACGATTTTACTTCGATTTTGAAAATAAATATTAAAGAATGTGTTTTCGAAACACTACTGTCGTAAAATTTAAGTGAAAGCACTTTTGTTATATTTTACATTGAAACATAGCGCATCTGGCAGACATGTATCATTACGTCAGTCTTTTGATTAAGTAACTGATTCACTGTAAACATGGTGCAGCTGTTTAATTATTGTAGAAACTCGTCTCAACTACATTCTTGCAATAAAATATATACAAAAAGAAGTATATTAGAAAAAAAAACTTCCAAGCACTAAAAGTTTACTTGTTACTCCAAAATATTTTTAGAGACTTTTACATTTTTACCCTGACAATATCTAAAGATTAGATTCATTAATACTCAAAGAAAAAAAACACGAACAATTATAGAAATGTAGATAAACCCCATAAAAAGATCCCAAAACTCAGTATAATAACACAAATCTCTATCCACCCAAGATGATTCCCCGTTATTTCTTTATTCCTAAGAAAGGAGTCCCCCATCCGCTGACGAAAGTCTTATCTAAACAATTACAAGTGTCAGGGGAAATGCAAAGAAAACAGAAGACACCCCCTTGCGCGATACATATTTTAATCCTTTCAATCAAGCAGTAGAAAAACACCTAAGAGATAGACGCTAATCCCATAATCTAAGGAGAATATTCCCAGAGTTTCCGATAGTCTTCGTGGAACTTGTGCTAGCGTATATCGCTGACACTACTCAAACAATTGATCATCTCTGGGGATCCCTGTCGTTTGTTATTGCGCATTTCCTGCCCGAATCCTCTCACTTCTTCAACCGGATTATTCCGAGGATGGGGAGATGTTTATTATTCGCACGTCCCCACACGTTTCACAATTATTTGTCATCGAGGGGAGAATTCAAATGCGCTCGGTGGTGATTGCAGTTTATTTCGAAGATAGTGTAATGCTGTGTTTTTCTGGCTAGATGCGTTTACAAATAGTATTAGACATTTTCTAACATATTAATTATAATTAATATTGAGTATTATTATTCAGTTATTGATTCACAATACATAAAATAAGAATTATTTTAATATTATTTCTTAAGAGTAGTAATACTTTTTTATATTTTTATTTATAATACTATTTTTTACAATACTATTTTATTTACAATACTATTTTATTTACAATACTATTTTATTTAAAATAATTTATTTACTATACTATTTAATTTATAATGCTTATTTTATTTATAAAAATATTTCATTTATAATAGTATTCTATTTGTAATATTTTAGTTATAATATTGTGTTCATTATACAATTTTATTTATAATATTTTATTTATTATACAAATTTATTTATAGTTTATTTATTATACAATTTTATTTATAGTTTATTTATTATACAATTTTATTTATAATATTTTATTTATTATACAATTTTATTTATAATATTTTATTTATTATACAATTTTATTTATAATATTTATTTATAATATTTTATTTATAATATTTTATTTATAATATTTTATTTATAATATTTTATTTATAATATATTATTTAAAATATTTTATATATAATATTTTATTTATAATATTTTATTTATAATATTTTATTTATAATATTTATAAGGCGTATTGACTAAATAACTGCTCAACGATTGAACATAAACATCTTTAATCACATATGCCTAACATTACAATAATCTCGGGGAGGAACGAAACCTTAAATACGCATCACCGTAAGAGGCAGTTACATGACTGAAGCTTCCCGGCGCAGCGGGAAAGACATAACATATGTAGAGGGCGTTACAATCGTAATAACGGGAACAATATATAGACACGTAACGGGAACATGAAAATATATACATGTGACGGGGACATGATAATAGGACAAACATATAAGATAATAACATAAATGAATAACGCTGGTTACATATTTTATTTATAATATTTTATTTATAATATTTTATTTATAATATTTTATTTATAATATTTTATTTATAATATTTTATTTATAATATTTTATTTATAATATTTTATTTATAATATTTTATTTATAATATTTTATTTATAATATTTTATTTATAATATTTTATTTATAATATTTTATTTATAATATTTTATTTATAATATTTTATTTATAATATTTTATTTATAATATTTTATTTATAATATTTTATTTATAATATTTTATTTATAATATTTTATTTATAATATTTTATTTATAATATTTTATTTATAATATTTTATTTATAATATTTTATTTATAATATTTTATTTATAATATTTTATTTATAATATTTTATTTATAATATTTTATTTATAATATTTTATTTATAATATTTTATTTATAATATTTTATTTATAATATTTTATTTATAATATTTTATTTATAATATTTTATTTATAATATTTTATTTATAATATTTTATTTATAATATTTTATTTATAATATTTTATTTATAATATTTTATTTATAATATTTTATTTATAATATTTTATTTATAATATTTTATTTATAATATTTTATTTATAATATTTTATTTATAATATTTTATTTATAATATTTTATTTATAATATTTTATTTATAATATTTTATTTATAATATTTTATTTATAATATTTTATTTATAATATTTTATTTATAATATTTTATTTATAATATTTTATTTATAATATTTTATTTATAATATTTTATTTATAATATTTTATTTACTATACAATTTTATTTATAATATTTTATTTACATTACTTTTACATTTTAATAATTTTACATTAACACTGTTTATTTTAATGTTACTAATTCAAATAGGTTCATTTCTTTTTTAAAAAACTTTATTTAAGTAAGTTGATGTAGAATGGTTTTTATAAAATCTTAAACATTTTGGCGGGGCACCATAATAAATAAATAAACTCGGTTAATAAATAAATAAACTATGTTAACTATAACATCCTTCTGCTAATTTCATGATATTTTATAGTAGTGAAAGCGGTAAAGTATATAAAGTAGTATAATTTAAGAGAAATATTTACTAAAACATATATAATGTTCATGAAAATCCATAATTTTTTCCAGGACAAGTAAACATTTAAAAAACCATTACTTTTAGGTATTTTTCTCATTTAAATATGAAATAGACAAAAATGCATAGACACTTATTTTTATTGTGCGTCGTTTATAGTTTCATTTTTTTATAGTAACGCTGTATAAAGTACATATTACATGCTATATGAGAAAATTTTATGTAAACACATAAACTTTATAATTACATAAAAATGTATCTTTAATTAGTTCAATTTTTTTTATACAACTTGAATTACCATATTAATTTTAAACAAAAACCGTATAATTATCGGTATCAGCTCTAATTCAATCACTGAGTTATCTAAAAAAATTCTTATTCCAAAACAATTTCACGTATTTGATATATTTTGGATGTGTTCGTTTTAGAAATTAAAAATCATTTACTCAGATTCAGAGGAGACAGTTCTTAGTAAAATCGAATTTATATGTTTTATTAGTGTTATGGTAGCAATCTTTTGAAAACCCTCATAACTTTCTAAGTGACATTAATCCTTATATTGACTATAAACCCGGTCATTCAGTATATCATTATGAAAATTCACGTTCATTATTTCTCTAAAAGTTCATTTGTCAAATATTTTACTTTCATCCAAAACTTTATCCAGGTTTCTACCCGCGTCATTTCTTAATATACGCCGTAAATGTTTATCCCTCCCGAATTTTCAATTTTCGATGCATTTTAAAGCTTAAAAAGAAACTGCATATATTATAACTTGAGTTTTTGAAATATCAAAAGTCATTTTACTGTTTAATGAGACGGTTTGACATAAATCCCATTAAATTCATAAATATTTAAAAGCGTTTTTGTTTTTCTTCTTTTAAACTAATGTCTTATCCTGTCAAACGCTCTCATTAAAAATTATTACTTTAAAAAACAAATTATTCAGCTAATTATTAGTGAATTAAAATGAGGTAATTAATTAAAAATAGGTTTTAGTTGAGTAGGAAATATTTTACATACAATATTTTTTATTATCATCTCTTTCGAAAAATTTCTCACTCTTCTTATTACTATATCACGATATCAAATTGATAGCGCAGGTGTACCAATACTAACTCATTACCAAAGGAATCCGAGTTGTTGTACAACTTAGATTCTTATTTACACCTGGACTAGTCTCATTTAAACTCAAAGTACAGAAAAATTGAAAGTTTTAAAAAAGTAGACTTTCAGTCCAAAGATAAATCAATAATAAAGTTTTATTGCTTAACTAAATATTTAAATACTCTAATATCAAATACTTGGAAATATTAAAAGTTCGACTCGTTTCTTTTTAAATAGGCAACAAATAACAAAAATATTTTTCCAAATACTAAAACATTCGACATGTAAATTTGAACTTTGCTGAAATTTATTTAAAATTAATAATAAAAAAATATTCAATTATTAAACCACGTAAATATAATAGCGTATTGCTATTGGAAATTAAAGTAAAAGTATATTTATTCAAGTATTCTTTTAAAAGATTTTATAACTCAAAAATATAAACTTTATCAAACAAAAAAGTTATAAAATACTTAGTGGTCACAAATTGTTAACGTATAATCCACGTTTGGCTGTATCGCATTTAGCTGCATTGGCATAATAAATCACTATTTTTGCACAACTACTTCGCTTATATCTTAAACAAGCGACTTGTTATGCAAAAATAATGTTTTCTTAGACCAATATGGCTAAATGTCATACCCAAGTAATGATCACACTTCAACAATGTGTGACAATCTTGTATGTTTAAATAAATATATTGAAATGGACATATTTCACTTAAAACAGACTCAAAAAAGTCTTAGCAAAATCAGTCTTCAACAAAGTAAAAAATCTACGAGTATATTAGTAATGTCCTAAGTTCCATTAAGTTTTTCTTTAAAAAACTATACATTGAAATAAAACCCTCAAACAACAAAAGGCAAAATTATATTTAAATTAATACACCCAAGAATTTACAATACATTTTATTATCCCAATGCAGTCCTTTATGGAAGTGATATCCAAATCAATGTTTGTGAATATGATAAAAAAACACAGACAGAAGAATCAGCTAACTTCATAACAATAACCATTTTTATTAATTTCAAAAGAATTATTAAAAATCCATCTGCCTTAACACTTGTAACAATCTAACAAAATTTTATCTTTACATAAAAATAGGATCGTTAAAATTACGTACAAAAGTCACTTCGTCTCCTCATTACAATACATAACAAAGACAAAAAATTCTCAAATAATAATCAACGGTCCATCCACATCACCCCTTTGAGAGCAAAAAATATAAAAAAAATTTTATGTAAAATGTCGTTCTAGCATGCAAATTATTGGATATGTCACTCTAGTAAATGAGATTTAAATCTTGAAGTATAATAAATGTATTTTAGGAAGGAAGTGAGCCTACGGAGCGTGCGAATCGTGAATAATTAACTGTCTTATGGTTACGACAGAATAAAAGTAAATATGTCCTCACAGTGCAATTAATCTTCAATTCATTACTTTACATTATTGGATATTTTTCATTTAAATATGTTAAAGAACTCTTCCTATTTTTCAGTTTTTTTTTCCGACCTTTCACCGGCTTAAAATTAGTTTTGTGATTAAAAGAGAATAAAATAATTTGTAGTTAGAAAAGGATACTATTGAATATATTGCGTCGTGTGTTAAATAAGTCTAAATATTTTTTGGGGAATTATATCTTTAGTTTTAAAATGAAGGCATTGTTATTAATTATTTATAGACAAGTAATATTTTTTAAATAAAGGTTAATTTATATTTTTTATATTGTCTTATATGACGGACGTATTTTACATTAATATTTTAGGAATATAATTAACTATAAACATGAGATAAAAATGTGAACAAAAGAGTAGCAAAAATAAAAAATTCAAAATAAAATTTATTATCATAAAAATTGGTTAGTATTACGATTATACGTAAATAAGTGTGGTATTTAAAAATGAACATTTTAATTCGATAAGTTAAGTTTCCATAACTGATTATGTATCAACACATAACTAGCTGTTTGCCCCCCGCGTAGCTGGAGAACTCGTTAAGATATGTTTAAAAAAAAACTTGATTGACGTCCGTGAGAACAAAAAACCCGCGACTAAATCCCGTGCGCTACCGACTATGCTACAAATGCACGTTTTAGTTAGATCAGGGAAATATTTTTTCGGTACATTTCTTTTTACAATATCTCTAAAATTGTTAAAATCACTTAAAAGATCATAATTTTAATAATTCAAGATCATAATTTTAACTTCAATAAAAAAATTATTAAAATTTAAGTTTTATGAATAAATTTACATTTTTTATAATCATTTTTATTCAATTAAAATTAGTAAATATTATAATTATTTTCTAAATTTAAATTGTGTATATGCAGTTGATATGCCTAATGTGTGTGATTAACTTTAAATATTTTTTTCTTATTAATACTCAGTAATATACATACATTTACACATGGATATTTTAGTTTTTATTCTAGAAAATTAATACGATTTTATATACAATAGAACTGCAATTATCCGGATCAATTGGGACCAGATCCCATCCGGATAAACGAATATTCGGATGGATAATTCACGAAAAAAAAAGTTTATTTCTTAGTATAAAAACGAATTTTGCTTTATTATGTAATCTAGTTTAATAACTATTAAAAACAATATCATTCACCAATAAGTAACTTTTAAAATATGGATTTACTGATTTCTTTTTTTCCTCTCAAAGTGATTCAGATCTGGATAATTGGCGATCCGCTTTGTTTGTTCTGAATAACTGGAGTTCGGATAATTGGAGTTCTACTGTAATTCATTAATTTAGTTTCTAAATTTTCAGTTAAAGAATACTTCGCAACTAAATTAACAAACAAATAATTAACAAGCTTAACAACTGCTCCGTTATAATTCTTCTACATTCTACAATTTAATGAATGGCCTAATCAATGGTTCACATATAATCGGTATATTGTACCTATGTATTTTAACAGATTCCACGAAACTGCTGCAATAGGGATACGTCATTACAACAAACGGATCAAACGCTGATTTCCTTTACTGTACACAATGGAATAAATAATACAATATGAAATGATAAAGGATATGTCAGTCTAGAAACGCTACGGCTATTTCACGTTTTTGAGCTTTTATTGTATCATATAAATTTTAAAACAAAGCTATTCTGAACAAAAATATGTGATATAATTTCCAAAAAAAACTTATATTTAAAGTTATTTGTGCTATTTTCTTAAGTTTTTGAATATTTTGTCAAACAATACTTCTCAACATCTTTTACATGATGGTCATTTTTACTTGGTTTTAAAGTATAAAATATAAAACAATTATGCAAGGCAAAATTGATCAATCTCACTTTAATTGAAGTTGTCGGAATGAATGTTAGGCATATCTATTAGATTACATTGCATCTCGTAACTTTTGATAAATATAAAAAAATAATAAAGATATGTTAAAAATGTTACCCACTTTTTTAAATCCCCCCCTTTTGATGACTTCAATTTCAACCCTTTTCAAGCGTCACTTTAAATAACTACATTTAATTTGTATACCGCCCCGTCTATAAAACTTATTTTCCCAAAGCATTCACGATTTCATCTCGCGATGCAATTTCCAACTATTAGATTTCTGTTGAGCCGGCATCCAACATATTCCATCCTAAAAGTCTAAACAACTCTCACTTTCGTCCCCTGTCTTTCTTTCCCAAGTATCTCTATGTCCTTAAAAGGCGAACCGAAATTTTCATCAACCAATCATATGGTGTCTACAATTTCCCCCTCTAGAATTATCCGTTTCTTGTATTCATTCACGATGTCACCTCGAAACTGTGATATGGCATGCTCTGGAGTAATAATTTTTTAATTATCGGACTTATTTTTTTGTACCTTAAAGATTGACTCCCTATCAAAATCATAACGCCTGCCCCCTCATTGAAAAATTATGACATATCATTTCTATTAGTACTTTAAAAATCTATCAAATGTGGCGCGTTATATAAATTTCAAATTTCAATTCCCGTCTTCGATGACCCTGGCGCAAGGCGCCTATTTATAACACGAATTCTTCATCCTGAACGTTTTGCACGTCATTTAAGAAAACATTCCTCAATCTCAAACGAGAGTAATTTTCTTTGGGAATTTTTTCCCTAAAACGTGGTTTACGAGATTCTCCAAACACTTTGAGTTGTCAGAAAACAAAACACTAAATCCGTCAACCATCTCATTTATTCTCTTCACCCCAGAGGTGCACAGATGTGAACCTAAGAATAATTTGCTTTTCAACCTACTCAAACCTTTTCTCGCTTCAAACTTTGCATTTACGAAACTGAATACCCCGGTTTTAGGGCTTTATACAGAATATGATTACATTTACAGGAGTAATTATTACGAAAAAACCGCTATAGCTTGATTAAATTGTATTCATGTTTCAAAGCGTATTTATAAACATATATAAATATCAATTATATTTAATAACTTTAAATTAAATCTTAATATTAATACATTAGTACAGTTATAAAACTGCCAAATGATAAGTAAAATACGCATGTCCCAATTGTTTAAATACGATATCTTTTTTAGTATTGAAGATCATACATGCGGACTCCAAATTCTCATAAATATTGTGTCCCGAAATATGAATCAAACACAAGACAACACTTAGAGAAATCACACACTCATTTTTGAGAATTCTGCGATCGTCAGGGCTACTGTCGTCATATTTGACAATCGTTTCGTCATTGAATCCCGTGACTTTTGACGAAACAAGAAACCTCACATATTTAACGACAGTGAATTTACTCAAATGCCTTTTCTGCCCTTTTTCGGAGGTATCAGCTGATATTTGAAAAAATTGTTTGTCGTATTGTCAAAATTCAAAAGAACGATTATAGCACGGTTGCTAGAGCGTTGGACTCTGGAGAAAGAGGCTCGCTGTTCGAATCGCGCTTTTTATATTTATTTGAAATCGTCCTCATTTTTGAAGATAAAAATTTCGTTGAAAAAACGACCAAATTAATTTCATCAGTTTGACAAAATATTTAATCGCAGTATTTCGTCAAAAATGACAATAGTTTCGTAAAATATGAGCATGCATTTTAACAGTGAAGACACACCTAAAACGTATTTTTTTCAGTCAGAACTTATTAATGCAGTATATTGTTTCCGTTTTCTTTTTTTAATATGGCAATTTTTGAGATTTTAACGTTTCACAAACTTCTTTCGTTGAAATTTTTTCAGATAGTTTATTGCTGACGATATATAAAATATTTGAAACAGGAAGAGTTGAAAACTTTGATACATTTCAATTTTTTTTTTTTTTTTTTTTTTTTTTTTTAGAAAAAATTTATTATTTATTTAATTTTCTAAACTGCCCTATTTATCTTAAAAATATCAAAACATTTTTAAATGCTTTAATGTTATCTATATTTTTTATTTTTATTTTATTTTATTTTGAACATTTTATTTATTTGTGGAAACTCTGTGCCTAGGAAGTGCTTATGAATTCCATTTTTTTTATATTTGTGCGTAGCTTTTGTTCAAAATTAGATATTTGGATATCTCTTTCTTGAATAGGAAATGTCCCCACACCAATGATAAAATGCAAAAAGCACTTTTATCCGACATCTAATAGTCCGAAAACCTCAATAATTGGGACTCTTTGATTAGTCTCAATAAGTTTGAAAATGTCATCAGGGTCAGTCTACTAAGTAGCATATATTTGAAGATAGAACTATTACATAAATGCGTTAAAATTGTCACCTACTATTTCTTTCCAAACCGTTATTTTAAAGTAAAATTATTTTTTAAAAAATACACTCCTATTCTTTTCAATAAGCTGAAAGGGTTAATATCTCACACGCATTTGAAGGGACCCGGTAGCCCAGTGGATAAAGGCGCTCAGCTGGTAATCAAGGGATCGCAAGTTCGAGCCCTTGCGATGGACTTGACAAAGAAAACTAAAAAATTAGTGATCTTGTGATCAGAGGGTTGCCAACTTCGCTATAAAAATACTGGAAAGTCGTCCAGGTCAACCAACAAATTATACCAGCGTGTATATGGGACTGGATACAAAGTCCTGACGCCTATTGAAAGCGTGGATGCCAGCTCAGGTGTTGTCCTCGTCATCTGATCATGGTTCAAAAATACGAGACATCGTTCCTGGGTCTTTCCTTCGATATAAGCCCCGAACCATCGCCAACAGTTCACAGTGCAGCTCTAGTGCGACGTTAAATAACCAAATCAAACCAAAAAACACACGCTTTTGAAAATTAACATTTATTTTTCAAGCCCTGTTTGAGACAAAACTATACAATTTTTAAAAGGTTTTCTATCTTAAGGCCATGAAATATCTAATATGTGCAAATTTTACATCTGCCAATATTTTAGTTTAAGAATTAAGGAGTAAACATACCCAATAGTTACATTAATAAGGTTCCATAATCCTTTAGGTACGAAACACTTAAAATTTTATGTTGAAACACGAATTAGTAATTTGAACTATGTGTTAAAGGATTGGTCAAATGTGATTCTTACGTTACATGATCTATCTAAATATGTTAAGTACAAATCATTTTATATGAGATTATTCTTTAAACTTTCAGTGATCACGCTTGTTCAAGTTATGGGAAAAAAATGTATGGTCTATCAAAGTCAGTGAGTAAACCTACCAGTGATAGTTTTTTAAAAAAATACTTTTTAGATTATTATTAAATAGTAGATATAGCTCAATCACAACAAATTAACAGGCAGCTAAATGTAAAATATTAGAGATCGACAATCGAGAATAAATACAACACTTTGGTCAGTATATAATTTCAAGTTTATACTACAAATATAAACACTATATTAGTAACACCCACCAAAATGACGGGTACTTGCATTAGAATAGCATTGGCGGTAAGAAGATGTTATTGCTGTGTTAAAAACATACTATAGAGTTTTATTTTATGTAAATATCTAAACAAAAGTTATAATTACCCTCTGTTGGAATCGAAGATTGTCTTCTTCAGTCAAAAGTATCCAAAAGGAATGAAACTTTTTAAACCTCGGCACCAGAGCTTTGTCTACAATTGCAAAGTCATCTAAATACCAGTTTTATTTAGATTGTGCTACGAAAGCGCGCACATAAGCAAATTGTCTTTTTTCTTAAACATAAAATGTTCGTTTGCATCAGCTAGGTTCTTATGAAGATTGATGTTGATACTATTTATTTTCTCAAGATCTTTCTTCAGATAAAGTCCACGCAATTGTGCTCAAAAAGTCGACAACTAGATCCGTTCCCCAGATAAGATCTTGAAGTAGACGCAAAAAGTGGGATATAAACATGTGCTTATTTGAGGCCAGTTCAATGCGATCAGACATTAATAATAAATGTAACTCTTGAATTTGAATCACTTTTTATCTGAATAAAATAAAATAAGCTGCATGCCAGTTGTATGTATTGCAGAACACTTAGATAGACACTTTTTGTGACTACCTATTTCTGTCCTCATTTGAGAAACTAACACAGCCAAGTAAAGACTCATAATTTTGAAACCCTGGTCAGATGAAGAGGCCAACACCTGAGCTGGCATCCGACGCAATATCAATAGGATAAGCGTCAAGTCATTGGACCACGATCAGATTTAACATGCACCAGTCACTTATATACAGCAGTGGAAATTGGAGATATGTTTAGACGACTTTTGCAGGAACGAAACTAGCAGAATTCCGATCGAGAGGTCGCTACAACATAACTTGTCAAGTCCACGTAGATATTCAAACTCGTAATCCTCTAAATGCCAGTCGGATACTTTCCAACTAGGCTACCGGGCACACGGTAAACGTTTCTGAGTATTTTTGGGGGAATCCGTCACCAATAACCATTATGTAGCTCTAGTGTCGATTATTAAAAGATATTGAGGTTGCGTCGGGTGCCAGTTCAGGTGTTGTCCTCGTCATCTGAGCATGGTTCAAAAATATGAGGCATTGTTCCCGGGTATTTCCCTAGAGTTAGGCCCCGAACCGTCGCCAATAGCCCAATGTGCAGATCTAGTGCGACATTAATTAACCAATTAAAAGAATAAAAATATAGAAATAATTGATAAAATTTTTTCGTCATCTGACCATGGTTTAAAAATACGAGGCATCGTTCCCGGGTCTTTCCTTCGAGATAGGTCCCGAACCGTCGCCAATAGCCCACTGTGTAGCTCAAGTGCGACGTCAATTAATCAAACCAAACCAAGAAAACAATTTTTTTAAATAATCTACAATGCAAAGTTATGGTTGGTTTGGTTTGGTTTGGTTAATTAACGTCGCACTAGAGCTGCACAGTGGGCTATTGGCGACGGTTCGGGGTCAATCTCGAAGGAAAGACCCGGGAACACATTCACACACACATTCATTCACACATTCATACATGCACCTCGTTATTTTAGAACCATGGTCAGATGACGAGGAAACACCTGAACTGGCACCCAACGCCTTCCATAGACGTCGGGACTTTGGACCCCGATCAGATTTATCGTGCACCAGTCCCGTATACACGCCAGTATAATTTGTTGGATATTCTGGACGACTTTCTAGTAATTTTGTAGTGAAGCTGGCAACCCTCCGATCACAAGATCACTACTTTTTTACTTTTCTATGTCAAGTCCATTTCCCGGATTCGAACCACCAATCCTCTGATTAGTGGCCGAGCGCCTTCCCAACTGAGCAACTGGGGCTCTGCAAAGTTATGGAAAACATAAAGTAATAATGAAAATTTTGGTAAAAGAAAGAGTATACGCAAGCTGTTACGCACCGTTCCTAAGTTGTTGTTTTTTTGGGTGGGGGGGGGGGAGGGGTAATTAACTTCGCTTGGTTTGGTTTGGTTAATAAACGTCACACTAGAGCTGCACAGTGGGCTATTGGCGACGGTTCGGGGCCTATCTCGATGGAAAGACCTGGGAACGAATTCCTTGTATTTTTAAACTATGGTCAGATGACGAGAACAACACCCGAGCTGGCACACAATGCAACCTGCGTCAGGACATTGGACCACAATCAGATTTATCATGCACCACTCCCACGCCGCTCCAATGTATACAGAATGTACTGAAGCCTATTGAGGTTGTGTTGTGTGCCAGCTCAGGTGTTGTTCTGTTCATCTGATAATGTTTAAAAAATACGAGGAAGAGTTCAAAGATCTTTCGAGATAGACTCCGAGCCGTTGTCAATAGCCCACTGTGCAGTTCTGGTGCGACGTTCTTTCATCTGATTAGTAGCTGAACGCCTTACCAACTGAGCAACTGGGGCTCCGATAAATCGGATCGGGGTCCGAAGTCCCGGCGTCTATTGCCAGCTCAGGTGTTGTCCTCGTCGTCTGACCATGGTTCAAAAATACGAGGCATCGTTCCCGGGTCTTTCATTTGAGCCATTCATTTTAAGCCCCGAACCGTCACCAATAGCCCATTGTGCAGATCTAGTGAGACGTTTTTTAATCAATCAAAACTACAGGAGATTGGTTTGTTTGGTTAATTAACGTCGCACTAGAGCTGCACAGTGGTCTATTGGCGACGGTTTGGGGCCTATCTCAAAGGAAAGACCCGGGAACGATATGCCTCGTATTTTTGAACCATGGTCAGATGACGAGGAGACGCCTTTAATAGACGTCGGGACTTTGAACCTCGATCAGATTTATCGTGCACCAGTCCCGTATACACGCCGTTAATTTTTGTGGATGTTCTGGACGACATTCTAGTATTTTGGTAGCGAAGTTGACAACCCTCCGATTGCAATATCACTACTTTTTACTATTCTTTAGTCTAGTCCATCACAAGGTTTTGAACCGGGGACCCTTGGATTCCCAGCTAACTCCTTAATCCACTCGGCCACGGAGGCCTCAAAAACTACAGGAGAAGACTTGGCTGCTGTAGAATTTGGTTTGATTTAGTTTTGGTTCATTAACGTCGCACTAGAGCTGTTTACAGGGCTATAGGCGACAGTTCGGGCCTATCTCAAAGGAAAGACCCGGGAACGATGCATTGTATTTTTGAAACATGGTCATGACGAGTTTTAACAACGAGATGACGAGGACAATACCTGAGTTAGCATCCAACGCAACCTTAATAGGTTTCAAGACATTGGACTCCGATCAGATTTATCGTACACCAGTCAAGTATACAGACCAGTATAATTTCTTTCACGTTCTGGATGACTTTATAGTATTTCTGTGGATTCTATAGAGAATAAATCGAAACTACCAGTGAGATTTCCGTGTTACTACGTCAAATGGAACTTCCGTATTATAATGCACGTTGCTTGTCCTTGAAAAACAAATATTTTATTATCTATGTCAGAATGGCAACGTCGGCTGTTGTATTTACAATTTTACTTTCGATATTGCATCAATATTTTTTCTGGACTGTTTAAATACATATTATTGCTTAATTGTCAATACAAATTACGCGTTTTGCATTAAAATTTTCCAAAGCAGTAAAAACATTTCATTAATAATTTCTAGTGTAATCCCAAATCTTAAAACGCAAAGTCATTGACATTGTGACGCAACTATTACATAACAAAATTAATCTTTTGGTTACATTTTCCTAGTGCGCTTTACCTCTACTATGATCATTGGAACCGTCAATCAAGCTGGCAAGATATCATTTCCTCGTTTTTCTTCGTGATTTTAAGAACATCCTAAAGATGCCTGACATTAAAGTCAATAACGAAAAGGTGATGGATCTGCAACCACGAGGAAAGTATGTAATATATTTTACATAAAAATTTAAGAAAAAAATTAATATTTATATTGTAGTTTCTCTAAGTCTTTCTTAAAAATGTCACCTTTTTAAATTATGACAAAAATATTGGGTTTACCTTAAAGTCAGATTCCTATCAAAACTTAGATAAATTACTCTCTTAAATTCAAGCATGTCATATAATATGCAAATTTGTAATTACATGTTTTTGAGCAGTCATTGTTATCTATTTTTCTGATTTGTCATCATCCTATCTTTTCTTCCTTGCATTATAAAAAAACAACCTTTTCATTAATTCAAAAATGGTTTCACGGAAGATGATTAATTTATATCTGCAAGTATACATGTGTATCTTAAAAACATGACATTTAGAAAAGTATTTGATTATTTATACAGTCAAGATGTAAAACTTAATGTTTGGTAATTAGGATAATTTAATGTTTAGTATAGTAATTACATATTCATGGCCCTTTTTTGAAATTATTTCCAAATATAAAACGTTTATTCCCAAAGGTGTAGCAAAGTTGTTGTTTTTTGTAATTTTTCAGTAAAATAGAACTTTTTAAAAACCTCACAAACTTCTTAAAGTGAATTAGTATACTTATTGATTCACTTTACGAAGTTTGTCATCAATTTGTATATTTTTTTTATACAATACTGTAAGGAGACTTTTGAGTCTGATATTATAGAATTTTTTTTATCTCAATGTGTTAAATTAATTTAGTGGCAGTTCAAGCCTAAATTTGGTAAATTAATAGTGTACGGTGCCTCCTTGGCGCGATTCTGAAAATTGGCGCCACGGCCTTTGCAAATCAACGTGAAACGGTGCGAAAAAAAAAATAGGGTTGCCTTACATCATGATATTGCTAGAAAAAGTCATGAAATAGGGTTGTCAAACTATAAAATTTATCGCCCACCAGTTGTCGCCAAATCACATTTGGCGGGGGCACCGTACACTAGGAATTAACCCTAAATTTTATCCATTTGTATATATCGATAATTATATTTTCATGGCTGATTGACAAAATAATTCACCCTAACCCTCTGACGTATAGCAAAATTTCGATACTGTAGGTTTGTTTTCCCTGCAGAAGAGTTTAATTTATATTTTCTACACATTCTTTTTTTTTAACAAAAATATATTTTTTAATTATATCAGTAGAGAAGGTTCTCAAGTCATCCTAATGCTTTAAATTTGAAAATTATTTCAAAACAGTGATTTTTTTATTAACTTATGTTATGTGTACTACTGGAAAAACTGAAGATCCTCGAACGGATATACACGTTTGTATTCGTCAGGTGGTTAACAGTGTCAAATTAAAATCAACACCCGCCTTCTAAAGGTGTAGAAATTACAAAATTTTCCAAACTATTTTAGAGAAATAATTAAATGCTTTTTTTAATTTATTTTATAAACTAAAACAAATAGTAAAATTAATAAATATTTTATTGAAATATTTTTGTTTTTATTTATTGCAATTTCTAGGTATCAAAATAATAAGAGTTTATTATAGTATATCCAATTTTTTGTGCAAAAAAATAAATGTAAAAATTCTGGTGTTTTCTCACTTTGTTAATTTATATGAAGATTGCTACTTAACACTTTCACGACCAAGTTTTAAATTGTTGAGTGGGTAGGGTAAGGTAAGGAAAATGGGTGGAAAAGTGCCATTTTTTTTATTCAAAGCTATTTTTTACTTATAAAACGTTATTAATATGAAAAAAATTTTTGTTCTTTTCTTTTATACGGCCTCATATGCCAACGAGCGAAAATGTGCCAAAGTTGTTTACCTTAGGGATTACTATACACAAAAGATCGAGTTTCAGTTGATTGTTTGATTGAGTGCACTGAGCTAAATAAAAACGGGAGAGTAAACTGAATGTGCCTTTTTTAGTGTCTTTGCTCAAAATAGTTAAAACGCAGTTCCTTTGGAGTTGATTTTGATATGGGTAATTAGCGTCTCACTAGAGCTACACAGTGGGCTATTGGCCACGGTTCGGGGCCTATATCGAAGTAAAGACAAGGGAACGATGCCTCGTTTTATATATTTACTTTTTTACTCTCTACCTGCGAAAAGTTTGTTTGGATTACGTGCATTGGATGCTTGCGCATTTTCATCCGCGATCTGACAGTAAACGTCTATTGCCTTACGATTGTTGACTGGTTAGAATAGATAAGTGTTTAACGAACTCTGATTGGTTGTACGACTATGCGAACTATTCAATAGTTACAAATATTTAAATTCGGATATTTGTAAATTATGGGTTTGGTTCAAACGATTTTAAATTGGGTTTTTTGAATATTTTTTATAATTTTGGAAACATGTTTGATTGTTAGGATAGCTATTAAAATAAATTTGTTTAGAATGCGCTTAAGAATGTTGTCGAAATGTCCCAAACGACTGCCCGAAGGATTGCCTTTAAGCACCATAATCGACTGCCCGGAGGGGGTCATGGATGTAATCCTGAGTAGTCGGAGGCCGGAGACCACAACTGCCCGGGACCATAAATCGACGTCAGGAGTCTGTGACTTTAGCGCGCGTTTCGCGCTTAATAGTGGTGTTGAAATGCCCCAAACCAATGCCAGAAGGATTGCCAGCTCAGGTGATTTTCTCGCCATCTGACCGTGGTTCAAAAATACAAGACATTGTTCCCTTTGAGATAGGCGCCGAACTGTCTCCAACAGCCCAATGTGAAGCTCTAGTGCGATGTTAATTAACCAAACCAAAGCTTCGAGATCAATTCTAAACCGTCGACATTAGCCCATTGTGGAGCTCAAGTGCGACGTTATTTTATTCAATCGTGCAGACCTTAAAGAAATCCTTCGGAAATAATTTCGAACCGTCACCGCTAGCCCATTACGCAGTGGACGTCATCCACCGTGGTTCAAAAATAAGACACAGCATTTGAGTAATTAACCGTAATTGTGCATTTCTCCTTAAGTAACCATAAAGATCAGAATAAAAGACGCATGCCCATTGCATCGGGTCGTTCAGTGTCCACTTGAAAATACAGCCAGATCCGCTGCCGAGCAAAAGTCTTTACCTCGAACCGTAACTAATAGCCCATTGCACAGGTTAAGTGCGACTTATTGTCTTTATATTTTAAAATGTACTTTTTGACGTCATCTAATCGTAAATCATTTACGACTGTTTTTAACATATTATTTTTTGAGTGGCAACATTAAAATTGTAAATAATCAATACGGCGACAAACTTTCGCTTGGCGACTATTCAAGGCCGTTTAGAAGAGAAGTACCCATTTTTTTTTTATGTATTTATGCAATAGGTTCCTTGACATCATTTTTGAATATGTTTAATTTTTTTTTGAATTACTTAAAATTTTAGTTTTTTTATATTCTTTTTCATCTACAGGTGAGGTAAAATGTGTAGTCAGTGGGAAATCATAAAAAAGGCATCATGAAAACACATATTTTTGTTAGTAACTTGAATAAAATAGAATAAATAGCAGCCATGAACTCTTAAAAACTCAATATATTAACTAAGTAGCAGTCTTTTAAAAAAAGTTATTATCCATGATTTTGAAAATCAACTTTTTTTTATTTATTATCTTTGAAATAAAATGTCTGCTAGAATAATTTTTAGTTTATTTTGACTCAGGAAAATTTGTTGTATTTACGTTATTTTTAATTTGTTCCTCAGACAATTTTTTACTCCATTTAAAACTTTTTGTTGATGTTCATACAAAACCAGGAAATGTAATTTTTTTGTGATTGAAATGTGTTCTTATTCACAATTAGTTTAAAAAAATTACAAGTATGTAATTTAATTATATTAACATATAAACAGTGCTAAATATACTGTATATAATTCTTGTCATTTATAAGCTTCAAAATAATATTATTGTAGAATGCCGTTACATTTATTCGAATTTCCTATTCTTTGGCATTAATAGTTAATTACCCATTTTATGGAACAGAAGCGGTATAATTAAATCACCAAATGTTTAAATATTGATTACTCACTCCTAAAGAATTAACAACACAATCAGTTATGTACATTAACTTGTTATCCTGACAATGAATTTATATGTATTTTCTTGTTAGCTTTATATATTATATTTAAATTTATTTTGAACATCCTCTATTTGGAAACCACAGGACAACCTTTTATTTTAAAATGTCATGCTATATATATATATATATATATATATATATACTGGCTGAGTTTAAAGATCCACTCTCTTCTTAGCTGTGTTAATTGTTATATTTTAATGCTGTTAGACTAAGTAACAAGTTGTGGATTCAAATCAGAATTTTTTTTTACTTGTATCATTTAACTTTAAAATCCATTATCTCTTATAATTACTTTAGCATTGAAAATCTTATGTATCATACCTTGTATATCAAATTTTCTTATGTATAGAATTCTATATAAAAAGCATGCAATTGATATAATTCATGCTTTATTGATGAATGAAAAATTTTCCTCTTCAGGTTCCGATGTTTATTGCTAACGGCTTCTAGCCTTTCTGGTCTTTCTTTTCTTCTCATGTTCAATAAATCTCTCCTTAGTTGGATAAGTGACTGGTTCCGCTGGTGTCCAACCTCTTCAGCTGATCTAGAAGATGCAGAAACGAAAATGTTGTCATGTAAGATTTTTGAAATTTCTATATATGGAGATATTTGAACTCAAAGTAAGCCAGGTCCATTGATAATAAAACTTGAAATTTCCACAATCTTTTTTTAGAGGGTGCTACTTATTTTCTACTCCCTGAACAAAATTAATTAACCACATGTCTTTATAATAATTTTAAATTGGGATTTTACACTTAGAGATATTCAATACAAAAAAAAAATTCAATCACTAAACTTTAGAAGATTTAGTCCGTGTTAATTAAACTGTGTATTTCTTGTAAATATAATATACCCTTTGAATGCATTTTAAGATGGAACAAGTATAAATACACACACAATCTGTTCTAATCTTGTAAAGTGTGGTTAGTTTTTAACATCCAACAGCAATAAATGTATTAGGTTATAGATTTATATTTTGTTGAGGGTCCTCTATAAATTTAGAAACATTTTATTGTATTCACAAAATACTTCTATGTATTCTCCTTTTTACATATAAACTAGACAGTGGCTTAATGGTTCTCTTTGGACTTTTCAGTTAATATAACAATTGATTCTTCTTACTGTTAGATCAAAGCTATCACCGGTATTGCATTATGGTACCTGCTTTTAAAAGTTGCCACTCCATTTGTATGCTTTGTCATACATTTTCCTTTTGGGAAATAGCTTGTTCACTTATTGATATAATTACTATTTAAACCTATATGTATGAACTATGAGCAAATGTAACAGTTTATAATATAATGCATTTTTAGAAACCCAATTATTCAAAAAAAATTAAAAAGTTCCAAACATTATTTATAATTTTTTTAAGTTATACGTTTGAAGTTTTAAAGAAAATCAAAAACATTTTTTGGCAAAATATGTTAAGAGGAGTTAGTAATGTCTTTTTTAAATTCTAAAACTTTTTTTATGATAGTATGGTATCTAAAAAAAACATTTATTTTTTAGATGTAAAAGCACATTGTGACGTTTCATTTGTACCAGTAAATACAAGTGCAGATGGAGATGAATGTAAAGTTAGATCCTTGATTGCTAATAAAAATACTGACGATAAAGAAACTCCTCTTGTTCTACTTCATGGATTTGCTTCAGGAATAGGCCTTTGGGTTTTAAACATTGACAGTTTATCAAAGGATCGACCTCTTTATGCTTTAGATATTTTAGGCTTTGGATCAAGTTCTCGCCCTTCATTCAGTAAGGATGCTGAAATGGCAGAGAATCAGCTAGTTGAAAGTAAGATTACATTTATTTTAAATATATATATTTTTTAAATATGATTTAAATTTAAGTTTCCATTACACATTGCTCATAATTACAACACTTCTTAACCATATTTTTTAGCATGCTGGATGTATATTGTTATATAGTATTTAATTAGGGTATTAATAAATTTGCATCTTCTCAATTGACTTTTTTAAAGTATAAAATAATTATATTTTGATGCAATGTAAGTGATTTGTTTTCCATTAATCTCTTATTATAAACTAACCTTATACAGATATCTAAGCACTCTTACATTATTTTCATAAACACTTTTGTATAAAACATATTGAACTGTTGTAAAAAAAATGAAATACTAGTGAAAGATAACTTTTTATTCTAGTTTTAATAGAAAATGTAATAATAAACTGACTTTATATTAATACAACCACTGTTCCTTTTGACATAGGGATAAATTAAAAATTAGCAAAGTATGCAATTCTACTTGATTATAACCATAAATGTTAGTGTTTAAAATTTTCATTTACAAAAACTAACAGGTTCAAAATATTTTATACAAATTAACCACTTTAATTGTTTTTTTCATATATGTCCAAAAATAACACCTTTTTAGTATATTTCTTTCAATTCATACCACTTTATGTTCAAATCAGCAATAAAAGCTGTTATCGCCTTAGAGATAGTGGGTTTCATCAGCCTTTTGCATTGTAATTTTATTAATAATTATAATAACAATTAATCCCTTTAAAAATCTCTGAAATGACAAGCATGAATTCCTGGGTTATGTTGTATTTAAGGACAAACACTGAAATCCACATACTACAAATATATTTTCTCATGTATGTATTACAAAAGTAGAACATTTTCATGAAATAACATATTTTCACATATTTCATTTAGATCCTTATAATAATACCTAACTAAAATCTTAATAATCACTACATTATGTTAATTATTTTTTATTTGTCAAACTATTGAACGTCCGCACTTAGGTGAGACACTTATGAAGCCAAGCATAAGTAAAAACTACAGCAAATAGGAATCTATAATATAAAATCATAACTTTTTTTGTGCATATCTACGTAATCATAATTATCATTAAAAATATTTGGTCCACTAAAGGACCAGTCACAAGTTAACAGTCGACCCCTTCTCACTTTTGCTTAGGCTATCGAAACATAAATGCAGTACGCTCTTAATAGCAGAGAAGAAAAGAATTATTGATGTGGTAGAAAAAGGAGGCAAGAAAAAGGTTGAAATAACTAAGAACTTTGGTATCTCGAGTAGCGCATTGTCAACTATTTTTAAAAAACAAGGAGACAAGGAGAAGAACTTCACTGATCATCACGGTGATAAGGAAAAAATTAGGAGTGGTAAGTATCACGAGGTTGAGAAACGTTTGATGAAGTCAATTAAGCAGTGCTGATCCCAGAACGAACCACTTGGAAGAAACATATCAAGGGAAAAGAATTTTGGAAAACAGTTGAAACTTGCAGACTTTAGGGCAAGCAGTTGCTGGTTTGAGAAGGTCATAAAAAAATATAATTACCTTTTACAAAATTTTTGACGAAAGCGGCAGTGTAAGAGAAGAAGTTTGCAATGAATGGCTCAAAACATTACCCTCAAAGAGTATGATCCCAAATATATTTTCAGGGCAGATGAAACTGGGCTATTGTTTAAATGTCTTCCTCGCAAAATATGGCTATTAAAGGAGAAGCATGTCATGGTCAAAGAAAAGTAAAGAAAGAGTGACTTTATTATTATGTGCTAACTCGGACAGTTCTAAGTAATTTAAACTTGTTATTAATGTGGTTAAGTCCTACTAATTAGGTTTTTAAAGTTAACCATAATGAGATTTTATAATTTGCAGAAGTAGCCTGGTTCCAGTAAAAGTATTTAGTATGTGGAGAGAGATAAAAAGTTACTAAACACCATTGAAATATCTTCTAACTTCTTTATTGAC
The DNA here is from genome assembly GCA_963932185.1 of Troglohyphantes excavatus. NCBI lineage: Eukaryota > Metazoa > Arthropoda > Arachnida > Araneae > Linyphiidae > Troglohyphantes > Troglohyphantes excavatus. Next base: position 24,176,744 of record OZ010672.1, on the reverse strand, counting down.
ATGTGAAGGTGATATGAACAGTCTCTTGAGAAACATATTTACAATGTTGAAATAAAGTAATAAAAGAACATTCTTACTTAAAACGTAGTATGAAAAACATATGAGGTTTCACTTCAACGAACTTAGTTGACACATTCTTGATAACATCATGTTGAATAGAAAGATAAAAATGAACTAGTCTGACAGCTAGTTACCAGGGAGTTACTACATAGTTACAGAATTTCTACAGAATGAGAACTCGCTGAAACATCTTATATAGAGCCAAGCTGTCCTAAATTAACATAAGGCACCGGGCCGACAAAGAATAACAACTGTCTCGTTGAAGTCCCACACGATAGGCCATGTTACATGGCGGTATTGGAAAGCGTGGTCAGTAAAACAGGACGTAGAAAACTAAAACATATTTATTATTCCGGAACGAAAAGTAAACATAACTAGTAACAGAACATGATTTCGAAACTGACAATGACCAGACGTCGACAGTATTTATACTGCCGACTGTGCGTAGACGGGTGCGCATGCAATGCGCGATGCTGCTGACCCCATGCGTCGATGAGTGCGCATTCACTGCGTGTCAAATCATAACACTCCTTCCTCCCAGTTAATGCGTCACAAAGTCTCTGTATCTTTCTGGCTTTCGAATCGTTCGTCTTGGACGTGATTGTGGAAGATCAGGTGCTTGTTGACACACAACTCTTTCAGATGGAACACTTGGACTCTGTGGCACTGTAGAAGTTGACGGTTGGCCATTAGACAACTCTAACGGCTCTTCTTGATCCACAGTTGGCATAACTGGTTCAGGAGCCTGCGATGGCAAGTGGAGGGTAGGCCTAGTGGATGGTGGAGCACGCATCATCTGGTCAACATGACGACGCACTATCTCTCCAGAATCAGTAGCAGCTCGATAAGACACAGGACCTGTCGACTGAGTCACTACAGCTGGAATCCACTCTGGACATTGAGAGTAGTTTCGGACCATTACTGGATCATCCACCTGTCGCAATGGTCGATCACTAGTTTTCTCAAAAGCTAGTTCCTGCTTCTCCCTCTGATCTTTCAAGAAATCTGGGTGCAGCCTGTCTAAACAGCTTCGTAGTCGTCTTCCCATCAACAGCTCCCCAGGACTAAGACCAGTGACGGTGGAAGGCGTGATATGTTGGTGCAGAAGGAACTGAGCAAGACGTTTCTTCCACGTTCCCTTCACAATCCGCCTTAGAGAGTCCTTGGTACTCTGGACGACTCGTTCTGCTTGTCCATTGCCAGCAGGACGTCGAGGAGCAATCAGCACCCTACGAACAGCATTTCCATCTAGAAAATCTCCATATTCTTTCGATTGGAATGGTGGTCCATTGTCTGACACTACAACGTCGGGAATGCCATGAGTTGCGAAAATGTCTCTTAAAACATCAATGGTTGAAGATGCAGTCGTTGAGGACATTTCTTTCACTTCTGTATATTTGGAGAAGGAATCAACTTCCAGGAACTTGCGTCCTTGGAACGGACCAGCAAAGTCCACATGGAGCCTGGACCATGGAACGGTGGTGATTTCCCATGGATGTACGGGAGCTCGTGGTGGTGCATGCCTCGTTTCTTGGCACGACAGACACCCTGCCACATGACCTTGAATCTCAGTGTCTATGTGCGGCCACCATACGTAGCATCGAGCTAGAGCTTTCATGCGCTCCACTCCTGGATGTGCCAGATGCAGCTCCCGCAACACGAGTTGACGTCCCCTTTCAGGTATCACTACTCTATTCCCCCAAAGGAGACAATTCTTATGAGCTGACAACTCACTCCTTTTCCGGAAATACGTATTAAACTCCGAACCCAGGTCCCGTTCTGGCCATCCCCTTAACACAAAATTTAGAACCCTTGATAAAATCGGATCCCTACATGTAAACCTAGCAATTTCCTTTGCACTTAAGGGAGGACACTCGAGGTCTTCCATGAAAAGAACCTCATATGGGGGAGGAACCTCAGAATCCGGTACTGGCTTTGGAATTCTACTTAATGCATCCGCGTTCCCTATCTTTTTCCCTGGCCTATGAATGAGGGAAAAATCATACGCATTTAACATGAGAGACCAGCGCAACATTCGGGGAGAAACAATCTCGGGAGTTGGCTTCGTACGACTAAATAATCCCAACAATGGCTGATGGTCAGTAACTACTGTGAACGTATGCCCATAAAGGAAATGATGAAATTTCTTAATAGCCGAAACAATGGCAAGTGCCTCTTTATCTATTTGCGCGTAATTCCGCTCTGTTGATGTCAAAGTTCTGGACGAAAATGCGACTGGTGCTTCCCGTCCATCCTGCAACTTATGACTTAACACAGCCCCTACACCGTAAGGCGATGCATCGCATGTAAGAACTATCGGTAACGATGCATCGAAAGGCACAAGCACTTTGGAAGAAGAAATCAAATCCTTTAAGTCATTAAAGGCATCTGTATGCATTTTTGTCCACTTAAACTCAGCATTACTGTCCAACAACCTATGTAAAGGCTCAGCAATTGTAGCTTTATTCTCAAGAAATCCATGATAAAAGTTAATTAAGCCTAGAAATGCACGCAAGCGCTGTTTATCAGTAGGAATTGGTACAGCACGAATAGCTTCGACCTTAGATTTAGATGGATATATACCCTCTTTATTGACACGATACCCCAGGAAATCCACTTCTTTTACCCCGAAAAGGCATTTTTCCTTTTTTGCACGTAAACCAGCCTTTTTAAGCCTACTGAGAACTTCAGTTAATCGGCACGCTAACTCTTCACGTGTTTCTGCACGAACTAGGACATCGTCAAAATATGGTATTACCCCCTCTAATCCTGCAAAAAGTTCTTCCATTAAACTCTGAAAAGGTCCCGGAGCTACATTTACCCCAAATTGAAGTCTATTTACCTTAAAAGCTCCCTTGTGAGTTATTATAGTCTGAGCCTCCGCAGATTCTTTATCTACACGCAGCTGTAAATAAGCCTGGGCCAAATCAATTTTTGCATAAAACCCACCCCCTTTTAAATTAGTTAACAAGTTGTTAATTGCTGGTATCGGATAGGGGAATGCTGCCATAGCCTTATTAAGTGTGGTTTTATAATCTCCACAGAGCCTCACCTGTCCAGATGGTTTTAACACAGGAACTACTGGAGTAGCCCACTTTGGATTATTATAAGGCTCTATAACTCCCTCTTCAAGAAGCTCTTTTAAAGCAATTTCTATTTTTGCCCTAAATGCTAGTGGAACATTCCTAGCCTTACACCTGATAGGTGGAACCCTGGAGTCTATAGGTAGCTTAACCTCTGGACCAGTGTAAGCCCCTAACCCCTCACTAAATACTTCATGAAATTCATTCACTACTTCCAGAACAGGGTCAGAAATTGAATTTATCCCACTTATAGAAATGCCTAACGGATCAAACCATGAATACCCCAGAATGTTAGTGCAGTTAAACTTTGCGACTAAAAGTTCCAATTCTGGGTTGAAATTTTTAAACTGAACCTCTACAGTGCATCTCCCAGCAAGGTTTATGTTGTTTTTCTGGAAATCGCGTAATTTTACCGAAGTAGTACTTAATTTTGGCCTTTTAGATCCAAAAATCTGTTTAAAGGTATTAAAAGAAATTATGGAGTAGTAGGACCCGGAATCTACCTCCATGTTAATCTCATGTCCCTCTAGTTTAACAACAACATTGTCTTTAAGGGAACTGCACTGCAAAGAATTTAAACAGTAATCATTTTTCAAAGAGCTGACCACTTCTATGCCATGTAATTTCCGGAAATTCGGATTTTTAGGCTCGTTGCATTTTTTCCGGCAGACACGTTCAATGTGCCCTTTATTACCACAAGCCCTGCAGTTTGCATCCCTAAACCTGCAATTTACGCGTTCATGTTGTTCTCCGCATCCATAACAAACATTTTTGGTTGAAAATTTTGTACCTTTACTAAACTCCGATCTTTGTTTACGTTCGCTTTTGCCTTTTCCCGACTTCACGTAATCCACGAATTCAGCACCCGCGACACGTCCCGAATTCAAAGAATGCATACTTTTTACTTGAGAAGCAGCAGATTCGTGGGCCAAAGCTTTAGAAACGGCATCCTCAAGAGTTAAACTTGTTTCCGATAACAACCGCCTCTGCACGCCCTCGTCTCGTAACCCGCATACGAGCTGGTCGCGGAGCCTCTCCGACAAGGTTGCATCGAAATCGCATACCTCCGCAAGTCGCCTTAACTCGGCAACGTAATCACTAATCCCTTCATTTGGATTTTGAATTCGCTTATGAAATTTGAAACGGGAAAATATAATGGATGGTCTCGGACTAAAATGAGTTTTCAAAACAGCTGTTATTTCGTCGAAAGTCTTTTGGGCAATAGTCGACGGCGTAATTAAAGACCTGATAATGCCTACTGTCTTAATACCGCAAACGGCAATTAAGGTAGCACGTTTCCGTTCGGCAGTAGTAATATTATTTGCCTCTAAATAATATGTTAACTGCTCGCAATACAAGTCCCAAGAACTAGGGTTTGATACATCGAACTCGGAAATCGAGCCGACGGCGGCCATCACGGGAGCGGGGTTCAGAAAAAAAAAATTTTAAACGTACTAAAACATCCGCCCTTGTCAGAAAGAAGCAGTAATTCTCATACCTGCATCCGGGGAACCGCAGTAATTCTCATACCCGAATACAGGGAACCGCCCACCCGTGCCGCGAAAGTCGAACACACCTCGTCGCCAAATGTTACATGGCGGTATTGGAAAGCGTGGTCAGTAAAACAGGACGTAGAAAACTAAAACATATTTATTATTCCGGAACGAAAAGTGAACATAACTAGTAACAGAACATGATTTCGAAACTGACAATGACCAGACGTCGACAGTATTTATACTGCCGACTGTGCGTAGACGGGTGCGATGCGCGATGCTGCTGACCCCATGCGTCGATGAGTGCGCATTCACTGCGTGTCAAATCATAACAGGCCACATATGGGAAACACCCATCCGATGCGTACGACGCATCAACCTGATGACGTCATAACAGGCTCGCGAGCTCGTGGAGTCAAAACGTAAACAAGAACATCGGCGTCTCGCCGGAAAGGTTCGTGGTAAGATTCTGTGAGAAGGTAGGTTTTTCCCAACAGTTTTGATTGGAAAATCAGAAAAGCCAAGACAAGTGGTTGAAAAGTAGCTGAAGGCATTCGATCAGAAATGGCCTGTCACAAGCGCAAAATTGTTCTTTTCATCTACAACTTCACAACACAGGCATACCGCAGTTAAAGTTTGTGAAAGTGGAGTTTATCACTTAGTCAGCAAACACAACTTCTGAATTGCAACCCTTAAACTAAGATATTATCAAAAACTTAAAGGTAAAATATTGAAGTGGTAAAAAAATTCCTTACCAAAATTGACGAAGAAACCAAACCTGTTGTAAATGTACTGCAGCAATACAAATGGCTGATAAGGCCTGGAATTGTGTTGAGGTGAAAACAATTGGGAATTGTTTTTAAAAGGCATGCTTTCTAAAGAAAGATAAAAACAGTGACTATTATGATGCCAAAAAAAATCTCAATGAGACAAATACTGCAATGAGACAAATACTGTTGAATCAGTTACTGAAGAACGGCACATTATATCTAAAGCATTGCACATGAACCCAGGGACAACATTCCAAGATTTTGTCAAAATGGACCAGAATGTGGAAATCTGCAGAGATTTAACAAGTGTAGACATGCCTTAAAAAAGAATAATATGATGAAGAAGAGTGTGAACCTCCTCCTAAAATAACTTTGAAATAGGCTCTATCTTACATAGAAACCATGTGTGCATTTATTGAATCGAGGCCAAGATGACAACAGAGACATTTCAAGCTATTGTGCATTTGGAAAACATAATTGATTAAAAAAAAATTAATATCCACCAAAATATATATATATTTATTTTTACCAAAACAGCTTTTTTTATATAGGATTTTCGATAACTCGAATTTTTTTATATTCTAAATTTTTATACACTTCCTTTCTTGTTCAAGATAGTGATATGTGTCTTATATAAGTTCAACTATGTTTATTTATTTAAAATTATAGCTATGTTTACTTTTTCAAATTTTGTAGGTATAGAAGAATGGAGGAAGAAGGTTGGTTTAAATCATTTCATTCTTCTTGGTCACAGCATGGGTGGTTTTCTTGCTGCATCTTACGCTATCAAGTTTCCAGAAAGAGTTAAACATCTTGTTCTAGCTGATCCTTGGGGATTCCCTATTGCAGACTTAAGCAAAAGGAGAATTGATATTCCATTATGGGCTAAAACTCTAGCAGCACTACTAAGACCATTTAACCCACTAGCTTCATTGAGAGCTGCTGGACCATGGGGTATAGTATATTTTATATAAAAACAGTATATATATAATTAAAAAAATACTGAATGTTTGACTTTTTATTTAACTTTGTTAATATTTAAAAACATGTCTGCCCCTAAATTCTTATACTACAGAATACACATAATTTTAAAATATTCGGAAATGAAATGTTCATAGCTTTAAGTAATTACAAATATAAAAAAAAATGTATACTGCTTTGAATATTTACAAATGTGATGTATGTTGATTATTTGTGTCGATTGTATAAAATTAAATATTATCTAACTATGGAATACTTATAATGTATAAAGTGAGAAAAAATTACGAGTTCAGAACAATAAGAATACTTATTAGAAGTATTATAGTGATTGTATTTACTGCTGTAGTGCAGAAAAAGTAATAAATGCTTAATCAACAAGTAAATTAGAGATAATGTAAAACATATTATTAAATTGATATATAAAAAAACAATAATCTTTCTCAGATGTTAGAATTATATTACAACATAACTTGTTTGAATCCACCATCTTGAAATTCTCTCATAATATTCTAAATAGTAAAACTTTCAATTAATAATTATTTTTACCTGTCATTAGAAAACCATACAAGTTCAAAATGTTAGAAGTTATTAGAATTTTACCTAATTTTTTAAACTATGACTTTTTTTATTGTTTTAATATGATTCAATTTTTTTAAAAAAATCTAGGCCCTAAACTAGTACAGCGAATAAGGCCAGATATCTTACGCAAGTTTGAAAGTGTTGTTAGTGACACTTCTGATGTCTCTAATTATATCTATCATTGTAATGCCCAATACCCAAGGTAAGTTTCTATGCAATAGGAATTTATTCAAAAATATGGCACATGACCAAAATTAGTTTTTAGGCTTAGCCTGTAGTGAATACATAATATCAACTTGTAGACCAAACTTGCTTCATTATTAATAAACGATTAAATATATTCATAATGTGTTGTACCTTAAAAGTCTTTAAGATTTATGTTATTTATGGAATAATATTCAAACACTATATTTGGAAGTTATTAATAAATGTTTGTAAATATACTGGTGTGAAAAATTAAAAAGATACCTCCTGTTTGTGGAGGTACTTCTGAAACTCCTAAGTAATCAATTGAAACTTAAAACACAATATTATCAAGGTGAATGCAGTATAAAAACCAGATAAATATATAATATAATTATTTAAACAAGTTGATTAACTTTGGAAAAATTATCAACTAAAACGGGTTTTCATACATTGGTGTAAATAAAGGAATTAAAATGCTGAACTAAAACTTCAATGTGGTATGTAGCAATCTCTTGCATACACAAGCTGTGTATTGATTATTCATATTCTGGATGATTTTTTTAATTAACTGTGTAGCCAACAAGTGCCAAACCCAGCCTAGAGGGGTTTTCAGTTCTTTATAGCTCTTTAGTGTGGGGGCAGTAACGATACAATTTGTCTTAATATATCATCCTAGACAAAATGTATCTGGTTCAGATTGATAGACTTAGCTGGTCAATTCATATCTTCATTTTCTCGACAGTCATTGAACATACAAGCGTGCTGAGGACATGCATTACTGTCCATGAATAAAATCTTACGTTCTACTCTACCTCAAAACAGACCAAACTTAATTTAAATATGTCGAATCTGTATTTCTGAGCAAGTAACAGACCCTATATCAAAAGCTACGAAGGGGTGTTTTGTTTTAAGTAAAGTTTGAGGTACAATTTAAACAAAGAATCACCAAACCAACACTACAGTTCTTTGAAAGAGATCTATTTAAGTAATAAATTGGGGAAAACCAGATTCCTGATTCTTCCCACGTTGTTATACAACAAGAATTACGCTATAAACAAAGTATGGAATTTTTTTAAAGGATTCTTTTCAAGGAGCCAGAATGCTAGTTGAATATTCCACAATTAAATAGTCACAAACCTTCATAGTTTTGATAGAGGGTCTGTTACTGCTCAGAAATACGGATTTGATGTCTTTGAAATAAGTGTGGTTTGTTTTTAGTTAAGTGTAGAATATAAGATGTTGGATGCTAATGCAAAATGAAGATATGGATGACCAGCAAAATCTACTGATCTGAACTAGACAGATCTTGGGTAGGATGATATATTAAGACAAAATTCATCATTACTGCCCCCCCCCCCCCCCCCCCCCCACCATTTAGCCTTAAAGAACTGAAATCAACTCTGTGCTGGGCTTGGCACTTGTTGGCTACACAGCTCAGTAAATAAAATATTCAGAGTATGTGTATGTGCTATGTGAATTGCTTGCATGTATGCAAGAGGTTTTTACATCGCACATTAAACTTTTACTTCAGTGTTTTAATTGCTTTATTTTCACCAATATGTGAAAACTCGTTTTAGTAGTTAATTTTTTTAAAATAATTAACTTATTTTTAAATAATTATTTTCCATATTTATCTGGTTTTTATATTGCAGTAACATTGATATACTTGTGTATTAAGTTTCACTCGATTTTGAGTAGGCGTTTGGGAAGCACCTCCATAAATAGGAGGTATCCTTTAATTTTGCTCACCAGTCTACATAAAACCTCTGCATAATGTATTTTATTTTGGTAAAAGCATTATTAAATCTTAATTTAAGTATCTGAGATTTTGTCAACTATTTTAGAATGCATACAAGAACTAATGAAATCTAAATTTGAAATTTCTTATTTAAAATAAAATCATTAATTACTTTCAAGTTAGCATTATCTTTTATGTGACTTCAAGAAAACTTACATTAGGAAAGTACATACTGGATACTATGTTCTGCTATATTAAATATCATTTTAAGTTTTATAATACATAACACTATATTTACTATTTTTTATCCTTCATTTCGTTGATATTGTTTGAAAAAATATAAGGGAAGCAATAAAGTCTAAAAAAATAAAGGGATTTGTAAATTACTGCTTTCTGAAAAAAAATATTATTAATTCAAAGTATAATTAATGTCAATGATAACAAATTGCTTTTTTTGGACCGGCAACAAAAAGAAAAAAACTGACCATATTAGTCTTTGTTCATGCTGCAATACTAATATTACTTTCATACATATAAAATATTCAGAAGCTTTATTTCCATTTTAGTTTATAAATAATTTTGTAAGCTATGATTTAATGTTACTCAATCCTCTCTCTTTCTCCCTCGAAGTGGCCAATAATAATTTTGAAAGTTTTTTTCTATAAGAAACTTTAAATTATATTTTTAATAATGGATATAGAATGTTTATCTACAATGATTTTGTACTGCTAATTCAGAAAGAAACATAGCTGCACAGAAAGAGTATTACTTTGATTTTATTGGTGCTCTTAGATTTGTGCTGATGTACCTTAACCTCTAGAAAACGGGTGGTACAGCATATGTACCAGTAAGTTTTTTACCTTTGAACACGGGCTGTGGTACAACAGTTGTACCAACGACTTCTACCCCCTTCTTGCCCGGCGACGTGTCAACTTTTGAAATATGGAGGGAACGCCCTAATGAGTTCCCGACAGCAAGGCTATTGTTGAAAGTAGGAGAGTAGCTTTTGAGTTATTTTGGTGAAATGTGGAAGGGCAACTATTTCATTTCCTGTGGCCAACATCGCCAAATTGTCTTAAGTAAATAAGTATTTCGCATCGTCTTGTATTTGCGTGCAAGACGCACTTTGAATATGGCGTTTCGGCGGAAAATTTTAACCCAACTTTGAATATGAAAAATAACTTCTAAATGTTTCTAATGATTTTATTGGAAATTGAACTGACAATTTAAATACAATTAGCATAGTCGGATCCATAAAAAAATTAAAAAAAAATTCTGGGGAGTGGGGCCACGGTACAAAGAAGTACTCGAGGGGGAGTACAGTACATGTGGATCCGATCCCTTCCGAAACAAATGTAAACAATTTTCTTTTTATAAATATTAGAGTACTAATTATTTAAGTCAATAATATAATGAATTAAATAAGTCAATAATATACATAATTACCCAATTGGCATTATTTTCTCAAAATTCTTAACATTTTAGATTTAATTTTCAAAAATTAATAGTTTTATTAAATGTCGGCCAACATAACCGCTAAAATATGGAATTGTCGATTTAGAATGTCATTTGCCAAATAAAGGGGACCACCAGATAAACACAAGGTGGCTATTTATTTATTTGTGACGTGATGACGCACGCTGGCCTATCTACCCCAAACGTTGATGGTCATCGCTATCGTGTAGGGAGCGAGAGGGGCTGACATTTAGATAAAGCATTGGGATTATTTGAGAGGAGAGAGAGATCATTGCATGTTAGATTGATTTAGTGGTTGTTGTCTAAAGGTGGTTAAAATGCTCGACTTCCTGCTTGTCTAAAACATGGCAAAAACCGTGCTATTTTTTTTTTTACCTGTATAAGTGTTCCACGATTACAGGAAAAAAAAAATAAGTGGACCAGTCTGAGGCGCTAGGGCCCTTGTGCCCCTCCCCCGGATCCGCCAATAGCAATTATTGCCGTAACATAACGATTCCGCTTATGTATTTTGCCCAACACATTAGTGTAGTACATTTTATTTGTCTGTACGGAACACACACAAATCGTTTAGAAGTATTTATGTGTAAAATGTGACAGACGTTTATATATCTTCCTCGCATAAGGTTATAATTATGCACGCACGTCTTTTAAATTGTTTGTTAAAGCTTCTTTTTCATCCATTGTGCCGAATCTGGGGTCGAAGAAATACAATGGTCTATCTACAGTATTGTATTCCCCCTCTCGAAGTTTCTCAGAAGTGACCTATTGAGCGTCGCAAATGCCTTGTAAACCAGTTATTAGGGGGTAATTTGAAGTCTGTATTCTTTCACATACTTTTGTGAGAGTGGCACCTGCAGTACAACTCTACAAATGGAACAAACATGCTCCCCTATTCAGTAGACATCTCAAAGAAGCATTTTGAAATGAATAGTCTACGAAACACAGAAGGGGGGAACCATTTATTACTTTCCAGAGAATGTCAAAGCACATATTGTCAGAAGTTTCGAAAGAAAATGTATCAGACGAATTAAGTTCACATCTGGAAGCTTGTAAAGAAGTTTTTAAATTTTAAAATAAATTATAGCTACCAGAGACGATTTACGGCAGGGCATTCGGGGTACTCGCCCAAGGCCCCCATTTTAAGGGAGCCCTCAAAACGCTTATTAAACTAAAAAAAACTGTGAAAAAGTAAAAAATAAATTTACTAATTAGTGTTTTTTTTTTTAAATCAATAGGTTTTTTTTTGTTATTCTTTTTTGCAAAACTTCTACTACTTTATTCAATTAAATCACTTTTATGTTTCCTGCATGTTCATAATGCATATCATCTCGTCAAAAAAAAATTATGTTCAATATAACGTAAAATATATTTTCCATATGTATGCTTTTAATTTAAATTCTGTTTGTTTTGAAGTGACATTATCTTTGCGCATACTTCTTGAACTATCCGGTCATTTATATGAATATTATATTTAGTTGAATATTTTTTAATCTTCACTATTATTAATAATCTTAATTTAAGTTATATAATTTTTACATCTTCATTTTTTTCTGAAATAAAAAAAAATTAGTAATTAAGTATATAAGTTTTAGCAGTATTTACACTTACATTAAAGCAGATTGATTATGCTATTTTGTGTTATGTGCGTATACATAAATTTAGCAAGTCAAATTTAAGGTACGTCGGCGGGCCCCACATATTTCTTTGGCCTGGGCCCCTAAACTTGTAAATCTGTCCTTGTAGCTCACACAAGAGGAGTTTGATATTAAGACGTATGGACAAAAAAAATATTAAATTACACAAAAGTAATAATTTACCATCGTGAAAACTGAAATCTACTACTTTTACTACAATAACGATATTTTTATATAACGTAGAGAAAGGTTGGGTATCAGAAAAACAGTCCATTAATAATCAAATGTATTAAAGTTTGAAGGTTCTTATTTTATTCAAGTTACTAATTTGATTTAATAGTGTGATCTAATAATGTATTTTATTAAGAAAAATTACATAATTTAAAAAGAATACTAATAAACCTCAGAATAAAATAAAAATATAACATTATGTTAATGATTTTGTAAAATAATTGCAATATTACAATTTTTCTTAATATAAATTGAACTTTTATGTCAAAAATAGAGATTTAAGACTCCAATTCTTCCATCTTACCTAACTTAATAATAATAATAATATTTACATAATAATATTGAGCGTGTGGGACTTCCACTGGAATTAATGGTTGTCATTTACAATATATGCTTTCAACACATTATGTACTTTCCAGAGGTTAAAATATATTTCGCTTAATTCTTTTTAACTAAAAAAAATCGCATTTTTTAAATTTATAATGTTATATACACACTTATAAAATTATTCATTAAAATAAATAAATGGCATTTTCATTTGTAAACGAAATATAAAAAAAGTAAATCAGTTTTCGGATGTCAGCCTCATGGAGCAATATAAGTTAAAACATTGCAACCCTTCAAGTATTCAGCTAACCAAGTAGTAAACTCAGTTTCCTCGGTCCGTGGCTTGGACTTCCAAAAGGGGTCGTTTTCTATGGCCTATTGAAAGGGGGGTGTAGATTGTCACTCAAAGGGGGGAAGGAAATCTTCGCGAATTCCCCGTGTTGAGAGGATTTTTTTTTAAAAATGTCCCCGAATTCAAAAGGTTAATGGCTTACCAAACTGAAATGCCTTGAATAGAACAGGAATGGGCCATTATTAACATCCAACTTACTTCATAACTTCTCAATGCTATTTGTTTTATTCAAAAAAGTTCATCATATTTAGTTGTATATAATCTAAATTAATTTACTTACAAAGAATGTGAGTTGAATGTGTGGCAATTGACTGTAATGAATGATACCTGTTTTATGTAATGTATGCAAAGCACTATTACTTTTATTTTAAGTGGCAATTAATCAGTTTTCAAAATACATCAAAAGAAAATGGCTAGAAATTTTTTCATGATATGATATAAATTAATGTATGCCTCTCTTCTATTTCTCAGCATCTTCTTTTCCGAGAATATTTTAAAATGTTAAATGAGGAGCATCCAAGTAAACAAACATCAGTCAAATTGCAAACTGCTAAAAACCGTGCAAATGTTTGATAGATGTATGCATTTTCCCAAACATCCACTTTTTCAAGTTTTCAACAACAGAAAAAGTTGAAATTGTAAGAATGTTTTGCAAAAACGTATAGAGAGAATTCTATTTTATAAAATTCAATGCATATCTCATTTTTATACCTTGGGACAAGTTTTGGTTTTGATGAGTGCTCCTCAAATGTTGTTCACATAAACATTAATTTGTGTTTTATAGCCCTTTGTATAATTGACCCACATCACATGTTTAGCTGAACTCAGTAGCATTGTTGTTTCGTACACACAAGAAACTTTATCCTTTATCTCTGAGTAATCATTTGATCATTTCAACTAACTTCAGCTGTTTACCAAATAGCTGTCAGGGACAACTTCTGACATTTAAATCTTTTGAAACATTATTTTATATTCACTCAGTAAACATGTGCCTAAAAAAAATAGTGTATATTATATGGACTATTTAATTCTACGAGTTCTAAGCCAACTTGGCATATTGTGTAATGACAAAATATTATTCTCTTGAGTAAAGATGCTAACTTAGAAATCTCATCATTTAAATTACATTTTGTATAACATTAGTAGTAAGAACTTTTTTGTCTGATTTCTATTGCAAATATTTTAAGTTTATGATTTCACAACTGAAAAATGTTTAATATAAAATATGCAAATGTTTAAGTAATGACAACTCAATATTGTCAAAAATACTAGATCTTTTTATACACAATGACAGCAAAAGTATTAATTTACAGAAAAATAAGTACTATTCTTAAATATGTTTTTATAAAATCTTTTACATGAAATATTAACTAATAAGCTAAAATTATTACAGTGGAGAAGCAGCATTCAAAGCAATGACTGCTCAATTTGGTTGGGCTAATCGACCAATGATCCATAGAATATCACAACTGAGGGAAGATATTCCTATTACTTTCATTTTTGGATCACATTCATGGATTGACAGTTGTTCTGGTGAACAAACCACAGCTCTTCGAGAGAATTCGTATGTGAACATTAAGGTAAGTCATGGCATATTCTGTAATAACGTTCTCTGGAGTATACAGATGCTAACTTAGAAATGTCATCATTTCAATTGTTCCACATCTTGTAGAATTGCAAATATATATGAATAAAAATAGTTTTTATTAAAAATTCAAAGTAAAAATTTAAAATTTAAATATTGTTAACAATCTATTACTCAGGATACTTTTTCTTTGCTTAAAGTATCTAGTATTTGAATTTTATTAAGCATTCATAACTGAAATGTAGTAGTTATCATAATATTCTCTTAAATTAACTTGAGTTTAGTTTTCTTCTGTAGAATTAATGCTAATCATGTAGATAACTAATTACTTTATCTGTTCATTAATATTTGTAACGTAATTTTAGTTACTTAGTAGGTTGTTTGTTGTTAGCTAATTACCCATTTATAGACTTTATAATGTAAATATTAAACTTTACTGATAATATTGACACATAACACCTTAATTGTTAAACCCTATTCTAATATTAAGTTTTTATTTATTAAACATTGTTCCTCTTGAGAGAATTTGAAGTTGCTAAAATGCAGCCCACCGTAGTGCTGAGTTGTAGGTATTTCTATGCCTTCTGCTTCAAATGGTGTCGAAGTTCTAATCCTACAAAAGACTTGAATGTTCAATGGTTTGCAATCTATAACAACTATTTTTGTACCTATAATGGTTGCGGAGTATATCACTGACTTTTATATCATTGCAACTGCAATAGTATCTTGTAATTGAAATGTTCATAGAAATTCCTCAACTCTTGAATTTTTGTTCGTTCTTCACATGTATGAATGTTTTGCAATATAATTACAGATATATTTGTAAATTTTTTTCAAAATTTCTTCAAATTCATTCCTATATTTGATGAAATCTTAAGAATTGTATTGCTCTGTACTTCGTATGTATAATTTATATAATTATATAATATTTTTTCTAATATTTTTGATGGTTTTACCAATTTTCTTAACAATTAATTGGATTGGATTCTTTGCAATTGCCATAATCGAAAAAAATATATAAATTTCCTGTTATAAAACAAAACACTTGGTTACAATAAAAAAAATTAGATAACATCTAATCTATAAGATAAAAACTCGTCTTATAGAACATTGCGTTAAGAATTTTAAAATACAACGTTAAAATACGCAATAAAAATCCATCAAATCTAGACATGTTTCGGGAGATACATCTCCCTTCATCAGCAGAAAATGAAAAGTCTGTGTGTATTAGAATAGAAATAAATCCAGAATTGGAAGTTATATATATATATATATATTTAATTTTTCTAACCCACTTTTAATTTTTAAATCCAAATCTCCAGTTGAACTTGACTTCCTGGAGGCGTTCCATATTTTTAGTAATATTGATTCGATTGTCAATGAAACATTTGCGGTCCCAGTATTTCCCAGTTGTTGGCACACAATAGTTAACTCCAACTGATTGAGATAGTTTTTTTTTCTTTGGCAGCACTTTCAACTCTGGGTTTATTTCTATTCTAATGCACACTGACTTTTAATTTTCTGCTGAGGAAGGGAGATGTATCTCCCAAAACATGTCCAGATTTGATGGATTTCTATAACATATTTTAACATTGTATTTGTATTTTAAAACATCTAATCTAACAAAAACTAACACTACCTAATATTATGTTAAACTACAATACAAGCTGCAAAAATGTATTTATCTAAAAATCAAAGCTTTTTTTATAAATTGTCAGTTTACATAGAAAAGACACCTTTTTTCCAGAAATTATATTCTGTAAAAATTTTTAAAGCATTAAATAAACAATAAAATACTTAACAGCCTATAAGTTAGTTATAAAAGTTCATCCAAAAATAAAATTTAAATTTGTTTGTGAAAACAGCGTGCATTTGAGTTTTCATCTCAATCAATTTGATAATTACATGTAGCATTGTATGTAGTTTACAATGAATTTGTATTGTATAGCATTATTATAACAATATAGTATTACTAGTCCATTATTGCCGAATTTTCCTTTAAATCCTTAATTAATATATCCATTTCTTGTTAAGAACTTTAAAACAACATAAATTATTTGGTATTCAATGTTATCTAATAATTACCATTTGATGAGATTTGGTTGGTTAGTTTAACTTATTAAAAAAACTTGTATGAAAAGACTTGAACAAACACAATGTATTCAAAATATTATGTACCTTGACACATTAAACCTAATGTATTTACAAAAATAAAATTGAATTGATTATTTGCAATCAAATTTTGATTATCTTGTCTTCAACATTCTAAGATTGACTTTTAGGAATTGTAGATTGAAACTGTATGAAATCTTGGTGGTTAAATTTGATTGTACACAAAAAAAATAAGTGATTGATATATTTTTTCAACAATGTACAATATGAAAGGCTTTTACTATGTATTTATATAAATCAAAATAGGCATCCCCTATGGCATTAAGCAAAGTCCATTAGCAGAATATAGTCATAAGGTAACTAGCATTCTGTAACAGATCATCCTTATGTACAATTTAGTATTTGTTAATATTTGCTCTGGACTTAATCAATGTTTGGTGCTGTCATGAGATTTATATAGTTCTGGAAAACTAAATATTATATGTTTATCTTTATATTCTGTAGAAATATAATTTTGAACACAAATAGTGAATATATAATCAACTATAGCTATAGTATCACTATGCTGAAGTTTCTTAGTATAGTCTTTATTAAAAAATCGTTCAATAAAAACAAACACTGTATAATAGACATTCACTTAACAAAAAGTTCATATTTGTTATACTTTTTAAAGGTGCATTTTATTATACTTGTATAAAATCTATTTAACTTTTTTAAATGCATTCTTCTCTTTAAATACTTTTCACACAAATATGTTATATATTGACAAATTCTATTATATTTCCGGTGTGAAATTATTTTTTATGTTTTACATTTATACTTAATGATACAATACTTAAAACAAAAATTAGATTAAGCATGAATACATTCCATCCATATCCATAAATTTTTATATTCATTTATTATATTTTATTGTGATCAACTATATTTAAATTTGTGTTTGATATGTTTTAGATTATTGATGGAGCAGGGCACCATGTTTATGCAGATAAAGCAGACATATTTAATGACATAGTATGTGAAATATGTAGAAAAACTGAAAAATATCAACCAACTTTACTTTCATCCACAGCTAGACAGGATGTAAACAAAACCTCATTGAATATTCCCACAAGTGATGAGACATGTATTGCTGAACCTGTATGATTTTAAACTTACACATAAAATTTTAATTTATCTAAAATCACTTATTTCTTAATCCATATGTATGATTCTGAAAAATATGGGATATAAAAATGTTCTACTTTATTGTATTTGCTTCAGACACTTCTGAACTTGAATTTTTGTTTATTATAGTAATGCACAGGTTTTTTCCAAGAAATTTAAATCAGAAGTAGATCGAATTACTCTTTTGTTTAAATTAATGTAAGACGATATATTGTATACTGTTGCTATAAGATATTATAATATGCAGTATTTACATAACAGTATCACACACACATAATTATTGCCATATATATCTTATTTCTCTCAATAACACCGAATGGAAGAATTGATTTTTCTACAAATTAATATTTATTAAATCGTATATTATGCAGACTCAACATGATGATTAGTGCACAATGATAGGCACAACCATTTTTAAATATAAAAAAAGATAAATTCAAACCCTCAGTGGCATTACATGCTTAGGTATTTATGTATAATTCATACTGTTAATTGTTTAGTTTTATACAAAAATACTATAATCTTATATTTTGAATAACTGAAAATTTTATAACATATATCCAAAAACTATATTTTAATATTTAACATTTTGCATAATAACTTTATTTTATTTTATGTTTAGTTTTTTCTTTTATGTATGTTGTATTTTACTTTGTTCATAGACTATTCTAAAAGTTTTTTTTTTATTTCTTATTCTTGGATGTAAATTTTGTAGATTTGAATGCTTTTTTAGGCCGGTTGGCTGCCAAGTGTGGTATAAATAAATCCAAAAATAAACTAACACCATTTTCCATTACTAGGTAACTAGATCTATGATTGGGCCAAGTGGTGTGGGTGCTAGTTCAATAGGTTTCTATAATGAGTTGAATGTGATTCCACTTAATATTATAGCCAAGGCAAGTTGCAAACTTTAAATGCTTTTTATCTCGAAACTGTTTGTTTTTGCAGGCAGCCTGCCGGCCCATATATGTCTATTCTCAAAATTATTTCATCCTTTTTAAAAAAGTGTAAATGTATTATATTATTTGATAAATTGTTGCACAATGCTTTGTTTTTAACAGGGCATTTTACTTAACATTTGCTTATTTATTTGCTGTACATATATGTACATATCTGAGCTTAAACACATAGTGTATTCACTATAAAAAAATTCTACAAAAACATTTACTAAAAAAAATTGTACAAAACAAATTAGTTTCGAAACATAAATTATATGATTTCACAAAAATCAATTAAAAGTTTCTGCTTTTAATGTTTTATAAAAGTGTATTTTTTTTATCCCCTTTCTATAAAAATATTTAAATGGTAATTTGTAAATCGTTGAATAAAAATCAAAAATTAATTCCAAACTTAATGAGCAATTTGTAATTGCTTAACATTAACATAAGATCCGTAATGTGTTAATATTTCCTTATTTAAATACTTTTATCATTTAAATAAAATTTTAAATAATATATTAATCATAAGTATTAAATTGAATATATTTATATTTTAGTTGGTTGCCCCAATGATTGCATTGAAATTTTAATGTCTGTGTAGTTTAGTACTCAAAATGGTGTTGAAGTATAAAATATAATAATTGAAAAATTGAAAAATATATATTTACTTCCAAATTGAATAGATTTTGTTAAATGCAATTGCTAATGTGATATATTCATATGAAATGCAATAATGTAATTTTAATTTGACGTTAGCATCCATAAAATGTATTTTCAAAAATGCTATTTGTGATTTTTCCATGCTGATATTGTTCAATTTTGAAAATGTATATATTTCTTTATGTTATACAATTTATTTTTTCTTAACTTTTAAATTTTCCTTTCCTTAAATATATGTTGTACATAAAAGTTCCCCTACTCAAAGCTATCTATAACTATAATTATTTATCAGAAATTATCAAATTTTGTGTATCTCTGAATTAAAGGATGGAGAAAATATTTTGCGAAAAAAATTTAGTTTCATACTTCGCTATTGAAGGGAGTATTACTATTTTACTACTGAAATATTACACATTTAGCTACATTATTTCCTTAAAATTAAAATAAATACTCAACTTTATGACCATTATTGTCAGCTATCCTATGAAACCTTAAAATTACATTCAACAGTCGAGCAAAGTGAGTGCCTCGAAATATTGAGCGATTGGCTGCGAAACACTGTTTTAATATCCAATAAATTTTTCCTGTGAATCAGTTGTTGAGATGTTTCAAATAAATTTGGAACCAAAAATCGCAAGGATTCCAATATTGAGATAGATTATTAGGAAATGACCACTTATAAACCTATTACAGGGTGGCAACATAACCTGGAAATTAGGGAATTATCATGGAAATTTTTAATTCTGGAAATATCAGGGAAATTTTCAAATTTAAATCATTAAAATGGCAATTATCGTCTGTTATGCTGTTCATTCTGGGTAATTTAATTGTCAATATATCCTTTTAGCTCTGAATAAAAATTATAAAAAAAAACATGGTTATGCACATTTCCATATTTTCAGTTTTATTTTTGTAAAAATGTGAACCACTGCTGGATTGAGAAGCAAAAGCGAAGTGCGTTTTGAATTGTAAGCAACATGTGAGGGGCTAATGAATATATGGGATTTATTGATTCATTAAATTATTTTAACTGTCAATAAGTATTTCTTATAATTTTTCATTTATATTGCAATATATTTATAGTATTATTGTAGCATGGTTACTTTGTTTGTATACAAAGCATGTATTGCAACATTTCTTAAGTAATTGTAAAATCGGAGACATTTTTGTTACTCCATCATAGAACTTTTTTTCCAGAATATTGTTGCCATCCTGTATTATCTTAAAGTCGACTTGTACAGTCCTCCAGAAGAAATTGAACTTGTTTGAAATCCCTTCAGATTTCGATAGTTTCATAATGCTTCTGGTGTGGTGCTCTTATTTAAAATGGCAAAGCCACCCAAAACCATTCCTTTCGTGAATGTTTTAGTACTATTTTCTATCTTAAATGCTTACAAGTAATGTCACTAAAATTCACATTTTTTTTAATGAAAGAATCACAGTAATTTGCCCTCTATTGGTAATGTTTGGAACTTGTTTTTTTTCATAAATGGTACCAAGAATTCCATAGTTTTCTGATGAATGGTCACGGTTGTTGCAGCTCTGAATAGGGCAATTTTCTGTACTTGCATCTCTGTACTTGCATTTTCTGTACTTGCATCTCATCATGCAAGTCCTTTTATAAAGATTGTGTAGCTCTAGTAATATTAATTCTACTATCCTTTTAATGTTGGAATTAATTTTTTACAGTTGATATAGTAAGTCTATCGGTAGGTTGGAGTAGATTATATATATATACACACACAATTGGTTATTGCCAATGGTTTGTAATCTCCCTAAGAAAAAACACTGGAACACTGCCTTTGGTCACGACCTTTTGAACGAAGGTCAGGTGACGAACAATATCTGAGCTGGCCTCCTATGCTTCAGACATATTTGCGAGGATTTTGGACCACGACAGAATTAACGTGCACAAATCCCTAACGAAGCTGGCAACCCTCCGATCACAAATTCGCTACACTGTCAGGTACAATATCGAACCCACAACCCACCGATTATAAACCGATTCCATAAAGAATTTGAAGCACAAAGGCTTATTCTATGGAAGCGAGATAAACGTATGCCTACTTTTGCAGATAGATCTGTCATTGGAGCATACGAATCATGTGATTGTATCCACCAATCGTAGAGCCATCTGTAAAAGATTGCGCGTTTATCACGTCCATGTAGAACTGGCCTAAACCGTTTCATATTTTTGTTTGTTAATTTGGCAATAGGGAAATAAATTGACACAAAATTTATTAAGACTAATGATAGTTTATTCACATTGAAATGCATGACAGTATCTCTGAACACCTAAGCTTTTATATAAAGTATTGCTTACAAAGCTAATTCGTGATTTTTTATTTTTATTTTTGCATTTATGTAAACATAATTATAAACACTAAACCACATTAATTTTCATGACACTCTAGCTTTAAACATTTTCACAGTATAATAAAAAGAAAAGACTAGATCCAAGATTGTAGAGTCTTCATCAACTGCTATCAAAGATCAAGCCTTGCTGTGCCTCTAAAATCATGGAATGTTAACATCACAGATAGGAAGGACTTAACAGTAAATGATATTTGAAAAAGCGTGTGAACAGGAACAAAAAAAAATCATAGCTGTATTCACATCACTTATTGCTTGCAAGTTCGTTTTCATGAAAATCCAACCTGAACTTTAAAAAACTTCCATTTCCCATATCACAAAGTTTATAAAAGTACACGAATGAACATTTAATACAGATTTCTGTATCACATTTCTATTTTCTACAGTCTTAATACTTAAACATATTGAAGCAAAGCAGTTTATTGGCGTATCATTCCATTTATCATGATGTTTGCCAAGGCATTCCTCCTCTTTCTCCAGGATCCCAAGTCCTTGGCATGGTACCTCAACTGACGTAGCCATTCTTTAGTTTCCTTCTTTGATTCTCCCTATAAAATCAAACATAAATAAAATATACTGGAAGTAGTCAATTTTTAATCTTCAAAATAGAAATGAACATGTTCTCCTTTTTCCTAAACTGGTCTCGTATCAAATTATCTAGCATAGCAAAGTCAATCCCGCTTTGGGCAGTAACGGATTCGTAAATTTAGGGACCACAATTTGTTTATTTCCATACCACCCACCAACGTCAAGAGTAGGAACCAGTGTGTTCATGAATAAACTCAACCAACCATTGTGCTTCTTAAAGTTTCTTATATTACTTAGAAGCTGTTTAGCCCCGCGTTGTTGGGGAACGCATATACATTAAAAAAAGTCGTTACGCCCTTCGAGATTCGAACTCGCGACCTACTGTTCCAAAGTCCAGAGCGCTATCGGCCAAGCTACAAAGGTACGTTCTAGGTATGGGAAAGTTTTTTTAAAGATGTTTCTTCATGCAATATTTCTAAATTGATGAAAAATAATTTAAACATCTAAATAGAATTTTACAAATCCGATCCTCAGGTGCACATCTTGAGGATGAATAGTGCTTATATATAAATTTTCAACCTTTTATACGCAGGGGAAGTAGGTGATTTACGATCCACAAACATGCATTTTATTTTATTATTATTATTATTATAGATTAATGGGAGATCTACATCCTATTATCTGTTTTGTTGCAATATTTTAATCCATGAAATTAATTTACTCAACGAAATAATTCCGCTTGTTAGGCGCCAAATCGCGTTATACACCTATGCATTAGAACAAAAATGTGTTTCATACATAGCAATAACTCATAATTTTGTACTAATGCAAGATACGTCTTTTAAAATAAATGATATTTTGTAGCATTTATATTGTACAAGAAATTCTTAAAAACGACTTCACATAAGATTTCCTCCTATATCGTCATCGTCTAGATTTGGTTTGGTATAATGTCGAACTAGAGCTGCACATTGGGTTATTGGCGACGGTTCGAGGCCCATCTCGAAGGAAAGACCCGGGAACAATGCCTCGAATTCTTGAATCATGGTCAGATGACGAGGACAGCATCTAAACTGACACCCGACGCAACTTCAGTGGGCGTCAGGACATTGCACCCCGGTCAGATTTAACGTGAACCAGTCCCGTATACATGCCGTAGACAAGTTCGGACGACATATTGTTACTTCACAACGATTCTGGCAACCCTCCAATCACAAGTTCACTGCATTTTAACATTTTTGTCAAGTCTCTGGTATCAGCCGTATTCGAACTCGCTACCCTCTGGTTGCTAGCCGACGACGGGCCTCTTCTACATCGTCTAAAGAATATGCAGCTACGCACACAAAAGCGCAGGTTCTAATTCTGAAGGGAGACAGGATGTTTTTCTGCCAAACGCTTTTTCTTTCCCTTAAGAGGCAATATTCAAAAGGTTGGTGTAACAATATATGTAAATCTCAAATGCGAAACCTCGCTTATCCAATTCTTTAAATGTATAAAAAGTGACTAAAAATAAACTTAAATTTGTATGTGGAATGAGTAGATAGGAGTTCGACTACAATTGGGCCACCCTGAAAGTAACACCCTAGACCTCCGAGTCCGCGAGCTGTAACAATACCCAATCCTACTCGATCTCTTAATATCAAGCTCAACTGCCCCGGTATTTCTCAAAGGGTCAGTCGTAAACACAACGTCGCTCTGTTCGGATCAACGTGCATAGATTTTATTTCATGTATAAAGTACTTGGAGCTTTAAAAAATGTCAAAAAATAACCGTTGTCAGTGTTAAAGACGTTACGATACAAAAACATTCCAATAAATGAATAAATGCAGAATTACAGTGATACACCTATATCAATTTAGAAACACTACAACCAGGAAATAGGTGACAAGAAAAAATGAGTATAGCATGCATAAATTAAATTTTATTGTTAAAAATCATCTCTGTAATAAAATAAAACCTCGACATTTAAAGTTATTTAGTACAGTGAATTTGGGTGAATAGAGGAGAACTTCTCAGCCATATTAAGCCTTCTTTGTACACTTAAAATCATAAGTAATACCTTAAAAGTTCGGTGGCGGCCTGTACTAAAAGCCTTCATAGTAAAAAAAAATTGACTTTGAAGACAAAAAAAAATTATTTATGTGATGGTGGATAGAGGCAGTCGAATTTTTTTTCCATTTCGATTACGAAATCTCGCTAGGTGATTATTTACTTTTGAAACAACCTTTTGAAGATTTCCACACAAAAAAAGGTGTAAGTACTATAAATTATTATAAAATTGGTAACAAAAAAAATACCTAATGGCAAATCATGATTGCTCAATTTCTCCTCTGAAAGAACAAGTTAATTGGGTGTTTGTTAATTTATTGATATTTTTTTCTTAAAAATATTTAAAATGAGAATTTGTTGAAATTTTAAATTGAGAATTTGTTTTTTGCATTTACAATTTTTACGCCTTAAAAAAGGTACATTAGGTAAATAGAAGCAATGCTTCTATTCACCCGAAAAAATAACTAAATAGTTAAAAATTAATAATAAATTAACGGAAAATGATAAAAAGTTATACTTTCAGATTCTAAAAGGTACGAGTTTAGATGATGGTGACTCAAAAAATTAGAAATATTTATTGCAAACTCGTGTTGTAAATGGGATCCTCTAATCAGTAATGCCTCGAATACAGTTTACCAGCTGTGCATATTAACTACTTTAGACGTCACAGTTTGAGCCATTTTTAGTTCAATTGGGAATTTATTTTATCTTCGAATGTCTGAGATTATATACTATTATTTTTAAAATAATTTTTGCATTCAAAGCTATAAGCCAGAACAACTCATTCCGCAAAACTGCCTCTATTCAACCGTCTGCTTCTATTCACCCGATTCCATGGTAGCAAATGTATGTTGTTCTCGTTCATTATTTATTACAGCAATGTTTCATTAACCTACTAAATTAATTGTATTTTTAGAAAAATCAACTGATCTTTAACATTGCAGACCTCGCGCTGTGGCTGAGACACACAATCCAAGCCAAATTGGAGGTGGGACGAAATTGAAAAAATTAGTACTGGCGTAACGTATTCCTGCTAGGAGCCGTCATTTATTAAGTCTCGCATCGCGATTTGATCCGCTTTTAGTTTTTTCATTAAACCCAACTAAGGACCAGCACATATTCCACTAGATTATAATAAGAAACGATCATATTAACACATAAATATATTTACATATTGCACATCAAAAATCTATTGTCTAATTTTCATAAATCTTTTCATCGAGGTAAAACAATGTGGTTTTATTTTACTTTCCCTAGTGATACAATAACATTAAAGAAAATAAACCAACAACCACTCGAACCTCTGGTTACCCTTTCTCCGTACGAGCGAAGTTTATCTGGTACAATATATATTTTGTTAGTTCTTGCGAGCCTCTCATGCGTATTAAGTAATGGTCCCTAATAGTAAGTGATGTCATTCCAGTAAGAATCTTTTCAATTCGTCTCGTCTCCAATGCGGTTCAACTTATTGAGGAGCGCGAGCTCTTCAGGGTTAAAAATGAAAGATAATTTCCTTTATAAAATAAATAATTCCAACGTAAAATCTTACCTTCATTAAATAGGCTTCCTTAGTTGTATACTCTTGTATTTCAAATACTTCATCACAGTCTGCTTCACAACTTATTACACAATTTCCAAGATACAAAGGATCCTACAACAAAAAAAAATAATAAATCATACAAAATAATTTGTTAACCCTTCCTGTTATACGTCTAAGAGAACGCACGGGAGATGTCTATTGAACTATTTTTTTAGGTACCATTCTAGGGTCAGTAATATTTTTTTTAACCCGATAAACTTTACGCAGATTAGGAGACAGGCGATTTAACCCTGCCAAAAAAAGGTGTATCTAATTAAACTACCGACAAACAAGCACTATATTCTCTCATTTTGGTGGTAAAAAAATATCAAAGTTGTTCAAGCTGCACCAACCAGCGAGTCGTCGCGTCGTTTGGCTGCCGATCCGTTACTCTAACCCCAGATCCTCAACCCAGTGTCGGGATACCAGGGTATCACGATTCTCTATTGCGTTCAATACATTGCAAACTATCATTCATAAATTTGCTGGGAGTTTAACAAAAAAAGCACATTATCAAGTTCGAATCCACGACAGAATTAATGTTACAGTTATCAAAAATATTGGGGGGGGGGGGGCAAAATTGTAACATAGTACATACAACAAGCATAGCGTGAGTGACAAGCAGCGACGCCGAGTGTGTGTGTGTGTGGGGAGAGGAGAACGGGGAGCAATAATATGCAGTGTTTATTAACCTGTTGTATAATACGTATAACAACCCCAAAAAAAAATTTGAAAAAAAATAATAAAAAAAGGTTATTTTCACAATAAAAGTGTTTATATTTGCAAATCTCTAAACATATTATTGAATATGTTTTCAAGAATGAACAGAAAGCTATGGTGCGTCATTGTAATTAATACAGATTTCTGTAGAACTAGACAGCTCCACTTTTTTCTGATTTATACTTTGTCACTTTCTATAAAGAAAAATCATCTATCGATTGGAGCAAGAAGCAGACAGTTATAAGCAATGGCTATAGAGATATAAATGAAAAGGAGCTGTACTGTTGGCTCAAACGGTGCAAGAAACGTACAGCTCCAGGAGCCGTTTTGTTTTTGCACTGAATTAGTTCAGCGTTTGATCACATGGTTGGATCACTTCCGTGTTGCATCAGGCTGTTTGCCAAACTCTTTTGGCGAAGGTGTGTTGTTTGTTGAACTAGCTAAAAGGTGTGTTACACATCCGAAATTCCATTAAAGTGGTGAAATTCAGTGTTAGACTATATTTATATGTAGTTTATTAATCAATCCTTAAATGAAACGAATATGTTTTGTTGTTTAAAGTTCGCAGTCGCATTATTGATTTCAGAGAAGTATCTACAAGGATTTTAATGGCAAGCCTGGCCACCTAATTCCAGTGGTAAATGTAAAAACAACTAGACAGCTCCATTATTTTTTTTTAATAAAAAAATCCAGGCAGGTTTAAAAAATAAAACTGGTCTGTGATAGAGGAAGGTATTGTTTATGTTTTACTCACATTTGATAAGTTAAAAAAAACTTTAAATATTTTTAAAGTATTTTTAGTCTTTCCTGAACAATTTTGAAAACTGGAGTTGTCTGGTTCTTCCTCCAACGTCTTCAATTGTGGAATACAACATCAAAGAATGTTAATCTGCGATTAATGTTTGAACAGGGTGTGTCTATATTTGAGGAGCAAACATTTAAAACGTGTTTTGTCACTTCATGGTACATTCGTGGCGAACTGCAAAGAACTTTTACGAAATACATTGATCCATTTACAGTTTCCAATCTTTGCAAAATAATTTCAATGGGGCAAAATGTGTTTAAATCGAATAAAATAGTTTAGTTCAATAAGAAATCCGGAGGCGAATTAGGTGATGTAGTAGCTTATGTTTTAAAACTTTGAACCAAACAAGTTTTGAATATTTGTTACTCATTAATGTGCACAATTTCAACTGGGTTTACTTACCCTGACAGTGACGAATCGGCCATTCTTCTCTTTCATAAGAACCAGACTGACATCTCGAATCCCCGTGTTCCTTGGAAACAGGACAGTATTGTCCATTGCCGCAATCTCGGGCCTATAGTTGGAATTCGGCTTTCCGAGTGCTATTAGCAAGGCATGAACAGGCGTGAATTTGATGGTCTTGCCCTTCTTGTTCCAAGGGTAGTCTGTAATTTGGGTAAACATTAGTTTCCCAGCCATTACAAATCGAGTTTCATCTTGCTTCCAGTTTAATACTTCCAAAGCCATCTATAACAAAAAGAACAATGTTAGTTCAAGGAACCATATTTCTGTTTTGGAAATGGGAAATATATCAATGCATGTCTGTATATGTAACGGACCGATATTCAAATTTTAAAGTTTTGACATGAATACCTCTTTAAAACCGGTCCCGGAACAGCGGTCATTGACAGAAGTATACGCGACACAAAAAGTGATGGTATTTCCAAGCCCATAACTCAGGCAATCAGCCATGCGGATAAATGACCTACCATCGTGTACAAGACGGTATGTCACGTCGACCAGGTCAGTCAATAATCCCCCCCCCCTTTTTTTATATCTTTGTACTACGTGTGAGGGATGAGTCCTGTTTCGTTCATACCCTGGCCTGTTTAACCAGTGTAATTTATTTTCTAATTGATGGGCCGTAGCTAGTGCGAACTTAAATTGAAGAGTAAAACGAGTTCTACAAATCTATTTGACTAGTTGATAGTTTAAACCATTTATATGAAAATTCGTGGAGTGGAAAGTGACGAAAATTTCACTACGAAGCCAAAACACCACACTGAAATTCAATTGAGGTATAAGAAACTCAAATAGGTTGAAAGAAAACAAAATTATTCCAAACACAAATAAATTGGTACCAAGAAGTCTTAACTTATGACAAGCGTTGAGAGATCTAAAGCTTACCGAAGACGCAAGTAGGAGCAGGCCAAGCAGGCGTGAGTACAAAGTCTTCACGAACCAAACCTTACGGTACAGTAGGAACTGTGCCTACTCTATGTATATTTTATTATTGTACAGGGCTATCATAATTAAAGAGTTATATTGACTTTTGCAAGAAAAGCTGCCGCTATAATCAAACTCTTATTTCTATACACCCTGAGATAATGTGTTATTTTAATTTATAAAGAAAACCACGTTCAAATGTCAGCTACTAGAGGTAAAATATGATTCAGCACTTTCCTCGCCGTGCATATTCCCAATGTAATGGCAATTATTTAGCGTTATATGGGAGTTTTCGTGAAACATTTGCATAAACATAGCATTTTATTGCATGATTCCATAAGTAACTTACGGTACAACTCCTATTTTATAACATTTGCCAATTATTTAATTTCGTAAACATAAAATTTAAAAAGCCAAATATCTCGAAAGATAAGTTGTGTAATAACTTATTTTCATATTAAAGGAGATACCTTACAAGATTAAAATAATAAAAAATATTGTCTAGAGAAAAATTAAGCTACAATAACGGTATTTAAAAGACATTCGAGACAAATCCATTGCAATATCGAAAAATAAGTTACGTACAAGAAAATAAGTTACGTGCAAGATTGTTAAAAATTAATGTATTTTAACCTTGGAATCATAAGGCTGGGGTCACCACACCATAGTCCCCTGCTTTGAACTATGTTGGTGATACTTGTTAATAGATCGAAAATATGCAAGATATTGAGATAGCAGGGGTGTTTCACAGAATTTTTGTAACAAGCGAATAAGATGTTGGCGCTTCAATTTTGTACAACCTCAATTTGTAGGCGATTCGGCAACCTGTGTCATTTTTTTATCATTAGAATGATCCATCTTTGTCAAATAAAAAACTATATTTCATAAAAAAAAATGGGGGAAATCAATTGTTTACAGTGTCAAGAGTGCTTTTTTCAAGCAAGCAGTTACAAATTATTTATAAAATAATATACTATAATATAAATAATGTAATAAATAAACCTAAAAGTAAATTATATGTTATATAAAGTTTAATTAAAAAATATTAATCTAGTCAAATATATGTAGACTATAAATTTCCACCTAATATAATTTACATTTTTCTTTTTTTCATAAAAAAAAATTTAATGTTCTCCTTAGTAAGGCTCCTTAAGAGGTCGCTAGTGTCGCTGGGGCCTAAAGCAGTCATGTGGACAGTACAGAAGCGTAAAATTTTGTATCTAAGGCCAAAATTTGTTTTTTTCCCTAGAAATCACTACCTTATAGATAATACAAAATGTACACGCGATTCGTTCAATCAGATTCACCTTATTTAAAGGATTATTTAAAACATTTTAAATTAATGCGTAAATTCAATTTTAGAATCGAGTCGCTCAATTCCAAAATGTCTCTTATCCACTTTGGAGAACAAGCACATCACATTTTTAAATCAATTTTTTTTCGTATTACATTTTATTTCTACAACTGGAATTAAGCAGAGTATGTTGTTTAATGTGTAATATCACATACTTTGCTTCATTCCAGGTGTAGAAATAACATTTAATACGAAAAATATGTGATTTAAAATGTGATAGACTTGTTCGACAAAGTGGACAAGATACGTTTTGGAATTGGGCGAGTCAATCATATGCGTCTTTTGATAAAGGTGTATATTTTAGGTAGTTTACATTGTTTTCCTAAATTGTATAGCAAGTGTATAGAAGAGTGAATTTGTTTGATATTATACCTTTGATTTTAATACTTTGTTCTAAAACATAATTTAGAAAGTTGGATCTTTATATTTATATAGATAATCGTTCTGACAATTAAATTTAAAATTATGAATAATCAGGTTATTGATTTATTAAGATATCTAAAAGGAATAAATATACAATAAAAATATTTTTGGACATGATTTAAACCCTTTTGAAAAATGGGTCTTCTGCTTATTTTAAAGAGTAATTTTTAAATTCAACTCAATTTCTAAATAAATTTACTTAAAATACTTTATACAGTGTTATAAAAAAAATTAAAAACTACTAAATAAGTTTCAAGAAATAGTATTTACCTTTCGAAGTTTAATGCTTCCTATATCTTTGCCTAAGCGACGATGAGAAGCAGAAATATTGGAAATTCTTCTCCAAATCTTCGTACCTCCGACACCTTTAGTTTGC
Source organism: Troglohyphantes excavatus (assembly GCA_963932185.1). Taxonomy (NCBI): domain Eukaryota; kingdom Metazoa; phylum Arthropoda; class Arachnida; order Araneae; family Linyphiidae; genus Troglohyphantes; species Troglohyphantes excavatus. The sequence continues at coordinate 24,145,779 of OZ010672.1, read as the reverse complement.
TAAAAAAAGATTTAAAAAAAATTATTTAAAAGCATTATTATCACATTAAAATACTTGTCATATATGCGTCACAAAATTTTATAAGATTGCAGCTTCTTTACCTTGTTAAACTACATTGTTTTTATATTTTTAGCAGGTTGTTAAAATACACAATATTTATTTTATAAACAACTATAAAAAATATATAAATAATTTCTACAAAATTGTTTCTTTTGAAATTATTAAACGGTGTACATTGCTTCTGAAAGCTAGATTTTTTTTTTAAATTCACATTCTTTGTGAAAGTACTGATAACATTTCAAAACATTGAAGATGCAAGCGCAGCGTTTCACTCAAGCACACAAAAGTTTTTTTTTTTTTTTTTTTTTTTTTTATTATATTTTATAATGTATCAAGTAAATCAGTAGTAAAATTCAATTATTAAAAACAAATTTGACAACTTAATGAAATTAAGATTTGATTATTATTAAATAATAAGGAATACTATTTGTGTCAAAAAATATCATACAATTAATATGCTTATTAATTCCTATTCATATGTACAAATATTCGCATTTCAGTCTATATTAACAAATCTTTATCAAGAAATACAATAAAAATTACAATTTAATTTTTTTAACCGATATTTTTTTTTTAGTTTTAAAGATCAGTGAAATCACAGTAAGAAATACTTTGATCGAAAATTCCTCATTAAAATAAATTAAATAAGGAAGCAAAATGAACATCGAATTTCTTATCACTAAAAATCAATTAAAATAAAATTTTACATATATCATAAATAATATTCTTTATATTTTAATATTTCAATGATTGATTAGTTCTAATTATAATTGATCAGTTACGCAAGTATGCCCATTCCGAAAGTGATCGATATGCACAAAGAACTCAAAACAATGAATGCCTTACCTTGAGCCGGTGTGAAAGTTTCGCCGAGGAAAGAACAGTGAAGGGAACGTAGAAAAAGGTTGTGAATGAATTGTTTGGGTAGTATGGGGTATATATACCCACACGTGCTGAACCCTCTGAGGGAGCCGACTCGAAATAACTTGGCGGTTTATCCCGCGCTTGGCATGGTATTCGTGGAATGTTACACCGCTTCTTGCAACAAAAAAGGTTTTCAATGGAACTCGACAAATAAGTGATGATCATTTCAGGTATAATTAAATCTTTTTATACTTAAGTATCCGTCTAATTCTCAAAATGAGAAAACATTTTTTAGTTATATTTTGGCTAAAAGAAACCACTGTAGTGCCTAATGACGCTTCTATGATACCTGTCATATGCAAAATTATTCTACAAGGGCGGTTTTAAATATGAAAAATTTCATCCCACACAGAAACAATCAAAATAAATTTTTAACCATGGCGAATAGTGCCCTTGTAAATTGCTTTTTTTGAAACATTTTTTTTATGTTTAATTCGCGCCTGCAACTGACTACTTGATTGTCGTTCGAGTTTACTTCCAAATAAATAGTGAAAATAACTCAAAACTGTGTTTCGCAGGTAGAGTAGAATTCCAATTATTCGGATCAATTGGGACCAGATCCCATCCGTATAATTGTATATCCGGATAATTGGATAATTATGAATTTTGTTTTAGTATGTAATGTAAATTAGTGACTATTAAAAACAATATCATTCACTGATAAGAAACTTTTAAAATGTGGATTTTGCTTATTTTTTTTTCTCAAAGCCATTTGAATCTGATAATTTACGATCCGCTTTCTTTGATGCAGATAACTGGAATTTGGATAATTGGAGTTCTACTGTACATCAATTATTGTCATTTTGTAAAGCGTATAGGTCATTAGAATTTAAATATAAGCTTGATATCAAATATACTTTGTTCAATAAAAATTTCTACGTATTAATTTTAATAAAAATTCAGAATTTTCGAACTTTTAAAAACCAACCGTTTTGACGATATGTAAAAAAGCTGCCTTAAAGTGTCAAAAAGATGACTAGCTTTAGTCTGTTCTTTCACGCACCGGAAACGGTGCCGTTGACGGAACCCCGGTAATAATGCCTTTTTTCACACGCCGGCAAAACCGGAGTCGAAAACGCGAATACATTTAAATATGGTCAGTGACGCAAGTTTTATTTTATACAATATTGAAAATAAACACACACAAACGCCTCTCCGTCATCGATAACCTACGTGAAAAAGTGTACGTAAGAAAAGTTTTCGGATGCCGGGTCGGCATCCAATTTGCGAGTTCCACGCCGGCTGCATTTTTGTTGTCGGGGCCCCAAATTTGCCGGACTGGACTACATAAAAAGTTATAATTAAATAACATTGCATCCGGCGCCGGTGCTGTCACCGGCTCCGATTTTCCCGGTGTGTGAAAAAGCGGCCATAATGAGGTTAATAAACGGGACCATAGTGTTCTTGTAGTGGAAGAAAACGCCATTATTTTTCTAAACTGTTAATTCGGTAACAACGTTAAAATATTTTTTTATCGCTTAGTAACAAAAACAAATTTAAATGCGCTACATTCTTCAGACTTAGGACCTTCACTCACCTTCAAATCATAACCTTGTAAAATTTCGCCAGCACAATATTCATCTAACTATTATTAGTATAAAATAATATTTTATTAATGGAAAAATCTTTAATAAGACTAGAAATGCTTTAAATGTGTATTTAATAAATCTAAATTAATGTTTAAATAACTCATTGTATTTAGCCTTCAATAACTTTCTCAATACCCATTTTAAATAAAGCTCTACGATTATTGTCAAATATCTAGCGGTGAGTTAATTGGCTGAGAAACGTAAAACTTGTCTCGATATAAACATTAATTTAAATGTTTCAACGCCCAGGAGAGTTTAACCCTTTGCACTCCAAGAACATATTTGACATTTGCGTTCTTTCTACGCAACAGTTATTACTCTTGTATACGATTTGTTTTGGATCTGCAAGAGAACATTGACAAAAAATCTCTCGAAGATTTTTAATCACAAGATTATGCAGTTTTCATTTATTTTAAGGAACAGGGAACTAAAAGAACTGGTCGTTAATGTTGGGTTCCGAGAGGAGACAGTGGAGTGCAAATGGTTAAGATTTTGCTGTATATCCGTTTCCCATGTTCACCACCGGGCATACAATTTTATACTTTACAAAAAAGCTAAATCTCCACCAAAAAACAACAGCACTCAAATCGTACAAGTTAAAAGTTATTAGAAAATAACATGAATAGAGGGAGAAACTTATCCTAACAGGGCATTTTTTATCCGATTATATTGCATGATTTAGCGACATTATCTAATAACTTAGTTACTTACAAAAAGTAATTAGACTGATATTAACGCTCGCTCAGTTTCTCCAGAGAAAAATGCAATACAAATCAACTTTTAGAAAGTTAGTCATTATCAGATATATACCAACTGTTATACTGGCCTTAATAACAACGTATTTAATTCTATACAAAGTATTAGTTTTCTAAAATTTACATAGCCAAGCTGCTATATATAAAATTCCGGACCAAAAGAGAAAAACCGTGGATTTGTTTTGAAGCCAGACATATTCAACTCTTTAAGAGGTGTTGAAAATACTGTAATATTTTTTTTGCTCTTTGAACATTAGTCTGATGTATCAATTACAAAATACACCAACACAAATTGTCTATTACTGATTATTCCCCTAAAATATTCTTATTTGAAGTCAATTCTAACTCTTCAATTTTTCGAGGTAATCATATTATTTCCAAATTTAAATTACCTTCAAGAACATCATACGTAATTGTTTCTTTTTCTAATTTTAATTTACAAATAGTGTTAAACATATTTTAAAATAAAAGGAAACAAAGCAAAGTTGACTGAAACCTTATAAGTTATTCTAATCAATCTCAAATAAGAATTTCTAATAATGACTATCTCTATATATCATATTTTCTCTCTCAATCCTTTTTTAAAAAATATTTTATTATCCAATGTTGGTTAGTGGGTTAACTTAACGTTGCACTAGAGCTGAACCATGGGTTATTGACAACGGTTCGGGGTCTATCTAGAAGGAAGGACGAAGGAACACTGTCTCATATTTTTAACCATGATCAGATGACGAGGACAATACCTGATCTGGCACAATAACCTGAAGAGGCGCGAGGACGTTTGAACCACGGTAGATTTAACATGCACCAGTACTCTCTACATGGCGGATTATTTTTGGAAAGCGACGGGAACGAATCTAGCCACTTTCAATTGTTCCATACATTGAGAATCGAAACCATCCTTCCAAATAAAAGTCTAATGCTCTAACGCCTTGACCACGCCGGCCCCGAATATTAATTAAGTATATTAGTGAACAAATAACATATTGGTAGTGATGTTGGATTAGAAAATGTTTTATGTTTATTTATATAAACTTATAATTTAATTAGTAGTTTTAATTGCAAAAGACAATGATAGAATTATCAAATCTCTCCCGTGTATTTGTCACCAATAATGTACAATTTGACAAACAAGGTACTGTCAACTTTATATATTTCTATGTTATATTTAATTGACAAGTTCACAAAAATTGGCGTTAAAATCAAGCTATTGGCGACAAACTGCTTTGTAGAACAAACAGAAAATTCCCAGACTTAACCAGCCATATTAGGTTTGGCAAATAGATTGCATTTAGAGATGAGCATTTGCACAGGAATTTTCATTTTTTTTGTCGCCCACAATATTCGAACCCCCTAGAAAAATATTGTTCACAGTCGAAAACTGCACCTGAGAATTTTATTTTCGAGATTACTCATTCAACGATCAGTAGCAGGGAAGGGTTTATCAACTTCCGCTCGAAGTTTGAAGAGCATCTGGTTGATGTTAACAAAGCATTTCTGCGATCTTTAAATAAATCTTTGAAAGCATAAAGACGCGGGTTTTACCGTGAAAATATGTTTACACGATCTCCCCGTCGGAGGGGAACGTCGGATCTTGATGAATTATTGTATTTTCTTGGGCATTTTTGGTTATCTCTTAGAGTTGCTTTAAAGAGTTTATTATTTTATTCTAAAAACAGAAAGAAAGGGTATGGGGCAGCAGGAGTTGTTTTCAGAAACGGATACCTCATAAAGAAATAATGTGCGATTTTTTACTCATTGGACATGGTGACCTTTTTTTGGAAAGGCTATCTATGCATATATAACACAAACCAATTATTTCTATATAATTAATTTTCCAGCTAGCAAAAGTGGCCTCACAAATAAACAAAATTTTACTTTTTTTCTATCGTATTTTGGTAGCATCATATTCTTAGTGAAAGAGAAAAAAATAATTAAAAATTTATTATCTGGTTGTTTTACAATACAATTCATAAATCGTATTGGAAGAATGCCTAATGGTTTCGGAACGGAGTCTTTAAACATTTTTTTTATTAACAAAAATGCCTATTTGCTATGTGTTTTAAACTTATTTTTTTGTAATAACTTTTTACAATGAAGGCGATAAAATATGTCACATTTAAAAAAATGTCTTCTAAAATATAAAGTGTGATTGATCGTACGCTCAACTGTTACATTATGTACAATAACAGCTAAACAAAGAAAGTGAACCACAATAAAAATCCATGCATTTAAAATATTCGAATCCAGTATTTTAAACATGAGTACATAAAATACCACTCAGCCACGAGATGGACATTTAGAGTTGGTATTGCATAAACATACGATATTTTTAAAAGCAGTAGGATTTCTCAAGTTTGATTTCAGACCAGAAAACAATTCCGTCTATAAATAGTTTTAAAATTTGATTTAATTTTTTGAAATTTATTTTAATTCTTTAATTACGTTTTACTTTGTTAAATCTTCTTTTGCTTTTGTGATCATTTAATTCAGAAATGACACCTGGGAAAAATTATAGTTCTAACACTTCAATAATATCCGACGCTTTATACATAAACTTCATAATACAATTGTGATATTTAACTCCGACCAAATTAACGTGCACCTGTCCCTTCTACATAGCAAAATATTTTTGGTGGGGGAAAGGAATGAATCTGACACCCTCCGATTATCATATTGCTGCACGCCTGTTGTGGATCGATCCAAAGCCCTCCCCCGAATCCGAGCCGAAACCGCCTGAGCCAAGCAGGCTAGATTATGTAAAAGCGTTAAATTTTAAATATTATCAAGGCCAATAATTTTTTTTCAAAAATTGTAATGATTGCAAAAGCATATAATTGGCCTTAGAATAATAGTCTTAAAGCGGGCGAAATCTTATAGTACTGTTCTTTGTTTACACATTTGCCCCAATAACTGATACCCTGCATGGACACTAATTATTTTATGACATTTTAAAGTTACATGCCCGACAGTTCTTTATATATTTCAAAGATTATTTTAAACACTAAACAGATTATTTTTAAAAAGGAAAGTATAAGAAAAATATCCCGTAAATTTTGGGCAGCCTGGGCATGCAATCCCTTCATATATCCTTCTCACTTTATTTAAAGAAAGCGAAGTTTCCTAGCGTACTTAATATCGCAAGTAAAAAATAATCTAGAGACTAATGACTTGTCGTTACCTCTTTTACTTAAGATAATCAGATAAGAAATACTATAAACAGTCTTGTGCAGACATCCATTTAAAACTATTTCAATGAATGTAAAAGCATATAAACGGTTTAGCAAACAGTTCTACCCCTTCATAGTATTTCAATTTATCCCAATAACTAGAAAAAAAGACGTACATGTGTGTTGAAAAATTAGTAGTTATTCTAAACACGATATTTACTGAAAAGAAGTTTTTAGCACATGATAAACCTTTCAATGCAAACTCTTTACTCTCGTAAACCTACAACTATTCGTTCTCGCGTACGCTTGCAAAAAGCTTATTTATCGCATGTTTTTTTCACCTAATGCTCCTTTTAAGACCCCACAATTTACTCTTAATACCCTTAAAAATGAATTCTGAAGGTCACTGGAGCATTGCAAAGTGCATTTCGGAAACGTTTGCCAATTTTCTGTCAACAAACTACGTAATATTTGAAAGGCTTTTAAAAAAGTCCAGACATAAGTAAAAGGAACTGTTCGAGAGATATGAAGTGTAGCGTTTACAGAAGTAGTGTTAAATTAAAGCGTAAAATAGTAATATTACCCTATCAATATTGTTTTCGAAGATATTAAAACAAGCACATTTGAGAACAAAGCATATAAATCCCAACTGAGAAAATCTACGAGAAGTATTTATAAATAATTACTTTTATTCCCGTAATATTATATAAAATGTTGACATCTAAAAACAACCTCTTGGAAATAGTTCATATTACAGAGATATCAAAAGTTTGATAAGTATAGCGAATCATTGAGATATTTACCACAATTCTAGAAACTTAACACCTTTAAAAACCGTTTTGTCTATCAAGGATTGCATAGCAGTTTATTATGCTGCTCAACAAAGCATCCTCGCAAACACAGTCTCTGCTTGATAAGTTCTGTATCTTTAAGGTGACGGAAAATATTCACAGCACAAACAGTAAATTTATGAAAGTAAGGTATCCAGGTACCTTAAACCCCCAACAGCAAGTAATTTTATCATATCAAAAATATTTTAATATAGTACTAGACTCATATAGCAACGTACATCGAAGTTATTGTTGATGACAATATTTTTAAAAGTCATCAAAACGAACCAGCTTGCTAAATCATTTTTTTTAATTATATAAAATTGATACTTATAGTTTTATAGTTACGATATGACTGAACAGAAATGGTTGAACAACAAAGCTCCATTTCTACTTTCAGATAAAAAAGTAATGCCTAGACCAAGGTTGGTTGGTTCGGTTGGTTGGTTGGTTATATGGGGTTTATTGGCACAATAGTCAAAACTGGCCAAGCTGCGCCAAACTCAAGGTAATTGCCTCGACCAAGGACTATATATTAAATTAAAGCCTATAAGAATTTGAACTACAGTGCACAATTAGAAAAATATATGTTTGTTGAAGTAACGGAAGATAATTATTTTAAAAGTTTTCGATAGGATCACCCTAGCAATAATTTTTGCTATTTGAAATAGCAAAATTTGAATAGATTAACAATTCAAAAAATATATTCACATTTTTAATTAAACACTTATATAATATGCAATATATGATTTTTAATTTTCTTTTTCCCTAAATATCATCCTGCCTGCCAATTTACCACCTCTTTCTAAAGTGTCTGAAAATATTTTTTATTTTAAAACTCGCGAATAAAAGTTGTAAGGAAGACAACTACCATTTCTTTTAATGGACGTGGTGCCCTTTACCTCCAAGGTTCAGAATTGTTGATTTTAGACTTTGCTTGTCATAAAAAAAACAAGTAATATTTATATTTGTTTTAAAAATATTGTAGGAATGCTCGAATCTGCCCCAAAGGAATCTATCAAACATATTTTTCGGTCTTTAAAACTTTCGTAAACATAATTTTGGACTTTCTGAAAAAACAATACGAATAAATATTGATTCAAGCAACATAAAATTCCACATAAAAGCAAACTTTATATATATATATCAGTTCCACTTTAATTCTATGCTAATTCTTGAGCTCTAAAAACCCAATATAATAAGAGTTACCTAATTAGTTTAAGGACAGAGGTTAATTTTTAGATAATTTAAGAAAAAGTGATAAATGCGACGAATCTTATTTTTCCAAGCCACAAATAATCGCTTATTTTTGGCCCCTACAAAAAATATTTATCTCCGCTTTGAAAATATTTTACCATCGTACATCCAAATGCAGCACGAATGTGTCCCAAGGGATCCATCGAAAGGATCTTTTAGCCTTTCGACTTTTGTCAACAGAGACTCGAGTCAACAAGTTCTAGGACTTCCGGGCAGAGGAGATGATAATTCTTGGCTCCCAGAAAAGGGGGTTAAGGTTTGTAAAAACACCGTCGCCGCTTTCGCCTACGAACAAAACACTCGGAATGTCTGGCAGCAGCGTGACGCAAACTTCATTGTTGGTATTTCCTACGGCGACGCGTCATGAAAGTTGGGTGAACAGAGAAGAGGTAGAGTTCACAGCAAAAGGGTTGCGGTGCTATTTAGAGTCATTAAATTACAATGCTTCCGGTCAGGGCCCGATTTACCAAAAGGAACGTTAAGCCACATACGGGCTTTAGGGTCTTCATATTTTTATTTAATTACTAAATTGTGTAAAAATTGAATACTTGGAAATTTTTAAAAATTATTATTGTAGTTTTTTATGGTTTCAACAATTTTAACCAAAATGATATAATTTCTTGTTTTCTTTAATAATTAACTTAATCTGTGACGTTTTTCATTCTTAGAGAATATTTTTAGAATGGGGGCCGCCATCAGTGCTATTATGGCTAGAGTATTAAATTTTCTAAATCGAACCCTGCTTCCGGTGATAGAACTTGTAAAAACCATTGTTTTAATTATTTTTCATTTATTTAAGTATTTTTATAACTCAATCACTTTTGTTTCCTCCAATAATCTGGTTTTCATTTAGTTTGATAGTTTTGCAAATTAATAACTGCTTTTCCTCGAGGATACTAAAGAGTTTTATCACTGCTAAACTAAATTAAAAAAAGCGTTTTTACTCTAGAATAATTATGTTAAATTGAAGGAATTAAAATATAATCTTATAATATTTATCCATTAATTAATTTTTAAAGTACTTTAATCAGAAAGAATTCGTACTTATTCAATACATTAATTATTAGACTTATTTTTTAAATACAATAAAAAAATCTTTAGCATTACATCTTGGGAGTTGTAGTGAAGAACAGTTCAGCACTACATATTTCGAATAAGTTTCTGTTTTAAGAAAAAGGTGACAAGCACTGCAAACACGCTCAAAATAAAGAATTGAATAAAAATTATTTCAGAATAAGTTCCGTAAAAATATCTTAAATTGGTCTACAATATTTATTATTAATAAATTAACTCCATATACTTAATATATGATTTGCACATAATATATTCTGCCTACACACTTCAAACAATCGATAATATATTTTTTTTTAAATGACTTAAATCGCCGTTGGCAAGACTTACACTTTCGTTGGGCGAAACGGATCCAATAGGCACTGCTCTTTGGTTTCTAGGTGACTTCTTATATTGCGCCCGGCAAAGGTTAGAGATGCAAACGATTTATAGTCGTATTTTTTACAGAAAAATATGTATTATTCCTCTTGGTGAACACGAGTCGTATAAGTGTATCGAAGTTTTGAACTTTTATCTCTAACCATACTCAAGATCTATAGCAATTTGAGTCGGAGAAAAATTTCATCTAATAGTAAACTTAAATTTTAAATTGCTTCTCCTGGAAAAAAGAAAAGTTCATACATCTTATGCGCGACGAAATGTACACACTGAAACAATTTAAAAAGTGTTGCTAACTATTTCTTTAGTGATGAATTTTAATGATTGTCTAGCTCTTGAATAATTTACTTTCAAAATTAGTTTGATACAAAATTTTAATACCAATCTAACCTTTAAATACCAATTTTTATTTACAAAAAAAATGTTAAATGTTAAATATTTGTTGTAAATAAAAATTTTATTGTTGAAAATTTTAAGTTAAAAAATGGTTTAACTTCTTAATCCTAACTAAAACAAGGCGAGAAAAAAATCAAAATTTTTCAGTTAGGCGTTAAGGATACGAAGGGCAATAAATAAAAATGCATCGATGTTGAGTTAGCCGTTCGTATCCGCAATGCCTCATTTTCAAATATTTTTTTCATCCCCTCATAAAATAATTTTTTTTTTATTCACAATCTAAATCCAACGCAGATGAGTCAAATTGTGTGATAAACTCCATCCATAGCCGCTGCGCTTCCATCGCAAATGCTTCGCGGAAGAAAAAGGGTGGAAATGTCAAAATAACGTACTTGATTGATATGCTCGAGGTGCAGCTCGACCTTTTGCTGAGCTTCCTTCAGAGCGTTCCTGTCTTTGTGATGAATGGGGGTAACCTTATGCAAGCGGCTCAGGAGCAACGGGAACCTGCAAATAGTCCGTTTACTAGTTATCGCTTTTGTTTCTGAGAAAAGTATTAAAACAAGTTTACACATTTAAACACACCACATTTAAATGCTGAAATAATAAGAGGTTTCGGTAAATTAAATGTGCGAGGTTTTTATTTAAAGCCAACCTATGGGATGTGTGGTTATGCAATAAATATTTAATGCGTTTCACTGTCAAAAGTAAATGCATATAAAATGTTTCATCGCAAAATGAACCATTTGGGGTTGAGAGGCGATTTTCAAGCACCACTTGGTTTAATGTGCTAATTAGGCAGAAAGTCGTCTCGAGTTGCTGGTTCTCCCAAGCGAAAATGGTTAAATATGTTTTGTACATCTATAGATGAAAAATAAAAATGAAGATATGTGCAATACATGCAATAGAGACTTTTTTAGAATCCCGATTGACTAATACATTAATTACAAAAAATGACGATGCATATGATTTTTTTTTAAACCTACGAACAAAATATTTTAAGACAGTCCTAGAAATATAAAATTATTTCTTGTTAATTTTGAACTCTTATCGACCAATTTTCGACTTATTCTGTTTTGCTTAAATGATCAGTTCTCCATCTGATAACTTATATTACAAGAATGAATCATCAATATTCTTACGTCTCGCTATGTTCCACGTATTTGTAGTTTTGTATATTTCTAATCAATTAACTATTTGTACTTTTTCCTTCACTTTAGCTGTGATTTTAATATTTTATAAATAAAGCAATGAAATTAATAGTAAAATGGTAAAATAATGCCTTCTGACAAAAAGTAAATTTCAAATTCTGAAATATTTTTTTTTGTTAAGAAGAAACAACTATTTTTTTTATGAAATGAAGTTCCTAAATGTTTAATACTTAATTTTCTAATTAAATTTTTAACTTAACAAATAAATGAATAATTGAAAAAAATATTGGGGTTGCACAATGCAAAAGTTTTTTTACCAATGTACAATGTTGTGTCATTCATGTTTCTCTACCGAGAAGAGTTGGTCTCGAGTGAGCAAAAAAAAAAAAAAAAAAAAAAAAAGAGTAAAAAAACTTAAACATTATCTCGAATTTTTGAAACAGACTTATTTGTAATACTTAGTATTTATAGCAAGATAATTATTTTATTTCTATATTTTAAACTTTATATAACACATCTATTTTAATATTTTTAAATCTATAAACCCTAGTTTTTCCTATATTATTTTTAAAAAATAATAAACTCGAAAAAGAGACGGACTGAAAAGGGTTAAAGCAATAATAACTGATGATGTTGATTGATTAAAATGTTCAACATTCAATCTGCTGAAGGTCGTTGCATTAACAAAATGCCTACGCATCTTCTAAATGAGAAAAACAATCGATATACGTCCACACAAGCATTGAAGAAAGGCATGCATAAAGATAAAATCCGACAACAAATATGTAAGGAATGAACAAAAAATAATGCTAAAGTAAATAGTTTCTCCTACCTTGTAACTCTTTGCACCGGGACCATGAGAAATGCGGGCAAGTTCATCCGTCGCAACAAGGTGTTCTCCATTTGCGAAACTCTCAGGAAAATTCTCAGCAGCTCTTTTTCCTTCTCCAATGTACTGAGAATTACAGAAGCTGGAGCCTGGGATTTAAACAATTATTTTAGTATAGTATGCTTTTTGTTTTGTTTTAGTATGCTTAATAATTTTTAAATATAGTTCATAAAGTTCTCGCCATTATGTAAATATTTTGTTTCAATTTAAAATTTATTAGCGTAAATATTTTATTAAAAAAAATTAATATTTATCAGCATTAAACTTTTTCCACTTAGAGTATTTAACCTCAAATTCTGAGTACCTTAGGGACAGAATACAGCTAGTGTTTCTGTCCAAAAGTGTCCAGTTAGTTATTCTGTCTTAAGCAAGTAAATTGCTTCATGTAAATAAATGGCAATGCTAATCAACTGCATAAACTTTTATAATTGGAAGAACTATCTAAAAGTTGCAACTTTGAATTTAACCCTTAACACTCGGCAGATTCAGCTGTGGAGACATGTATTAATACGATAGAAATCGGAAGGCTCCTCTATAGAGACATTTCTGTTACCTTTTGTATGTATAGATAAATGAACCATTTTTTAATGTCAAATTGGTACGTTTGTAACTTTATGGCGCCCGCGGTAAAACAACAACGCATATCGCCAAACGGTCGGCAGTGAAAAAAATTCGACACGAAAAAGAATTATCGGGAATTAAAAAGTTAGTCACACACCCTCGATCTGTTTGTCGATATTATAAGAAAAAATATTGATCGTTAAGGGTCAAAAAAGCATCATGCATTAACCCTTTACGGTCGAAACATTTTCCACTCGGGCGAACCAGCAACTCGAGATGATTTTCAGCATATTTTGTGAATTTCTTACAGTGGCGTTTCGACCTCAAAAAGTTAAAAACTATTCCACTCTGGTGTAAGCGCTCTACGATATATCCCAGTATTCTAGAATATTCCAATACTAGGTGTATCCTGAGCTTAACTTTTAACATTCAAAAAGAAGAAATATATTTCCAGTAAAAGATAAGATTGAGTAATAGACATTAAAAGATTCTAACAAACACTTCCAACTTTTTTAAAGGAATAATATTTTTAAAGAAGTATACTTGTATTTTAAATCTTTCAGCGTTTGTAATCTTGTACATGAAAGTGTGAGTATTGCTCTATTGACGCAGTGTCTAGAATTTTTACAATAATCTAAAATATTTATTTAAAAATGAATGTTAATTCAAAACACTCCCATAAGTAATCAAGGTAGGGATAAATAAAATTTCTATAATTATTGCTGACATAAAATACCTCATTGTTCAGATCTGACCATGTCTAAACTTTGACAAGGCTAAGGCAGCTTTTTCACACACCAGGAAAACCGGTGTCGGTGACGACACCCGCAGCCGGAAGCAATGCTTTCCAATTAGAACTTTTTCGCGTATTCTGGTCCGGCATTGTTCACCGTAAACATAGCATCCGGCTTTGATACCGTAACCGGCGCCGGTTTTCCCGGTGGGTGAAAAAGCGGCCCAATGTTATTTTAAATATTAACCATGGAACGGTCGCGCTTAGCCTTGCAAGATCGATGTGCCCTGTTTTTAAACAATAACCTTAGCAGGGATTTACTCCCCAATATTGACAAGTTAGTAACTTTCTCTTTGTATATGAAAAGTCATTAACTAGTAAAAGTCATTAAATAGTTCTGGTAGCAGTAGTCCCAGCGACAAAATTAAAAAAAAAAAAAAAAAACGTCAAGCAACAAACAAATTTACAGACAGACAAACAGACGAAATGCTGAAAGGTTGTGTTAAAACAGGAACCTCGCAAACACTTGGTCAACAATCATAAAAATTTTTTTTTTTAGTAATGACTTTTTAATGAAAATTTATCACTTATTTATAAATACTAGAAAAAAGAAATTCATAAGTTTCTTTAACAGTAAAACTAATATCAATGCTCCAGATAAATAGGAAAATTAAAAAAGAAGCTACGAAATTAAGGATGCAGAGTGTTTAATGACCCTCTAAATATTAACACATTTTAATTTTCAACGTTATTTAGAATCTAACCCTTTTGGCAGGCGCCCCTAAATATGAACGCATATTAAGACATTAACAACCCGTAAAGTAAACACGACACGGTGCTATTGGTAGCCAAATTTGACGCCACGAGCTTGTAGACGGCGCCGTGCGATTACGATCTATAAATATAAAGCTGCCACTATTCCCAACTATCAGTCTCCGGTTTAGAAATATTTACGAAATCAATTTTGAAGTCGCGATATATTTTTAGATGCCATTTTCTCGCCAGAAATATGCGAGAGTAACGGGTTAAGATTCCCAGGAATTTTGCAGGAATCTTGATTTCAGAAAAATGCTTGCTGTTCTAAGGATTTTGGAGGTGAAGATTTTTTTGTTGTTGTTGAAAGATGCAACGCTTCTGAAAAAAAAACACCTCTGCGAATTTAACTCTTTACCAGCAAGTATTTGTTCACACGTACCCAAGGACCTTTGACAAACGAGCGTGTGTATTAACGAAACAGTGAATATGAATATATACACTATTTAGAAAAGACCCATAATTTTGCTGTGATAGGACTTGTGATTGGAAGTTTGGGTGATCGTGTCCTACAATCTAATCTTAAGACTTTCGTATACAGAGGGCTGTTCAAATGTTTTTCATTAGGATAGTATCCTATCATTGACAGAAGCCCACCCGTGTAGCTTTAGTGTAATGATAATAAACATTAACTGAACAAAGCATTAGTAACATTCCAATGAAAAATACCACTGACCTCTAACTGTAACTTCTGCATTGGGAAAGACATTTTGTTAACTAGAAGCCAATTGAAGGGGTAACAACTGTAACCCACTTTCATCGCTACCGAAATATTTCGTATATTTTTCAAGTTAACATAAGCCGACATGTATTGCTTTTTGCTGTTTTTTTCTATTTTCTTTTGAAACCCATTTAAATGCAATCTGCTATTAAAATAGAAAGTCATTTGAGTTGCAGTGATTAAAAAGCAGGAGCAAAAATTATTTGTCTGGCAATATAAAAATTAATTCTATAAGAAGAAAATATAATATTTATATACATTTAATATTTCTACAATGTTATGGAGTTAAGGAACACCACTAAATTACTTCTAAAAAATATTGGGGTACAGTATGGTTGCTTCCATATTGACTTCAACGCGCCCATAGAGGAAACAAGTTTTGAGCCTTCCAGAAGTTACAGTTAGAGAGGACGGGTGTTACTAATAACATTAAAAAACATCTCACTAGACCTAGAGCGACAGAATAGACAATTGGCGACGATTCGGGATTTAACCCAAAGTGCAGGCCCCTGGAATACTCTGTCTCGTAAGTTTGAAGTATGGTCAGATAGCCAGGTCAAAACATAAGCTGGCGTCAAACACAAAATGAAGCTCGCGTGAGGGTTTGGTTCGTTTCATTAACGTCGCACTAGAGCTGCACAGTGGGCTATTGGCGACGCTCGCGTGAGGAAGTTTGGATCACGACAATAAAACTTAACTCTCCGATCACGAGTTCATCACCCTCTCAAGACTTAATTTAAACAACAATCCCCCGGGGTTAGGGGTGCGGTACTCTTTCACCTACGCCAACAGCCGGATTTTTATTTATGTATAAAATAAAGTTGGACATCTCATTCAAAATACAAAAAAGACAAAACAAACGTCAATTTTAAAAAATCGAGGTTTTTACATTATCTAAAAAGCAATTTAAAAATTATAAATTGAATTCCTTTTTCTGGACCACAAAATAAAAAAAAAATGCTGAAAATGAATTTGATTTTCTTTCCTACTTTTTTTATGTGCAATTTGTTTCATTCCGACAAGCAGCACTATCGGAATCATTCTTTTATTTATACTCTTACGAGATCATTAAACAGTCCCAGCTGCATAAGGTTACTGAATTAGTATACTTATAAACTAATAAAATAATTGAAGACGTGCGTGAAAGAACCAGACAGCTCAAGTTTTCAAAATTGTTCAGGACGAAAACACTGTACGTTTCTAAGAGACAAAAGTGCAGCTCCTTTCCTTTATTTTATAACTTAGAGCTGCCTGATTCCTGCATCAATCGAGAGGATTTTTTTCTTTATAGGAATAAGGGCGAAAAAGTGTTAATCAGAAAAAAAGTGCAGCTGCCTGTTTCTTGCATTCACGTATTCAATTGTATACTTCCTGTAGCCCTAAAGTACTAAGAGCCCTAGAATACTAACCATGCTTGTTTACCAATGCGCAAAGTCAATGGGAGAATGTGTAAAATTAACCCAGGAATATTTTCCAAGCGTAAATCACATGCAGGTCAATACACATTTAGGATTATCAAGTGGTGAAATTAATATATTTGTAATAGTTAATATTCAGGAAAGATTTTACCAGTGGCACACATGCGTTAAATAATTGGTGTTTTACTTCGCTTTAATTAATGTTACTATCCCCTGTGCATTTAGTTAACTTAAATATAAATTAACATTTGTTTTTAAACAATAGACTTACCTGCTTGACACAGTAGGTCTCAAAGGCATGCAGCATGGATGATGATTCCAAAAAGATTTTTCCCAAATTCACTGTAGTATAATCCTATAAATAAAGAAAATTTATAACTTAACAAATAGGACTTTTTAACAAAACAAATGTACTGAGACCTATTCTTAGAAGTCTGAAAGAAACAATGTCAGACATGTTTGTTACATTGTTAGTAATGTGTAACAATTTTGTTACATTGTTAGCAGTATGTGACAAAGTAGGGTTGTTGGATTTGATTGGCACCGCATTGGTGTGGTTCCAATGCGGGATAACATTCATCTTAAACGCAATTCATTGTCGTTTTAGGAGAAGGGAAAAACTTTAAAAAAATCCTCGAAGATGTTATGATGGTGTTAGTAAACGTAACCTAGTAGTAAACGTAAACAATACGGAAAGTTTACATTCTGACATTTAAACATTCGGTAATTTCAATGTATAATGTGTGCAGGAAAAATGCAAAAATTTTTCAATTCA